>JAXRKN010000044.1:10127500-11327500 GCA_038502055.1 Tanytarsus gracilentus | reverse complement strand
GATCTCACTTCCAGAGCTGGATCTTAGTTCCAATGGATCTCAATTTAAGTTCTGAATCTAGTTCGAATGGTTATCAAATCCATCGCTTGATTTTAGTTCTACTGGATCTCACTTCCAGACTTCCTGCACTAAATCTTAAAACTACTGGATCTCACTTCCAGAGCTGGATCTTAGTTCCAATGGATCTCAATTTAAGTTCTGAATCTAGTTCGAATGCCTATCAAATCCATCGCTTGATTTTACTTCTACTGGATCTCACTTCCAGACTTCCTGCACTAAATCTTAAAGCTCCTGGATCTCACTTCCAGAGCTGGATCTTAGTTCAAATGGATCTCAATTTAAGTTGTGAATCTAGTTCGAATGGTTATCAAATCCATCGCTTGATTTTACTTCTACTGGATCTCACTTCCAGACTTCCTGCACTAAATCTTAAAGCTACTGGATCTCACTTCCAGAGCTGGATCTTAGTTCCAATGGATCTCAATTTAAGCACTGAATCTAGTTCGAATGCCTATCAAATCCATCGCTTGATTTTACTTCTACTGGATCTCACTTCCAGACTTCCAGCACTAAATTTTAAAACTGCTGGATCTCACTTCCAGAGCTGGATCTTAGTTCCAATGGATCTCAATTTAAGTTCTGAATCTAGTTCGAATGGTTATCAAATCCATCGCTTGATTTTAGTTCTACTGGATCTCACTTCCAGACTTCCTGCACTAAATCTTAAAACTACTGGATCTCACTTCCAGAGCTGGATCTTAGTTCCAATGGATCTCAATTTAAGTTCTGAATCTAGTTCGAATGCCTATCAAATCCATCGCTTGATTTTACTTCTACTGGATCTCACTTCCAGACTTCCTGCACTAAATCTTAAAGCTACTGGATCTCACTTCCAGAGCTGGATCTTAGTTCCAATGGATCTCAATTTAAGTTCTGAATCTAGTTCGAATGGTTATCGAATCCATCGATTGATTTTACTTCTACTGGATCTCACTTCCAGCTTTAAATTTTAGTTGAAAAGTCACAATATAGAGTAAATTCCGATCGAAAAGTATATAAAAATATAAAAATATAAAAAATATAAAAAATATAAAAATATAAATGAGGTATATAAAAATATAAAAATATAAATTTTAGATTTTTATATACCCAAAAAATTTATATCCAAGTCGTCCGCCCCCTCATTTATGTCTCATGTAGATTGGATTAAGTTTGTTAAGCGTCTGAGATGGAGAACCAAACGATAAAGTTTGCAACATTTGCATTTTAGCTCAACGGGAAAGCAGAAATAGATTTTATGTCATGTAAAAGTTTATGCTGACATGCAAAATGTGTCAAAAGTGACCGACGATAAAGAATTTCAACATTCTTGTTGTGACAATTAAATGGAAATTTTATTTGCTTTCTTCAGTTTGAAAAAGGTTGGAGGGTGCAACTCGACGTTATTAACGGAAATAATAAATTTTCTTTAGGTCTTAGCACTAAGAGCTATTTTTTTTGCGAGAAAATGTTCATTCACCCACGCTGAAAAAAAGTCCATTTATTATGAGAGAACGACTACCCTTTCAACTTTACCCGGAACAATTTCATTTAGTGATTTTTTTTCTTCTTTATAGACCGTATAAAATTTTACTCAACAGCATCGTAAGAATCCGCAAGAATTTTTATTTTCTCTCTCTTTTCCAAGGACACTTTCTCACCCTCCAAATTCTAATGCAATTGCTGGAAATTTTTCTCAATTTTCTCACTCAAAAACCCTCATTTTCCTAATTTACCACTAAAAGAATTTTCTCATCCAGTCAACGAATTTCGTGGGCGATGAAGCGTCTCGAAAAAAATATTCGCAGTGAGGATGATCATAATTGAAATTGAGAATATGTTGCATGTTGTCTTCGAGCATATTTTCATCGCTTTTCACTCTTCTCGTCAGTTTTTCAAGTGTGGGTACGTTTTCTCGCAAAAATCGTACGCGCAATAAATATTATTAAATTTTATGTTTCTCACTTGTGAGCGGAGGTGTGGAAAAACATTCTATACCTTTAAAAAGATGGATTGTGCGCGAAAAATGGCTTTTTATTTGTTGCATGCATGAAAGTGCTTTTTTGAGGATTTATACAAAAAAATATTTTAATAAAACAAAAAATAGAAAAATTTTGATTTGAGAAATTCACCATGCACTGTTGGACAAAACTTAAAAGTTTGTGGTGAGTTAATTTTATTTCACCATAATTTCACAATTTTCGTGTTCTTTAAACTTTTTATAAAAAATCTCATTAAATTTAAAAGCACAAAAAAAAGTGGTTTCACCAGCTGAACACTTTGCTGCTCAGAAAATTTAATTTATTTTCCCAACTTTTTCTTAATTAGATTTTTCCATTTCACAAAATTGAAATTTGCAGTGCTGAAAAATTTAAATTGATATCGAGACCGTTCAACATGCGAAATGAAATTGTGACAAAAAAATTAATTTAAAAAATTGCAAGAAGAATCTCACATGTCATGACATTCCCGGGAGGGATGACAATTCATCATTTTAACTCTTTAAATGTATATTATTTTCGAACTCTCGAGTTGAGTGCGAGGGAAAAGTGGAAACGGTGAGGAGCTTTTCATGTCACCGAACGTTGATAAATGATTGCGCAACTACTTCACCGCTGCGAGACAATCTCGTATATATATCGGAAGCGAGCACTGTAACACGAGTGTATTGATAGTGGGAAAAAAGGGTATGAATATCATAAATGGAATGTCAAGAGCCATTTTTTAAAGCGGAAAAATCACCGAAGGCAAAAGCAAAAAATATCGTCAAGGTTTTCCTCGTGCTAAAATCATGAATGTGTCTTTATATGAATGCGAATGTGTGAAAGGAAAACAAAATTAGATTTAGACACGCTCTCACTCAACCAAACAACATGAGAACGAGAGAAAATTCTTACACTCTTCGCGCGTATCAATTTCAAATTGAGAGCACGTAATGCTCGACTGCAAAATCACACACCACAATGGAGCTGATTTTAATGGATATTGATAACTTTTTACGGAATGAGTTGTTGTCCGTCAAATATTTAAATTTGTTAAGCAATTAAAATTGTCGCTTAATCATGATTGAATTGTCGTGGAATGAGGTTGAAACTAGTCGGTGGGTGATTAAATAAAAAAAAATTTTTTCATGTGTGAAGTACAATTAAAATTAAAAAAAGTAAATTTATTCTTCCTAAATTGTGGTTATTTTTATATTTATAATTTAAGAGAAGACTTTAAAAAAATTCCATAAAATTTCAATTTTATATCTCGCATTCATGCTTTAAATTATTAATTTGAATAATTATTTGCTCGGCATAAAATTTTAATTCAAGATAAACCAAACTTTTCGCTTGAACCTCATTAATTTGCCCACCGGGACTTATTTCATATCTCTTTTACAGCACGATAAGAACTTGAATGCTGCATGGAATGTAAAACAAAACTCAGACACAAGTTTTAGGCGAAATGTCACATTTTATGTATTTATTCATCAACGTGGGGAAAATAAAACAAGAAAATTGTCTTTTTGTGTTTGCCATTAAAGAGGGAATTTATGATGGTTACATTCGGAAGCGAAATCCACTGCCTTTTTCACTCTTTTTGTTTGCACATTTTCTTTTAAAGATTTTAATGGTCTTAGCGAAGAACAACAAAAATTTCCTTTCTTTCTGACGATTGCACGCGATAACAAAGCTAGAGAGGGTTTATTTTTATTAAAAAATGCTTTAAGCTTTATTCTTTTATTTTTCCATTCCTCTTTTTCTTTTCTACGAAAGAAACAACAATAAATAATTTTGTTTTCGATACTGCAGGCTTTTTACGACAAAGGAAATATTTTTTGTGTGCTATCGTTTTACGAGGCAAGAGAGATTTCTTTAATAAAAAATATTTTGTGTCGTTTTGTAAGCAATCGGGAGGGTTTTGTGTGACATTAAATTTGTAAAATTTTGTGATAAAAAATAATAAAAACTAGAAAGAAGCAAAAATTTCAAAAATGGTGAATTTTGTTAATGTGTGAAATTCACCACAATGAATAGGTCAAAAATTGTGGTGAAATAATTATTTCACCACTTTTCCATTTTTGCTAATTATTTTAATAAAATTTAATACTCACATAGTGGCGTAGTCGTAATGAAAATAAGCAAGGTAATCCATTTGATCAATATGATTAAATTATCGGAGTACGTTTGTCGGAATTTCACATTAAATTTACTGAAACACTTTATTTTCTCCACATTTTTGAACGAATTATTATTTACTATTAGCGATAACATTTTCCAGCTTTTGTTTGCCAAAAAATGAAATGTCGTGTGTCGAAATTTTTTACTTTATTTAACTGCTGATGTTTCCTAAATGTAGTTTTGATGATGCTAGAGTACTGTGCGATTGACTCCTGAATTTTTTATTCCTTAAATTTTATTATTATATTTTTTGGGTTGCTGCTCGATGTGTCATCGACCAACAACACACTCGATGAGTCGCAAAGAAAACTTTGCTCTTTTTATTCCATAATTCTCAAGTGTTTTTCTTCCTCCTTAACTCGCATTGAGAGAGTCAAATTTAACTAATATTTTTCTTATTCTGCAGAGAGAGAGAAAGAAAAGAAAAGTTTTTTATCGATGAGTTGACAAGTTGAGTGATCAAATTAAAATGTGCTTTCGCAGATGCTGGTTTCGAGATAGTGATAGAGAAGCATTCAAATGACTTGAAGTGACGAAAAATTAGATTTTGAGTAGTTTAAAAAATTATCATTTTAATTTTAATTTTCATCTTTCTAACAAGAAAAACAGCAGAAATAAATTTTGTGGGTTAAAAATTATATTATGTGTAAAATTCAATACAACAAATTATAAATTTTCTTTTTTAAGTCGAAGTTAAGTTTAAATATTCAAATTTTAAAGTTTTTTCAGCACTTTAATTTTTCTGCTTCTTTTTATTTCTTGCTGATCAAATCCAGATCACTAATTAAAATTTTCCACCATAAAATCCAATTTTCCACCCCACCAATCACCAACTTGATGAAAAACAAAAGAAAACTTTTGTTCACCCAAAAAAAAGAGAAAACTTTTTCTTTCCAATCTTGTCTTTGAATTTGAGCTCGTTGGTTTTTGTGTAGGTGTGGAGAAGAAAATGACATTCAAAGTTTCCATTTAAGATTGTGATTAATTCTTCACACTTCTCCGAGAGATTTTTTCTCTCACTTGTGAATCGATGCATAAAATGGACGAGAGAAAAAATTATTTGCTTGAGGGATTATTTTGTGGCGATATTCGACTACTTTTAGATATTCATAGTGGCGAAAAAAAACTTATTTTTTTATCTCTATCACTCCATTGATTGAGGATTTAGCAAACACATAAAAAGTTTTTTCTTTTTAGCTAGAAAAATTCTGGTGGTTTCAATCGTGGCCGGACAACATAAAAGCAAAGGAAAAACTTTTCAATGATAACCAACGAGATGAAATTAATTGTAGTTCTATGTGGTGTACATAGTTGGTGTGAATGGTCGAGTGAGAGAGAAAGATGAAAACAGCTTGTAATAAATCATGAAAGGAAAAAGTTTTGCATTATGAGGCAGCGGAAAAAAAGATGAGAGATGAATGGAAAATAAACTGTTGCAGTGAAATGGATTTCTATAGCGAGAAATTTCTCGAGCATTTGTTGGTGAAAATTATGCGAAGCACGCCATTAATTTTTGAAATAAAAATAATTTTCTTACGGATTTTTGCGGGTTAAAAAAATTTTTTAGTTTTCAGGAAAATTTTTAAAATAAATTTTAGATTTTTTAATTTTTTTCTCCTCAAAATTTTACCAACTCTAAAAAATTTCTAAATTTTATTCATTTTTTTTTCTCTCATTAAAACTTTTTTTTATTTCCAAAGTTCACGAGTTTTTTTCTCTCACATATTGAAACTTTTTAAACCAACAAAACTTTTATTTAGCAAACAAGACTTCCGTAATTGAAAATTTGTTCCTCCTCCACCACACAACACAATGTAAGAAAAGTTTTACATCCATAAAGTAATTTCCATTTCGATGAGTTTCACTGAAAGCCATTTGAATGCTTCACATCGCCAGTTTGGGTTGTCAAAATTTTGTTCCACTGGAAATTCACCTTAACTTTTTTTTCTTTCAATGCCAGGGGAAAATTTAAATGCGCGATTTTTCACATAATCCTCTAAATGTTCTATGTGAAATCCTAAATTTTTTAGATCCTATAACTAAACACATTATTTTATTACTTTCGAAACTTTTTCTTTCTCTTCCTAATTCACTTTTTTATTATTTATTCTTTTTGTCACTAAAAAAGTGAGAGAAAGATGATGAAAATTTTTCATGTGCTTTTTCCTACAATTTAAGTTGATGTTTCCATGCTTTTCCGTTGTGCGAGAGAGGAAAAATTAAGACGATTCATCTCCTTCTTTCTTTTTTTGTGAGGGGGTTTCGTGTGTTGCCTGGGAATTTTTTGCAACTTTTTTCTTCTTCTTGAGCAACAAAAAAGTGTGTGTGAAAAATAATTGCGTGAAAAAAAAGATGAGATTTAAGAATTGCCGATCTATTTGAAATTCCTGAGTGTCACCACTAAAAATTTGTGCAATTCACTTTTGTCCACACCATATTTAATTTTTTTTGAGATATTTTTTTGATGCCATATTTTTTACACTTCACCACACACCAATGAGTTCTTTTTTTCTAACGCTCGAAAAAATCCTTCGGTGGTTTTTCATTTTTTCTCATCCGCAAACGACAATAATCCTTAATTATGGTGAACTTATATACGATGAAGGGGAAGGGAGATGATGAATAAAAATTGTTTATTTGAAAAAATGAGAAAAATTTATTTAAATTTTCCACAGACTCGATTTCTATTCGAACAGAACGACCCTAAACCGTGACACCAACTGAGGATTTCCGTTGTGATACGCTTGCAGAAGTGAAAAAGCTTCCAGAAAATTTCCAATCTGATGATTGCGAAAGCTGGATGCTGCTTCCATTCATGATTTCAACTTTCCCATTTGATGCTGCGCGCTACGCAATCATCAAACACCCATCGTCATTTTCACTCCCCCATTCATGCTCATCTCGCACACATTTTATAAGCGCGCTTTAATGTAATGAGTAAAAGAGACGATGAGAAGAAATAAAATTCCTTTAACCTATTTCAGAAGTTCAACGGTTCCGCTTTCTTTCCTTTTTATAATATAATTTTTTTATTTAACAATGTTTCCCTTTTATTTGGATATGCAATTCAGGTAATTTAAAATGGGGGTTAAAAAATTATTTGATTCTGCATTTAAAAGATTTTTAAATTTAAATTTTTTTTGAATCTAAAATTAATTTTTTTAAGGGTGTAATGTTTAGTAAAAAATTATTTGTTAGCGAAATTCACCAAAAAAATTTAAAGCAAAGTAAAAGTTTTGTGGTGAAATTCTTTTTCACCATTTTTATTTCTAGATTTTTTAATTATTGTAGTAAAATTTTAACAAAAACAAAAAATTAAAAATAGCAAAAATTTAATTATTTTTTTGATAAAAACGTTATAAATTTAAATTTTCTCTATATTACTTCAACTTGCTTACGGGGTCGAAAATAGAGTGAAAAATTAAGAGCTGGAAAAGAAAGAAAGAAAAGGAAACAACATTCATGCTAAGAATAAAAAATGATTAACTTTTTCCTCTTTTCCACCAGCAGCAGCAAATCCCTTGTGAACGTTGTGTAACAAAAAAAGGTAAAAAGAGGAAATATGGGAAAATCTCGCGGGTGAGGAAGAAAAAAAGAGAAATACGGTTAATGAAAAATGTTGGCGTGTATATTTTTCTGGTTGCCATATACACACACCTTTAATTAAATGCCTTTGAAATTTTATATCATTGTATAATTGAATCATGAACTTATCATAAAAGAGCTTTCACCATTCATTCTCACTAACATATGTAAGCACGCCGAAATCTTCTTTAAAAACTTTTTCTTTTATTGTTGAACTTTATTTTTTTCCGACAAAATATTTGTTCTAAAGTTTCCTAAAACTTTCTTCAAAAGAGATGAAAACTTTTCTCTGGAACGGAGGTGGAGATAAGTAAAATCTCGTAAACATTTTTCTCATTTCACTGAAGGGGTTGTAAATTGCTTCTTTAAGAGAGAAATTCTCCATCACTAAAGAATTGCGTGATTTAGATAAAAGTGATGGTGCTTTTTATTAGGAGTAAAGGAAAAAAACCATTTTTGTCATGCAATTTGTGAGAGAGAAAGCAGATAAAGCTTAAGCTCAGGATTCCATGCGAGTGTTGCGTTGGCGGGTGATTTATTAAATATTGTGATGGCATGTGACATCGCAACAATTTTAGTGACAAGATATTACAGTGTCATGACACGTTTTATGGATAAAAAAGAATTATCTTTCGAGCACTGAAATGGTTTTTTAAAAATTTATTGATGTGCAAGATGAGGAAATTTTTTTTTATATATTTTTTTATTAAATATTTTTAAATAACTTTTCAGATCTTTTTTGACAGTAATAAAAATTGAAAAATGTTAAATTTAATGACTTTAATTATGAAATATTAGATAAGTTTTCGCAACATCTTTGATTTCAATCAAAACTGCCTTAATTACCGTCATTATTCCCTCATCGCTTCATTTAGCAATATCAAGAGCATGGTGGTTAATTATTCATCATTGAAGTCACAAAATTCAGTTCAATGGATGGAAAAAGATTTTTCTGTTAGTGTCAAAATTATAAATCTCGCATTTAAATTGTAATTTACCATTTAATGAATCGGAATTTTGAGCTTGTCACGCGGAGAGCCCTAATTTGAATTGTGTTCAGGCAATTTTATTGACATTCTCTCTCTCGTTCCTCCCACACACACACCAAAGTTACCTAATTATGCGGTCACAACTGTTATGGAATTTCAAACACCTGAGCTTCATGTCAACCAAGATTTTCATTATTCAAATTAATTTTACACCTGTCAACATTTTGTTTTCGTTTGAAAAATGTAAACTTTAAATTTGACATGATTTTTTTAAATTAATCCTCCAACTTAATAAAGTTCAATAGTTGACCTACTTTGGATTATTATCGTTCTAAATTTGCACAACTTTCTGTCGCACACTCAAATCGATGATAATTGAGTCATTTTCTCTCACTCCATCTCATCATATTTATCTCTTTGAATGCACATTGTTATGTGTGAGAGTGAGAGATAGAGTGGATTATTGTCGTTCAAGCACGACTGCTGTAAAATCCATTCTTAATTTTAATTAAAGTCTTTCATTTGCCATCTGGTGCACGTATGGCGCTTTGTCTCGACACACCACTACTGCACGTATTTCACAAGCTCCTCACGACAGATTCTGACACGCACTTGTGCTTTGATTAAAATGTGGAGAGCGAAAAAATTTGAAGCATGAGGTAATAAAAGCCACTTTTAAGAAAATCTTCAATAATTTAAAAATAGTCGAGATTTTTTTAAATGAAAGCTCTAAGAAGCTTTTTAACAAAAAATTTGAAATTTTTTACATAAAAGTTCATAAACTTTTATCTAAAAAAATCACATCCAAGAAGCTCAAAAAACTTTTTTAACTCTTCGCAAATTTTACACTCGCATGCATCACATCATCAATCCCCAAGGAATTTACAGTGCGAACACGATGAAAAGCTTGTAACAATAAGCAGAAACGAGTTTCGCTTCAAGTGATTTTTCTCGTGAAAATATATAACGGGGACAGAAGCAAAAAGAGAAAACTAATTAGGGGTTCAGAGTTCTTCTACCTCATTTCTCATTCCATTGTGTTACATTTTTCTGTTGCTGCTTTTGTTATGTTATCGGAGGATAAATTTTTCTCTACCATCGCGATTTTCTTTTCATCATTACACTTTTACATGGCGAGTTGGTCATCAATATTGCAAAGAGTAAACAAGCAAAAAGTTTTTCTTCTTTAAACTTTTGATTTTTCTTTTAGGATGGAGAAAGTTTTATTTGTGCTTGCTTTCCCATGCGAGTGAGTGAGTCATTGTAATTTTTTCGATTGAGGTTTTGTGGAAAGTTTTCTTAACCTCAAAAATTTAAACTTTAATTGAAAAACTCGCTGAAATTTTTTTGTAACATGTTACATAATTCAGCGCACCACAAACAGCTCAATGGAATCAAATTCTTCGAAACAATTTTCTTTTACCCTTGAAAAATTTGTTCGGATGCCTTCACTCGTCTATTTATGGTTAGACATCCCTTTGAGATAGAAGAATGTATAAATAATGTTGAAATAATATAAACTTGACATGTTTTTTTTCTTATTCACAATTTTCCGCATCTCCTTTTTTCTGGAGAAAAAGTAACTTTAGATTGTTTGCCTCGCATACACACGATAGAAATGGATACACACACAAAAAAGGCATTTCTCATAATAAAATCGCAGGAAGAAAAAAATGGAAAAATGGTTTTATTAAAATATTTTGACAGCGTGAAAGGGGTCGGAATTTTCTTGATTTCTTTTTAACCTCAATTTTGACGTGAACGACTTGAGGCTTCTGAGAAGGAATTTTTTTTCGCTACTGAACCTCAAAATGACCTTAGTCACCCGAAAAATAATCTTTTACCACCCCGAATGGCGCATTCATGCGTCAAATCAGCTTCAATTTTCTTTAACTTTATTTCGCAAGAAAAAATGTTTAATGAAGGGGGGAAATAATTAATGAGTGAAATGATTCAAACACTTCATTAGGGAAATGAAATGATACCAAATGAACATCATTTGTATTACTTTGTTCTTGTTGCTGTATCTATTTTAAATTCGAATTCATTCAAAAAATAATTCTGCAATTTTTGGAATAATTTTATCAAATTCTACAGAAAAAAATGATTTTTCATTCATTTTTACTCTTTAGCATCGAGACACGAAAGTGAAATAGTCAAAAAAATAATGTTTTAAAGTACTTGAATCACCTTTGTTCCATGATTCCGTGATTCTTCGCTTTTTGCTCAATGCGTTGAACTTGGCATCAAATTATAATCTCTTTCTTCAGTGGAATAACGGCTTTTTCGATCGCCTTTTGAAATTTTACTCCTAGAAGAAAGATTGAAAGGGATATAAATTAAAAATTTGGGAAATTTACAAACAATATTATTTCAAAATACAAACCTTTTTGCCTTTATCGACTCGAACAGCCTCTTCATGGTGTCCAAATCTTAATCGAGGTACATCCGTGCTTGAGAGCAAAAACATCAATAGCCATCCCTTGAATTTTTAGCTTCTTCTCCTCAACATTTTCCAAATTTCCCGCTTTCACTGACTCTCGTGCCTCCTTCTTCAACGCCTCCTGCAACTCTTTCGTCGACTTATCGAATTCAGCTCACTTTTCTTCGAGATTTTTTATTTTTTTATCCGCATCTGAGTTCAATAGCAATTTCATCCAAAATACGTCTCGATCTTTCAATATACGATGTTAACTTTTCGTTGCTATTCATCAGCATCTATAATAAAAAATTTCACAAGTTATTTTAATTTAATTAATAAAAAATATGTTTCTTACAAGATCCAGCATCAACTTGACATCTTTGACACATCCTTCAGCCACTTCCATAATTCCTTGTTTGCCTGCAATAAGACCACGAATAGCTTTGGCGACTAACATTCGTCCCTGGATGTCTGAATTATTCTCATCCTGATCCAGCAGTCCATTATCAGCTTTTTCCAGCATTCTTTCAGCACAAACAAAAAGGAAATAGCTGAGTGCTTCTTCAGCTGCATCCAAATATCCATCGACAGCATTCATCATGGCTTTACCTTCAATTTTTCGCATCTAAAATTAAATAAAATATTAGCAAAATTAATTATATTTTTTTAATTTGAATTACTCACTAAATCTTCCTTATTTTGTTTAGAATCCATTTTAATTATCCTGTTGTTTTGATTTTCCTTCTTTTCCTTCCGATTCGTAGTTTGATTCCTAAGAATTTCTTTAATTTTTCTTTCTGGATAATTTTTAAATTTTTTCGCAAGTTTGTTTTTGTTTACATTTAATTTCGAAAGCTTGTTTACAAAATTTTTTCGAAAGAGTGACAAAATGGACAAAACTGGGGCAAATATTTAATTATTTAATAAAACATGTTTAATAATATTTAATAATATTTTAACTTGAAAAGGAACATGAAAACATCGAAGAGTACTCATCTGGAGAAGATCCCATGAGCGAGGAAGAACTCTCTGAAGATGAAGAACTTTGGAGCTACAAAAAAGTCGATGACTTTGCAGATAAGCACAATGTGAGTATAAAGTGAGCTTTCTAATATTTGATGAAAGTATGAAAAACATAAAATTATAAATTAAAGAAAAAGTCAATTTGATAATTTTTTAAATCTCATTTATTTTTTAGTTTGACGAGTTTAATAGAAAGAATAAATTCTTCATTGAAAAATTGATGACGATAAAGAAAGAACGAATTCTTCGATTGATTCCGCGTTGTTTGAGCGAGCCAGGATTCTATCAAGTATACAAAAAAGGTTCCAGTGGCTTTTATACTGGTGACAAGTTGGAATTGGAGGTAATTTACTTCATCAAGAGCATTAATTTTTTACCGTTTTTTACTTCTTTTTAGTGTCTCGCTGTTGCTGAAAAAAATTTATTGAGAGTGAACGTGATCAATCGCACAGAAGATGATGCATCGTTTTTTGCTGTAGAATTGGAAAAAGTTATTCAATAAAATTTAATGAAAATTTTAAAATTATAATTATATTTAATAGTTTAAAGATTTTCTTGGCATCTCAAATTTCTAATGCGAATTTTTACATTTATTCCTGCATTTATTTAAATTTTTCAGTTATCACGTTAAATTAAACTCATGTACATGTATATGAGTGGAACGTTGGTGGAACGCTGAATACGGACTATGAAACGCATTGAATGCGAATCTTGTGAGAGAAGAACGCGTTGAATGCGAATCTTGTGTGAGAGGAATGAAGTTGAATGAGGAATTGTATG
This sequence comes from Tanytarsus gracilentus, assembly GCA_038502055.1. Classification (NCBI taxonomy): domain Eukaryota; kingdom Metazoa; phylum Arthropoda; class Insecta; order Diptera; family Chironomidae; genus Tanytarsus; species Tanytarsus gracilentus. The sequence goes on along the minus strand of JAXRKN010000044.1, from coordinate 11,314,496 downwards.
TGTTTGCTTTTATAGATGTTTTGTCAGGCATAGAAATGATTGTGTGATGGCTTTTCTGACTTTCTGTGCACAGAAAAATTTCGCCCTAATAGCGCAATGGTAGCGCGTTGGCCTCCTAAGCCAAAGGTTGCGAGTTCGAGTCTCGTTTGGGGTGCAGCCCATCTCCTCATTTTTTAAAAGTACACCCTTAAAAATTTTATTTCTAAAGCTTTATTTTAATTTTTTGCACTATTTCTTAATTTTTTTAAGATTTTAAAGCAAAAAAATAATTTTTTACTTTTCCGCCATGTCGCATGCTATCGTGTGAGCAGCAAGAAAATGAAATTTTATTTTATATAAGGGATAATGCGCAAGTATATAAGAACAGAACGAATGAAATACGAAACTTGTTTGATGTTTTGCAAATTGCATAAGTGTAAGGAAATATCTATTAAAATTAACAATTTTATTTTATTAAAATATATTTCAATCTGAAAAAATAACAAAAAAAATGATGAATTTAATTTTACAATAAACTTTTTATTTGAAAAATTCTTTACAATTTTATCGTTCAACTTTGTAACTTATTTCTGAAAATGTTCATGGACGACCTGTAAATGTACTGTCTGAATCAGTTCCATGGAAAGTGCTGACCGGCAAGTTCTGATCACATTCCTCCAAAAAGGTTGCGAGCCAAGCATTTGAGCCGGTTGATGCTTTTGGAGCAAGAGCATTTCCCAAAATTGACGATGTAGTTTTCAACGATGTGGTGCTGCTCTGAGCAACGTAACGTTTAAAGCTTGGAGCGAGGCTAGGCGCAGATTCCTCATACTGAATAATAGTTTCGCCCTTGCAAAAGTTTTCAGCGCAATGTTGACCCGTAATAAACTTAAAGCGGTTATCAATGCAGTATTTAGCGATGCAGTATCCCCAGCGTTTGACTTTAGAGAGACAGCAAGCGTGTGCAGCATCAATGTCATTGTGGAATTCACAGCCGATTGGACAGAACTGAAATTCATCGTCAGCTTCCAAGCAATTTCTGGCAAAGACTTGAGAAGAAAAAGGTAAATTTTCCTCAATTCTCAAGTTCTTTTGAATCTCAACGCATTGGTGTTGTAATTTGAAGAAGAGCGTTTGAATCGGATAAACAGTAAATGCATTATAGTTGTAGCCACTGTCTTGAGCCAAGATATCAAGTGTCAACAAAGCGCCATCAAAATCTTCATCACTTAAGCCCGAGTAGAGCGGCGGAATGTTTGACTTAACAAACTCATTTGCACCGACAAAATCCAAGATTTTTTTGAAGATTTTCGTATAATCAGTTTCACCTTCAGAGCACTCATTGGGAAGTTCAATGCGATGATTCTTGAGAGAGTGTGTTTTTGCATCACTTGCAAAGCCAAGTGGAAGACTTCCCGGATTGATCATCTAGATGAATTTATGAAAATAAATTATTTATTAAAATAAATTTAAATTAAAACTTACAGTATGCATTGTTCGAGTAATTCCATCTTTGATTGAGAACTCACTAATGGCAAGTTCACAAGGCCAAACATATGTCGCTTCTCGCTTCAAAAAGTAATTCACACTGATAAAGTAGAAAATTTTCGACTCCAATCCATGGACATTGACAGCATTAATCAAGATCTCAGAAACAGAATTTTCTGCTCGTTGTACATTGAGCGCAGCTTCTCGTTCCGATCTCATGATCTCTTCGACCGAAACTCCAAAGCAATTGTACTTGGTTGGCTCATTCGATGAGTGTTCTTTCTGCTTCGAAACTTTCTTCACCTTTTGATCGTCGCTCAGTTGCTGGAAGTTTTTTTTACATTTTAAATTTAGGTTATGAATATTTTTAAATTTTTAATTACAGTCCAAATCTCTCCAGCTTCCTTTGTAACAACTGCCATATCCATTTTTCGTCCTTTAGCCTCTTCCTTTTTTTTATAGTCGAACATGAAGTGTGCGAAGGAATTAAATTTGATTTTTTTGATGGCTCCAGTTGACATTTTTGTATCTTTAAAATCTGATGTTTAAAAAGTGAAATCTTGAATGAACTTTATTACTTACTTTTAGCTCTTTCTCTTATGTTCACAAATTAACGAGATGTTTGTGTTTAACTTGGCTATTTACAATTTTAAATATCAGCAATTTTTTTGGTGATTTTTTTTGAGGTAAAACTTTTTTGAAATTGACCGTTAAATTAAATCCTTGAAAGACGTTAAGCTCTTTAAATAAATTGTCTTTTAATTAGGTGAATAAAATAAATGGGACGAGTGAAATGTCATCTGAAGCTTCAGGCCCAACATCCTACGCTAAAAATAAGAAAAATGATAAAAAAATCCCTTTCATTATTCAGAGAAAAAAGGCAAAATTCAGCGGTTTTTTTTCTGCCGAGTGACTGAAATATTATATTTTTAATTTACGCATTTAATCATACGACAAATGCATTAAGACATGAAAAGGCATGAAAATTTAATAAAATATTGATGAAATGTAGTTATAAAAATTATTTTGAACTCTTCTAAAAATTTGCTCAGTTATGCATAAAGAAATAATTTCATATGCAGTAAGAAAAATTTAAATCAGATTTATTATTCTGAGCTCACATTAAAGCTGAGTATAAACTAAAAAAAATTTCATCCCTTTCAATTTCCTTCGAGAGTAAAAAAAAATATTATGTATATCATGCTAAACCATTTTTTCCGGCATTCCACGTGTATCACCTTTTTCATCTTAACAACAGCCGTAATCAAAACAAATTCTACTTTATAGGAAGTGTTTGTGGGTTGCGACACGTTAAATTGATGACATTTTAATCCTCACAAAAACCATCACAGCAGAGGTTGTTTATTCTCGTTGTCTTTCGCAGGTGTTATGCAATTTATAATTTTTCCCATAGCGAGATGAAGAAATTTAAATTTTTTCCTAATAAAAATTTTCACATCTACCTTTCAAGAATTTTTTAAAGCGTGCTAAAAATTTTTGATATTTTTATATTTTTTTCGAGCGAATATTTAGATCAAATCCAACTATCGCATCATTAAAATATTCAGCTCATAATTTAGGCGCCATTTGAGTGCAGATGTGGAGGTATTCGGTATTTTAAAATGTATGTCATGCAGGCATTCAAAATTTATATGCATTTAGAAAATTCTCATTGTTTCGCATTCTGCACTGTCTCTCTCTCAAAACATGGCAAGGTGAATAAATGCGGGGATGTTCTCATGAGGGTGCTTTGCAAAATTTCTGTGTCATGCATAATGCCATTTGATGTTCAATGTTCATCCAATATTGAAAGCCTTTTTCAGCGAAGAGAATAATAAAATTTATTTTCAGTGTCGGAAGATAAAATTCAAAAGGAAATGCTCCAGGAAATTTAATTATTTTTCAAATTATGGAAAATTTCCTTTCCATTTTCTGACAATGAAGTTTCATTTTTAAAGGCATAACTTTGATGCTAAAAGAGCAAAAACAGACATGATAAAAACTTAAAAACTCATTTAAACTTTTTTTTTGCCTTCCCTCGATCGGAATTAAATTGTAAATCGATACTTTTTCCTTATCAATATTGCCTCACATTCTTTTCGCTATTTTGTTACAGACCTATGAAGAAAAATCGAGGGGTTAATTTTGTGGATTAAACTAATTAAATTTAGATCAATTTCGAGGTTAATTATTTAAAGGAGATTAATAAAAATATAAATTTTTAGGTACAAAATATTTTTGATCCTTCCAACAATTTTAAAAATTTCACTGTCATCTGTTAGAAAGCATTTTCACGCTGCTGCACATTTTAAGGTCATGACTCATGACAGTCAGTAACCGGCGTATGTCCTTAATATAAAAAAGAAGCGCAAAAGTGTTTTCATAATAAGTATTTTCATCTCTTTGCGCAACTTGGTAAAATTAATAATTTATATAATTTTTTCGTGTTCGCTACACATCAGCACCAGTAACCCACAAGAAAAAAAAGAGAGAGAAAAAAGTCTTAACGCTTTTCGTGAAAATGCAGACGCGATGTTTATGCTTTACATGGCGGTGTGTGTGGGAGAAGGAGCAAAAGTGAAAATGAAGTGCTTTTTGGAAAGAAACCTGCATTTCACTCACTCTGACTTCCATCATAAAAATGGAAAATAAAGGAAATTGAATTTTTTATGAGCTTTTTTTCGTTGGCTGTTCGAAAATTATGAAAGTTTATCTTTAACTCAGTTGATGGTTTTTATTAAAAGGGTTGAATTAATTATTTAATTACTCAGCTCGAACTAATTTAAGAGGTAAAAGTTTATCAATTTACTTGTAGATGCATTTTTTATTGCTGGCGATAAGCTGAACATCTGAGAATTTAAATTTTAGACTCAAAAATTTTTAAGGTAGAATTTAAAAAATTAAAGGTTTTCTTAAAATTTTTTCGTAAAAATATCAAGTCACCCTTTAAGAGAAGAAATTGAATGAAGTTGCACCTTAGATAAAGTTTGGGATGTTTTACAGGAAACTATAATTCATGCTTAATTATGGAATATTTATGCATCGTTCACTCAGTTATGGAAATAGCTTCCTCGAAATAATTTATTGACAATTTAAGTTCTTCACAAAATTATTTTTTATTTTTTTAAATGCTCGTCACTAAAATTAAAAATTAAATTTTTTAAAAAATCTCGAGTTCAATTAACGTTCAGGGGTCATCATTTAAGATAGTTTAAGCTTCAGTTTTTTCTTCAGACATTTTGCACATTTCAGTAGCGGTGGACTTGGCGTCTTCAATCTCGACTTCACCAGAACAAACCAACATTGGGAAGTTCTTCTCCAAAGCCTTTCGGTATTTTGGATGTGACAGTCCATAGACGATGGGATTGTACATTGAGTTAGCCTTTGCAAAGACACTGCTCCAAATGCTACCGAGTGGTGTGATTTTGACGAGATCAAAAATAGCTGCAAAATTAATGAATAAATATCCACTCCATGCCATGAACCAGAGTGATATTGTCATGAGAGCGATTTTAGCGAGTTTGAATTCAACATTTTTCGCATTGTTTTCGGATCTCAATGAAGCGACGTTCATTTTCTTGGCTTGCTCTCTCATGGTCTTCTCATGTGCTCCAACAGCTCGCATGATGAAAAAGTATGAGTAGCAGATGAGGAATAAAGGAAGAAAGTAAACCCAAATTCCATAGACAAGAACATATGAACGGCTAAACCATCCGGTTGTCAAGTAGTCAGTTCCGCAAGCAGCCATATTGCCTTCAGGTGTATAGCGATTCCATCCGAAAAGAGGAAGAACAGTCCACACAAAACTGGCAACCCAAATTAAGAAGATTCTAAGTACGGCTCCTGTGTTGGTTAATGGCTTGGCAGATATACCTTTCACAATTACATTGTAGCGATCATATGCAATGGCTGTCATCGTCCAAATTGACACACATCCAAAGAGTGAGCCACACATTCCATAAATTTGACACGCCAATGGACCAAAAACCCATGTCTCATAGTAGCAGTTTATGATCATCGGTGGTCCCATCGTGAACTATTAAAATATCCAAAATTTTAATATCCAAAAAATATTTTAAACTCACCATAATCATGAAATCAGAGAGTGCCAAGTTTACAACCAAAAGATTTGATGGAGTCCTCAATCCTCTCGTCTTTGTGAAGATGTACATGACACAAAGATTTCCAAGATATGCAATGACACAAAACATAACCAAAACAAATCCCAAAATTGAATGCCATAATGGATTCATCGGTGGGTATTGATACCAGTGAGAGTCGACCAAGTAAAGCATGTCCTGTGGCACTTTGTCCACCACCGTCATGTTCCCCTGCGAGTTGTGATTCATAAAGTTGAATGCCATTTTCACAAATTTTCACTTTTAATTTTTTTTTTGAGATAAAGTCAAGAAGAAAATCGTTCAGTCAACGAACTACTTCAGACTTGCTTCTTGCAGTTGTATCTGACTACTTAATTTTCTTTTGTTAATTTCACATTATTTATAGTGAAAAATTTCACCTAAAATGTTTTGTAATTAAATTAAAGAAAAGAGTTAATGAGATTACAAGAGAAGTTTTACATAATAATTATTTAGTGTCACTTATGGACTCAAATTAACCAAAATTTTACTGACGATTTAAATTTAAAAGGTTTCTTTACACATTGGAAAAAATGAAAATTTTTTTTCTCGCCATTCATTAAAAATACGACATCATTAAATTTGTGTTTTTCAACAGTTTTGCTGCCGTAATTGCTCCAAGTTGAATGCAATTAAGCTGAAATGAATTGAAAATCATTTTTATGCTGAGTTTTGGAATTTTATGACCTCAAAAAATCAAAAGGGAGGAAAAAGGATATTTTAAATTTATCTTTGATCTCCATAAATTCGACACACTGGAATGTTGAAAATATCTTTAAAACAAGCTTTTGGTGTAAACATTTTTTCAGATAAAAGTAAAATTATTTTCCATCAGCATATCGCGTGTCAGGCATAACCATTCAAGGGCATCACATGTGCGAGTAACGAATGATTTATGAAAATAAATTGCATATTCAAGAACGAAAAGCTTCCGGATGCTTTACACACTAATGAACTTTGAGGATAAAACACGAAAATATTTTGACACGTGTGAGTTGAGCTGAGATGAGTATTTGTGAAGAAAATATTTATTAGACAAAAATATTTTTACGAGTGTGAAAGAAAAAAAAATATTTTTTTGCTTGAAATAATGAGTTTCGGTCGAAAGTTTAAAAGCTTTGGTAAAATTTAACAATTTTATTTATTAATTATCTTTTTATAGACCAAATATAAATTCTTATAAATTTTCCCTTCACCTCAGCTCTTCACCCCTAGATTATGGAAATATTCCCATAAAGAAAACTTCTAAACTATGTCATAGATTTCTCCTTAAATGCTCAAAGAACATTGCCAAAGCCCATCATCATCAACATCATTGCTGAGCTTTATTTTATTCCATCCTGTGCAAAAACAAACTATTTACCAAAAATAATATCTCCTTCAAAGCAATAATACAGAGAACAAGATGATTCGTCTTTTTTTCCATATTTTCATAAAATCTCCTAAATAAATAATTCATTTTCTTCCTTTTTCGGATTCCACTTATCAGTGATACAATAAGACAATTTTGACATATTTCGAGAAAGGGAAGAGAATAATTTTTGTTTGTACTTTTGCTTAACCTCAAGACTGGTAACATTTCAATTCACTTTATCGAGTTGTTTTTTTGCGGCATATCTCTCATGTGATGGTAATTAACCTTTTATGGGAATTCATCATGAGATTATGCAGCTATGAAAGAGTCCTGATAAAAACGTGCAATATTAAATGGGAATAAAGTGAAATGAAAATGTTCAAAATTTATTGATTCTCTTCACATTTTTCACGTTTGCTCTACATGATGAAACCTTTTGAAGATAAATTGCCATTTTTGCTGTGAATACTTCACGCAACTTATCAGTTTGGACATTCCTCTTATATTTATGGCTTCGAGGAAGAAAAATAAGCGTCGTGGGGTGAGAGAAAGAAAAATGAGAAAAGAAATTGTTACAAGAATTTTGGGATTTTCTCTTCATCCAATTGTGTTTTCTTTGTGCCGTAGAAGCAAAACAGAAAAGTCATCTCGATCCCATGAGAAATTTCATGCCTATGTTGTCTTCCAAATCATCGCATTTTTCTCTCGTGCCCTCCCCTAAATCACATGCTTACCTTTCTCTCCTCATCATTGACATTATTGCCATCGGTGCCATCACATTCGTATGAATGTAAACACACTTTGATGGCAGCTGAATTGTCGAATCTATTTATACGCCTCCGCACATCACTTTAACTTGCTATAGGGAGAACTTAAAATTTCAGTGATTGAAGATTCTGGAATACCTGCCAAGACTCTCATTTATCACAGCCAATATCAAGTAAACGAACATTAATCTTTTAATACATAACAAACAATTTATTATTCCATTTTCAATACTTTGCTTTCTTATTGCTATTCATTTACATGGTAATCTAAAAAAAGGGATAAAACTTTTTATTTGCGGTTTCAAACTTTACCTCATAAATTATTACTTAACAATAAAATAATTTTTATATATGCTCCGCATTATGATAATAATATTAAGTAGAATATTCATCATAAATTCAAATGTGAATTTAATCAATTTCCGATATGAATGAGAAGAATAAAAGAACTTTCAGCAACCGGTGAGAAAAATTTAAAATAAATATTTTTTTGATATCCTCAAAAAATCCGTTAAAGAAAATTCAATATTCTGGTTGGTTTCTATGCTTTAAATTTAAATTTAGTAAAGATACAAAATTTCGTCTCAAGACTATTCAAACTTTTTAAAGACGTTAACTCAAGCAATGTTTTCAGAAAAAACTCAATCAAAAATTTTGATTTAAAAATTCTCACCGGGTGATGCACCCAAGAGAAAGACGGAAAACTTCAGGCACTTTGAACATTAAAAGCTTTTTCATCTTTTTCTCGTACTTTATCGATTACCATTTGAAAATATAAATCACCAACGACAGAACGAATATTTGCGGATTTCCTTTCAGATTAGAAAGTATTTTATTTGTCACACATATAAAAGCTTTCCACAGACGAAACCCGATTTCAAATATTGCTCACTCTGTCACTTCCTAGACGTGTATTTGCAGAGAGTGCAGTGTTCGTAGGTAACAATGAATTATTTGCCAGGAGCAACTTGGATTGAATTGCGATTGTTTTTTGGTATTAAAATTTTCCGGAATGTTGCTAAGGCTAAAGTGGTGATGTGTGACAATTTTGTGTGTGCTTATTTGAATTTCAAATAATATTTTTGGTCATAAAATTTATCGATAACTTTTCTAATTAAACAATCGATCATCGACTGTGAGCACAAATATTTTTCTAAACTAGAAAATAGTCAGCACCACCTCGTCAAGCTTCTGTCTCATGTTCCTGATTGAGTTCCTCCGGTGATCTTAAATCTATTGCAAATTTGCGCTTCAGTGGTGATTCAGGCAATGCATTATTGTTAGTGTTATTATTATTATTCTCTTCCGTCTCTCGAACTTTCTTCGAATACTCTTGAAATGATGCAGCGAGTGCGTACGTGAGACGACGTGCCATTTGTCGACTGTCACAAACAAATGCATGAACCTCAAAGGGATTTTCACTTTTCAGCTGCGTTTCATTTACGATTATCATGGCAAAGACGCGGGTATAAACAAGATCCTGAACTCCATATGAGATTTGATCGATTGACCAGTGCATAGGTGTTTCAATAATGGACGATAAAGATGTTGATGCGGCTGCAGATGTCGTTGGCACTGTATCCATGTGCACTCCATCTGTCTTAACTATCAAATTGCAAAAAGGCAATGCTTTGTTGGGCGGAAGATTTTTGGCAACTGTCACCTGCGTTAAAAGAAACGAAAAGAAATTAAATGGACTTTTAGTTGGCAATGCAATAAAAATGTTTTTAGATAACTTTTAAAGGGTGACCAGGTTTTTTAAGTAACTGGAATCACCATAAATAAGTAATTTATAAATGGTTGTGAAAATTTTACCAAAGTATCGACAGGTCGCCTCGTGTTTTTAATGCCCCACAATCCTCTCGAATGCTGACTTCCCAAATATTTGACCTGAAAAAAAGTGAACACAAAAAAGGAGAAAAAATGCATTAAAATCTCTTTATTTTTCTTCTAAAATACTGCTGCAGTTGCATTTGCACAAAAAGTCTCTCTCATCTCTGCAAATTAAATTATGGTGCTGGCATTCTATCTCCTCCCCTTTGATTCACTTTTTTCAGTGTGTTCATTCGGTATGCAAAAAATTTTCTCTGATTGCAGGTGACTCAAAGAATGGAATTTTGAGCTTATTTAATTTTGTATGAAGGTAATAAATTTAAAAAGTCAAAGTGAAGTTTAAATCTTGAAAAATTGTTTTAGAAGCTTCAATGATTAATTGAAGGGACTTGAATTTTTTGAGTTTCCACCTCTTGACATTACACCGCCATTGAAGCGGAAAAGGACAGGATGTGTTTGTGCGTGTTGTGCAAAAATATCCCGTTCATCAAACCACGCTGCGAGGTTTACGATCAGGTGTTAAATTTTGTAGCAATCAACATGAATAAATGAGCTCCACACATAGAATGCACATGATGAAGATTCTAATCAATTTTTTATTCAAATTTTTTCCTCGCGTGTAATGGCAAAACTTTTTCAGTTAGTGGCAAAAGGCGTTGAAGTGGAAGCATCGATTTAATCCTCGAAATGACATCGAATACGATAAAATTATATGGAATGACAATCACTGCATGCGGCCGGTGTGCAATTAATACCAATTTGCTCAATGTTTGATTTTATTGAATGGAACGCAGCATGTCCGGGATAATTTTATGACAATAGCGGATAAAGAAAATCCTCAAATTATAGTGCGATCGTTGTGCTCGACAAATACTCATTATGAATGTAAATTTGACCGAAAAGAGTTTGAAATAGTTTTCGGCATAGAACAAAATGATTTATTAATCGCTTTGGAATTCAAAAGTTGTACGCAGGCCCTGAGAATTTTGCGAAGAAATAAATATTTTTGAGGTTACTTGAAATTAAAATTCATAAGACAGAAATAATTTCTTTTGTAGACTCGTGGAGAAATTATGAGAGCTTTCGTTATGAATTAAAATTAAATTTTGCCATCATGAGTTTATTATCAATTTATCGAAGTTGATTCAAAAAATTTATGAACCAATTCTTATTCTTAAAAGCATTTCTCTCATAATTTTTTGAATATCTTAAACATCACATGATGATAAAAATTCAGGTATCATAAACCTACTCAAATATGTGCCGTTCGAGTGAGGAAATTAAGAAATTCCTCTCATGTGATAGCTGAAGTCAATATTTACCGAGAATTTCTACGTGTATAAATTTTGTAAGCACACGTTAGAGAGTTTTTGTATTCAGAACTCAGATTCATCATCATAAATCACAATCAGCCATTGTCCACCAGAAATAAAAGCCACTACACCGTAACGTGTCACCGCAATACGTCACACACATATAAAGCGCACTTTTTCCTCTATTCAATATCGCTCTTTGGCTCTCTAACAACTCGCACTCTTTTTTGTTTGTTTGTCATGCCTTTATTCAACGCGCTACTAAATTCAGAATATAACAAAAAAAACAGGAGAGAATTAATGTTGAGCGATTGCGATGACGATGCAGTCATAACTTGCGAAATGAGATGGGGAGAGAAGTTAAAAACGTGCACATGGAAGTGCTGCGCAAAAAGAAGACACAAAATTTTTCAGTTAAAAAACCAAAGCGGAAGTAATTTTTTTATACATGCATGTGTACAAATTTTTTAGGGTATTGAAAGACAAAACGGGAGACAGATAAAAAATTTATTTTTACTGCTCTGATGAGCAGCGTTGTCAATCTATATAGTCCAGAGTGTGTAAATTTTTATGACTTTGTGGACGGTTTTGCGGTGACAATAAAAAAATTCTTTGAAAAAATGAAAGTGGTAAAAAAACTCACCACAAAATTTTTATATTTTCTCGTATTGTGCGTGATGAATTTTACACAAAAAAACTCAAATTTTTATCACTTTCCCTTCACTAAATATTCTTGAAAAAAAATCGTCTCTCTAATTGAAAAAATCCCTCCAAGGATTACATCCTAGATCTCGCAAATATATTTTCATTAAAGCCCGCATACATCCATAAATAAGCCTAAACCAAGTGAGCCCGGGAGAGAGATCGTTTGTCCATACGATAACGTTTTCATCATCACAAAATTTCCGACTAAAAAAAGAAAAGACCGGAGATGATGGAATGACGAATCAAGATGGACGAGGAGAGAGAGATGAAAATTCTTGTGGTTAGCATTGTAACGATGACTGATGATGATTGTAATTTCATGAATCAACGGTCCATAAACACGTCGTCAGAGTCGCAGACATCATAAAAAATTAATATTTATTTACCTTAAACTCTAATGGTAAATCCATCGCTGTAATTTGACTCTCATCCAATTCATCACCTGCAAATGACATTTTCAACACTTGCCTCCTCTTGTAAATTCGTTGATGAGCACTTAAATGTGTGTTTACTTAATTAATTTGTAATTATCACAGTTGTTGCGTATATAAGAAAGAAATACTGGTTGTCTGTTCAATGCCGCAAAGGCGTTAAAATTCACATCAATTAAAAAAAATATTCCACCACTCAACTATGATATCAGAGTGTTGATTTATCTATGCACTCGATCATCTTCTGGAAAAAATTTTGGCAAATTTAAATTTGATTAATTAACTTGATTGAATTTTTTAAATTCTTGTTGTAAATATTTTGGACCATGGTTTTTTGTAAAATCGTCAGCCGACACTGTGAAATTCCTCTTTAAAACAATTTGAAATCGAGTGAGGAATTTTAAGCACTTTATGAGTTTCATTAGCACACCGCGACGATAAGATAAACTGTAATTTTTTTAATATCTTCAAATTTAAGGTCGCACGTGCGTTAAAACAAATATAAGATGAACATACAAAATTTTATTTGAGACTTCATCAAGTCAATCTAGAGGAAATAGGAGAGGATGTGATAGCGAGTGGAGAGAGAGAAAATCAATGAATGTCCTTCAATAAAGTGATGACGGTAATCAGTCATCAAAATTGAAAATTGTTGTACAAATTCTCTAGAGAACTTTTTAAAATTTTTTCTGTGAATATTAAAGAAGAAAAAGTTTTAAATGACCCAAAAGTTCATGCATCAAGATTGAAGAACAAAAAAAATGTTTTTATTAAAAATATTTCGTGGCATATTTAATTAGCTGAATTTTCAATTTTATGCCAAATTTGATGCAAAATTTCCGTCTATAATATTCCAGAAAATTATCGATTAAACTTTTCGGTGAATAAGACTTGAACAAATAAATGTAAATTTTTATTGCAATGCAGGCCCTTAAAATTTTTATTCTTCGGCTGACATTCTTATTTCGAAAAAAAACCAGAAAAATTGTACTAAAAAAATTCAGACACGAACTAAAGTTAACATCAACAATTTTTAAACGTCAAAGAGCAGACGGACAGCCTAATTTTAGAGTTAACTTTAAAAAAATTAAGAAATTAAGAAATTGCAATTTATGGTTTAATTTTCTAAAATTAAAATTCAATTCATTTTAGACTTAATTCCCGATCAATCAATCAATCTAAATTGCATAATGTCCACATGTGTGCATCTTTTGCTATCAATTGATCTCAGTATTGACAATTTAACTCATTGTGTTCACTCCAATTTACTTTTATAAATTACTCAGCCGCATTAAAGCGCAAAATAATGTTTTTCGTCATTTTTTCTATATTTGATCGATTGGTTTCGATGTGGAGCAAGTAAATAAGAAAAAAGAGAACAAATTAATTGTTGACAGTCGCTAAGTATCTGCGTGTGATAAGATAAATGGAAGGTGCAGAACTTGTTTGCCTCTCTCGCTTTGACACATTCGATCACTATCGGGTAATAAATAAGCATCAACGGAACATAAAGTGTGTGTAACACTAAATCCGCATAAGCCACCGCCCGGCGTGGCAAATCAGCTTCCAACAAAGTACTGCCGCATTTTTATTAATTACCAACTTTTTACATCGATAGGTGTGGAAATGTTTCGGATTTAACTCGAAGTCAAACATGAAAATTATTTTAAATTTTTTAAACTTTAACGGTTTTTCTAATCAGCATAACGTTTTAATTAATTTCCACTCGATTCCAAAACGAGAGAGTCGAAGGTCAGATATGGGGTCTCATAAAAATTCACAAACAGCGCGACACTAATTCTTCGCGTTAATTAATTTTCGGATCACGAACAAGCTTTTCTTCTCCACTCTAAATTAAGCGAAACGATTTTACAATCAAACACGTCACACAGAGCAATTCACTGATAAGAAGTGCCAGCACATACAAATTTTCCGCCTCCTCTCGACTCTTAATTCGCTAATCACACTCGAATGCAATATTACTGTCGAGGAATTTTTTTCACTCTCGTTTTTTTGCGCAAATCGTTCACACGATTAAGTCACAATACACGATGCGAGTTTTAATATTAAATGAAATTGCTCCCGAACCACCTGCTCGTAATCAAGCACATGATACAACTGAATATTGTGTTTTTTTCCTCGTTATTTATTTTTCTATAACAATTTTTACTCTATCGACTGTATGTAAGAGAGCTCTCGGTGTTGAGTCGTTTAATTTTTTTTTGTTTTTCTCTTTATTATTCTCTTTTTTGATGTGGTTCTGACTTTTTTTGCGCGATTGAAGGTATAAATATGTATTGGTGGATAGCTTAAGTGGATGTGACGGTTAGGGTGCGATGGAATGGCATGTAGGAAGGAGGTTTGCTACTGGAATTCTATTTTTAAAAATTAATTATTTAAATTTTTAGGTTAATAATAAAAAAGTTTGCTTTACTTGTGACTCCAAATTATACTTAATTATTTCCCATATCGTTTTACTAGCACATCATAATCATCGTCGTCGTTCATAAAATGAGTCAGTGTGTATATAAGTGGTTATACATCAATTACCGTTCACTCTTTTTCTCTCTCATTCATAATATTTTGTCATCGCATGTAAAAAAGCTGTTCTCTCTCTCGCCAGTCATCTGTTGATGACTCATGCTTGTTTTTTTCCTCAACAACATGTGTCTCATTTGCATCATTCAGAAAAAAAATATTTAGGAATGGCAGTAAAAATATTTCTTGCAAGTCTTTCTTCTTCCGCTTGATAGAAAAAAATGCGCACATGTACATGTCAAGATGTGCATACTGAGATTTGGCGGGAAAATAATTAATGAAAAATTAATTAGCCACTTTGTAAGTTGAAGAAATTAAAATTTTAAATATAGCGCATGACTCAAGGCAACGTGCTTTTTGGCGTGAAGGTAAAACGCCGGATTTAAAAAATCGTAAACATTTCAACGAAAAAAGTGGAGGGGTGCTTGGGTTGTGTCAAGGGGACCGTAAATTTAGCAAATAATTTCTCAGTCGACTCCCCTCAATTTTACTGCAATTTCTTCGGAATCGTGACTCTAAATTTGAAGTAATTTGTAAAGTTTAGTGCACAAATTCTAGATTTAAATTATATTTAAGCGCAGCAAGAAACAAAGCTGAAGGCATAAAAGTTGAAAATAATCAAAAAATAGGTGCAAAACTAGATTAAGTTTGGAAAATTCGAGAATCACTTGCGACCATCAATCAAATTAAATAACACATCATAAACGTAAGTTTAATTGACATTTCTGTTTCAAATTTTTCTTTCGTGAGCATCGAAAAATTTTAAATTCGACTAAATTTTCACTTAATCGCAATCACATGAACGTGAACATGGTCATTTTCTTCGATGCCGACGGATCTAAATAGCCATAAATTATTATATGCTGGAATTTTTCCTATATACGGCATAATTTTTTCTTCTTCTTTGCTGCCCCTCGTCTACGGGCCGTTCTTTTGATTAAAAAGTAACCTTTTTTTGATGTTACTCAACCATTTCTGAGATATCACAGAATTGCTTATGTTTACTATCCGTTCAACATTTTTCATCTATTTTTAATTTGTTTGGCTCTCAATGGCTTAGATTTTGATACATGAAAAAAATATAAGTTGGCGAATCTCATGATGTGCTGATGAAAATGAGGAAAACTTTGTGTGTGCGAACATCTAAAATTATTTTCTTTTTCGTAACACACAAAAAAAGCACACACACGATAAATGATGAAATTTCTCTGAGAGAATCTTTCCGAAGATCCTCAACGAAAAATAGATTTTCCCCCATTCAGTTTTTCGCGACTACTGGCCCCGTTCGAACAACTAACACACGATCCGATTGAACGTAGAGATTTTTTTCTATATTACACCCACGCACTCACTAACCTGATGATCATCTAGAATGAAAATTATCTGATAAAAGATATGAATTAATGAACACAGTGAAAGTTCCACGATACGATTTTTATAAAAAAAAAGTGCGAGTAATTTTTGCTAAAAAAATCGTGAGCTAAATTTGACGAAAAAAAAAGAAAGAAGAAAGAGTAAGTGGAAATATCAATTTTTAGAAATGGGAGCAGTTTTTCGAAAACTATTGTAAGAAAATACGTTGTGAGAGGTTTGAATGAAAAAGTTATCAGAATGCAGCTGAAATATTTCTGACAAACAGCACTCAGCCAAATTTGCGGCTCATGATGGTGTGTGCGGATGTGTCGCCTGCACAGAAATGAAAATAATCAGCTTTATATTGAATTCAATATTTTTCTTCTTCCGTTGCCGCCACCGAATTTATTGCATAATTTGAACATGATGACTTTTCAAAATTTCCATGCACTTAATGAAAGTGAAAACGTATGCTATTTTTTCACCGTCATGTGCTCACCCATTTTCCAATAACCACACGCTAAAATGAGTTAAGAGTGTGTGTACGGCGGTGGTGGTGCCCACGTAGAGATATTTTCGAAATGATCATCGAGGAAATGAGAATAAATTGTGACGAGATTTTCTCTGTGTCGCGATGCGAGTGCGAAAAAAAAGAGGCATAACAGTGGCAAGAATGCGATAAATATAAAAGACAAAAAAAACATTGTCGCACTGCTCTTTAAATTCTTCTCATTTTATTGACTCTTTCAATGATCTCTTTCTTTCTAATTTCATTGTTGTGTAAACATTTATTTTTTGGGAGGGGATGTAAAATGTGGGTCAAGTTTGATGCAACTTCAATTGATGATGAATTTATAGATTTTTTAGCAGCATTTAATTAATTTTCTTTCAGTGTTTTTTGACGAGAATAAAGCCATATGCCGAGTATTGGATCAACATCCAAAGACAGAGCAAAAGAAACTGTCATTTCTGGTTAATCCTACGCTAACTGGCAAGGAATTCATCGAACAAGTTTCGACGCAATACACATACGAGAAATTCGATCTCGTACTCGAAAATAATAATGTAAGTCAGCATGAAGAAAGAAAGAAAAAGTAAAAATTCAAATTGTAACATTTTAAATATTTGTAGATCAAAATCAATGATCATCTGAATGAGAAGATAAACAGCATTGGCATCGAGTTGAAGAAAAAAAATACACTGACTCTAAATTCGCCGAACACATACCGTAAAATTGTGCCAAAAACTGACGAAGTCGCGCCAAAGATGATCGTAAATGATGCCGACATGACGGATAAACAGGAAAACATAAACAGGGGTTCAATTGCTATAGAGACAGAATTATCATCGGACGATGATTTGGCATTAGGAGCTTCTGCTAGTCCTACCGAACAAGTATCAAGTTCACCGCCCGCTTTGCCTGCTTTATTTGACACACCTGCCCATTCAACTTATCAGCCATCATCATCGACGAGCACATTCAGACGATGCAATGATTTTCAAACGAAATCTTCGTTTGTCGGGTTAGTGAACCAAGCGATGACATGTTACTTAAACAGCTTGTTGCAAGCTCTCTTCATGACACCTGAATTTAGAAATGCTCTTTATAATTGGGAATTTGATGGAACTGGTGAAAGTAAATCGATTCCCTTTCAACTCCAAAAACTCTTTGTTAATCTTCAGACCTCAAACAAGCTCGCCGTCGAAACAACCGACCTGACACGAAGCTTCGGATGGGATTCCACCGAGGCATGGCAACAGCATGACATCCAAGAGCTTTGTCGTGTTATGTTTGATGCCCTAGAGCAAAAGTTTAAGAACACAAAGCAAGCGGACTTAATTAATATTCTCTACGAGGGAAAGATGATTGATTATGTAAAATGCTTAGAGTGCGAAACGGAAAAGAGTAGAGAGGATACTTTTCTGGATATTCCGCTTCCTGTGAGACCTTTCGGCAGTACAGTAGCATATGAGAGCATTGAAGAAGCTCTTAAAGCATTCGTGCAACCCGAGACACTCGACGGAAATAACCAATATTTCTGTGAAAAATGTAACAAGAAATGTGATGCTCACAAGGGATTAAAATTCAAGAAATTTCCCTACATCCTCACCCTCCACCTTAAGCGATTCGATTTCGACTACCAAACCCTCCATCGCATCAAATTAAACGATAAAGTCACTTTCCCTCAACAACTTAATTTGAACAATTTTGTCGAGAGCAAAAGCATGGAGCAAACAGCTGCTGCAACGGTTGCAGTGAACAATAGTGTGAAGCCAAATGATATCGCATCGATTGGAAGTGTCGAGAGTGCAGTGAAGAGTGATGATTGCAGCACAACTGATTCCGTTCTTGATGAGGAAGCCACGTCACAATACAATCAAAATCAATACACGGAACCACCTGACGACGATGAAGGCATTGATATGAGTGTCAATGGCGATTGCAAATCACTCATGTCAACCTCAACCTCTATCGATTCCTCAAATGCATCCGGTCCATTTGTTTATGAGCTCTTTGCAATCATGATTCACTCGGGATCGGCAAGCGGTGGTCACTACTACGCTTACATAAGAGATTTTGAGAGTGGAAATTGGTATTCGTTTAATGACCAAACAGTTTCAAGTATCACACAGGAAGATATTAGTCGTTCATTTGGCGGTAGTGGTGCTTTCAAAAGCTATTATTCGGGATTTAGCTCCTCTACAAATGCCTACATGCTTATGTATCGTCAGCAAGATCCCGCAAGAAATCGCTTAGCTATAAAAGAAGAAAATTTCCCCATCCACATAAAAAATCTGGTTGAAAAAATAAAGAATCATGAGGAAGATGACAAACGTAGACGTGAGAGAGAATCGGAAATGCTCAAGTTGAAAATTTACTTTAAAAACCCGCTCACCCGCATCAAAACAGACGCAAAAGTTTTTTCCATCTCCGATTCGACATTAAAGGAAGTCGTTGAAGACGCTTACTCTCGCTTAAAGATAAAATCAATTGCGCCCATTGAGAGATGTCGTCTTGTTGCTTATGACAATCCAAGTGACAGCATCGAGAGAAGTTTCGAGGGCATGGAAGAGGAAAAGATTGGCGATATCATGTACAAATTGCAGAACAGACTCGAACTTTTGCTGGAGGTTCGTGAGGAGAATCAGGAATTTGAAGTATATCATTTGGGTGGAATAACAACGAAAGTCTATCAAATACATATGGATGGACCAACTCTCGATATTGATGGACCTGTTGAAATTAGAGCATACGAACAGAAGTCAGTCAGTGAATTTAAATCGGCGATTGTTAAGAAGATGAATCTACGACAAAGCAAAATACTTTTGGCGACAAAGCGATATAGCGAAAAACCAATTCTTTTGAACGATGAAGTTACAATCAGAAGTCAGAGTATTTATGGTGGTTCGAAAGTTTTCATGACCCTCGATCACGATGAGGAGAGATTCAAGCAGGCAGTTGAAGAGATGGATAACATCTTGACACTTTATTTTGCTCTGCCAAATAGCAAAAAAGAAACTCTCGAAAAATTATCAATTCCATCCTACGAACCCGCACTTCCAAGTACTGATACGGTCGATAGTGTCGCCTTTAATGTCCCCTGCTCAAGCGAGTGTAATAGTGAAGATTCAAGTCTAAGCGATTCAGATCGGACACTCGTTGATGATTCAAATCTTGCCGTGTCACAAATAACACCTCCGCGATTACGTCACTACGATCAGAATGGAAATGATGAGACGACATATTTCTTTAAAGCAATTCAGCCAACCTTGTCAACCTCAAGTAACGCAAGCATTGATAGCGGCAATGAGAACGATGAAGAAACGTCCGATACGAGTGAAAGCCAAAAAATTCTCAAAGTACTCGTGGATCGTCGCATGAGCGTTAATAAACTCAAAATTAAGCTTCAGCCATATGTGAAAATTCCGATGGAATATTTTAAAATTTTCCACGTTCTCGCCGCACAGACCGAAAATGAATGTACACAGTTGAGTGTGTCACTCAATGCGGCCTTTAAAGATGAGGAGCGTCTCGTAATTGAGTTGGGTCGTGCATTGCGGAAGGGCGAATTCAAAGTAAAATTGTACTTTTTGAATGTGACCGAGATGACAGACATAGAGAAGCTTCCATTCATATGTGATTATATTTTACGTGAGTCAGCCGAAGTGGGACAAACGAAACGTGAAATTTTGGCACACATTCGTGGTCTCGATGAGAAATATGAAAAGTTGACATTTGAGAAGACACGTTTGAGGAAGAAGAGTTGGAAGAGTCCCGCACAAATTTACACGGACGATCAGAAATTCGGTGACGATATTATAATTACGGTTAGTGCAAGTCCGGACATAATTATTCAAGAGTTACCAAGTGAGGAGGCGAATTTGTATGATTTTGATGGTAAACCTTTTGACGACGATACAAAGTCACTGTTTGTGAGACGATTTTATCCATCGAAACTGGAATTAGCACCATGGGAAGAAATTTTAATAGGAAGTGAGTAAAATATTTTTTATTATTACTAACCACTTTAAACTCAATTTCCCTTCAATCGACAGAATTTAGCGAATTAAAAGGCATTTTATCGAAAATATCTGGCATTGACGAGGAAAATATTCAATACACAAAGGTCAGTACGATCAATCTCGCTCACTCGCAGCATTACATGAAAATAGAAATTTTTATTTATGTAAATTCAAAAAAAATTGCAATGCAGATGAGAACACACATGATAGAGTCATGTAACAAAATTTATGTTTAATTTTTTTATGCAGCTCACTCGCTCATTTGTGAATACATCGATTATGCAAATTGATGGACTGCCGTGGTTCGAAAAGCAAGCAACAATGGAGGATAACCATACACTCAGCGGCGCTCCTGATGGTTCTGTTTATCTTTACAAGTAATTATTTTCAAAATGCCTTAATTGGAATTTGTTAATTGAATGGCTTTTATTTTTCAACAGGGACAAAACCGAGCCTGTCAAGCGACTCACCACTGAAGAGCGAATGGAAATATCCAAAAAGGAAAACTCCATAGCATCAACGACGAGCACGTACTCACCGCGACGTGAACGTGGTCTCAAAATCTATTTGGACTCGCCGAAGAAGCAAGATGACTCCTAAAAAATTATTCTCTCTTTCGCTATCTCAATAGAAAAATTTAGAAACAGCATGAAAAAATCTTTTAAAGCCAACAGCATGATGCGGGAAAGTTTTTTATTAAATGGAAGGTTTTTTGTGTGGAAAGTGTCATGAACAGTCAAAGAGAAAAAGGACGAGCTGATGCTTTTGAACTGAAGAAAATAATAAATCTACAAATCTTACTATTTATTAATTCTTTTATCATCTGAGAGAGGAAAAGAGAAATTTATCATCAAAAAAATTACAAAGGTGAAGTTGGCTGGAATTTTTAATAATTTTTTTAAACACAAATTTAATCCAACTTCATCTAAATAATTTCATCATTCATATCCTGTTTTTTCAAAACTTATCAACTTATCATTTTAATCTACAATTTTTTTTATCAACGAACACAAAAAGTTGACTGTTGCATATTTAGAGAAAAAGGAAGAAGTTGTTTAATTTATTATAATAATAAAATAAAAATTGGTTCTTAAATAAAAAAGTTCATTTGTACGCATGTGAAATAATATTCACATTTAAAAATACGATGCTCATTTTTATTTTTAAAAATTATATATAAAACAACAGAAAAACTTATTCAATCTGTAAGAACATTATACTTGTGAATAAAAAGCTATAAAATATGAAAAATTAAACACAAATTTATCAGGTAGTTCAGTTGCTTGTTTTCCAGATGGGAATATGAGTCTTGTATGACATTTTATGCACATAAATTGTATTCTCTTATCACCAGCGCAACAATATCACAATCTCTAGGTCTCCATGGGAGCTTAGTGACACTTATTACACTTTAAGAGAAATCCAGTTGTGGTTTTTTGGTAAAATTAAAATTCCATCGATTAAAACCGCAGATTTTTTTTAATAGGGGTGAAAAAAATATGTTATAGTTCATTGAGTCAGCAACAAAGTTTATTTAAGCTTTATGTCGAGTTAATTAATAACTTTTTGACTGCAAATGAAAAATTTAAATTTTTAATTAACATTTTGTGACAGATGGCAATCGGTGATACAATTGGTAAATATTTTATCAAACATAAATTTTGCAAAATTCAGGTGAAATTTGTGCAGTGAGTATTTTAATTGCTGAGACACCACCGTGCCACAAACACACACAAACGAGTCGAGCTATTAATCATGCTTTACTTCTCTCATTTACCATAACTCATGGTCCCGACATGAGGCAGACGACGAGAGATGACGTCGAGGAGAGCGATGAATGGAAAATAAATAACGAAATGAAGCTTTTCTCGTCGAGGATGAAAAGTCGGCAGCTATCGAGCGCCATTCAACGAGCATAAAGTAAATATTTATGCGGCTGGCGTTCGTATTCAGGTGGAAAGCTTCATATGACAAGTATCAAGTAATATGCAGACTGTAAACATAAAACAACATCATTTCAGTTTTACACCGTATTAGTTTAATGACCTGTGACATTTCAACCGCACTTTGTTTGACGTCACGAAAGAAATTTGTGTTTTTTGCAAAATTTAATGCTGATAAAAATCACAGAACAATTAAATAATTTTAAACTTTTTTTACCACCTCTTGCATTTTAAAGAAAATAAATTTTTTAATTAACAAAAAGTCAAAAATCAACTCCTTGACACTCCTTTGTATTTTTCTTACTTTAAACTCTTTGCAACAAAATGCTTTTACAACAACTGCTTCAGCCAGATGATTGTGATGAAGAGAAGAAAATCCAAAAGAGTGAAAAATTAATGAAAATGCAAAAGTTATTAAAATTATGCCATGCTTTTTATGCTCTTACAGAAAAGCCACAAATGAAGTGGATGAAACGAGTGGAATTTTCTGATGGATGAGTGCAATGCAAACTTAAGTGTGTGTTTTTTATGGAGATGATAAAGGACTTTTTTGTCGACGAACAAGAAAAAACTTTAAGTTGCAATCAAAAATGAAGTTTTAAATGAATCCGCGTCACGAGTATTACGTAATATTGTGCACAATATTGTGCGTAATTGTGCGTAATTTTTATGCGTAATTACGCACAATATTATGCACAATTACGCACAATAACATGCACAATATTATTACGCACAATATTATGCACATTAATTACGCATAATTATTACGCGTAAAAATAAAATGCACAATATTGTGCGTAATAAATATGCGTAATATTGTGCACAATAAATACGCATATTTATTACGCACAATTAATATGCACAATATTATGCGTCGAAAAAATTACGCACAATATTGTGCACAATAAATATGCGTAATATTATGCGCAATTATTGTGCGTACTATTGTGCACAATAAATATGCGTAATTATGCGTTATAATTGTGCACAATATGCCAAATTTTACGCAAAATAAATTTAAATAATTTTCATCATGATCATCTTTAAACCACAAAAAGAGATTGATAACAGCTTGGTCACTTCTTAAACCTGGGTTTCCAAAAATTGCTTTTTAAGTAAGTTTTCTAATGATACTAAAACATATTTTCTTACATTTTGAAATTTTTAATACCCAGATTTAACAAGTCGCCAAGCTGTTATCAATCTCTTTTTGTGGTTTAAAGATGATCATGATAAAAATTAATTAAATTTATTTTGCGTAAAATTTGGCATATTGTGCACAATTATAACGCATAATTACGCATATTTATTGTGCACAATAGTACGCACAATAATTGCGCATAATATTACGCATATTTATTGTGCACAATATTGTGCGTAATTTTTTCGACGCATAATATTGTGCATATTAATTGTGCGTAATAAATATGCGTATTTATTGTGCACAATATTACGCATATTTATTACGCACAATATTGTGCATTTTATTTTTACGCGTAATAATTATGCGTAATTAATGTGCATAATATTGTGCGTAATAATATTGTGCATGTTATTGTGCGTAATTGTGCATAATATTGTGCGTAATTACGCATAAAAATTACGCACAATTACGCACAATATTGTGCACAATATTACGTAATACTCGTGACGCGCACCCGTTTTAAATCAATTGTAAATTTTTTTTGGAGTCTCAGAAAAAAGTCAATTTTAAATTAATGAAAATTAATTTCATGTATTTTAATTGGTGAGTCAATATAATTTAAATTTTAAATTTTTAAAAATTTGTAAAATTCATGAACAAAAAATTTTTTTAATTTTCCACCAAAAGCTTCAAAGTTTTTCTAAAATCTCTTCATTTAATCTTGATAAACATCTTCAAACAATGAAATTCACAAAAACTTTATTTTTCTATCTCAATCAAGCGTGGGTGGATGAAAATTTCCCATAGCATGCCTTTTGTTTGACTTCAAATAAATGCGCAGAGCAACGCTCAAACTCATTTAAGAAGCAGAAGAAAATAAAATTGATTAATTTGATTTCTAGCTCTTTTTGTTTTTTTCTCTCTCAATTTTGCATTCATCCGAAAGTGTAATTAATCAAATTCAAATCAATTCCCGCCTCCTCAATTTACTTTCGCAAGCTTTTTACATCGAACTTGTGAGTGAGAGCAACTCGTTGAGTCATATAAGGAGCATCCTTAAATTTTGTCATGCTTAAATGAGTCAAAATTAATCAAAAATTTATAAATTCATATTCAAACAAATAAATTCTAAGCTTGACGTCATTGACGAAGTTTTCCTTTCATTTGATTTTGTTACCATAAAAAGCACGCGAAAGAGAATGGCGAGTCATACATCAGTGAGCAGGAAATGCTAGCGGCGGCTTAAAAAACAATTAATATTTCATGGATTTTGCAGCAGCAACAATTCAAACGAAATTTTCCCTTCTCTCTCTTGTAATTCAATGATTTGCATCAACCATGACGGAATTATTAATTTTCTCTTTTTCAACGCTGTCGACTTTACCTGTAAGCTCTCTCACGTTTCACGGGAAAGCAATTTGTCCCTTTAAAATTAAATTATAAACATGCGTGTATACGCAAAATCATGTGTGGGATGCTGAACACGTGAAAGAGATTTGAATTTTAAGAAATTACAAACTCGTTAGCGTAAAATTTCATTAAAATACTTTCAACTTTAATTTTTTTATCAGAAAATTAAGATGATCAAACTATTTAACTCACAAAGCTTTAAGTGAAGTTGAAAAATTCATAAATTCATAACGAACTCATTAGCAATGCTCTTAACGGCAATCTTCCTTCAAAGAAAATCATCAACTAATGGTTTATGTTACATGCATAAAACATTCGCTCATTTTAATGACATAATCAGAATTTCGTTTACCTTAATTACCATCGCATGTATACATTGACGTCATAATGAATTTAATAATGTAAATATTTCTAACCTCATGTAGGCTTAAATCTATCGGTCCTTTTTTGCGATAACGGAACTTTTTAGCTGAGCTTTTGAAAATGACAAAATTTTTGCTTGTCATATGACAAAGTAAGGATAAGATTGCTTGCATGTCAAATATTTTTCCACCTCACAATATACATGAGAAAGATTTTGTTAGCCATGAGCAAATATTGACGAAGAAGAAAACAAAGTTGGTTGAATGGTTTTTACGGTGAGGGTTTGTGGTGAAAGAAAAGAATTTTTATCACGTGGATTCACGAAATTTTAAAATTAATTATTTTAATTTTAAGCAGCATATTTTCAATATTTAAACTTTGTTCA
Source organism: Tanytarsus gracilentus (assembly GCA_038502055.1). Taxonomy (NCBI): domain Eukaryota; kingdom Metazoa; phylum Arthropoda; class Insecta; order Diptera; family Chironomidae; genus Tanytarsus; species Tanytarsus gracilentus. Next base: position 11,288,827 of record JAXRKN010000044.1, on the reverse strand, counting down.
GTTAGAAAAATATTTCAATGCTAATTTTTAACTCAATTTTCATGCATTCGAAGAAATGTTAAATGTACTCACATATTAAATTCATAGGGTAATTAAAATTTACATCATACAACCATAAATTCGGCTGTTTTTACAACTTATACAGAAAATTTGAAATATCAACACTCGAATTGATTTGCATTTATTGTTACATGCTCAACAGTTGCTTTCACACTTTGCAATAAATTTATGAGTTTGGATAGCAAAAAAAGAGTGAATAATTTTTTAAATTTGAAAAAACTTATGAATAAAATTTAAAAAGTCAGGCAACAAAAATAATAAATTGACATACTTAGGTAATTGAACTTTTTAATTTCATTTATTTGTAGAATAATATAATCAATACTTAACACAACTTAAATTAGAAGAAATAAAATCCAAAAGTTAAAAAATATAAAATCTTTTTAAAAATTTCTTCAGATACATCATCGTCAAAAAAATATCCATCATAGTTTTCACAGAGAATTTTCTCATGTGCAACAGTTAATTTTTAATAGAAAGCACTGTGTGTCTCATTGTAGTCTATTGACATTCTTCTCTGGTATAATAATGTCAAATAAAAAAAAATATGGGTACGAGATACAGAGAGCAAATCTAGATGTTTCTTAGTTCGCTGGCATTAAGCCAAAACTTTTCACAGGGAGGTTGCTTTCAACAAACAGCAAAACCAATTGGCCGTCGTCATGAAAACAAGCTCCTGTTGAATGTTTGAGGGAGAGAGAGAAAGAGAGAGTTTATTAAATTCTCATGTATGAATGTAGACGAAATTGTTGCACAGAGGGCTCACCTCTGGATGAAATTCAACAACTGTTTTTCTGATTATTATTGAGGTAATTTTAGTGGGGTTAGGACATTTTGCCCCTGTGACATTTTGCCCTCACTCAAAATCCGTGGGCAAGGGCAAAAAAAATATAGGGTCAATTTGTCCGGGGCAATTTGCCCACAGATTTGACCATGCCCACATATTTTGCAAATTTTGCCCTCATTTGACCATGGACAAATTGACCCTATATTTTTTGCCCACAGACAATTTGCCCATAAATTATTTAATTGAAAATTTTGCACCTATTGGTACTTCTTGAGTATCCATACTCAAAAAATTTTAACTGAAAGTGATACAAAACACATGAAATAGAGGGCTTCTTCTAAATCCGAAATAAAATTTCTAAACTATTAAATGAGAGGAAGTTTTTCTTTTGAGGGTATTAAGCACTTCCTGCAGATAAAAAAATTTCTAATGTTTTGAAAAGTTGTTAATGTTCTTCATCTACAACATGCAAACAAGTCAGATTTTTATCTTGAAAAAATCAAAAGTTATTGCAAAATCAAAAATACACCTCTGGAATCTTTGAAATTTTTCAGAATTTTAAGATTTACTCTTTCATGTTTGAGAGCAGATTACTCCATAACTATGAATGATAGATATTTCATGTGATACATCAATAGATGCGGAGTAAAACGTTCTATTAAGAAAATATACAATATGGTTTTCGTTAGTGTAAAAATCATGAGAAAAAGAAAAAATATAGGCAAAAAGTAAATCTTAAAAATTTTTCGTATTGACCAACAAAAACTTTAAATTACTTTAATTAAGTTTATATTTTGACAAAAAAATAATCATGGGCAATTTGTCCATGGGCAAAAAATATAGGGTCAATTTGTCCTGGGCAATTTGCCCACAGTATTATTTTGCAAATATTGCCCTCATTTGACCATGGACAAATTGACCCTATATTTTTTTTTCCCTTGCCCACAGATTTTGGTGTGGGCAAAATGTCACAGGGCAAAATGTCACAGAGTCAATTTTAGTTCAGTTTGTGGTTGGAATTTTTGTGAGTTGGATGATGAATTTTAATTTAATTAAAGTGTGATAATTGAGGATTGAAAAATTCGCACTTAATAATTTGCAATCTCAACATCATTCAACACTCGATTGCAAGCAATTAAATTTTCAAGTCGACTTCAAATAAAACTCGTTTTTCCATCGCTTCTACTTCAATTTTCTTCCTGTGATGTATGGCACTTGTGAACACTACAATAGGGTTTTCCATAATGCTTGTGAGCGATAAAATTGTCGCAACTCAATGATTTATTATTGACAATTCTAAAAGAGTGCTTACGACAATCTCATTTTACTAACTATCGCTTTTTGTTACATGCTTTTAACGAGATTGATGGAGTAAATTGATCTTGAGAGGGTGGGGTGAGTTCGGAGATTTTGTAGCAATTTTTAACAAAAATTTAAATTGAAAAATCAACGAAAACTTTAGAAATTTCTTAAATTAATTTTAATTTTAAGTGTTAAAAATGGCATATTCAAGTTTTCCCTCCATAATTCAAGTGAACGCGTTCAGTTCATTACTTTTGCCACCAATTTATCCTCCTTTAGATGCTCGCACATAAACTAACTTAATGTCATCCTCATAGAGAATGTTTTTCATCTATTCATTCGCCTCCTTAGTGTTCGCATACGCACGAAAAAAACTTCTGTTAATGCTCATGACATTGATGGACATTCCCTCGACTACATTGCTAACAATACGCAACAAAAAAAAATATAATATGAATTTTCTCTCCACCTCCAAGTAAATTTTCGAATGTCAACTTTATTTATGATATTCTGTTGAGCCTCATCTTCATCTTGGCATTTCCATTCACTTTTTTTTTGCACGCGAGAAAATATTCAAATTCTGAATTAAAACTTGCGGCATCATTGAAGCACTCAATTTAAGGCGCGGCGGAGAAAAAAGTTTTCTAAATTATGAAGTTGTTACAGGCTTTGGCAATTTTTAATCTATTCTAGAATAAAAAAGAAAAAATCATTTCTGCTTCATTCACATCGTGAGCTTCTCGAACTGGGAACAAGAAAAATTGAGATGCTGATAAAAATCATTAAAGCTCATCATTGCGCTTGTGTTGTTGAGGGAAAGAAAATTGTTGGAACTTTTTTTTCTCTCTTCCATCTCGTGCGAGAATGAAAAATGAGATGCTGATAAGATTGGAAGTGAAATTTCCAGCATCCAGGATTCATCAGTAACATTTCCAGTGCGAGTGGTATGAGAAGTCGATGATGACTGGGAAGAGAAGAAAAAAGGAAAAGCATGAATGGATAGAGAAATTGCATTAAATGTATGTGAAACACACATAAGAGGAAGTAATGCCAGAAATGACCCAAAAATGGCTGCAGATAAAGTCGAGTAATTTAAATCCTGATTAAATTACTTTTAAAGCTCGCAAATAACTTTTGGGGATGGAAATTTTGAGCATGTCAACCATAATCATTTAACAAGCACGAAAAACTTTTTTTGTCTCTTGTTTAGGGATTGCTTCTTTTTCCTCATCGAGTTTTTAAATGATGATGGAATTTTGAGTGGGAAAAAATTTGAGGAATTTTCTAGAAATTTTAATCGAAAAAATTTGACATTTGGGATGAAAAATTTAAAAAGGCCTTTTTAAAGGCAAGAAATTTTTATTGAATGTTTTTTATTACAATAAAAAATTTTCTAGTTTTCATTGAAAAAAATAAAAGTTTTAAAAACTCGCGGAAGTGAAAAAGCAATAAAATAATTAAGTTTTTGAAATTAAACTCGCCACTTTTGAATAAACGCCATGCGACCCTCATAAGTGTCTTTTGTTGCCTCTTAAAAATTAATAAGACCACTGCTTCTGCTGTAAGTGTCATAAGTAAACCACAAAAAGCCAAACTATAGCGAGAAGAGTCATAAAATGTTTTGAATTTTTAATTCGACATGTGCAGAGAGAAATTTTTTTTTTTTTTTTTTTTTTTTGGTTTTTGGTTTTTTTTTGGAGGGAAAAAAGGGAACTTTTAATTTAAACCCCTTTATTTTTTAAAGTTGATTACATTTTTGCTGCCTGTCACACACAGAGCAAAGAGGAAAAAAACTTGAGGCAATTTTTGTGTGAAAGCTTTCTGCTTTTATGAAAGTACGACTTTTAATAAATCTTCATTCCCATGCTGACTCTCGACCGTGTACACATAGACTGCATGCTTGCATGGTTGAAAATGAACTTTTTTCTGTATAGCGCTCTCGTGATACTTTCATTAGCACAATAATTAATAGCGCTGCATAAATATTGACTCTAAAACAGCACGTCGAGTGAGCTTGCAGAAGTTGTTAATTGAGATTGATGTTCAATTCATTTTTATTTATCGAGCAGAGAGTATGGATCATCCATCCGAAGGAATTTTCCTAGGAATTTCCTAGGAAAAGTAGCGGAAAAAAATTCCTAGGAAAATTCCTAGTAAAAATTCCTAGGAAATTTCCGAGGAAAAAAAATTCCTAGTAAAAATTCCTAGTAAAAATTCCTAGGAAAATTCCGAGGAAAAAAATTCCTAGGAAAATTCCTAGTAAAAATTCCTAGGAAATTCCGAGGAAAAAAATTCCTAATAAAAATTCCTAGGAAATTTACTAGGAAAAAATATTTCTATGAATTTCTTCGGAATTTTTGAACATTAATTTTGCCCTCTTAGCTTTTCAGCTAGGAAAAAAATAAAATGTAAAAAGGGAAATATTTATTTGGCTAAAATACTTATGGGCCACCTCAGTTTTTCAACTTTTTTGAGTCTTAAATTAAAAATTTGGGCTCTACGGTTCGAGAGTTTTTTCCTGTATATTTGGAAAAATAAATTAGGGGAAAAACTTAAATTTTTTGATGATTTCTTTTTGTAAAAGGGAAATGAGTGAGAAGAGGTTAGAATTGTTGCTGATTTCTTTTTGTAAAAGGGATAAATGAGTGGGAAGAAGTTAGAAAAGCTAAGACGGCAAAATTAATGTTCAAAAATTCCGAAGAAATTCATAGAAATATTTTTTCCTAGTAAATTTCCTAGGAATTTTTATTAGGAATTTTCCTAGGAATTTTTTTCCTCGGAATTTCCTAGGAATTTTTACTAGGAATTTTCCTAGGAATTTTTTTTTTCCTCGGAAATTTCCTAGGAATTTTTACTAGGAATTTTCCTAGGAATTTTTTTCCTATATTTTTCCTAGGAAATTTCCTAGGAAATTACTAGGAATTCCTAGGAAATTACTAGGAATATTCCCAGGAAATTCCTAGGAAAATTCCTTCGGATGGATGATCAAGTCCCTCGAGCAGATGCGATTCACTCAGATATGTGAAAGATAAAAACACTTCGATGAACCGCAGCAGGAAAACTGTAAAACTGATAGATTGCATAATGATGATGCGGAAGGTAGACATAAACGATAAAAAAAAGTTTTATTGCAGGAAATTTGAATTTAAATGAGTTAGTTTTGATGATAACTTTTATTTAAAGAAGGAAGGAAATTTTTTAAGCCAAAACCACGAAATAAATTCTCAGCTTTTGATTTTATGACTTTTCACTCTTCAAAAATCTTACATTATGTCACACATGTCTAAACATTTTCAATCAATTTAAAATTGCCACCCCAAAACTTTCGATACTTTGGTTTTCGGTTACCCACTTTTTTTTCTCTCTCCTTAAATCAATGAAATCAAAATAAAATTTGAACGAAAACATTTTCGCAACCATATAATGTACAACAAATTTCCAAGAAGGATGACTTTAAGTGCGGCAAAAAGTTTTTCGCAAGTGAAATAAAATAAAATTACTCTACAACTCAGAAAAAAAACGAGTCGAGTGAGAGTGTGTGGGTGATGTGAAAAAGAAATGTACAAAATTTCACTTAAACTGTAATGACTCGAAGGGGAGTAATAGCAGCTTGAAGACATTCAACTTAATAATGTATAATAATTTTATTAAGCAGATTGTAGGATTTGATACTCATTTTGAATTTCAGCGAATTTGAATGTGTCGAAATGTTGTTTCAAATAAAAATTGTGTGGGAAAATTTTTTTAAAACATTTTCGAGGTGAAATATAAATTTTAATAAAAGTTTTCAAGTATGAAAAGCTTATTTGAATCTTAAGTGCGTTGAGTTATAAATAAAACCGAAACATGTGAACGCAAAAAAATATTGCAGTCATAAAATACGTTAAGGTCAAGATTTAAACTTATAAATCAATTGTTTTCGATATTTTTCTCTGTGTCCAAATGAGGCTGAAAAGCTCACGAGATTTCTAGATAAAATTCTGATTTTTCCTTTCCATTATTCATCCTTTTCTCATCTCCAAAACACATAAAAAAGTTCTTTTGGTACATAAATTTTTTTGCCTTCATCATCGCAAGCACGTTTATTGAATTTTAAAGTGCCACTTTTCCACTCCTCTCAGTTGAATTTTCTCTCAAGAGTGCGCAGTAAAATGTTCTTAAAGTTTTTTAATTTGTTAATTTTAATTTCGAATTTCTATGCATTTGCTAAAGTTTATCTTCAATACAGTGCAACGATGAATTCTCGCTGCTGCCATAAATGAGGAAACTTTTTTCTTTTTATTCACAAACTTCAATATCAGCAACCGCTCCATGTTGGAGAGTAAAATTTTCTATTTTTCACCGCTTCATATGAAGTTTAGTGCAAATATGCAATAAATATTTCAAGAGTTCAAATGGAGTAGCCATAAACCCTAATTCCTCTATCTCCTTTTCGGAATGCAAAACTTTTTGAATTGGATCGAGGAGGAAATGAATTTTTTAAAACTATTTTGGTGCATCGAAAGTTTGAAATTTTTAAGGGTGTTGAAATTTATCACTGATCGAAGTTTTAGCATCTGAAAAATTTAAATAAAATCTTAAAATTTTATTTATTTTTAAAGAGCTTTTTATTTTAAGCTTGATAAAGTTAGCAACAAAATATCATTGCTCAATATTCTAACTTTATATTTATTTATCTTGAAAATTTTGTAAATATTAGCAGAAATAAAATTTAAGCTCAAAAAAGTTACTTAAATTAAATATTTTTCAAAAATATCATGCAGCTCACAAAGTATAGCATAAACTCGTAAAGTACGAATATTAAAGTTGTTAATATTTAATTTTCCAATAAGATTAATTTTTAATAAAAATATTTTTCATGTGTATTTAAAGCTAGAACATCAAAAAGTTAATTTTAATTTGTGTTCTCAACTCTTGACTCTAATAGCTACCTGAAATTTTTAAATGAGAGATTCAATCGAGATTTTACGTAATTATTTTTCAAAAGTCAATCATCAATTCAAATTTAATGCTGTCTTGGAATTCACCGGACCAAACAGTGCATTTGACCATGATAACGACTCCAGCTGTGAATGATAAAAATTTTCTAATTATTTTCATCTCTTTAAATTTAATTTTAATTTCTTACAAGCCGGTCTCTCCAACTGAATGGCCACAAGTGGTTCTAAATAGTCCTTTTGACTTGTGTAAGGAAAAAAGTAAGCGGGATATCCACGTTCTGGATGATACTTAATTGGTCCAATATTTTCAACGTCTACTGGAGTGTCGCCCTCACAGGACAACCAAATTTTTTGCTTATTTGAATTTTTGATGTGATCTTGAAGATCCTCTGGCATTTCTTTTGGCAAAGCTGAAATGTTGAAATTTTTTGGCATCCAATCTTTAAGTTTTTTGAATTTAAGGAAAATGCAGGGAGTTCCTCTATCGAACCCATAAGAATACTCGGATGAACAGGATCCAAAAGAGCGCAAATCAATTTCACAAGTTCTTTCGCTTGTAATTGGTTTGTCGTAGCTGCAAGTTGTGCTGTCAGGTATGTCATTATTTATTGAATAAGCTGTTGAAAATTAATATCAAGTTTTAATTTATTAATAAAAAAATTTAAAAGTCAGGTCATAAAATTTGTTAAGTGTTGAGTTTTAGCAAAGACACAAATAAACTTTATGAAAATTAAAAATTTAATCATTTTTTTCTCACCCATTAAACCTTTGTCAATCGACATTTTCCACTTTCCAATGTCGCTAAGGTTTGTCAGATGAACTAAAATTAAGCCATCTTTAGTGTGCGGAATTACTTCAAGTCTTGACGCCTCGCGTTCTCTTTGAACTTGCAGTCGATCTGAAGCTTGAAGGAGACGCCAGCAAATGACCGTGACGATAATGACAAGAAGTGCGCCATAGATTATTCGAGCTAATGTAAAAATAGAATTTTCTCGATTTTTCAATTGACATTTGAAGTTTTCTTCATCACTCACCAGGTTTTGATGATCCGAACCTATTGAGGCGTTCGTAACATGGATGATTTAAACACATAAGGCACAATTTTGGCTTAATTCAATTGCAGACGAGAAATATTTGAGATTCAAAATAAACAAAGTTAGGGTTTGTGGCTTTTCGATGAGGTAAATTACGTCATGACTCGTGTGCCATGCTCATGGTAGAAAATATTTTGGAGGGATTTTTTAATTTTTGAATTTTTTCATGAATAAAATGAAATTTTCAAAAAATTAAGAAAAAAAAAATTTAATTTAAAAAAAATTTAGTTGAAAGTCATTTGAGAAATTTAAATTGTTTTAAATTCAACCAGCCACTCTGCCGGCATTATTCTGTGTAAACAACATTTTAAAAACCATTGCAACCCTGCATCGAGCACATCTTTGGACTTTTCCTTTGAACGTCTTGAATTTGAAATATATGAAGTTGAGGATAATGATTAATTTCAATTCTGGTGTCACTAATTGAATTAATTTGAGAAAAGATTTTATTATTATTAGATTTTATTAAAAAGAACTATAAAAATTATTTTCATGCTAAATTTTCATAAAACAAACAAAAATTAACAAACAATAAAACATCACTGAGAATGAGAAGACCTTGAATCTTAAAGTCTCCAACAACAACTTCACTCTGAAAACTCCTTCCTTATTTTTATATTTTCCCGAACAATTTAATTTCCACCATCATAATTCTTTTATTGACATCGACGATGCCATAAATTCTTCACAATTTCTTCTCGCGTACTTTCTTTACACACAATTTACATTTACGAGAAAATCGATTGCAAGCAACAGTTATTCAGTCATAACTTTTCGTTATGAATTAGATGTTATCATGTTATCAAGTGTCGTTATACGATATCGATTTAAGTTTTCGAGAAACGAGACGTCAAAGAAGGACCTCGCAATAATAGAAATTAATAATTTTTCACTAACTTCACCCTCAAGTTGTGTGGCTTCATTTTGTCGCAAAGCATCGAACATTCAAGTTGTCTTAAAACAATTTACGAGATGGGAAACACACTAAGAAGAATAGCGAGAGGCCGCGACAATGACGTTACAAATCCGGCAATGCCAGAGCTCACTTCTAAAGAGATCGAAATGATTCAGCGGAGTTGGAAAATTCCGTGTTCTAAAGTTTGAAAATAAATAACGAAACTTTTCGAGTAATTAACTTTTTTTACCTTTGCAGCCACACGACTCAGCAGAGAAAATTTTTTACGCCTTTCTCGAGAAATTTCCTCACAATCAACAAGTTTTTCTCGCTTTTCGAAACACACCGCTGCTCATGCTGAAGGTAAAAATGCTTTAGAGTTGCCGTGCATTAATCATAATTGAGTTTCCAGGGAACGCCAGGATTTCGTGCACATGCGAGCAGAATTTTTAATGTTTTCAGCAGTGTCATCGACGCGCTCGATAAGGATCCCGAAATGGATGGAATTAAAAAAATTGTTGCTGAAAGTGAGTGAAATTCTTAATTTTTTGAATAATTTTTTAAAAATTGAACTGAATTTTAGTTTAAAATTTTTAACATTTGCATCATGAGATTTTTAACATAATCTCTCATGAGATCTCCCATAAATTAATTTCATTATTTTCCCAGTCGGCAGATCGCATGGCAAGCGACAAGTAAAAAAGCGCGCCTACGTCGAGCTGAGAATTGTCATCTTGGAGGTGATATCGGATATGTGTAAACTCGATGACGATGGTAATAACATTGCAACATTAATTTCCACCGCATAACTCATTTTGATCTCATTTCATCTTATTCTCACAGGCATTGTGGCTTGGAGCAAATTACTCGATGTCATTTACCACGTTGTATTCGAATGCTTAGATGGAAATGATTCTCAATTTTCATAAAAATTGTATCATTGTCACACTTCATCGTGAATGACATAATTAGAGCTTGATGTGGGCCATTGAAGTAAAAAAATGAGATAATTTTGTGTCTTGATGGAAATTTGAGATGTTTCTTAGAGAAATAAAAAAAATTGCCGCTTGGAAGTAATGAAAAAAATATATTTTTTCCTCTCCTCTCCATCTGTATAAAAGAATAGACGTGTATTAGTGACGGATGTGTATGAAGCTAACGTGCACTCATCGAACATGCGTTTTTAGTCGTGTTCTGGTCAGTGAAACGTCTAGTTGTTGAGTGAAGACACTTGTTGAAAATTAATTGGAAAAATGGGAAATTCATTAAATAAAACATCGTCGGGTGATAATGACATACCCACACCACAAATTGTTGCGCTTAGTGAAAATGAAATTAAAATTGTACAAGAAACATGGAAAATTCCGAATGCGAATGTTGGTGAAATTTTTTTAATTTAACGAAAAATGTTTCAAAACCCACACGTGGGTGTTGCCGCGTAACCCACTGTAACAGATCGGTATTGAAAGTCATTTTGGGGAAGCCTTTTAGGTGAAGCCTTGGGGAAGCCTCTGGGGAAGCCTTTTAGGGGAAGCCTTTTAGGTGAAGCCTTGGGGAAGCCTTTTAGGTGAAGCCTTGGGGAAGCCTTACCTTACGATGTTGACTCTTCCGTGGTTGAAATATAAATGAGCTTGAGAGAGAAAATTTTTGCCTTATATATGAAAAATTGGGGAAGGCTTAGAGAAATCATTTTAGAGAAGTTATTTTCCATTATGTTCCATTTTCCATCATGTTCCATTTTCCATCATGTTCCATTTTCCATCATGTTCCATTTTCCATCATGTTCCATTTTCCATCATGTTCCACTTTCCACCATGTTCCACTAGCAACCAATTCCTGGTCCAATCCCGAGTTCAACGATACCCATGAAGCCATATAAGTGCAATTTTGTATGAAAAATGGACATTATGGCTGTCCGTGGCACGACCTATGGTCATGACCCAAAAAATTCCTAAAATGGGCTAAACTAGAGCCACAGAGCTACCATTTGGCGAAAACCCGAAGTCTCTAGCTGGTCTAGGGGCTGAGATCTCGATGGAACAGACGGACAGACGACGGAAATGCGAGCATATAAGCGTTACCACACTAGTGTGGGTTACGCTAAAAAATATTTATTTATTCTTGAGATCTTTACAAGTGCATTGATAAATCTCTCCCTCATGACAGCCAATCGATTCAGCCGAATTAATTTTCTACACATTTCTCGAACGCTTTCCCCACAACCAACAGAAATTTCCAGCATTTAAAGACACACCACTTGCGGAGCTCAAAGTATTGATGAATTTTATCACGAAATAATATTTTTCGACTATAATAAATTCATTTATAGAATACGGTTCTATTTCGTGCACACTCGAGCAGAATTTTTAATGTTTTCAGCGCCATTATTGACGGCCTTGACAAGGATCCTGAATCAAGAGGAATCAAGAAGATTGTAGCGGAAGGTGAGTGAGAGAGATGGAACGATAAAATAATGAAAATCAATACTGTGTACTTAATGGAGGAATAATTAATATTCCAAAGGGATGTTGTCGGAATGAGGTTGAAGTTTGAAAAAAACCTCTTTAATTTTACAAAAAAAAAACATTTTCTAAATTCACGCACGTGGACAAACGGGTTTTTAATTTTATTACCTGCGACATAGTTTTTGATACTGCATACTTGAATAAGACATCACAAACAAAAACATAGATTAAAGGGGTGAGGAACTTGTGCGTATAAAATTTCAAATTAATTTTCTTCATTTTGTTTACTCGAATTTAATTTAATACAAAAATTATAAAATACCAACAAAAATTATGCACAATTTCTCACCCTTTTTCATAAATTCAAATTAAATTATTTAAATTTTTTAAAAACTCTCTTTTGTAGTTGGAAAATTTCACGCCAAGCGAAAAGTGACTAAAAAATCTCAAAACGAAGTTCGAACTGTTATTGTTGAAATTCTCTCGGATGTCTGTAAATTGGATGATGAAGGTAATTAGTGTTATCTTTTAATTAATATTTAATCCATAAATTTGTTTTAATTTAGGAAAAGCAGCGTGGACAAAGGTTTTGGATATTTTCTTCCACATCATTTTCGAATGTGTTGATGGACGCTCAGAGCAATTCTTTTAACTTCCAATGAACGCAGCATACACACACAATAAACGGTCTCGTGTTGAATATTAATTTTTGGTCTATCTTTTGTTTTTGGCTTTTGTGACAATAATTGCAAAAGTTTATTGTTCTTCTATTCTTCCGGTGTGGTTAAATTTCAATTGTTTTAGATTCACTATAATACTAACATGAAAAATCTTCCTTCCCATTTAGCGTAATTTAAAATTCAAACAGTTCAGCGAAGGTCGTGATGAATTATTTCTTGACGACTGGATTGAATTCTTAATTAAAAATGTTCATTTGTATTTTATTGGAGCATCATTAGAAAAAATCATCAATTTATTTTTAACCGTTTCTAAATATTTTTAGTTCTTTACACAGTCATGCATTGAGAATGGTTGAAAACAAATAAACACTTGCGATTTATTTTTGGAGCTTTATATTTTTGAGAGTATTTACACTGCACTTATGTATCAATCTAAAAATAGCACTGGGATAAGTTAGAAAATTTTGCGAAAATTAAAAAGAATTAAAATATTATTTTGGATATAAAAGAATGAAAATATGATTCATGAGATTAAATAATTTTTTTAAATTAATTTTAAAAGTGTAAAATTTAACATAATTTAATAAGCTAAAATTTTTCCAACCATACACTATGTAAAATTATTTAAAAATACGCAAATCACATATTTAGAACATTACCAATAAAATTTTCTTATAAATATCCCGCATCTGACTCAACACTCAATTCATCTATTTTTCAACGATGCACATTTTCAGCACAAGAATAATTTTGAAGATCACCGGCACCGACCGAAAATATCAAAAGTTCAATGTGATTCATGCATAGCACAGCCGGCGTCGTCATCATCATCATCATGTATGAAAATGTACGAGAGAGTAAACAACGATCACATGCATTTCTGTGTTTTTCTTTCTCGATCGAATATCTTAGAAATTTTCTCTTTCTCTCTCTCTCGTGAACATCGTCGACGATCCCTCAAAAAATTTTCCTCGCTCTCAGTTTCGAGTTGATCGCGGTCGCGTTTAAATGTGTTCTAAAGTTGCTCCCTCCGTAATTTAAAATTTTCATATGTGAGAAAAAAAGAAAAAGAAGTGGAAAAATTATTTTTGTCACTTTTAGAGGTTCAAGACGGTGTTTTCCCTCGCACTCACATAAATTTTATCACATAGAAAAGATGAAGAGATTCTCATAAGAAAAAAAAAATTGTTGTTATTTTTAAATCTCATACATTTTACTTTGCCTTCTTTAAATCATTATGCGTTGTTTTGTATCCGCGAGTCATTTGCTGAGCGAGAAACGAGACGCGGCACGATATAAACGTTAATTAGGATGGATATTAAAGAATTTATGATGAAAAATTGCGGACTCAGAAATGAAATCTCACTTTCCACATTATATATAGGAAAAATTATGAAAAAGTGATTCATGATCGAGTTTAGTGATGTGAAAAAAAATAAAGAAGAAAAATTATTTTGTCAAATTTGACATTCACTACGAAAAAATTATTTTTTAAGCCAGAAAAATAAATGAAATAATTTTTAAAACAATTCAAAATTATAAATTTTTTGAGTTTCCATAACTGACTTTTTCTTCTTCATTTTTTTGCATTACAAAACATGAATATAATTAAAATTTCTCAACTCTTCCGACTCTCTTTTCAAGTGGATCTCACAAGATCTCGCATTTGATTGATTGATTGATTGATTGATTGCTGATGGGTAGCGACACAGAACTTAATCAGGATAGACGCAAACCATGCAGAACTCTTAAGATTGCTCTTAAGAATAGAGTAAAAATACCCCTTTTTTCCCCCTCAACAATGGACGTCCCCTCAGGAATCGTCCACCTCGGGAGCTGCAACACACGTCTTGAAAAAGACGCACTAGTGATCGAATAAACCCCCATCAGAGTTTTAATGTTAGTTATCATGGAACGCCCAGCGGAAAAAACCAATCAGGGCGCCGTAATCCATGACGTAAAATTTTTCATTATGAATAGTTTTATGATCACTCATAGAGTGTTTCCAACTAGTCACAATTATGGGTTAGTTAACTGAACCTTACGATTGCAGTTAGAAAAATAAATCAAAGGTGGTTTCGACGGGATTGTATAAAAGTTACCGCCACTACAACCTTCCTCAGCCCTGACAAACTGTTAGGCACTGGCCCACCCACATTACAAAACAGACAAACATAAAACATAAAATATAAATTTATAAGGTACAAAGTCAAACCAATTGTATAAAAGTTTTGGTTCCTCATCAACCTTCCTCCATCTAATCTAGTCGATTAGCATGGGTAGTCCAGGTCATAAAGTTTTGTCCGTAAGTACTCACTACCTCCTTCCTCAACTGCGTCACTAAGATTAACAGTTGGTTTTGTTGGATACCAACGAACATAAGATCAGAAACCACACAAAACCACTTATTTCTCCCTGGTGAAATTAATTTAGCTTTGTATCAACTCTTTAACTCAATCTACGTTTCCTCTATTCAAAACCTAATTTTTTGAAAACCATACAAAAGCGCTTATTTCCCCCTGGCTAAGTAAATTAAACTCTCTCTATCAACTCACTGACTGAATCTTCACTTTCCTTATTCCAAACAACTCCAGAAATAATTTTTATAAAAATCCATTCCAATTCGCTCATTATCCCCCTGGTTACGTTAATTAAGTTTTTCTATCAGCTCTTTGACTGAATCTATGCTTCCTCTATTCAAAACAAATCAGAAATGTAATTTTTATGAATATCCATTCAAATGAGCTTATTGTCCCCCTGGTTAACTTAATTAATAAATTTTATCAACCTTATGCTAAACAGAAGTTGAAATAGTTTTGAAATTGAAAGAGGGGAAAAAAAAATAGAAAAATGCAATACTTGAAAATAAAACTTTTGAGGTTACAAAGATCCAGTAGAGATCCAGTAGGATCAAAACAAATAAAATTTTGGAATTTACCAATCACTACAGTTTCAAAGTGAAACCAAGGCTAGGAAGGAGTTAATTATACTATTAAAGTAAGAATGAGTGCATTTTTAGGTATCTAAATACCGTATGATTTAATAAAAATAATGGAAAAAAAACCCAATGAAAATTTTCACTCATTCTTACTTAATACCTGACTAAAATTGTGATACTCGATGTTAAGTCGATGAACCGATGTACCGTTTGTCCGATGAAACCAAATTTAACACTAATTTCTCAGTACAACACTAAAAATAATTAATTTTTTAAAATTTTAATGTTTACCTTCGAGGGGTATACAACTTTTTTTTTTCGGATCTCACAAGATCTCGCATTTCTTCAGAAAAAAGACTTTTTATCATTTTAAGTTGAAGCAAAAAAAAGTTTTTTCTCCTTCTACAAGGCGATCTTTATGATAGATTCATTATGCATGCACAGTTTCATCATGACATGCTTTAAAGACTGACTATCTTACTAAATGATGCGGAACCGTCTCGAGTAACGATATGTGCATCATAACTCTTTGTTTCCTCGATCGTGTATGTTTATTGCCGCATATCAAAGCGAAAAACAATTCAATTCTCTCATTTATGGAAATGTTCACTAAAAAAAGAGAATTTCTTTGGAAAAGGGCGAGGGAGTGAATTCTCGCATGGCATTTGCAGGGCCATTAAAAAAAGAGAAGAGACTTAAAAGTCGAAGCGACAACATTGACGGTAGATGCTCGCGAGACTAAAACAATGACAAATATTGTGTTGCTCATAAATTAAGAGCTTAATTGAATATTTGGAGTGAATGCCATAGGAATGTTCCTGATCTGATTTTGGCAATAAATCTTAATGGAACATTTCGGTCGTATATGGTCAATTGAATAGTTAGATATATGGAAATTTATTGATGTTTGTGAAAAATGGATGATGTAGGTTTTTTTGATGAATTAATTCCAAGAAATTAAAGACAACCGAAACCTTTAAATTTAATCAATCAGAATAAAGAAATGTAACAAGATTTCCTTAGTTTTTGATCGACTTCAATCCCTGAATTTTTATTCGTCAATGTTTAAATTTTTTGTTCAAAATTTTTTTTATTGTTAGCAAGTAAAATTTTTATGTGCAATAAAGTTCATCAATCGTCAATTGATAAAAAAAACTATTCCTATTAACATCACAAAAAACATCTAACGAAAAAAAATCGTTTGAGATGATTCACATGCCTACGGAAGATGAAAAAGAAGAAAAGAGAAAATTTTCACTTTTCGCGGCTGAAAAAGAGTCCTCAAAACGCTCTCCGTCGTCTATTTATAAATATTTCTTCTCTTCTTCTTTATGACTACACTTTATGGTTGAATGAAATCTTTGAAGCGGGTGAGACGACGTCGACGTGTATGTTTTTCTCTCACTCGTGATGATGTATACAATAAAATATTAGAATAAAATTTTCCCGAATTTTATAATGAATGGTGTCAGGACTAAAAGGCAAGATAGAGGTGCTCAAAAAAGTATCCATTGTGCAAGAAGGACATGGCTGAAATGGGAAGTGAAAAAACATTACGCACACATTCAAACGATGAAAGAAAAAATATACAATCACCAGTTGTACATTATGAGAGAACTCGCAGAATGCGAGTGGAAATCGTTTGAGGAGTATGTGGAGAGAGTGACGGTACAGGAGCATAGGAAGAAGAAAAAACGTCTCCAGCATAAATTTAATCATGCTTATGTTAAACAAAGGTCGCCAACGCCACCCCAACTGCCAGATCATGGGTTCCCCTTTGTAATCAACAAATCTTCAGTCGAATTATCTCGAGAACAAAATATCTTGCTCAATAAGGGTCTGAAATATAGACCACCGCCCATCGCAAAGCCATTAGCAGAGTTAGCAGTGCAGGTCGAGGCCGCTGTTGAAAGATTGCCGAATGAAATAAAGTGGAAGGTGAGAGAAGACGTGGCAGAAGTTTTTGAGAAAGATCAAAAGGTGGTGAGGTTCTCTGAAAAAGAATGGACGGTTATAAAAGAGCTGAAAGAGATAGATGTGGTATTTTCACATCCAGATAAAGGAAAAGGAGTCGTTATTATGGACAAATCGGTATATGACGATACGATGAAAATTCATATTTCGAACGGTCCCTATCGAACTCATCGATCACGTCGAGCTTTTCCAGTTGATGAGCTTCAAGACAAGGTGAAGGTGGCTCTGAAAGACTTAGCTGGTCGAGGCATAATTTCGGAATACGAGAGACGAGGCTGGGTGGTCTCTAATCCGAGATTACCGAGGATGTATGGACTTCCCAAAATCCATAAGGAGGGGAACCATATAAGGCCGGTAGTGACATCGATTGACGCTCCAACATCCCGGATCTCAAAGTTTTTAGCAAAATCATTTAAAAACTTTACGAGACCGGGCGCGTACAGCATAAAAAACAGCGCAGAATTTATAAAGGTGATGGAAAGTGTGGTGATTGGAGACGACGAAGAACTGGTGTCGTTCGACATTAAATCGATGTACCCGAGCATTCCGCAAGACGAAGCGGTAGTGCTGACAAAAGAGTGGATAAACAGTCAGGATGTGTCGGACGATGAATGCTTGAAATTGTGCAGCCTGTTGGACATAGCTGTGAGTCAAAATTATTTTCAATTTAATAATGAAGTTTTCGTTCAAGTTTCGGGTCTTGCAATTGGTGACACGCTTTCGTGCATTTTGGCTGAAGTTTTTATGAGCCATTTGGAAAAGTCGTTAGAGCTTGATCCATTGGGGCCGCAGCCGTTTGTGAGATACGTCGATGACAGCTTCACGATTATGAAAAAAGGGTGTGCCGAAGAGGCATTGAAAAGGTTAAACGGTCTGCATGAATGTATCGAATATACAATGGAGGTCGAAACGAATAATCAGCTGCCTTTTTTGGACCTTCTCGTCAAAAAATCGGAGGGCGGGTTGGTCTATGGGATCTACCACAAGCCAACAGACACAAAACTGACGATTCCTTATAGTTCCTTTCATCCGTGGGCGCATCGAAAAGCTGCATTTGAGAGTATGGCATATCGAATAGTCAACGTTCCACTTGGCGAAGAGGAGTATCAAAAAGAATTTCACTATATGGTGGATATGGCAGTGACGAACGGATACGATGAAAATCTAATAATTGAACTGATCGAAAAGCATGCTAAAAAGAAGAAAAAAGAGAGCATAACAACACTATCGAAGCTCCACGATGAAAGTGCAGGACCGGTAGGACGAAGAATGTTGGGAGTGACTTACTGTCCACCGTTGTCTGACAGAATGAAAAAAGTAGCTCGTCGAAAAAGAATAGCCACCTATGACGTCACAAGAGGATCATTGGCAGATCTTCTCATAAACTTAAAAGACACGAGAGCGGAAGAGCAAAAATCTGGGGTTTATGAGATTGAGTGTGGGGAGTGCGATAAGAGGTACCGAGGCCAAACAAAACGAAGAGTGGCAGCGAGATGGAAGGAGCATACGGCTGCGCTGGACCACAAAAGATTGAGACAATCGGCAATAGCAGATCATTGTATGGCAACAGGGCACCCAATGGGCGAAAAGAGGCTGTTAAAAGAGGTCACAAATCCGATGCTACTGAACTCGTGGGAGAGTTTTTACATTCAGACGGGTGAAAATTTGGTTAATTTAGACGATGCACCTATAAAATCGAAACTCTATGACAAAGCTTTTGGTGATGATCGAGAGCGGATAGGAGAAATTTCTCAGTCTGATTGAGTACTCTGAAGATGACATATCGTATGTCGAAATAATTATAAGTTTCAATAAAAATTGACAATTAAGGAAGTTGAATTTGTTTCTCATTCAATCATTGACTCATTTTATGATATAATATCTTCCTTATCATCCGAAAAACATCAAATTTAATGATGTATACAAGTCAAAAAGGAAGCGAGTGAGAGGACAAACAAATTGTTTTAATGAATTGTCGAGGGTTGACTTAAAGAATATTTACACGCTTCAATAGTCTTTAATTCTGACAAAATTAGTCACTTTGTGTTAAACCCCTGCAATTGCTTCCTGGAATCTCTGACACACTCATCGTTGTATATTTTTTAAAACAGACATTTTGCATCAATTTAAATTTTGCAAAAAAATCTCTTTTTTTCGAGCATATCATGTTGGAATTTCCTCTCCATGGTGAATGTGTGTAGATGTGAAAGACGGGAGCAAAAACTATTAATGGATAACGACAGTTGTTTCCACTCATCGAAACATAAATTTCTTTTTTCTCCATGGAGACGTCAAGAGTGAGAACTGAAATATTTATTTTACCATGTGATAATTCAATTTAGTGGATCAAGTCAGTGTTGTCGGTGAAAATTGTTAAAAAAATATTTTTAAATGAATTTATTTTAAAGTCTGAAAAAAATAATAAAAGTCTAAAATTAAAATAATTTTATTTTACCCCATTTTCTAATCTCGCGAGATAATTCAGCATTATGAGGTGCTCAATAAATCTTCATTTTAAATCCATCTTCGACATTTAAACATCAAACCTCTAAAGTTTCACTTTTCCTACTTTATTTTTACTCACTCTTTCCCCTCTTTTTTACAAATGATTTTAATTAATTGAATTTTTATCAGACCCACAAAAAAAATTAAAGAGAGAGCAATAAAAGTTTCAACAAACTATTTTGGCAGACGATCAGCGCGAAGTTTAAGTTGGGCAATTAAGATTAATTGGTAAATTACATTACTGCCTGCGCGTACGGTCTATAAGTGATTAATTTCTAAAACATTGATAGAAAAAAAACTGAATGAAAAATTTTCTAAGTGAGTGTGAAACAAAATAAACGCAGTGAATGGAAATTATCACAAAAAAATATTTAAGTGGCGTTAAAGATCAACTCTCAGAGCATGTAGGCGTAAATGAGAAGCAATAAAGAGTAAAGGATTAAGTTAATAAAACAGAGAAAAAGAAAAATGTGATAGAAAATACCAAATAAAAATGTCTTGCAGTAAAAATGCCAAAATAAAATTCCGATAGACAAATTTTGTGCGTGGTTGTGAGTGAAAGATAATTAAAGTGTTCAAAGACTACACAGAAGAAATTCTTCACGCCGCTGGTGGCATACAAAACAGAATATTGAAAAGTTATTGTTGCCACATGTTCACATAATGAATCTGACACATTGCTATTTACTACCATTATGGATATTTTTAGGATTATTTTTATCATATGTTGACGCTGTCAAAGGTATTTTTCGACAATTTTTTAAAACTTGATTTATTGCTTAGCTGACACTTTCATATAGAGCAACACTTGACCCCGAAAAAAAGAAAATGACACATTTAAAATTGAAAAATTAATTCCATGACGACCATATGGATTTTAGCAATATTTAAAATTTATTTCAAAATATAAAAATTAAAAATTTGATGACAGAATTACATTTTTTTAAAAATCTTCCAATCCCATTTTCAATTTTCCACAAATTAAATATTTTTCATGCGAATCCGAGTCATAAATCAAAACGAGAGTGCTTAAGAAAGAAAAATTTGGTGCCGCCAAAAAAATGCCACATAAAAAGCAACTTCAAAGCATGACAACTCTCGTTATTTATCTTATAAAGTTCTAAAAAGTCACGATGTAATTAAATCTAAGAAGCGCGTGACGATTTTCTTTGGAAAATCATTTCAACACCGTCACGCATTATGGAATTTATTAATTATGGTGCTAAAGGGATAAATTTTCTAAGTTTTCCACATTTTTACACGTGCTTCAATATCAAATTTCATGTAATCAATCAAAAACAACACGAAAAGATAAATTTCACGATCGCTCGGGACATACGAGAGAGAAAATTTTCTAGTTTATGCGTTGCGATGACAACAAATTTTCATCTTCCGACAGAAAAACATTTTAAATGGCAATTTTGCGACTTGCTAACATGTTCGAGGAAGCTTTTCTAGCACTTCGAGGGCATTAAAATTTTCTCTAATGGAAATTTATGTTTGAAAAATCTCGCCGAAAGAAAAAATTATTTATGGCTGTGTGAAAATAATTTTTTTCGCATCATAAGCTGTGAAAATACCGGAAGCATTGGTTTTACGTGCGGATTCAACTATGATGAATGAAATTTATCGTTCTTTAATAAACTTTAACATTAATTTACATCTGTGCATTGAGGTTGCGGGTATTAAAAAAGTTCTAATGTTTAATAAAAAACTTTTTAACCAAACAAAAGTGGGAAACTAGTAAAGTTGTAAAAATCACCATTGAAGAAATAATTTCACTCTCTCGGTTTAAAAATTTAGTTTCTAAAAATAAATGAGATTAAGAGAGAGGAAAACACGATTGGATGCGCTCTCATATTTTCCGAGATATCCATCATCGTCATCGCACAATTAAATAATCTTCCCATGTGGTTTTTCGCTTACACATCTCATGTGCATGCATGTTCGCTCTCGTGAATAACACAATTCTTTTCTCTCTCTTTTTTTTTCGGGGGTTCAAGGTTAAATTTTCTATTTCCTCCTCTGATTTACTGCTTTAGTTTCATTTGCACATGTTTTGACTTTATGTTTTTATTTCAGTCTCATTCTTTGGCGCGAGCCACATAAACATGCCTTTGCAAGAAGCAAAATTGTCAACGAATGTTCGCTTGAAGTTTCGATCTAGACAATCGAATGCTCTAATTTTTCTCACATCTGGCCGAAGCGATCATTGTTTGTTGACACTCAATGAGGGAAGAATTAAATTCCAGATGAAAATTAACGAATATGAAATTGAGGTGAGATTTTTAAAAACTAAAATATTTTCACTCATCCAAGATTTTTTTGAATAAAATTTTTATTGATGCTTTCTAGCTCTGGTCACCTAAGCAATTTACCTTCAACGACCTCGTGTGGCATGAAGTGGTGATTCTACGCTACGACACAAATCTCACACTGCAAGTCGATGAACATTTTGTGAGACGAACAATTCCCATCGAAGTTCGTGAACTCAACATTCATTTTGGAGTTTTTCTCGGTGGAATCAGTGGATACTCTTTAAGCTATCTTAATAACGTTGAAAACTTCAGGGGATGCATTTCTGATGTATTTTACAATAACATAAATATTTTCAAAAGAGCCCGAGAGAGATCGAACCATGTTGAGACGGATCGAATTTCTTGGAATTGTGCACCTGAGTTTGATGCTGAAAATCATGAAACGATAAGTTTTGTGGATGATGTAGAGGGTTTTATGGTTTATCAAAAGCCAAAAGATGAGCATGGATTGAGAAATGGCGATGCGTGGACATTTGATTTTAGAACTATCGAGGAATATGGAGCTTTACTGTAAGTTTTAAATTTTATGAATAAAATTCAACTTGAACAATTTCATTTTTAGATACAACATTGAGCAATCAAATCGCTATGATTACATGGCACTGGAAATAATCGACAGTCGCCTTCGTCTTCTCGTTGGCAAAGGCTCAAATGCCGTCGAACTTGTACCCGATCGAAATGTCTCAGACGGTCAATGGCACAGCGTGATTATCGATTATAATCCATCTGAAGTGAAAATATCCATTGACGATGTGCTCAATTCAGCTTCATTTGCCAATGGCAGTTCCAATTATCTTGAGCTCGGCAGTGAGTTTTATATTGGTGGATTAGACTCGGATATGCAGCGAAGGCGAGCGACCAACAAGGGATTTCATGCAAAAGATGCGAGCTTTAAAGGATGCTTAAGAAATATTTACATGAACTCGGACCTGATTGGATTTCCAAAAATGAAAATCACGTATGGTACTGCAGTCGGTTGTGTATGGAAATATCCGTGCATTGAGTATTCGCCGTGCGTTATAAGTGCAAGATGTCATCAGCAGGGCATCGACGACTTTATTTGCGTTTGTGATCAAAATTTCTGCATTCGAAGTGACTATCATGAACCCTATAAACTTTTTACAACCTTCACGCCGCCCGAATATATTCCACTGCTCGAAGTCACACCCATGCAAGTGGCAGAAGGTGGCTATACATTTTTATCATCGAGCAATGTTAAAGTTGTCTTTGAATTTGCTCGACTAAAACTCCACGAAAGCAATATTTTATTTAACATCACACATCAACCGAAACATGGAAAACTTTCAATTCTCGGCAATGGTGAAAATTATACGGAAACTCACTCGAGAATTTTTTCACTTGTTGATTTACAGACAGATAAAGTGAAATATTCGCATGATGGATCGGAACATTTTTCAGATCACATGGGACTCGAAATGCAATTTGGAATGAAAGATAATTTGGGAATTGTGCTTGAAAAACGAAGATTTATTCTTCATGTGAACATCACGCCCGTAAATGATCCACCAATTTTGGCACTTTCAAGCAATAAAATTCTGAGACTAATTCAAGGAATTCCAAAAACTATTGGACATGAGTTGATTGCAGCTCAAGATCCCGACAGCTCAAATTCATCGCTAATTTTCACAATTTTAATGAAACCCGATAGTGAAGCTGAAAAGGGAATTTTGGAGGTGAATGGAAAAGTAACCGAGTCATTTTCTCAAGAAGATGTCAACAATAAATTTGTGACTTATCTCGTGAACAATCAAAATATTCAAGAAACTTATTTTGATATCAGTCTTCAGGTGAGTTCAATCAATGGAAATTTTACTAGATTAATTTTTAAAATTATTTAAAGGTATCCGATGGAATTGAAACGAGTGGAAGTGAAACTCTTCACGTATCCGTTCAACCCTTGCAACTTCGAATGCTCAACAACACAGGTCTTGTCATGATTCATAAATCACCGTCCGTCATCACACCATGGAATCTCTCGTTCACCACTAACTCCGATGACGATACGCTCGATGTTCGATTCGATATTACACGTCAACCTCACCATGGCTCAATACAAAAATTACGATCTGTGGACTCGTCGTGGATTTCCGTTGAGAGCTTCACAAGCAATCAACTTCAACTGGGTCAAATTCGATATTTTCATACATCTCAAGAGTTCCCGCATTTCGATGAGTTTAAATTCACTGCGACACTCGGCACGGTTCGTTCATCCGTTTACGATTTTCGCATTACCTTCACAAAGCTTCGAATTGGCATTCAGAGACATCAAAATAAAATCATTAATGGAACGAAGGATACCGTCATTGAAAATGAATTTTTGTATCATCAAACGACACCCATACCGACATTTACGAGAACAATTATTTACACGCTGCTGACCGTGCCGAGATTTGGCATTTTGTATGTGGCTGGATACGATGGATCAGGTGAGAAGATTTATTAAATTTTCAGAATAAATTGAATTTATAAAATATTTTCCAGCTAAAGCTGGCGACTCGTTTACTCAATTTGACATTGACGAGAGGAGAATTCGCTACAAAACGTTTCGAACCTCTTATTCGAATTTTGTCGATGACTTGGAATTCATTGTGACCGTTCCCGAGTGCGAGGATGTTGTTGGCTCCATTAAAATCATCTTCAACCCCGACGAGCATCTCGCAAGGACATTGAGCTATCAACGAAAAGAAAAATTGCTGGTCAATGAGGGTGAACGCACTTCAATATCGCGAATTCACTTCGATGTGCTCCTCAATAAATTTAATTTTCTCACATTTAATCTCACACATGCACCGAGTCACGGTGACCTTTGTCTCTTCCACGCGGACTATCGAGAACGCGTTGAAACTTTTCAGCTCGAAAATTTGTATCTCGGTGACATTTTCTTTTGTCACGATGACTCGGAGTCAAATGAAGACTCGATGAAAATTCTCATTTTGTCTGACACTCAAACGGACTTTCAATATGTGAGCGAAATTGCAATTGACATTTATCTTCAAAATGATAATCCACCCATGCGGCAAATTGACCGTAAATTTCCAATTGTTCGTGGCGATTCGAAGCTCATAACATCGACAGATTTAAAATATTATGACCCCGATATCGATTCGAGGACGGTCGAGATTGTTTATAAAAACATTCAGTCGTCGAATGGTGAAATTATGATTGGTGGCATAACGGCACTGTCATTCAATCAGGATGATCTCGATCAAATGAGAGTTTACTTTAATCACTCGGGCGATGATTATGGTCGAGTTCATTTTATTGTGACTGACGGAACGTTTGACGTTGGCGGAATTTTAGAAATTGAAGCTTCAGATCCGTTCTTGAAAATTCTCGAGACAAATGCTTCAGTTGTGCAAGAGGGTAAACTCGTATCGATCACTTTAAGTGAACTTAATATTGAAACTAATTTAAATGTTAAACCCGATCAAATTGAATATAAAATAATTGAAGATCCTTTGCATGGAGTGCTGAAGCATTTCCGTCGCAAACCAAATCTCTCGACTGTCGGGCGAATCAACAATATAACATCGATAAAGAATTTTACTCAGGAAGAAGTTGAGAAGGAGAGAATTTCATATCTCAACACTGAAGTCGCATCCATGGACTTTTTTAAATATCGAGTAACGGCTAAAGGCGTTTGGACTGAGGGTGAAGTAAAAATTCGAATTTATCCGACTGCATACTGGGAACCTCTACATATTAAGAGAAATCAGACACTTTTTGTTGAAGAGTCGACGAGTGTCACAATTTCGAGAGATGTCTTGGAAATTGGACACCCAAACATATCGCCGGGTGAGTGATTTAAATGTTTAATTATTATGTTTGTAAATAAGTTAAGTTTGGGTTTTAAAGTTCTTCGGAATTCTAAAATTAAAACATTTCATTACCCAGAAAAATAATCACAATTGCAGTCGAAAAATATTTTAGGGTATTTTACTCAATTTCCCTACTCAATATCTAGGTGACATTACATACTTGGTGACAACTTCACCTCAACATGGCTACTTAGAAATTCAATCAATAACGTCCGATGATGAGTACAACTCGAAAGTGTTTGATCAATCGACAATAAACTCTGAGAAAATGTTCTACATTCAAGCTGGTGTCAATCAGTCTTCGGATTATTTCATGTTTGACGTTACAAACGGAATTTTTTGGCTTCGAGATCTCATCTTGAAGATTGTCATTATTCCAGAGAATTTGTACATCAAAACAGAAAATTTGATTGTTGAAGAAGGTAAATTTGATTAATTTTATGACTTGCAGTTACAAAAACCTTTTTTAAATCCATAGGGAAATCTGTTAAACTCACACCCGAGCACATGACACCTTACTCCGAATATTATGTTGGCAAAGTTATCGAATATAAAATTCTTGAGCTTCCTCGTTATGGTTCCATCAAATCTGGCAAATCATCAAAAATTAATCGATTCACTCAGAAGCAACTCGAGGCAAATGTTGTGCAGTACATTCATAGTGGAAGTGAGGATCATTTTGATAGTGTCAAACTCATAGCAATTGCCAAGAATAAAGAAAGTGTGCCATTTATTTTGAAAATTGAGATTCAGCCTATAAATGATGAAGTTCCTTTGGTTACGACAAATACTGGCTTACAGCTGTGGATTGGCGGAAAAGCTGTGTTGAAAAATACAGATTTAAGTGAGTAAATTTTATTAAAAAGATTATGAATTAAAGTTTATAAATTTTAAATATTTTACAGTGGTTCAAGACTACGACACATCACCCGAAGAACTCACGTATCATATTCAACATCTTTCCGGTGGTTATCTCGCACTAAAAAATCACTTCAACCGTAAAATCCACAATTTTACTCAAGATGACATCAATCGTGAACTAATTTACTTCATCAACGATTACAACACTCAAACTGGACAAATGGGTCAAGTTGTTTTTTATGTCACTGATGGAGTTCACAATACGAGTGAAAATATCCTCTATGTCACCAGCAATTCAGTGGCGTTGGAAGCTGAAAAAAATGAATTTTTGCATGTTTTTCCTCTGACAAGGAAACAAATTTTATCGGATCAACTTTTCTATAAGTGCCTCGATGCCGACCGCGAAATAAAATATCAAATTACTGTTTCACCCCAAATTGGCAAGATAATTCGAGAAGACACGTCGCTCGGCATCACGAGCGAGGTTCAAGAATTTACTCAAGACGACGTCGAGAATGGAAGAATTTTTTATGAGCACACGTCACCGATGGTTGAATTGCGCACAAATGATTCATTTTTCTTCGATGTAAAGGCACTCTTTGCACCATCGTTAATTGACCAAGTATTCAATATTGAAATTTCCGTCTCATCTGGTGGACTTCTAAAATTCTTACCGAACATTCGAATTGTCGTCGATGAAGGTGATTTGGCGCCGATTCATCTCGATTTATCGAGAGTTTTAGAATACCTCGAAACGCGTGTCGCAATTCAAACGCCGGAACTTTATGTCGAGACTTACTCACCCGCTCACGGTTACATTCGAACGATGGACTCGAGGAAGGACATTAATCGATTTAGTCTTATTGACTTTAATAGCAATAAAGTTTATTATCAACACGATCATTCGGATACGATTGAAGATAAAATTTCGATGGCGGTTTATTTGCTGGTCGGAAATATTTTCCTCTGCAACATCACAATTCCCGTCGCAATAAATTCAATTAACGATCAACCTTTTTACCTTCAGACAACGTCACCTCGAATTTCAGTGATTGAGGGGGAGAATAAAACAATTTCGAATAGTGACTTGCTTACTGAAGATGCGGACACACCGCCTGATGGATTAATTTACGAAATTATTAGCAATCCGATGCATGGAATGTTGCAAAAAATATCCGATGAGGGTTATGTTCAAAATATCATAAATTATGGCAATCAATTCACTCAAGCTGATATCAATGATAAAAGAATTATTTACACGCACTCTGGAAGTCCCGAATCAACAACTTTCACCTTTAAAGTTTCTGATGGCGAATTCAAACCAGCTTACGAGACTTTTACAATTAAAATTCTTCCAATTCAAATTTTTCCAAGCACATCCGCAAAATCTTTGAGCGTACCTCAAGGCTCAAACATTGGAAACCTATCAATCGATCATGTTTCAGTTGAAACAAACGTGCAAAAGAACCGACTTGTTTACAACATCACGAGACTTCCCATTGGTGGCATATTAAATAACAATAATAAACAAATATTTAGATTTAATCAGCGACAACTTGAGGACGGAATTATTCAGTATGTTCAACACGATATGCTAAGAAGCAATGACTCGTTTCAGGTTGGTCGATTAAAATATCTAAAATTTTCACACTCGAATTTTTCCACTGAGGGACAAAGCAAAAAATTTTTTTAGATTCAACAGTTTTAATTTTAAATTATTTTTTACCTAGATTTAAGAAAATTAAAATTCTAACTTAATTTTTTAAACTTAATTTTCCATCAGGTCAATGCTTACATTCCCGACTCATCGTCGTCGCTTTTAGTCGATATCTTAATTGTGGTCGAGCCCTTCATTACCATCTCACAAATCTCAGTTGTGCCCAACAGTAAAGTTCGACTTACATCAACATTCGTTCCCGATAACCCCACACAGCTTAAGCTCAATCGCTATAATCCAAAAATTACCATCATGCGAAAGCCACAATTTGGAAAGTTGAGAAGAATTCGACGAAGCACGGGCGGGGATGTTGAGAATGTAAATGATAAAGATGTTACAGCATTCACTTATAAAGAGATGAAGAGTGGAATAATTTATTACATTGCGAGGAAATTTCCTGGTGGATTTAACGGCATTAATGATTCATTTGAGTATCTTTTAACGACAAAAACTGCGCAGCCGGCACAAGGCATTGTTAACATAGAAATTTTATCACCAAATCGAGGTGGCGATGACACATCACAGATTGATATTGTTCAAGCTGACAGCACTTTACTGCCGTTCGATTTGATGTGGTTGATCGCAACTTTGGTCGGTGTCATAATTTTCCTCATCATCATAATTCTCATCATAAAATGTCGTTCGGGGAGAAAAGGAAAGGAAAATTCACTTAAGGACAATCCACCTCACTTACCACGACCACCGGATTTTATGACAATGAACAATACGAGAAGCATGTACACGCCGTCTGACAACGAGTCACTTCCAATTACTCAATCATCGACGCCACTTCCAGTGCTCAGCAACGTGCCGCACTGCAAAATTATTCCAATTGGTCAACTAGACATTCAAGACTCAGATCCCGAGGACATGATTGACATGCGAGAAGATGCACGTGAGCACATGCTGAGGTATGGATTTAGTGATATTCCCGAGAGTTGGACATCATCGATTGGCGATATGGGAACAATACCCGAAGTCAATTATTCAACGCTGCAACAGATTCCGCCTAAAATAAATCCGCTACTGAGGAGAAATCAATATTGGGTGTAAAATAAATCGAAAAAGTACTTTTTAGAATTTAAGAGAATTAATTAAAATTTTAGAAATTTATCCAAAGGAACTGAAATGAAATTTTTTAGAAAATTGTGCCATGAAAAAAAAAGTTTAGTTTTAATTTAACACAAAGTTTTTAAAAAAGACTTAAAAGAAGTCAAGGAGGTGAATATTCAATTATTCAAAAAGTGAATTAAAATTAAAAAAAATTAACCCTTGAACCTCCTTGCTAATTTTTTTGCCAACATAATTTTAGTGAATTTGATTTTATTTAAATTTTTAATATTTCATTTTTGAGCTTTTAATACTTTATCAAAACACATCACAAGAATTAAATAAATTCTAAGGCCTTAAAATTGAGGACGGAGTGAAAAACTAGCAGAAATATTTTTCTTGGTAATTTTCAGCTTTCAAAAAATTATCGAACAACCTTAAAATTATCTTGAGTGATTCATAATTTTATCACGTGACAAAGTACACGATTTTTCACTTAATTAATAATTAATTGAGATTTTAAAAAGTTGTTTCGATCTTCGGTCGCTCTTCACCGACTGGTGTAAGTTGAAGTGCTCGATTGTCGTATGAAAAATCTCCTCCCGTTGTTGCTGAGCTCGTGAGAGTGTCTTCAGCTGGATATCGAGTTGAAATCGGTGTGCTAACTGTCTTCGAGTCATATTCAGTTGCGTTGACGGTAAAAATCGAAGAAGTTCTATTGATCTGATTGTGATGATTGTTGGGGTGAACTTTTTGACGCATTTTTGGACTCACAGTGTGTGGATTTGCCATCGTAACTGGCTCAACGGGTTTATTTTTCACAGCCGATTTCGTCTTCAATGATGCCGCTGATTTTTGACACCATTTAAAAATTCTCGCTCCATTCAAGAGCATAAAGAGAATGAGAAGAATCAGCACGAGTACAAAAGTCACAGTTAGATAAATTTTCAAGTGTTTAATTTCAGCTGAAAAAAATGCAAAGAAAAATTGTTAGCGGTCTGAAAAACTGCAAAATGTTCTGGGTAATTTACCGGCATAATCTGATAGTCGTACGTAGTTACGGTCGTGAAGATAATCTAGATATGAAGAAGAATGTAGAAAATGCATTTTCGTGTTTGTTTGTTTCCGCGTTTGTTTTAAAAAGAAAATGTTACATTTTATGGCGCAATCAGCCCAGCAAGAAAAAATTATTTTGAAATTACTTACATTACAATTACATAAATTTATTTTATATACTAGTTGCATTATATACTTCAGTTATATAAAAGTATGTAAGGTAAATAAATTTATATACTTCAGTTTTATAAACCGAAATATTTTAAATTTATAAACATAAACATTTAAGCGTTCACTTTTTCTCTTTGGATCTGTATCAATGGCAAACATAAACAAAGTAAGCAAAAACTCACTCTGACAATCGGTAATGCATGATTCTCTATCGAAATTATTGTTGCTTTCATCGCATACGGGTTCACAACGCTCACAATCACTGTGAAATTTAGAGCAAAACTCATAAATTCCGCAAACTTTTGAACCACATCGAGCGCCTGTTGGAGTTAACGCGGTGAAAGCTGAAGTGCCTAGAGGTATTGTTGACACCAACGGGAGCATGATAAAAACACTTAAAATAACTATTTTTGTCACGTAACAATTTGTTTCTACTTAAAACGCTTCTTTATCAATGTTTAATTATTTTTATAGCTTTTTCCAGCTAATATTCTTTCATCACATAAAACGACGCATCGTATCGATGACTCATCAATGGTACATAACAAAACACCTAAATCACGGTTGATTCTTCAATGCACGTAAAAACTGGTTTTTCCCCGTTTGAATTCTTTTCTTATAATTGTTAACAAATTTTTAATAATTTCATTTACTTGTGATCAGATAAGAATCTATTTGAGCTGAGATAAAAATTATTGTGCAAAAACAGTTTATAAAAAATTCAACAGGTAGAAAAAATCTCAGAGGTCCAACAACGATTGCGATTTAACTCGTAGCACCAACACGAAATAACTAAATGTGAAGTCAATTTTATTTTCATTGACTCTCTCACGTGTATGGTGGTATGGTGTGTATGATATTTTTTTTTGTGTAAACACCTGTCTGTATATATCGTTAAGGTGCATGTGTGTTGAGCCCAGAGAGCATTAATTTTAATGATCAAAACCTTAATTGATCTTTAAAATTTTATGTTAAGAATTTTTACTAGAGGTTGTATAATATAAATTAGTTTGTAAAATTTTAGATTTTTTAACATATCACAAAATTTTCACCTATAATTTGAAATAATTTTTTCAAAATCATATTTGTCAAATATTCGCTGGGTTTTATGATATCGAATTCTAATCAATAATCCCTAAATAAGTAATGAAGCATTTAAAGGGATTGTAACAAGCTTAAAAACACATAATTTCATGGTCATTATTATTACACCTTAAAGTCTTAATAATCTGCAAAAAAGCAAATCATTCAGAGACTTGAATACATGAAGAAACAACATTCCTATAAGATTTTAATGTTGCGATCCAATAAGATCATGTATAACGTAAATTTTATGTTCATGTATTTTCCTCTCACTAGCATCAGCGCCAAACTTAGCATTACATTGAAACCCTCCAAACAATTTCAACATTTTTCAGTCTGTCATACATTCTTCGCTATGAACAGCACAAGAGGAAATTCGTTTTCAGTTGAACATAGCTCTTCATTCCATCGCAACTCATCTCGATAGTTATTTTGTGCAAGTTTATTCTTTTTTATGTTTACACGTCTCTGATTTTCATTTTGAATTTTTTTTATTTTTAATTGCTTCGCAAGTTGTGAGAACAAATTTTGTGTCAATTTGAGCATTAAAGTCACAAAGTGATTGAGTATGACGGAAACCACAAAGAAATTGAAGGGCAAAGTTAAATCGGGTGAGTCAAAGCATCAATCGACATACACACACTTAATTGTCTTCCGTTTTTTTATGATGGGAAAATAATTTTAATGAGATTCAACATTGTCTTGTGGAAATAAATTGAGATGAAGAGTTTTTTGACGTCTTACAAATATTCTTTTAATTATAGAGAGGAAAGAAATTTAAAATCTTTTCTTTACTTTCGCTTTTCTTATATGAAGAAATCTTAAAAAATTAATTGAAATAAATTAGAGAGGGTTCAAAGAGATTGACATTGAAGTGGACATAAATTCATTTTTGAAACATTTAAAATTGTTATAATTTGATATTCATTTAACAAATTTAAGATTTTTGGCACAAACTTTCTTCATCTCTAGGTCAATTCTTTTTTGACTCTCTAAGCGATAAATGATTCATTCACAGCAAGAAAAGAGACTCAACTCAGCAGGTTCAGTGATCCAATAACAAACTTTTTGTGCACGAACACACGACATTGTAAACTTGAGCTCTGTGTAAAATAAAAACTTTTCTTATCGAGTCATGAATTAAAGTGAAAACTTTTACAAACGTTCGGTCATAATGCTGTCGTTTATGATGACCGTTAATTTATTCATACATCCGAGAGATTTCGTAATTGTTTGTTACATATTGTGTGAAAATTGGGGGTAATTAATTGGATCATGGAATAATTATTTAGATTTGAATAGTCGCTATTTAGCTATTGAATCACTGTTCCATGAAATCTATTGAAAGTTGACGACTGCAATTATTTTATTGTTGAAAAGCTAAAGTCAAACATATTTTAATATTTTTTTTCAATTAAAGTTCACGTTCTTAATTTTTTAAGCAAAATTATTCATTGTGTCTCAGCTCGATTAAAAAAATTCAAGTGATTTCTAAAAGAAAAACCTGTTGACATTGAAAGCATGCGAATATGCGCAATCCACCAAATACGTCACATGGAAATCTAATCGATTTATTTCTTTCTTTTAGTTTGTCAGGAGTGGTCGGTTCGCGAAGACAGCGCTTTGGCACAACAACTTCAAAATCAAGAAAGTAATAGTTGCATTAAAATTTTCGATGACTTCATGCCTTAATCATTTTTTTCTTCTTTGTAGTTAACGAACATTACAAGGGAAACCGTTATCGCAATCAAATTGTACGACAAGATTTTCCAACAGCTTTATCGGAGCAGCTGCGAGAAAAGGAAAATGCTGAACGACAAGCCATGCTCTATCATCAAATGATAGAGGAGCAGGAGCTGGCTGATGCACGTTATGCTCGCGACTATGCTGACAAACTCCGAAGGGAGGCTGAAGTTGAGCATAAAATCCAGCAAGAAAAAAGTGAAATGCTAGCGAGAAAATATTTGCAGCAACAAAATCTTCAAACGAGAACAAAGGCTGAGGAAGCACTGCCGATTCCACCTCGACCACAAAAATCATCATCATCGAGCAATAAATATTTGGCGCATTCGCCCGACACATCGCCACAACTTCATTATGCGTGTCTTGATCTAATGCCACCCGATCCACAACGAAAGCCAATGTTAAATTCACCAAAATACACTAAAATTAATCTACAATCGCACACACCCGAGAAGACAATTGCTGATGAAGTTCCACCGCCAAGACCAGCTAAATCATCTCAATTAAAAAATCTCCAGCAACAAGCACAACCGCAGCAAAAATCAACCGACGGAGTCGATAGCATTCGACACTTTTCAGAAGTCGACATGGCACTTGATGAGGCATTGGATGAAGAGATGCAAAATCTCGACATTAATAATTTTCACAAGACTAATCAAAATCAACAAGCACAAGAAAACGGAATTGCTCAATATAACCCAAATATTCATAATCGTCCGCATCCACATCATAAGTATTTAGAGGAAAGAAGTCGAATGATGGAGAAAGAGCGAGTGAATGGCAGAAATGGAGCGAGACACAATCAGTATGAAGATGAAATTGAGGAAGACAATGCTGTTGGTGGAAGTGATCAACCTCAACCATCGACATCGAATTATCGTGAGAAAATTGAACGACTTCAAGCTTTAAAAGTTTTGGGACTTCCAGCCGAGGAAATTCGTGAAATTGATAAAAGAATTGAGCAGGAAAAGAGAGATGAGGAACTTGCGAGGTTATTGCAAGACAGTGAAGAGAAAAATGTTACGCAAGAAGAGCTCGATAGGAAAATTGCGATTGAAGCACAAGACAAAGAACTTGCAAAGATGCTTCAAGAACGCGAAAAGGCAAAAGCAAAAAGAGCTAAAGAGCGTGCGCGTCAAAAACGAGAATTGATGAAGCAGCAACAACAGCAAATACATAATGAAGAGCATGACCCGGACGGTGATTCATATTCGAATCCAGTTGATATGCTTCCGGAAACTCAATTTAATAGGAGATATCAGCAATCGCCCGAAGCTAATTATCAACATCAAAAGCAAAGCAGCTACAATTCACAGAGTTCTGGTGGAAGTTATCATCAGCATCCGAATGATGATTCATACTCCAATCCAGTCGATATGATGACGACTCCACCACCACTTCAAATAAGAGGCTTACAGAGACCAAATCAACTTGATATTCGAGGTCAAATTAGCCGTCCACACCCACCGAGAGCTCACCTCCCCGATGATCAAAATATCGCGACAATGATTGATCCAACATATGCGACCCCCTCACCACCGAGTACTCTAAATGCGAGTCCAATGAAGCCAACACCACCCGATATTTTAGAATATTGTGAGAAGAATGGAGATGAACCGTCGACGGCTCCTTACATGCCAATTCAAGGCACACGAAGATCTGCATCGAAGGACAATCGAAAGAAGCAAAAAGAGCGATGTAATCAACAGTAAAATATCATAAAATGTACTAATTAACTAATTTGGCATTTGATTGACAATAAGTTTCATATCATCTCTGTTATCTCGCACATAAACCCAAGAAACTCTCTAAAAATTTGTTGAATATATTCTAAAATTGTAATTGGAAAGGAAGCTTTTAAAATTAATTTTTTCAAACATTTTTTTAACATGAATCTATTTTTGTTAAGTTATTTTTTTATCAAACACCATTTCTGTATTTTAGTCTAAAATTTTAAGATAAACTTAAATAAGAATAAGAATTTTAATAAATGTGAAATTTACTGATAATTTTTTTATTAATAGCCGCAAATGTGTCTCGAATAGTCAGAGGTAGTAACTCGATGTGGTAGTGATAAAAGTGCACTAGTGTCATCTTTGTGCAAATGCATGAAATTTCGCAATCTCGCACACACAAACTAAATAAACGAGAATAAAAAATTGCACGAACATTTTGCTCGTTTGAACCGGATCAAAATGAATAAGAAAGAAAATTTAAAAAAACTCATTGCACCAACACACGAAGCTTATTTTATTTTGCTGCGAAATGCTCTTTCGCGTGCTCTTTCAGTTAGTTTTTGAATTGCAATGAGTGCTCTTGCAAAAATGCATTCGGTGCAGAAAAATTTATTTTTTCAAACTCTTAGCAAAAATTTTTCTTCTGACTGTTGAAGAA
This sequence comes from Tanytarsus gracilentus, assembly GCA_038502055.1. Lineage (NCBI taxonomy): Eukaryota > Metazoa > Arthropoda > Insecta > Diptera > Chironomidae > Tanytarsus > Tanytarsus gracilentus. Next base: position 11,252,955 of record JAXRKN010000044.1, on the reverse strand, counting down.
AAAAAGAATTGAAAAACTTCCTCGTGGCTGTGTGGTGTGTCAAATAAAAATTAAAATGAGAAGAAAAAAACGTTAGGAATGTGAAAAATGATATTTGTAATTTTATCAGTCGCATAAAAATGACTTTGAGTGAATTTTTTATTTCTTTTTGACTTAATTTTAAACTCGAAAGGTGAACGGAATCTTATCATTTTTTTTGTGTTGGCTTCGTGTAAAAAATTGCATTTTAATTATTTTTTCAATACACTTTACGTGTCCGCTCCGATAAAAAAAAGTCGCTCCATTGTAAGTGATTGTAAAAAATCTCTTATTCATATTATAAAATGGATGCAATTGCACATTTTTTACACAAGCACACGAAACGTCGAGTGTGTTATAAATCGACAGCTTTGCATCAATTGAGACGACTGCGGAAATGCAATCCAGACACGATGAGAAGAGGGAACTCGCGTTTGAAATCCGTGCCTTGATTTTCCACCCATGAAAAATTTTGTCTCAAGTGCATGTGCACATAGAGGTAGATTTTCATCATTATGTAATCACCGCATTTTGTCGCTTTCACATTTTCCATTTCCTTAAATGCCTTTTTAAAAAACTTTTCCAAAGATTTTCTTTTCAAGTGGTGGAAAATTATCGCGAACACGACAAAGCGAGATGAGACGCTAATTAAAGACAAAAACCGTAAGTACTATTGAAATTAATTTTGACAAATTATTTTTTATCAAAAGAAAAATTTCTTCATTAACATGGAAAATTCTCCGCCTAGGAAATGCAGTCAGTATGAGAACAAAGAAAATTTCTCTTCTCTCTGCTTCCTGGTGTGTGGTGCAACAACAATTTTAGTTGCAGTTTTCGCTATAGTTGCAATTGCGATTGCGCTGGGCAAAATGAGTGAACATAGCATAAAGGAAGAGCTCGAAAAAAAAGAAATGAAAATTTTCCTCGTTGCGATATTAATAGACGCAAAAATTTTTAATTAAAAAGATGAGAAAATGTCGCGAATGAGGTTTTTCAATATCTTTCTCTTGCGTGAGAAAATTTGTAAGAAAAAAAATAGATTCACAATGCTGAATAGAGTCTAGTCAGGAAGTGATTTGGTTTTCCGTAGTGTGTGTGGGAAAAATCGTTAAAAAGTTGAAAATTTTTCATTTAAAAAATTGAAAAATTTACAAACTATTTTTTCACAATTAAAAATTTTCACGTAATCAACTTCAATTATTTGCTAAAATGGCAACAAAAAAGCTAACAAAGGAAGCTTTCACTAACATTTTTCATTTCCACATTCGTTATCGAAATTAAAGCGAGCAAAATTCAATGCACTTTCAGCTGCATTGAGGCATAGCACTCTCATTTTTTTTTCACTGTTAAATGTGGGTGTTAATCACTATTGCACTTGTATGCACTTAAGTGAATGTTCAACTGCGTAAGTGCTTCATCATAGCCACGATGATTGGAAAAAATGGAAAGTCGCTTAAACATGGCGGACGGAAGAAATTGGCAAAAGCACGTTTGAGCCTGTCGATATTTAAAAAAATTATTTGAAAACAATGAAGAAACTTTAAAAACACCCCTTGGTGTGTGCATGCTTCAATTCATGGCTTGACCCCTTTCTTTATCGAAAAATTGCACAGTAAAAAAAATACAACAAAATTTCCAAAAAAAAGCGACGCCAAAAAATAAAATAAAAACACACGAAAAAGAGGTCAAAAACCTCTCTCGAAATCGATTGTTGTGAGCATAAAATTTAAATTGTAAGGCTGAAAATTTTTCGATACAAAGTTTCAAAAAAAAAATATATATAAGGGGAAATTTTTTCATATTCGTGGAGCACAAATGAGTTCCCTAACCTCTCGCCTGCCTCTTTTATTGTCGCTTGATTAATAAACAGCACGATGACGTTGACTGCAATATCTGTTTTTCGTTTAAGGCTGAGGGATGGAAATATTAAATTGTAATTTTAAAAAATTTAAATAATTTTTGGGGGATTTTTTAAGATAAAACTGAATTTAGATTTGAAATTAAAAAAAAATTAAAATTATTGACAACTTGCATAGAAATTTATCACTTTTGTTGACAGCAAAATTCAACAAAAAGTGATGAAAAAATTTAAACAAAATATAAATCTTAGCAGCCAATCCTCGTTAGCCAACTGCATTTTATTTTCTCATTCGAATATTGAAAAAAATAATTTTAATATAGGTCAGTTATTTTTGTAATCAACAACTGCAGTTGTACACACACCACCGCCATCATCATCATTCAACGGCCCCGTAAAGTTCATTTGCACAGACACACAATCGCCTGCCTCGCTTTGAAACGTACTCGATCGGGTACAAAGACTTTATCGAAGTGATAATGCCGTCACCGACGTAAAGTGAGATTTAGGCCAACGCGAAAAAAAATAATTTAATATTGTGTGAATTGAAATCTACATAAATCCCTCTCAGTTTTCTCTTATTTCCACACTATTACAAATCACTTGAAATTCCTTTTTCTGTGTGCTTCCATTCAACCCGCTGCGAATTCGAAAATCATTCAAGCTGCTTCACTTTGCATTAAATTTTTTATTTTTACTCCTCGAATAACTAAAATCTGGTTTTTTCATTGTGTTGTAAAAAGATCTTAATTGGAGATAAATGAGAGAAAGTTTACTTCACTGTTTGCTCATACTGGTTCGTATATCCTGCAAGTCTTTCTGGTTGAATGCAAGAAAGAAAGTTTTTCAATCTGAAAATAAAAAATGTTTTTTAATCTCGAATGATGTGTCGAATTCGCTGCAAATAAAAAGGAGAGAGGGGAAAATATGAACGTCGACCGCAAGCAGCAATGTTAAAATATATTTAAACTTTAAATTTCATCACTCGCATTTTTCAATAGCCACATGTTCATGCATTGATTGGAAAAGTTTAGTCGAAGGCTCATCGAAAATATTTTCAATCAGCCATCAACACAATTTTAAATTAATATCTCAATCATCGTATGAAATTGAGTGCTTTCGTCCTTAGTAATTTATTTTCAATGGTGCATACATGTGAATGTCACCTTTCACTCCTAAAAATTTATATGTATAAACTCATATCCTCGAGGTGAAATGTTTCATTTCAATTAATTTATGAGACGCACAAATTGCAAAAATTTTCAAGCATGCACAAATATTGTTATGTCCGAAAAAAAAAATAATATAATGTGTGCAACCCCTTTTATGTGCACTGAAAAGGTATTTTTTTTATTGCACGATGCATTGTTTGACCAAGATGTATACGCATACACATAGTGCTCCCTCTTTCTTTTTTGCGAAACTTATTAGCGCATTGTTGTTGTAGAAATTAATTTTGAGTGACGAGCGAAAAAAAAAGTAAACTGTAATTATATCGACAAGGTTTTCCCTTATGACATACACGATACTAATTTTTAATGAGGTTAAAAAATATTCGCGAGTTTATTTTAAAATAATTTTTAAATCATTCAACTCGAATCTTTTTTATCTGTCGCGTTTTCTTTTCATTTTTCTGAGAGCATTGCATCTACATAAAGAGGCCCCGAGAATTAAAAAGAAGAAAAAATATCAAAGCCACATAAATTGAATTTATGCTGCATGCAGGATGAAATAAAAAATGCACTCATTTGATGGTGTGCGTCTCACATTGGAGTTTATTCGAGTTCATTACACATTTTTGGGGTTGCCAGCGTGGCAAATGATAACAACTTTAAAAAAATGTTTAATTAATTTAAATTCTTTTCATAACCACATGATTTTATTAAATCATCACGATGACCCCAATCAAGGACGTCACTTGTGGTCACTCTAAAAAAATCACATACGAAATCCGCCAATTTAACGAGGCAAAATGAACAGAGAATGAGAGAGTCAAAGTGCATTGAATTATATCGTCTGGCGGGACGAACAGAAAAAATGCGAAAAGAATTACACGATAACCGAAATAAAGAGCGGCGACGACGATGACTGTTAGCCAGAACTGATTGTTTGTAGATGTGTGGATGATGGACATCCAACATGTCTCGCAACTCTTTTTTTACTTTGTGTGTATTCAAGAGAGGCCAAAAAAATTCTAAAAAATATTTTTTTGGTAATAAGAAGGCATCCTTGCGGTGCATCGCATTAAACTTCAGAATGCACTCGCACACCGTTGCCAAATTTTATGCAAAATGCATGTCGACAAACACATTCTTCGGGATTTGAATTATTAATTAAGCGTTCAACAATAAATCACACACGCCGGCAGTTCACAATGTGTGTAAAAAGAGCGAGAGAGACATGGAAAGTGAGGAAAATTTTTCACGTGCTGAATGCACATACAATGTAGACATATTATTGCACTCATTTGGGTGGTGGCGAGAGGCATTAAATACGATAACAGGGATGAGTGTCGACATTTACATTGCACAAATATTTCCTATGTGCAGTTTTACATCGTAAAGCGCATACGACACTTTTTCATGCAGACAATTTTTTATATACATATTTTTTTTGGGGAAGTTGAGGAAGAAGTTCTCTCCATATATATTGAGGAGAAAACACCATCAGACTATTATTATCGATTTATCGCATGGCGTGCATAAAAATAAAGTGAAAGAGAGAGACTCGACGGAGTGGAGTGAGTAAGAGAACTTTTTCCGAGACGATAAAAGAAAGACAGTAAACGGAAGGATAATCTGTGGACGGATTATGGGGATGATGTGAAAAAAGTAGTAGTTGAGGTTAAACTTAAGTTTATGTGAGAAAAAAAATATTAAAAATCTATAAAATATTTTTTGAACTTTCCATCCCTTGAAAGTTCATCGAAAAACTCTGTTAAACACCTCGAATATAGTGTCGAGCGAATGAAAGGCAAAAACTTCTTCCTTAAAAGATTAAAGTTTAATAATTGTGAGTCTACTTTTTTCCTTCTTCCTCGAGCACTGGCAGAGAGATTAACTGTGTGAATAATGTATAAAAAAAGTACACCTTGGTATGTGTACGACATGTATCACATCTCCACCTTCATCTTTCATTGAAAATCCTATTAAGCATGCCAGAAGGAAGAGATGATGAAAGCTTAAGACGTGATGCATCATGATATAAAAAAATCTCCACTTTATGGGATTTACATGAGACACGAAAATTGAATTTAAATTTGAATTTTGTTCAGGTGCCAACAGTCGAAGTTACTTTGAATTTTCATTTATTATAAATTTTAATTAAAATTGCCGTTGCTTGATTTTTAAGCCAGACTTTATTAAATTAAAATCAAAGTTTACTTGAGAAAAAATATAAAATTATGAAGAAATTTTCCTTAATTCAATTACGAACTTTTCTAATGATCATCGCTTCCTGAAGGCAAAAAATCTCTTCCCTGATTGTCCTCAACTCTTCTTTTTTCCATTTGCAAATTAATTCAAGTCATTGCCACAATGGTAAATGTCGGGTATATAAAAATGCGACAGAGTTAAAAAAAAGTTCATTCTCAAGTGTTATTGATTGAATTTTTCATCTCCAAGATTCAGCCAAAGCAAAAAAGAACTTCATTCTGACGATGATTAAAAGCAATGGAAAAGTTTTTCTCTCTTTTCTAAGATAAGCTTAAGGGAGTAAAAAATATTCTCAGCGCGTCTTGAGCAAATGGCAATTATTCATTCGCTAAACAAAGAAAAACTGATGCAACGTTGGAGTGGTGAGGTGGTTTTGGTAGTAAAATTACAATTTCTTGTAATTCACAACAGAATGAGATCGTTAAGGGTGGTGGCGAGAGCAGAAATGAACAAAGGATCTCGCCTTCAATAAACTATTCGCTTTAATGACGTGCACTAAGCACTCGCTCAGGTTCACTTCAAATTAATTTACGGAATTCTCTAAAGAGATGCATTTGGAGCTTTTACAAGGAGATAAAAATCGTGTTCGTGCATGAAATTTTATTTAAAACTTTTTTTATCGTATCCACTCAAGTACCACCAGACATGAGATAGAACTAATCCCTCTCTATGAAAGCACTCATGCAAAAAAAAGTGTTGTAAAATATTATCCGGGGTAAAAAAATGTCCAAACTGTCGTAGGGAAAAGTTTTTTATGCGGTTGTGCATCCACACATATGTAAATCGATTTAAACTTCCGACGAACAATTTTTGCTAAAGGATTTTTTGGAATTGCATTTTTTTAGAGAAATTCTTACTAAAGAATTTTTCAAATATTTTTATAATAATTTATTTTCAATGGTGCGAAACATGTTATACATGATATTTTTTTTATAAAATTTAAATCTACAATTTAACCATCACCCAAACGAATGTAATTAAAATTAAGTCTTTCACTCTTCAATTGAAATAAAAGTGAATAAAACTTTGTCGTGATTTTCCACCGCCAACATCATAGATTTTAATGAGTAGTTGCTGTTAGCTATAATTGTGATAATTATCATGCTAATTAGTCGATGACAAGAGAGTGAAAAAACAGTCTGCAGCTATGATGAATGATGAACTCGCAGAAGTGGAAGAGACCATAAAAGTAGAGTCAAGATGTTGTTGGATAATGAAACCATTATTTTGGGCCCGTCATGTCCGATAACCGACAGCATTTCGAAAGGAGACTTAAGCAGTAATTTACTTCAATTTCCTTGCACATTTTACCATTTCACTCCGGTTTTTGTTTTTATTGTTATGTGTCATTGATCCCGACGGCTGCCCTCCATCCACAATTTTCAGCAATTCAACTCTTCTCTCTCACTTCGCTTTTCCACCAGTCGGCTTCTCATACTCCACTCGAAAAGCAAAGCAACAGAGCGAATTTCTATATTTTCCGATCATACTCACACACACACGAGAATTTTCCTACTCTCTCTATCTCACACACGTCTACATGCACATGCACACTGACTGTCTGGCGAAAAATTTTACTGTGAATTGTTGGTGAGTGAACGAGGAAAGCTTTACGGGGAAAATGAGAAAATTATAGGAATAAACCAGAATTACTACGGTGCTGTGCTAGAGCGAGACGGCAAATGGGAAAAGCTAGACAGTGCCGATGTTACTGTGTGCAGTAAATTTCAACAAACCCGAATAACGAGCCATTGCATAACGTTGGCACGAGATGAGTAAAATTGAATCAATTCGAATAAAAAAATAAACTTTCGGAGCTTCCTTGAGCACTTTTTATCCTTTTTTTGGCACATCGCAAAAAGAAAAGCAGTGAACAGTTGTGACCAGATCGGGAGATGAATGGAAAAAGTCTTTTTGCTCCATTGCAGATGTTTACAGGAAAATGATTTTCTTCGATAAAATGCAATGAACGTAAAAAATACAAAAAGTAAAAAAATTAAAAAAATCCTGGAACTAAAACTTTTCCAGGAGTTTTTAATTATTTTAACATCACTCTTTTAGTAAATTAAAAAGTTTTCATCCCTCGATTCGACATAAAATTTGTTCTACCGTGAAATAAAAATCGCAATCGAAGAGGAAAAACTTTTTTCTCTTCGCTCTAATCCGATGAAAATGATTTTCATCGTTGCAACTTGCAAAAAGTAAAAAGTAGCTCAAGGAAAAAGCTGTGCACCATTGCAGTGAACCATGATGAAAAGTATTTTTCCGTTCTTTGTTACGACCGAAATGGAAAAAAAGTTTGCAACTCAAGCGCAGTAATTCAGAAAATTTTCTAATAAAAAAATTTTCCTTGTTTTGTTGCAAAAAAAAAGTTCAATTCAAGCTGTGCTGCAATTGCAAATCCTTGACGCCAATCAGACTGAAAGCAAGCAAAATACACTTCAAGGTTTTCTATCTAATTGCGACATCGAGCGATGTGTGACACAAATTTTTTCTCCTTCTAAATCTCCTCATGTTTAATTCACTTCGAAATCGTGTCATGTTTTTCCTCTCCTTTGCTGGCTGAATTTAATTGAATAGATAATGATGAAGTCTATAAATACTGCGCGCTTAGTCAATGCGATGCCATATTGTCAGCGATAAATCCCTCCCCTCTTCACATTGTAAAAGCTTTGAAAATTAATATTGCAATCGCATTGACCCAGATTTTTCCAAGCGAGCTCTAAACAGCTTTGACCTAGATCAGCTCGCTTCGAGTGCAGTTTTGCGGGTAGCTCTGTGAAAATTTATATTTGTAAGCATTCAAGAGATGCTCGAAGGTTCTTTTAGCACAGCACTGAAGAATTTTAAGGACTCTAAAAATGAATGATGATTGTGGATGAGTGCTTCAAATTGCTCTTGATATTCGTAAATATTTTCAACGAGTTTTAAGCTTAACAAGCATCCTCGGAATAATTTAATTTTCTTTTAAATTTTTTTAAATTCTAATAAGAATTTTATTTAAAATAACTCCGTTAAATAAATTCGCATAAAAATTTAAAGAATTAAATCCGAATTAAGCTTTTAAATCTCTCAAAAATATTTTCAGATTTATTTTAACTAAATTATTAAAAATTATGCTCATGGAAACTCACCAAGAAAAGAGGGATTAAAAAAATAACAAAAATCGCATGAGTGTTTTTATATTTTTTAAATGCAGACAAATTGAGTTGCGTGTCATGAAATAATAGCTTGTGTCTCTATGCAGATCCCCATCGTGTTATTTTCACATGACCATCAATTTATTTTTTTAAAATTATTTCGAATGATGGAGAAAATTAAAGGTGGAAAATATAAAGGGGGATTTGAATTAAAATAAATCAATGATTAAAATTCAAATTATAATGTTTCAATCATTTTTAACCTCTTCACTTTTTTGAACTTCCGAGTCATTGGATATTTTTAAAATACTAATGTTATAGTAATTAAAAATTAAATGGTACGCTGTGCTAGGAAGAGTTATTGCATCCTCGCTCCATTGTGAACTTTAATGAAAATTAGTAGGAGAAAAAAATTGGAAAGTAAATCAAATTTGATGACAGAAGCGATGATGAAAAGCTATGCACACACACTCACTCTGCAGAGTTAATTAAATTTTATGAATTTTCAGCACATTTTTTCTCATCTCCCGTCATCATCGTCATAATTATAATTACAAACTTTTTCCAGTTTCATTTTTTTTCAGTGCAGTGTGAAGAGCTTAATGTACACAGGAGCAAAGTCACAATAGACATATAATAGTCTGGATTTTTGCTTCTCTCCTACTTCGTCCTTTTGTTCACTTTATTCATAATTGCAAGAACGGCGAGACGTTGAACACATAACGCTCATGTTACTTTCAAAGGACAGCCTAATGCTTATGTGTGTGTACGGCATGGTTAAATTCGCAGCAGAGAAAAAATCAAAGAATTTTTTAAAACATAAAAAGTAACGAAAAAAATATAAAATTTTAATGAACACAACTTTTGAGTTTCTCTCGAGCGAGTGCATTGCAATGATTGTGAATCGCACACTTCAACAATGTCTCGTCGCCTCGGCCCAAAAAGACTCTTTTGTTTTCATTCTTATTTATTTTTTTCTGTTTAATATAAACACACTGCAGACATACACAATAGAGGGAGTCGAGTTCACATGAGAGTTTAAAAACACACAGCGAAGAATGTAAAACGATGCTGATAAAGATAACGACGACAGACATGGAGTGGAGGAATGAAGATAAATTGGGCAGCGAGTTGAAGATATATTTGTTTTCGAGTCCTTAACGCTGCTTTGTGCGATCCTCAATTCGAGTGAAATTATTTCGTACATTTTTAAGGGTTGAAGTCATTAAAAAATTTAACGGAATTTGAAAATTCAAGAAATAAAAAATTAAACCAGGGGACGAATGTAATAATTCAAAAATAATTCTCAAATCCTTTTAAGTTAAAAAAAACTTTAAATAAAATTTCATAACAAAATTTTCGTCTTGAAAAAATTTAGTTTTGCCTTAGAGGCGAAAAACAAAGTAAACTGCAGTGGTGAACACAAAAGAAATGAACAACAGAGTGCAGAAGACGATCACTTTAATGTGAAAGAAGAGTAATCGCGCGTTGAGCCGATATAGACAGAATGAAGATACATACAGAGAGAGCACATGAGAGTTGAGTAACCTTTTTAACAGCATTATAAAGCGATAAAAAATAATATTTGTAAATTTATTATGAATGTGTGCTCTCCTTTTTGTGTGTCGACGACGACAAAAGACGACGATGAGAGAGAAAAATTTTTGTTTGACTTGCAAATTGTTGTTGCCATCGAATGCAGCGAGTAAAAAGAATATTCTGCTTTGTATTTTGCAATTGTGAGAGAGAAAATTCTTCTTTATGTGGAAGCGACGGAATTTGTCGTCGTTTGAAATTGAAAGATGATGAGAGCATCGAATTCTGTTTTTTTCTGAGAGATTGTTTGAGTCCAGGAAATGCTGCTTAATTTTTTTTGTTAAATCTCGATAATCCTTTTTTTATTGGGGTTGATGACAAATGCATTTTCTTATGCCAACTGATCATTATTTTCACACAATCGTTGTGATATGATGCAACTGAATATTGAAAAAATTAAATTATTACTTGATAGCGTTCGGAAATATTTTTTGGAACAGTTCCAATTTTTGGAGATGATGAGGGAGAAAAATAATATTGAGGACAAATCGATTGAGGTTCAATGAGCCAATAATTTTTATGGGGAAAAGGCATTTTATTTAATAATTAAAAATAACTAATGAAAGCTATTGAGAACTTTTATTGGAATGTCTGTAGACTCTTGGCAATGATAGTAAATTTACTGAGAATATTTATGATTTTAATGCTTTTTTTAACTTCCGAAATTTTAAAAATCTCACAATTATTATCACCTCAATGAAGAAAATTTAATGTTAAACGTCAAAACGTGAGACTTAATTACTCAACAATTAATGCTACAACTATGCTATATTTTGATAAATGATCATGTGCAGTGTACTTAACTTCCACTAAAAATATAGTTTGTGATTAATTTATAGTTCGTTGTGCTTTTTCCTCTCGTTGCAAATTTTTTTTTCATGGATATTAAGGAGTGAAATTTATTGCAATGTATTACATGAATCCACAACTTCTCCTCCCTCTCTTTGAATTTATAAGCAAATATATTGCAATAATATAAAACTTTTGACTTCATGCAATGAATTAGTCTTGTCTATCCTTGTCTCATGCATGCACGAGAGCTTTCTTGAAAGTAAAAAAATATGTTTATATGGGAGGTGAATTGTCTAAATAGCTTCAATTTAATTTATGCTCCTTCGAACGTTTAAAAATAATAAACAATTCCAATGATTTATGACTCGACAGTCTCTCGCGTGTTTAATGTTTAATTACCCAACGACAGTTCAGTACAGAAAAAAATATTTTTTTCGCATTCCATTGAAGTGATTTTTATCGAAAGGTATTTATAAATAGGTTCGGTGGAATTTAAAAAAAAATTTGTGCTTTAAATTAATTATGAAATAAAAAAATTAATTATAAAGCATAAACTGTTAAAAGCTCATGTCTGGCTCCTTCTCAAGTAAAACTGTTCTTGATTTAGTAAATTTGACACTTCACTGTCGCAACAAATTTGCGCAGTAACAAGCAAATATCGCGGCGAGTCGAAACCTCACAAAAAAGATATATTTGCATACAATGCACATTCGGTCGGTAACGGCTCTATTGTGCAGTGCATCTGGCAACAACCAGAAAATTCATTTGTCAGCAGCTACTCGATAAATTTTTATTGCAAACATCAAAAGCGTTCGCGAGAGATGCGCGCATGCAAATATGAGTTTTAGGAGGAATTCCTCTGTGCGAAATAAACATTAAAAGGCATACGGCAATGAAATGCAGTTTTTGGCTGAGTGATGAGTCTCTCTAGCGACAGACGTTGATTAATTTCGCAATAAAAAAAAGATTTTTCTCTCGCAATTTTTTCTTTCCGCCGTCGAACGCAATGATATATGCAAATAATTTTCGTGAAGTTTATCTTTGACCTCTGTATGAAGCGCATACATTGGCTGCATTTTAAATATCTCTCTGCTGATGGCAGAGTACTTCAAAAATATTTTTAATTTTCATTTTCAAAAAAATTATTCAACCCTCGGAATTTTTTAAATGCTGTTTAAATACATTCAGACTGTGAACGGTCGTGTTATGGGTTGAGGACTTTCCTAATGAAGACGATAATTGAAATTAAAGTTTAATATCAATTTTAATTAAAACCTCAAATAATTAACATTTTATTTATTATCTTTACAGGCTAAGAAGTCAGTAAGCGCACACAACCAATAGCAGAAACGATTACTGTAAGTGCAATAAATTTAAATTTACTTCTGAAGTTGCACATTGCAAATTCTTTTATTACCCTAGCATTTCGCTATAATCACCATAATTTTTCCGTAAACATTTAACATTTAGCAGTTTTTCCTGCACTAACAACATAGCGAGGGTGTGTGTATGTACATTGAGAGAGAAAATCTCAATTTCCGTCTCTTGAATAGCAAACGAAGTGAAAATTATTGCTGCTGTTTGCTTTTTACTCATCATAAAAGTGAAGTTGAATTTATGAAGCGAGAATGTGATTTAAATTTGAACGAAATAATTCCAAAAGTTTTGACAATTCAGGGAAATATTTAAATTTCTTTTAAAATAATTAGCTTCAAACTTTAGATATCTATAAAGAATTCATAAAATTTCGATTAAAGTGGATTATATTTTTTTGAGGATTGCAATCGATTGAGACATTTTTGTAACTTTTTGGTCAAAACAAAAATTTTTGGCAGAGGCAAAAAATTTATTAGAAAATTATCTATGAGTGAATGTAAAAAATGTCTTTTTGGCTAAAATTCAAACGTCTTTAGAACAAAATCTCACTTCTAAAAGATGTCAAATTACATGGCAACACACAACAACCCAGTAATAAACAGAGAAATAAAATCGTTTAATGAATGATTAAAGCATCTACTCACTCTGTCTGTACGGATGGGAGAAGTCAGACAAATTTAAATATTAAAAATTATTATTATATATATGAAAATGATTCACTTCTACCAAGTCTCGCTGTTGTCCTTTCATTTCATTCCTCACTGCAAACTAGGGAGCGATATCATGAAAATGAAAAATAATATTTTCATCTCTCGACTGTAAAGGTATTGCTGGAGGAGAGAGGAAAAAAGTAGTTGTTGGAGTAAAAAACACAAATATTTATTCGTAAAAAAAGGGAGAAATATTCATATAAAAGCTGAGGTAGCAGACAGGTTGAAGGATGGGTGCTTAACCTGAAAGACATTGTGTGCATGGTGAGAGAGCTCAGGTGAAAATCTGCTGAAGTGGAAAGAGGAGAAAATATAAATTGCTATTTCCTCATTTCTACCTTCTTTACTAAACGTATATGATTTTCATATGAATGAGACATTTTGTCAAAATTAGTTTCTTGGATGAGCGAATAAACACATTTTCAAAAACTTTTTGACTCGATGAAATTTTTTTGATATTTTCATTACAACTCAATATCAATTATTAATGCATCGCTTACGAAAGCTATCAAAAATGCACTGCTTGAATTTTCAAGTGTGTGGAAAAAGTCAAAAAAGAGCGTGCAACATGTTGTCATTTTTCCTTTAATGTGAAGTTAATTCCTCTCTCGTCAGTTAATGTTATCCGGATGAAACAAAGAATTTTTTATATGCTGCATGTCCGCATGCAACCAGACTGTACATTATGGTACGATGTAAGGTTCCTTTGTCATCATAATGATCCTGTCTGTTTCTTTGTCTCTCTCACACACACAAGAAGTAAACGACGAAAAAGCTTGACGCAAATAATAAAGTGGGTATCGAGGGAGGTCAAATGGGTGGACTGAGAAAGATAAAAGGCAAAAAATTGCAGTTGGAATTGTTAGCGGTATTCAATTCAAGCGACGATAGACTTTATCTTTTGATTTGCGGATTTTTTGCGCGAGAGACATTTCTGAAATTATTATCCTTTAATCTAAAAGAGATTTCATCATGAAGATGTGCTTGCGAATATTTAAAATTACGATGACAACAATGGAGGATTACTAATGGGATTGGAGAAGGTAAAAATGCTGAATGAAATTTTATGTGCAATAAAATTAAATGCAAATTTTTCCCCTTAAAATTGTCTGTTAGTTAACTTTTTAACTTCAAAGGCAAACAAGAGTTGAAGAAAAATTTCTAAAGGAATTTGAATGAGTTGAGAAATTATGAAAGCTTCGTTTATTTGCAAATATTTCTGTAATTTCGTTTTTCTGCCGTGATTCATGATTCATTTCCGTGGTATTTTATTATGCAATGTTTAAATGTTTAGTTTAGTTTATAAACAACTTTAGCTAAATAAATATTTTTTTTAAATTTGTTTTTTAGTCTCTAAAAATCAAAAATAATTAAGTTCCTCTCTTTTTGTTTATTGAGGAATTCAAAAATTTAATCAACTAAGCACTGCTAAAAAATCTTTTTAACATCCAATTCTAGTAGATTGTGATGAAAATTTAGTTCAAGGCACGTCTAAACGATTAATTATCGTCATATCGCATTTCAATTTCAATTTTCAGCTAAGTGGTGTGATGCACATATGAGCATATAGCCTCGACCTCGATCAATCGACACTCGTTGTCGTCTCACGTATTTTACGATAATTGCATCACATTAACCGATCAAATCGCTTAACGATGTGCATCTATTGCTAAATTGCAACTTTGAAATTTAAATTTAAGTAACAAAAAATAAAACTTTTCCTTTCGTCTCATTTTCTTTTCTGTGTCAATTGCAGCGGTTGTAAATAAAAACAATAAAAAATCGCAACTCTGCTTATTTTTTTGGGGCTAATTGCATTTACAACAAAAAAAGAGTAAAAGCGAGAGGAGAGAGGCACAAAAACTGACCTAGCTTTACGATGATTGCAACAAAATAAACTGCACTTCGAACGTGAATGCATGTAAGGCATGTAAAGAGTGAAAAATTGCATAAACAATTTACACAGTCACTGAATCATACACATAAGGCCAAAAGCAAGAGTGTGGCTAAATGATTAATAGATTCTTAATGTCGGCGCATCATGGCAGAGCGAAAATTGCAAAAGCGTTAAATTTAAATTTCCATTTCCATGTAAATAAAAAAAAATATTCAAAACCTTGAGATTTTCGCAAAAACATTAATATTACCATATATCGAATGATTGACTCGTGCCACGTGCATGCTTGAACAAAGTTTAAAAGATTCTTTTTTTTATTCCTCGATTTCCTCATTACATGCAGCTCTCATTTTTGAAATGCAATATTGAAGGAAGAATGATGATAAAGGAAATGTGATCACGCTATGAAATGCAAAACTATGTAGCGATGGGTGGTGGCGGTGGGAGTGTTTGCGACGAGTTGATTGATGCCTTTAATCATACTAAAAGGAATTTTTAAAGCTTATTGGGAAAATGACAAAGAAAAATGCTCAGATACTGATGAATGGATGCAAGTTAGCTTCTTCAATCATATTAAGAAAAATATGATAATGTAAAACATGGAGCGAATGAGTGAGCAATAAATATGCAACTTAACGACCTCGACATGGATTTTTCGCTTTGTCATTGTCATCAGATGCGATGATAGAAAAAATGCATCTCTCTTAAAAAATTGTTTTTATGCATTCAATTTTTCTGCGATATCGGTTTCATGGATGAATGAGTTTGAAGGATATGCAAATAGATGCTGCATAAAACGAGGAATGATGGCGATATGCAGTGACTTTGCATGCACATTTAGTAGTGTGGGGTTTATTTGAAAGTTTTGTTTAAAAACAAATGAAAAAGATGAGAGTAAAAATGTTCGAAGGACAAAATATCACAAACTCATCAATTTTAATGTGAAATATTTAAAAACCTAATCTTCAAACTTTTCCTCGTTGAAAACCACGACAAGGTTCATTTTACCTCATCAAAAAAGCTCGTATTTCACAGACAGTTAAATTAAAATGCGATTTTTTACTGCACTTTTGTGCAAACCACTGCAAGTGTCAACCTTGATAGTTTTACTTGAAACTTGACGAATTCAATGCATTTGTAACCTTGCAAAAGAGACTTGTGCTACAGCGAGAGATAAATGATGTAAATTCTATACGGTTGAGTGGGTCAGGGCTTCGATCTGCTTTTATTTTTAATATTTTTGCTATTTTATGGCACTTTTATTAATTTCCATATTGCAGTTTTACTGCATCAACTCACTATCGTGTGCCCTTGTGCCGATTGTTAGACATTAATTAGATTTTAAACTCCAACTCTCATGTCTGTGTGTTTGTGCAGTCGCCTTGAGCTAATGCAGCGACTATTAATGAGAATTGTATGCATCAACATGTTTCATCATCATCAACTGTAGTTACTATGGGTTCTGACTACAGCGAGAGAAAGAGAAAAAAAATATATAATTCAATTTGGCTGCTCTGGAAATAATTTTTAAAAGTGATAAAATGGAAAATTGAAGCTAACTGTCCAGAAAATTCTCTCCATCCATGACATCAATAATGAATGAGGAAAAATCTCTCCTGAAAATTATTTCAGAACACGAATAGTACCTGAAAAACTGCCAACAAGTGTAGCATCTGCAAATCGAGACTTGTTAATCAAGAGCTATCAAGATCCTTTAGAATTTTAAATTTTTAATATGATGGAGAAAAAAGGTAGACCAAAAAATGTTGAGATAAAATCGGAAATTGAATTTAATGTTACTGCTGGATTTTAATGTTGATAAAATTAGATTAAAATTTAATATGCAAAAAAAAATTATTGTGGAAAGAGAATTAAAAATTTAAATTTTAATCATTTTTAAAATTACATTTTAATATTAAAAAACACATTCAAAAATTAAATTTTTAATAACTCAAATTGTGCTAAAATCAAATTATTTTCTTCTAATTTTTAAACTTCAAAATAAATCAATGAGGAGATTTTAAAAAAGGAAAAAGCTGTCGAGAGCTTTTTGAAGCTTTTCATTTCTTTTAAATAATTTAAAATCTTTTTTATGAGCATTTTTGTCATTTTATTTTCACCACAAAGAAACACAAAGTCTCAAGTCATTAAAAATTGTCTACATAAAAAAAGTTAATCTCAGTCCAAAAGTGAACGAACATATATAGACACATAGGACTTGGATTATCATGTCATGTAAAATAATAATTATCTCTTTTCACATGTACATCTATCACATTCACATGCTCATACACATTGCAATACTCGAGCTCATCCCACAATCGCAATCTCTCTTTTCTTCCCTACTTTCTTCTTTTCTCCTTTTTTACCCGAGACTCTCGCACACACAACAAAACCCGATTCATGATGATGATGATGAGGCCAATGAACTTCGTCACGATTTTATTTTCGGATTTCTCGGGAGTGTATATGCATTTAAAAAAAGATAAATTTTTTTACTCTTTCCTTGGTGCTTTTTTTGCTAATTTTATTTCCATTCCTGCAGTCAACGAAATAAACACATAAATTTCACTGTTGTTGTCGAATGTCCGATTGTGTGCAAGTGTTTTCTTATGCGCGAGAGAAATTCTTATCGACCCACGCTTTTCATTGTTGCAGCCAGTCAGTTTGATGACTTTATGATGAGCTCACCTCGGTAGGATGATTAATTCAAATGTCACGAGTATTTTTTTGAGTGAGTTTTAAATTCAATTTGAAATTTATTAAAAAATTCAAGAAATGACCGTTAAATTATTTTTCATCCCACTCACACTGACACTGCAAAAATTCTTCATTTAAATTTTTTTTGCTGCCAAACGACCAAATAAAATCTTGTTTTGTGGTTTTAATTTGTTGCAACAATGATTGCCATAGAGAATTTTATTAACCGAATATTTTCACACACAATTTTGCGGTGAGAGAGAAAGAAAAATTGTTAATTGTCAAAATTTTAAAATTACAATTCATTATTATGAGTGTCCACTTGATGGTCATCAACAATATTCATCAACAAAGCTCCCAACCCCACGACGGCGCTCTTATCAGTGAGAGGAGAGCGAGATGGAAAATCAGGAAATGCAATAAACAATTCGCACACTCACAAACTGTTTTTTTGCAAGGAAAATCGTTCCCTTAACAACTGAAAATTGCATTTCCATTCACCAATACACTCGCACACTCAAAATCAGCTCGATGATACCGAGTGTTGGGAAAATCGTTGAATTTTCATCGTTCCTCAGCGACTGCGTCGGCGCAGCTTTCAGTTTAGTTGAAAAAGAAATATTTTTTTTCTACTCTCTGTGAGGACAAAAAGGAAAGAGCGAAAAAAGTTTTCTCGAGGAGGAAGAAAAATTTTTAAATAAGAATTTTTAACATTTAGCAGCTCAAAAAAGGATAATTAAGGCAAGAAAATTGAGTGTAAGTCATTCGAGAGTCGAATAAGATTGAAGGAGATTGAAAATCGATGAAATTTCTGTGTAAAGCTCATTCTGTGTGAAAATTTCCCATTCAGTGTCTCCTTTGTATGTTTTCCAAGTGCTAAAATTAAAATCCGGACTTTCGAGAACAAAAAAGTTTACGAATGAACGAAACTTTTGTTGATGGGTGGAGAAAATTTTCATCATCTTAAATGAAAACTTTCATGCGAAAAAAAAAATTTATAAATGGAAGTTCAGGGAAAGTTGCGAAGGGAGAAAAAAAAGTTTTGCCAATCAGGCGAGAAGATTGCGGAAGTTTAAGAAGCTTACAATGAAAGTTTTTCTCTTACAATCAGTGAATATGAAAAACGTAAAGTTTTGTGTGTCATTAAAATGAAAATTTTTCAACCCAAAAAGAAAGAAAATTTTCATTACTCGTCATAGTTGTCAGACATTCTGCGCCAAATGTCATAGTTTCCATGCGTCAAAGAGATTGTGCGCGATTTTTTCAAAAATTAAAATACGTTACTCGACTATTTTTTGGAGGTTATGCAATGTACGAGCAAAATATATTTCTTTGTTAATATTCGGAGGGTTAAGAAAGTTTATCGAAAAAAGCGATAATAAATTTTAAACTTTCGAGTGCACTAAATATGACTCGGCACAAATTCAACTAACTTTTAACTTTTTTCCATTTCCCGATGTGAAAAAAAATTTCCTCAATGTTTTTCTTTCTTTATGTTGTTTGAACTTTTGGTGCAATAAATAGTTGCTTATTTGAGCATTTTAAAAATTTATGAATGCACTTTTCGCAGAATAATTCACGTTTTAAATTTTAATGTTTATAAAATAAAGTTTTTTTTACTTATTTATTAATAAAATTAATTAAATAAAAAAATTTGAAAAAAACGCGCTCATAATAAAAACTTTTATGCTACAGCAAAATGAATATTGGGAATTTTCTGCACAACTTCTTTGTTTCCTAAAAAATAATTTTTCGAGTTGTAAAGTTAGCAATGTAGAAAAATATAAAATGGCGACTATTTTACAATTTACAATGCTTACGGAAAAGAAAAGTATACGAACGAGAATTTTTACAAGCGCAAGCCAATTTTTATTGAAAGTTTATGTAGCGCTAAAAAATCCGAGAACGAGTTGGCTAATGAAAAAAATATGTAAAGCTTGTAAATTTTTGTTTCGATGCGATGTTGAAAATTTTTTTAATTTCAAAAATTCCTTTCGTGTCCCTAATTGATGGTTTCCAATAAATTTATTTAAAATAAAACTTTTGATCTTCTCGTTCGGTTTGTTTATGCTGAAATGCTGAGCTCTCAAAAAAAAATTAATATTTTTCGTGCGTAGATTGCGAAAAAAATGAAAGAGATAGAAAAAGTGCGTAAGTGAGTAGCCTTCGATTAAAAATGTGTGTGCGATCTTGAAACATTTGTATTTCGCGCAAATCAAACCTTCGAGTCGAGGCTATGCTTTAGTTTGTGTGTACGCATAAACATTTTCGCACAATTTTTAGATAATGTTCGTGCGCGACACTCTCAAGGTTTTGACTTTTTTAGAGGCCACACTCACGCACAAATTTTCGCACATTCAGAGACTGTCATAACACTCTGCGTAACGCACTTAAAACGCAATTGAGAATTTCTTCAAAATCTTCATTGATGAGATCATTTTGAATTATTCTAAGCTAAAAAATGTTCTCACGCAATATCGAATGACGTGATCGCTTAACACATTCGCAAATTCTAATTTCACGCACACATTCGCAACTTCTTTTTTCTCCTTCACAAAGTTCATGATCGTTTCTCTTTTTTTCAATGTCTTTTCGCCATTCTAATGATGATTTTTTTCTCTTGTATTTTTGCAGGGCTCTCACCATTGGATTTTACCCGATATATCGATGATCATTGAAAATGTTCATTTACAGCTACCCGTAGATTTCCGAACTTTGTGGTGTCCATAGAAAGATCCACAAAGTTGTTTCTACGGGAAACTGTCGATGAGACTCTTTACAGCGAACCAATGACAACAATAATAAAAAATTCAATTCCAAGAATCTTCTAAAAAAATGTGAATGTGGAATTTTAATTATTTCTTAGTGAGTCTTTTATAAGTTTCTTTCTCTCTCTCTCTTTATCATTTCAAATTAAACTTTTAATTGGAAATTTTACAGAGATAAAAAATAAAACAAAAATTACAAAATTAATTGGCATTTTGATTCATGAAAAAAAATTCCTACAAAATTATACATAAAAATATGGCTGTAAATATTTCGCTTTCTTTCTCTCCCTCCCCCTCGAAAAAAAAAATTAAAACGTTTGATAATAAATTTTTAGCAACTGATTACACACACTCGACATATTTGGCAAACATACGAGAAAGAAATTTTGTGTTTCGAGTTCGATGACACCGCGAGGCGAGAGAGCGATACGATGAGATGAGCTGAGAGCGATATAAACCAGAGATGCGTCAAATTTAATACAACAATGTTGCTAATAGTCATCGTTAAAATTTTTTTTCTTGCAAATTCTATTGAAATTCTATTACCCAGATGCCGATGACGGGTTGAATGAAGAGAAGTCATAAAAATGCTTCAACATTCTTGTGTGATTTTAATTAATTTTTCATCGACATGATGATGATGCATTTGTCGACTGGTAATTTCGGCTCTGTTTTGGAGGGATAAAAATTGCGTTCGAATCCTTAAATTTTAAATTTATTTTTAAACATTTAAAACTAGAAAAATTAATTAAAAGTTCCTCAACCACCTCTTTTATTTTCAACATCTGTTGATGAAGTCGAAACAAACGCGCTTAAGTGACATTTCACGCAAAAATCATTTAATGAAGCTTAATAGGATTTTTTTCCTCACTCAAGCTCGCCTCCTTTCAATATCCACATAATGAAACTCGTTTCTTAACCACCAAGCATCAACCCAATCAAAAAAAGAGCTTTAACTCAGAGCCTGAATGTCTCGCTTGAACAACAAAGAACCAGAACAAAGTACGCAGCAGTTCTCGTTCGCATAAATCTTTTTTTTTGTGTCTGAATGGTAAGTTGAATTTTTTGCGCTTCGTCATTCGCGATTTTTTTTCTGGTCTATGACAACAACAAGGAACTACTTCGAACATGATATTAAGCACCATCAGGAACCAGAATGGCTAGCGCGAGAATTTTTGTGTTTTGCGTATGACATTTGGACGAGATTTTTGAGGATTTCTTTAGCGAGTGAAATTTCCCACAAATTCAGCATTTAAAATATTTAATTTGAGCTATTCATCAAACTTGTCTTGAGTAAATGTCAAATCGATTTATTATCAATTCAGCATAAAATTGAAAATGGCACAGTTCAATGATATCAATGTGTTGCTTTTGATAAGCGACATCTAAAAAATTTCCACACAATGCGGAAGCGAAAAACTTTTGAGTTTCTTCTATTTTCGTCTCCCGCCACCCTTTCCAGTATTCGAGTAAATTAATAGTTTTGTTCAACAATAAATCAACGTTTAATTGCTTTATCATGCAAATATAAATTTATGGATTATCATGCCGAGAAATTCATTAAAAGTGAGCCACATAACAATCTCAATTGCTGCACCGATTCAATTAGAGAGTGAGATGGAGGTAAGTGAGCACTCTTGGAATTGGCGAGCATCGCAAAATATTTTAATCTCGGATTAAACAGTTTTAAAATATTTCATATGCAAATAAATTCAAGTTTCAAAGAAAATTTAAAATGATAAAAATTAGGTTCGAATCCTGGAATGACTAAAAAATTAATATATATATTTCATCAATACTTTGCAATACTTTGATTTTTTTTTCAATAAATTTTAACTTTTAAGCATTTAAAATTTTAAATCCCTAAACTTCAATTAAAATTTTGATATTTAGGAATATTCATGGACGATGGCGGAGATAGAAATTCATGGTGTGAGCGAAGCGAAAGAGAGCCATGAGAGGAATTTTGCATGTTGAGGTAGTAGGTTGTATAGTAATTAAATAAAACAGAAAAAGAGCTTCGCTAACACGAGAACAAAAAATACTTTTTTGGTGGGTTCAAACTACCGTGAACTCTCTCGATGTTAAATTTTTTCTGTGCCACTGCCACATCTTTTTGATGGTCCTCACTTACTGTACAGTTTGCTACCTCTCTATGCGGAAATTCAAATTCATCTTGAGGATCGACATCGGACAGCGTTGACGGTAATAAAAATTTGGCTTAAAAAGTCATTACATGGATGTTCGTTATACTAATACCTTCATATATGGGAAGCTAGGCTTAGTGAGAGAGAGAAACACACATTCGAAAAATATAAAAAAAGTGGAGAAGAGAAAAATTAAATTTTTTTGTGTATGAGCGAAGAAATAGTAAAGTAATGGTGGTCCTTGAAGTTTTTTCGGCTTGTGAAACAAAAAATATCTAATAAACTTTTTTTTGCGCATATTGAGGCGAGAGTGAGAGAGCTGAGAGCTCTAGACGAAAAGTGATTTCTTCGAATTCAAATGTCTATATTGACTTCTCCGTGTGTGCCATTGTGGACGGCCGAGGAGTGAGATTAGATTTTAGTGGACGCTGTTTCGCGCAATACTCGATCGACCGTCTCGCAGTGCCGAGTGTGAATTTTTGGCGAAGAAAAAAAAGTTACGCAAATTTTTTTACGCAAAAAAAGCGTGTTATTGTGCGTTTGTGAAATTGTTGCAGAGTTCAATGGACTTCCTGAGAGTGATGTTGGGTGAAAAAATAATTTTTATTCGCGGCTCTCGATCGAATTTTTAGAGAGAATTAATTTTGTGTGTGCCTTATGGCTGCGCGATCCCCATTGAGAACTTCTACACTTTTTTTTCGGCTTTGTGAGGTTAGTCATGTTGTATACTCATGCAAGATGGGTGAATAAGAAGTGAGATTAAATTTTGTGAATGGAGAGAATTTAATTAGCGACTAGTTGAAAATTAATCGGAGCAGAACAAACACCTTAATTCATCCTCGTTAAGAGCTTCAGCCAACGCCATTTTGAGCTATAAAACTTTTAATTTCCGTCGGCAAGTAAAAAAAATTTATTATTCAATTAAAGTTTAATTTTTTAGTTGTCAAGCGCAAATTTTTTCCTTGAAATATTTGAGTGAGTGTTTAAAAAAGACTGATGTAGAGAATCATTTTTTGAATCTACGCGCTTCTGTAAATGTATGAGCAAAAAAATATATCAGGCGTTCTCAAGGCTGCAACATGAACGAGCGCAAAAAGTTTGTGCGTATGTAAAAAAAATTGAAGTTCATGAGCATTGTCAATTTGCACATATTTTTTTTGATACATGGCCATGGGTTACATTCGCTATGTGAATAAATTTTATTGTGTAATTTTTTTAATTTAAAATAACCTTGAAGAAATTAAATACTTTAAAAAAATAAAATTTCAATTAACTCCATCAAGAATTTTCAAATTCGCCTTTTATCAAAAAATTTTAATGCTGCCAACTACAAGCATAAAAAATCCAACGATCAACATTTTTTAATACGATAAAAAAAGTGAGCATAGCTTCGCCCATATTGCTTAGATAATAAAAAATGAACACGAAAAAGAAGAAAACGCCCGTTGTAACGCGTTACATGCGGCCCTTTTTCATTACAACGAATGAGAACCGAAAAAAAAAGATTTCGATGTAATAAAATGGCGGAGGGTCTAAGTCGGTACAAAAAAAAACATGAGAAAAAAATCTCTGTTTAGATGTCGAAACGAGATCGCGCGTTCATTCAAAAAATAAATATTTCTTTTTCGCAAAAAGATGTGTTGAAATTTCTTATGAATAACATTTTTTTTGCAAGCGTGAGAGTGAGTTCGACAACCTCTGAGCGGGCGAGAGTTGTAACATTTCATTTCCAAGGACTTATTCATTTAAAAAAAGAAGAGTCAAAAGCACCATTTAAAGTGCGAAAGAATGAGAGAGAAAAATACATGAGCAAAAAAAATATTATTAGATAACGACCACAGTAATAACCCAGAAATAGAATGAATATATGAGTAGAAGAAGAAGTAGCTTACACACATTTCACGCACTTTTGATTTCATTCGGAACGCGAAGAAGAAGCACTGTGGTGTGCGTAAAATCATCTGTGAGTGCGTAGCTCCATGTGGATCGTAAAAAAGAACGTATGACAAAAAATCCTTGAGAACATTTTTTTTGAATATCCTTCGACTTTCTGCTTTAATCAAACAAGTTGTTGTCAGCTCACTGTGTTATCAGCACACTAACTATTTTTTACGACCTCGTTCTGCTTCTATCGGTATCGTACAAAAAAGTATATACATTTATAGCTCCGCTATATATTAATTTTGGATTTCTCCAAAACCAGTTTTTGGCCCCTAGTGCCAAGACACTACCTTGTGCAATATCAAAACATATACTCAAATGATAGGCCTAGTCAAACCCTACAAACTGGCGAAAACAGATTTGAAATCGGTTGATCCTACGAGGAGTTAGAGCCATTTAAGTCATCTTACTTTCTTACTTTCTCACTTTCTCACTTTCTCACTTTCTTACTTTCTCACTTTCTCACGATCTTAGTGAACGCCATATCTCAAGAACGGCTGGTCGGATTTGAGTCGGGTTTGTGGCTAAAGATCGGGTTTTGGCTCTAGTTGTGCAAGAAGTATTTAGTTTTGAGGTCCGACCCTCCAAGGACCGTCCCTGAGTGCAAAAATGTCCTTTTTCATACAAATTTTCTCTTATATGGCTTCATGGGTATCGTTGAACTCGTAATTGCATCAGGAATCGATTGACATTGACGATTTTAGAGGAATGTCCATCATGGTTGGTCAGGAGTGCCACTAATGTCCATTTTTCAGAACTATAGCTTCATGGGTATCGTTGAACTCGTCATTGTATCAGAAATCGATTGACATTAACGATTTTTGAAGAATGTCCATCATGGCCGACCAGGAGTGCCACTAATGTCCATTTTTCAGAACTATGGCTTCATGTATGTCGTTGAACTCGTCATTGCATCAGGAGTCGATTGACATTAACGATTTTTGAAGAATGTCCATCATGGCCGACCAGGAGTGCCACTAATGTCCATTTTCAGAACTATCGCTTCATGTATGTCGTTGAACTCGTCATTGCATCAGGAATCGATTGACACTGATGATTTTTGAGGAATGTCCATCATGGCCGGCCAGGAGTGCCACTAATGTCCATTTTCAGAACTATGGCTTCATGTATGTCGTTGAACTCGTTATTGCATCAGGAATCGATTTACATTGATGATTTTTGAAGAATGTCCTTCAAGATTAACCAAGAGTGCCACTAATGCTCATTGCAACGGAGTAGGGTACTAATCTATGCGGAGCTATTGGAAATGGCAACGCCGTTTGCAGACCCATCTTGTTGTTTATGATAATAATTGAAATATGAGCGATGATGAAATAATTCTTAATACAAGCGCACAGACCTGATCGCTGTGTTAATGTGTGAGAACGTCTCTAATAATGAGTAACGACAGTCATTAATGACGATGATGATGACAGAGAGGCGAATAGAAATTCTAGCGATGGATTTTAAAAATTTATTTTCAATAAATGGCGGCAATTAATCTGAAACCGCGATGCGATCATTAGGTGGTAGATTAATGGAAAAAAATTAGCATCTGGAATTTCTTGGAAATGTTTATAATATGTTAAATATGCGCTAGAGATTGGCATCGATTTTTTTAACGAATCTTATCAAGGGATTGTAATTTTTTAATAACATTTTAAAAACATTTTTGTGTTAATAATTTAAAAATTTAAAAAAATATGAAAATCTCCATAAATTCCAGAGAATTCTTGAGATTTTTTAAAAATGGCGGAAGTAGTTCGCGGCGTCACTTTCAACGGTCATTTTATTAGCATTCTTCTATCATCGTCTGATCTTCTTTCTCATCATTAGCATTTCATTAGATGCGAAGATGAGTTGGAAAAGAAAGACCTCCAATGATAATCTCATGCCGGATTCATTTCATCTCGTCTTGTAAAAAAAGTAAAGAGATGAGAAATTGTTTCTTTTCCGCAATTTAAATACGTATACAATGATCATGATGATGAACACAAAGACATGTTAATATTAGAGAAAAGAGAAAGAAGAACTCCATCATAAAGTGTATCAAAAAGAGTAAAAATAAACGTGCTCGCATTAAATTCGCGAGATTATTGACCTCTGCATTCGAGGCACGACTACATTCGCAAACTTTCCGCGATCACAGCAAAAAAAAATGTATAAAAATTTTGCCATGGTATTTTTAGGCAGGCAAAGAGTGAAGAAAGAAAGCGAAAAAAAATCTGTGAGTAAGAGTCACGACATCATCAAACAAGAGTCACTTCTTAAGTGTTGTAAAACATCTGGAATTTGAGGCTGTGTTTGTGTTTAATTTTTTGATTAAATTAAATCTCTTTAATGAATTTCAAAACATTTCTTTGAGACGTGTTTTATTTACTGCGTGACCAAAGCAGAAATAAAGATTACGAGTGAAAGTTTCACAATAATTACTTTCATGTTTTAGCACGCGAAACAAAGATCATCATTAGAAAATCTTTGTGGCTTAGGTTATGAAGGGCCCGCGAGGCGATAACTTGACTCTTCTTATTTCGGCCATTTTGAGTGTGGATGTATGTGGATGGAGAAAGAGCAATAATCTTTCTCACACTCGAGACACGAATTTAAAGATGAAAAAGGATGAATGAAACTCACTCGCAACAATGTTGTTAGCTCCATCAAAAAAAAATTGTAAGTACATACTTTTAAAGTGAATGCAAAGTTAATGACATCGATCGAAGTTTGTGGCGGCTGATTCCCTGAGACCCTAACTTGTGACTATAAATTCAGTTTCACAAGTTTTGATCTCCGGTATTGGCTTTGCAAACCATCAACTGGCATCAGAGTGCTGCACAATTATGGCGCGACATAACCTCAGATTGTTGGGTATTTAATATTCACAGTGATTTATTCTTTAGCCGCATTGTAAAATTACAAATGGACCTAATTCATCGCGATGCCAACTTTATCAACCAGTAAACATATGTCCAAAAGTTTAATCAATTGACCACTTTATCGCTACAAACATTTATGGATACATAAAAAAATAATTGGTCACACCTGGTGCGTTGCAACCCGAAAAAAAAATTGCATTACAGCCATCGAGGAATTGAGATATTTTATAACTTTCTCATTCAAGCGCAAGCTGAAATGCAAAAATAAACTTTCACCCATTAATTTCACTTCAATTGACATTCACAAGATGAATTTTCATCAATTTGGTTCGACGATGCATAAATTTAAGGGATCTCACAGGAGATAGAGAAAATGGCCCCGAAGGCGGAGGTGGCGGTTACAACATCAGATTAGAAAATGGCGAGTCAAACACTTTCCTGTGACACGACCATAAATAATCGATTTTATCTTACGAGATTCCAATAAATCCAAATAGGGAAACTTTACCATTCTCTACGGCCTATGCTAAAATCGATAAGCTTACTGACCAACAGATGCTGCATCTTTTTCCAGTGAATAATGTAAATTTACTAAAATGTGAGTTCAATAAAAAATTATTTCCAGAATCTTGTCATAAAAAATTATTTTTAATAAAATATTTTTTGATTTTAAAAAATTTATAATTTTTATTTTTTTACACTTTTCAGGTTTTAAATCCTTTACATGCTCGATCAAATCAAAACTTTTTAATTTTTTATTGTGAAAAACGAGTTTAATTTTCAGCATAAATTCGATTTCGTTTATTCGCGGAAATAAATGGGAAATGTAAAATGTTTTATGTTTGTTTGTTATGTTCATGTGAGAGCACTTTTAGGTTCATTAAACTTGTAAAACACCAACACAGCTGCATGCACTTCTCTCGCTCACTCGCTTCCCTCTCGATATGCACAAAACTTCATGAAATTGCATTTGAGGGCCCATTTGTAAGTGGCTTGCCTTTCTGCGAAAAACGGACGACGGTGTTCTTGTTCTTTCGCTGCTTCGATGTTGTGTTTTTTTTCGGGAAGAAAGGTTTAATGCTCCCAGTTATGCGCGATGCATTTCATTTTCAATTTTCTCTCATTTCTCTTTTGGTCTCTTCAGCAAAATTCGCCGTTGTGTGTGCAAAATGCAGAGAGTTCAAAAAAAATTGTGAAATGTTAAAAACGAGTTTTTTCTGCTTTTTTTGTTTTCACTTTTTTTTGATCTTCCTCGATATATTTAATTTTTTTATGCTGCTCTTACAATGGGGGGATACGAGATGGATGTATGAATGCAATGCAGTGAAAGATTGCGCGCTCTTTTGCCTTCTTTTATGTACAATTTCTCCGGCTCTTTTCTATTTTTAGTTCTTCTCGAAATGACAGGAACAATGAGAAAGGAGGACTTTAAGGGGTCGTGACATTACATGCCATATGGCTTTTGCATTTTGGATTAAGTTGAAAAGAAAGTTGACTGGAAAGGGTTTCATGTGAACATGTGTCGCAAATTTCCTCTTTCACTTTCTGCAGGCTCAATAATTTTAAACCCGCGAAAAAAAATAATTCATATTGTTGTTCGTCAACCCCTTTTTCGCGCATCTTGTGGCGATTTGCATAATTTTACATGTGAATGAAATTTCTTTTATGCTCAGTGAAAATAAAAATTAGGTTAAAGCGGTCATTCATGTGAAAATTTCTTTCAGAACAATAAATGTGAAATTTAAGAATTTTTATGCTGCAATTTGATTTTTAGGCTTGATATTTTTTCAGCTTACATGACTGATTTATTTGAAGCGTTAGATTAAATTCTTGGAAATATTTTTAAATCTAACTCAATATTTTAATCGTGCGATTAATTTGCAAATTCTGAAAATCTTTCAAATCATTTTTCTTTTTCAATAAATTAATTCTAATAAATTTTTATTCTTTTTAAATCAAAACCGTCATTTTATTTTTAAGAAAATAAGCATAGTCAATTATTCAGTCCAACGATGGCTGCAGTTAGTGTTTGTGCAAACGTAGTACAATCTCATCTCCTCTTCAGCTCGTCTTGTTTGAGCTTGAAAGAAAACTGCTTCACGATGACCACACTTTGGACACGGATGATCCTCAGTTCGTGGCAAGGTTGGATCGCTAATGACGTCAGGAACGATATGAGTCAATTCACTAAAAAGAGAAAATGTTATGAAATAGTTTGAATAAATTTATTTAAAAGTACTCACTCGATTTCGTGCATAATCTTGTTCACCTTTTTAAGTTTTGATAAAAATGAGTAAGTATTAAATTAATTATGATTAATTGAACTCACATAAATGCAATAGCTATCAGCTTCGGTTTTGTAATCACAATTTCGGCACGCATAGAGGAGAATTTTATTTTCTTTATCTTCTTTCGGATACAACATGTTCTGAAATTAGTAAAGAATTAATTATTATTTTAAGATGTATGTTAAATAAACTCACATTGCATTCCTGACAAAATCTGATACCCACGAAGCCTAACTCGTTCTCGTAGAGCTTTTCCATGATTCGATCAGTTGATTGAGATTATTTAAATAGAAATTATCGGTGAATGTCCTTAGAAAATTTAATTTTTTTAAGTTGTTTTGATTTTTGTTTACGAATTTCTCACGCGGAATTTACTTTTAAACTTGCATGCAAGTCACTTGTATACGATTTTGAATAATTTGTGACGGTTTCAAATTAAATATATTTATTAATTTTAAAAATAAATTATTTAATCAAAAATGGTTTATTTTTATGTTGGTTGATTGAATTAAAAATATCATAATTAAGAACTTACATTACATTAGAAAAGACACTCCGTCAGAACGATAATTATCAAAATAGCTATGAATGTTGAAATTTCCACAAAAATACTTAGATTAAAATATTGATTTTGTGCTGGATTTTCTTCCATATCTTTTCCTTCAAAAATTAATCAAATTTTAAAATATTCCGCTAGCTTTGATTTTTAATTAAAAAAAATTCGTAAGTCGTGTTCAAGAGAAGACGTTAAAATTTTATCTTTTTCCACCACCATCAGTTCCCCTAATTCGAACTTTTAAGTCGAGGTGTTGAACTTATAAAGAAATTAAATTAAAAGTTTATCAATTATTTCACATTACTCATCTCATTTAGCTATCCGTAAGTACTTTAAACACTTTAAAAATTAATCATCGTATGAAGTAAATTGTGTAATCTTACGAAATCTCAAAGTTTTACGTGGAAATTGAATGAAAAGTGAACTTTTTTCAAAAACAGGTTTTTTTGGTGAATTAAAGATGAATCTTCTTCGTTTTGTGTGTCATAGCGGTTAATTTATTCACCTCTCAAGGACAACGATAATAAATAATTTAAATTTGTTGTTTTGAGCATGACAAAGTTAGAGCATAACAAGTGATTAAAGAACAACCCGAATAATCTCGTAAAATTCCATTACTGTATTTTTCAGATAAAACGATAAAGAAAAAAAAATGAGCGATAGCAATTCGACAGATAATGAAAATCAACCTCGTGGAATTGAGGCGGTAAAGAATCATATGCTAGAGAACAAGATTGAGACTGCATTATGGCTCTCGAGAGTGCTCTCAATAGTGTTCGCTGTTGGCTTTTTGTTGCCGATCTTCGGGTAAGCCACTTATCGATTGTAAAAAGTGCTAATTAATAATTCAAATTCTATTACAGCTCATCCCAAAGTGCTTTTTATAAAGTTTTAATTTCAAATGCGGCAACATCAGCACTTCGACTTCATCAGAGACTACCGAATATTCAATTTACTCGCGAATTCCTCTCGCTCCTGCTGCTGGAAGACTCTTGTCACTATCTCTTCTTCTCGCTCATCTTCCTCTATGTTCAGCCATTCGTGTTGATTCTATTTCCTGTGGTGCTATTTGCTGTTCTTCATTCGGCAAGCTACTCATTAAAAATGCTCGATGTAAGTGTGCGATGACGTCATTTTTGATATTATTTTCTTAAGTGTGACACGTTCATCTTTAATATTTTCTAAAATCAACTCATTTTTTTTCGTTCATCAATATGAAAGCCGTTGATTGCATGTACAGAAAGTTATTCACGTGTTAACACGCTACGCTAACTTTCGACTCGAATTTCTCTCTATCTCTATACTCTCTTTTTTTACAGCTATTGGGGCAAAATAGTTGGTGGGGTGCTAGACTGTTGATCTCACTTGTAGAGTTCCAACAACGAAATATCTTGAGATTGATTGCATTTTCGGAAATTTTCTTGATGCCTGTTTGCATTATTTCAACATTTACGTGAGTATTTTTTATTTTATGATTATCCATAAATTTTTACAATGTCCAAAATGTACTCAATTCTCATTCAATCAATTTCTAATTCAATTTTAATTGCCATATTTCAGTGGACGAGCTGGCCTTATGACACCATTTATCTACTATCACTTCTTGACATTACGTTATAGTTCACGCCGCAATCCACACACACGTAACATGTTTCACGAGTTGAAATTGGCCACCGAGGCACTTGCAAATAATCAAAAAGCTCCAGCAATCATTGGTAAAGTGTTGCATAGTGCAATTCGCTTGGTGTCGCGTCTCGCACCGCCCTCTGTCCAACAGCAGCCGCATACCGAGTAAACGATGATCTTTGATCTATTTTTTAACGGGTTAATCCATAAATATTTTACATAAACTTTCGTGGTATATAAGATGGTTAAAATGATTGTTTTGAGCTACATTTATCTGTGTCTTTAAATTATAATTATCGTGTATTATTACGTTTTTACTTCGTCGTTATGTATTGGAACTGGCTCATCTTACATAAACACACACACCTAGGCATTTTTGTGGACTATAAAAAATTAAACATATTAAAGTTTGACGTTAATTTTTAAGAGTAACGTCAATTTGATGAATCTTTCATTTTTTGCTCCTCCCCCCAAGCTAGTTAAATTTCAATTTATACATCAATTAATCATTTTGAGATCAAAGTCAATGAAATTAAGAAACCTTTTTTCACATTTAAAAGACATTTTTGCGATGAATTGTTTGTCAAAGAAAAACACGTTAAGAGTTGAAGAAATACTGAATTACATTTTTTTGTATAAAATAGCGTTTGATATCCACCAAAACACCGCAATAGTTTTTCTTTACATTAAATTGAAACAATAAATAAATCATTCACAAAAAAAAATGAGCGAGCTTTTAATTTTAAAAAAAAATTTGCAGATATATTTTATCACATGTTCACAAAAAAAATCATCAATTATGCACATTTGCGTTGTTCGATAAAAACCGCAACAAATCAACTTCCTTTTCTCATCGAGTAGTCAGGATGTGTATGATGAAGCCATACAAAAAGCTGAACGAGATTTTTTTCATAATTAGGACTTTATTTTGCATTTAGTATTTAATTACAGCAAGCATTGAAGATTGATTTCAGACAAATTCTTTAACAAATTTAATTTTCTTAAACAAAATAAAAAACTTTACAAAGCTTTTCATCTTCATGATTAGCTAAATTTTGATTAATGTCTGATGGAATTTTTCGAAAAATTATTTCACTTAATTGACATGACTTGAAAATAAATACAAAAACATGTCAACTCAACTCCCGCCATCCGACGCGCTTTAAAATTAAAATTATTCGAAAGGGAGAGAGAGAGCAAGCAACAGGGGTAAAAATTCTTATTATTTTATCCGTTGTTTAAAATGTTTATTGAAAAGAGGGGGTTGAAGTGGCACGGATTATTATTGACAGAAATGGAATGTCGAGGAGATTAATTAGAGTCGATGTCATGAACATAATAATTTAAATTTTGATAAGAATTTTTTAAGAAATTCGCTTTAATATAGATGAAAAATTTATTAAATATTTTTATTGCACGCAGACTAATTTTGAGTCAACGCAACGCCTATAACTAAAACCGCCATTGCTTGGAAAAATATTTGTGGTCGCAAGACATGCACAACAAGTATTTGAAAGGGATATTTTCTTCTCTCGAAAAATATATGTGCCGAGTATCATTGTCAAACTACCTCGATAGAAAAAACCATCGACATAAAAATATTGATTGCAAATTTTTATGAATGAATGCGAGAAGAGAGTCAGTTTATGATTTTTTGTTGCGTTCAACCGCAACACTTATTTTATGATCACTCGAAATGCAAAGAAGTGAGGAGAGAGGGTGTGCGACTCTGACAAAATGCTGCGAAATATTTAAATTTTTTCTTATTGCATTAAAAAATCCAATAATTGAGAATACTTGCACACCCTTTGATAGAAAGCAAAAAAAAATTCATTTTAAATTGTTAAAATTTCATTTCCATCTTTTAATTAACTTTTTCATATCGCTTTGTCACACAAACAAACCAGACATACCTTGATGATTTATGATCTTATTTTTGCAAAAAAAAATGATTTTCTGGATCACTTTACAGCGAAATCATAACGGATGCCATGAAGCATGTTTTACACGAAAGATGTTTTCTGGAAGCCTTACGACGTCTTCGGTTGATGATGAAAATTTGATGCGATTAACAGCATTTTTGAGCAATTCAAGCAGCGTTATTGGATTTTCTACAGTAAAACTCAAAAACCGCAGAAAAAAACATCGAGGCTGATAAGCGCGGCAACATATTAAAATCTTCAAGCAGAGCTCTTATCAAATGTTCTTGTTACAAAAAAAAATCAAAGAGCAATATCGTGGGAAAAATTAAAGAGAAATGAGAAATTTCTGTTAATTTAAGCATCCCCAAAATCAGAGCATCCATTTTTTTATGTAGTATCAAATTATCCATAAAAATCGTAATAACCATTGAAATTGTGAGTTTGCCGCCCCTACCAATTACTAAAACTTAAAATATTTCAAGTATATCCGTTTGATGTGAGAAATTTTAAAAAAAATGTATAAAATATTTTTTCATATCCTTTTCAATGCATCCATTAAATTGATCCCATTTTGACTTTAAGCTGTCGAACCTTTCAATTATCTATGATGAGGAACTGTGAAAAATTATTGAAACGGTTTCTAATCAAAATATTATGACCGGTAGAGTTTAAAGAACTCACACATAATAGAAGTCAACATTGCACGCACATCTGAAAAACACAAAAGGCTCTCATTATAAAATACGGAGGAGAGAAAATGTTATCAATAATGAATACAGTGAGGCAGCACATTCAACAGATGCGATAATGATTAGGAAGTAGCAATAGAGAAAGGAGCCGATTGCGTGCATTGAATAATGGAACATGCAACACAAAATATTTCGAACAAAAGCTAAACACGGACGTCTTTATGTGATATCGATATAAATTACACATTTTGATGGAGTCAACTGAAGAATTATGATTGACATCAATCGACACCAGATTGCAAGTATGAGAAAAAAAAATTAAATGAAATTGCATTTTGTTGCGAAATGCATAAAACATGGCGATTGATGAATTCTTAATCTGCGAACAATAATCGGAAACATGAATCAACTTTTTTTTATATTCTCTCCGACTATGATAAAAAGAGAGCATCGTCCAAAAACCAAAAGAAAATCGATTTTTAACCACAAAACAGATATCATTCAATGATTTTTCCTCTCCCTCTCGCTTTGCATCGATATATTTCAATTTATTTGACGTTCATTGTGTTTTAAAACAAAAAAAATCATAAATCGCTTCTTTATGTTGTTGCAATTTTTTTATAGCAAAATGTTTGATAATTTAAAAAATATTTAAAGAAACTTATAAGTTACTAAATCATTCGAATTTATTGAATCCTAATCTTATCTCGAGTTTAATAAGTTTAGTCGCATTAATTTTTTCTTTGTAATTTTTTTTATCACTAATCAATTTCTGATTTAATTTCACAACTTTAAGGTGATAAAAAATTATTATAAGAAGCGAACGAAGAGCTAATTCTAAGTCAGTTTTTTTAAACCATTCAACCTCCATACACCTCAATTAAAGATAAACCAGTCAACTAAAAAGCAAAAAATTTGATCAACATGAAGTTTGCACTTTTTATTTTTGTTGCAATAATTTTGCAAGCATCTGGTGTAACTATCAATTGCAATTTTGCAATGCGTGATTCGGGAAAGTTAGCTTTAACATATACTTGTGAGGTTACTTCATTGTCTAATGAATTTAATCAGTTTTTGACACAAGTCAATGGAAATCACATGTCAGGAAAAACTAACGCAAATGTAAAATTTGTACAAATATTGAGCAAGCCAAATCTTTTTTTTATTCCAAGAGGAATGGAAAGATTTTTTCCAAACCTTATGGCTATTTATATTAACAAATGCAACTTAGCAAATTTAAATGGAAATGAATTAAACAGGTACACAAACTTGGAGTGGCTTGCGTTAACTGAAAATCCTTTGGAAAATCTACCAGGAAATTTGTTTGCCAACAATCCGAAATTGAAAATTCTTTGGCTGCACGATAATAAAATCAAACAAGTTGGAAAGAATTTATTAACATCATTAAGGCAGTTGACTTTTGCGCAATTTTTTAGGAATGATTGCATACATGCAGTCGCTAACAACCCTGCTGAAATACCAGCTCTGATCAACAGTCTTCAAGCTAGATGTGACCTTCCTTGTTATGACACAAATAAAACTGTTTGCGATGTCAAGCAACAAAATCAAATTTTAATAGAAAATAATTCGGCACAAACTTCAGAAATTGCAGCAATAAAAAGAAAAGTTAATGAAATTTCCCAAGAAAATTCAGCAATGTCAGAAAAGATGAATGAACTGTCCAAAGTAAATTCTGAAATGTCGGAAAAACTTTCTAAATTATCTGAAGAAAATTCGGAAATGACAAAAAAACTCGATGAATTGTCTGAAGAGCATGCAAAGATATCGGAAAAAATGTCGGAAAAGTTTAAAAAAATATTTGAAGAAAATTCGGAAATGAAAGAAATTTTAAACGAAATGATGCAAGGTATTCTGGATCTTACAGCAAGACCTTGTGGTTGATAAATCAACTTCCAGAGCTATTTTACAAAAATTTAAAATTTAAAATTTTTGTATTAAAAAATGATGTAATAAAGAAACTGATAAAAATCTTATACAAAATTCATAAAGTTAAAAAATTTAAATTAAACTTTTAAAAATTTATTGAAAACTTGCAAAAAATTTTGTGCCATCAAAATGAATTACATTTTTAAAAATTTTCAACCAATTCTTTAATTCGTTCATCTTCAAAATATTTAATCAAAAACGATTGAAATTAAAATTAGCAAATTCTTGGATTAAGATTTAAGAGAGAGGCGTGGAGCTGCGTACATGACGACTATTAAGTCTTACAAAAAAAGTTCTTTGCGCTTCACTTTAAATCGATTTTTCTCTCGATGATTGCGATTGAACTTTAAAACACAAAAATTATTATCAACAGGAGGCGAATAAGAAGCTCTTAATTCAGGAAGACGAGATCAGAGTGCAGTAATGAACGCAAAATTACACGAAATAAAAAATATAATCATGTTACACCGAAAAAAAGGTGCAATTTTAATGGAAAAATAATTTTTCTTTTGCACTGCTGCCGCCGCCATGCTCTCGCTTATCTTATTTATGAGTGCAATAATGCGATATGCATTCAGTCATGTGTGAAATGAAATTTTATTTTGTGCAATATTTTCTATTACTATACACTTCCAACTTAAACTTAATTTTTTTCTCCATTATCTTTTTCGTTCTAAAAAAACAAATAAAAATTAAAGGAATGCAAAAAAAAGTGAGAATAGGAGATAATTTAATAAAAATACGCGCGCTTCACACACTGATCGAGGGAACTTATTTTAAAAAAGTATTATTCTCTCTCTCACTCGCTCAGATGCTCGAAAGCATGAGCGATAATTGTGTATGAGTGTTGAGTTGAGTATGTATGTACACTCGCACAGAGGCAACAGCATGCGAGAGCTTCATTCAACAAAAGTTTTTCTTCGCTTCAAGTTTCATTCACTCTACGTCTGCTGCTCTTCGCGGTCGGTGCGGTTATTTAGGAGTTCCCTGAAAAAGTTTTTTTTTAAAAAAATAGTTTTGCTAAAAATAAATTTAATTATTAATAAATATTTTTTTCGTGCGTCTGGGAATTCTTTAAAGTGACATAATGTGAAAAAGATAGCAATGATGACAATATCAAAAAAATTACGCGACGTCATCTCAAAAAAGTTATAAAAGTACGCAAGTCACTTTTGACGAGTGATAAAAAAACTAGATTTTATTTTAAATTAAAGTGAATCATAAAAATGGTTTTTAAAAAATTCCGAAAAAAGTAGTGAAAAATAGTTGATAAAAAATATTTTTAAATAAAAACATAACAAAAGCTTAGAATTAAACTATCAAAATAGCTCCGAAAAATTCGTGCGTGCATCTGCCTGCCGTGGCAGAAGACCATCATAAAGTACTAAAGAATCACACGAAAATGTTGGTTGAGGATAATTCGAGTACGACCAATAGCAGCGGTACATCGCCACCAAAATCACAGACCGCAACAAACAATGATTATTGGTGGACGGAAAGGATGGTGTTGCGGGCACAGGAAGAATTTCCTGGCGAGTTGGTACGCACTGGAAGTCCTTACTTCCTCTGCTCTGCACTACCCACTCATTGGCGATCAAACAAAACACTACCCGTTGCCTTTAAAGTTGTTTCCCTCAGCTCTGACATTCTCGATGGCACACTAGTGACAATTCGTGCGGGAAACGATGAAAATTTTCATGGTGAATTAAGAAATGCAACGGCATCGATGAAAAATCAAGTGGCGAAATTCAACGATTTGAGATTTGTGGGTCGAAGTGGCCGAGGTATAGTGAAAAAGTGATTACTAATAATAATACAATGTCAACTCTCTCGTTGATGAATCTTTTGTCGGGACTTTCTCACTCGTTCTAGTGATCCGACGGCAATATCACAAGCTGCGCATTTTTAATGAACTTTTTTTCACTTGATAAATATTTATTTTTTATTCAAACGTACAATTTTTACATTGAGTCACTGTGTAATTCTTAATAGTTAGATTGACTAACGCCGATGCCGAAAAAATTAAGCTTTTTAGTTTTCTGGAAAAATATTTTTGTTTGAGCGATAATAAAGTGGATAAAAATAGTTTCATGAGTAAAATTAAATTTAATTAAATTTGAGGATTTGAACCTATAAAAATTAATTCATCAAAATTTTTTAAAAATTTTAATTAGATTTTTAATTATTTTAAAACCAAGAAAAAAGAGAATGAAATTTTTTAAATTTTAAAAATTGTTAGTAATTTTATTTTTTGAATTCTCTCCTTGATCTTTAATAATAAAATACACAACAAATTAAAAGGGCTTCTTTAGGGTAGTTTATTGAAATTGATAATCTTCTAAATGATCTCTTAAGCGCACGGTAGCAACCACAAAACCACACAAGAATCCTTCTTGATAAGTATCATTTCCATTTCGATTTCTTAAAATATAAATCTCATCGATCGTGATTTTTTGTAAGTCATCTCAAAAAATGTGCAACCTGACATAAATTTCGAGATGAGTATAAAAATGTCGAGAAGAGAAGGATTTTTACCTTTTTTTTGTGCCGACACGTGACTCGTATTATGGAAAATTTTCATAAAATATTTTGTTAACATTCTCATAATGAGTTATAAGAACAGTTGATGACCCTTTATAGAATTAAATTTTAGAGAAAAATATTTTTCTGTGATGTGATTTCAAAGAGAAATTTTACTTACTTCATTTGCTGATGTAATGAGTAAAAGACCCAAATTCATAATTTTTCTCTCTCTCCTTTTTTTTTGTGTACGCATCGAAAAATATTTTTCAAACATCATCAAAACAAGATTAATTCGTCAAAAGACAATGAACGTAAGCCGAAACAATAAAAAGAGTGAGAGATGCTATTCAGTATCTAGAAGGTGTTTTCATATATTTTTTATGATAAATTTCATCTAATTTTTCATTTCGCGTATATACAAAGTGATTTCAACGCGGCCGTGGTTCGGTCGAAATTTTTTTCCTTCAACACCTTTTGACACGAAATTGTCTCATTATAATGCGTTTAACACGTTTGAAAAAAAAGTATATTAAAGTGTATATGAATATGCGCGGCTATAAATTATTGACGTAGATTTATCAACGTTCATCAGAGAGGCACAAAAGAAATGCTTAAAAATTTGAATATGTTTTTTTGTTGTGTTCAGGCAAGAGCTTTACATTAACTATAACGATCTCGACTTCACCGCCACAAGTGACTACCTATCTGAAAGCAATAAAAGTAACAGGTACGAAATAATTTAAAATTTACAGTTAAAAAATGAATTGCTCTAGGTTACTCTAGAGCACCTTAGGTCTTTTTTAAAAAAGTTAGATTTTTTAAATTTTCATAAATCAGGGGCGAGAAAATTGGGTATAAATTTATGATTTTTAAAACTAATTTTTTTCCACTCTTTCATAAAGTTGACGGACCACGAGAGCCAAGATGCAAAAATGGTGAGTTTCTTTCATAAAGATTTTTATATCTCAAATAATTCGAGAGAGCATAATTTACCATCTGGCTTCATATCAATCCATTCCAGTAGCCCAAAAAAGAGTAATATAATATGATGCCAAATGCATATGTTGTTTGTCTAATTGACTTTTTGCATGCTACATAACGAATGATGATGGTCAGTTGCAGGTTAGAGAGAATTCCCACCGAGATGTTTTGATTAAAAGTCACAAAATGGGTTTTCTCTCTCACTCCTGTGTAGTGAATCTTTTTATGACAATTTTGACCATTTTAAAATTTCACATTTTCATTGACTATAATTGCATATTTTGTGTCCTCAACTCGGGGTGCTGTTATCTCTCTGTTTTGGACAATCATCAACATCAACACTGTGAGGGTTAATTTTTTTGTCATGACACTCATTTTAAGATTTTTAAATTTAATTACTAACAATAGAAAAATTATTTTGAATTAAAAATTAAATTTAAAAATATTCTTGAAAATTTTCATCCCCTGTCTCGAGTGTGCTGTTACATTTTTGATGCTTTCTTTCTTCTATCCAATTTCCCGCTGCATTAGGCAGCATTAGAATGACAAAATGTTTCTATCTTTTAATTTTCCTCTCTCCCAAAAATAAATACACAGAATTGCCTTTCGCATGGGAATTTTTCAATGCCCATCCCTTACACACATTTACGAAATGCAAAATCCTCTCATTTCCTATTTCTCGGACGAGCCGAAAGGAAAAATTACACAAAATGCATTTTCCATTCTAAACACAGTCAACTATTAGTTCCATTCATTTATCTTCAAATTACACTGCCATTTCCCTATCCCAACATGAAAATTGCAAATTGGAATGCACAGATGTGAGTTGTGGACACATCATTTCGTTCTTATGTTGAGGCATCACTCAATCGGGCTTAATTTTTCGAAAAAAAAAATTATATTTTACAGAAATTTTATCAGCCACCGATTCCCAGACTTTATCGTTCTTATTTTTTGTGTATTTTTTTAAATACGTCTATACGTCGATAAGAACACCGTGAGAATTTGTGTGGCAAGAACAAAAGATTTTTTATCACCAAGTGAATTTCTAAATTATAAATTCACACAACTGAAAAATAATCTCCCGATAATGTGCTGCATGTGGTGCATTTTGTGGCAGAGTGATGAGAATTTTGGATTTTAAATTTTGTTTAAAGTTCAGACATAATTTTATGGTCAATTTTTTAAAACTTTCATGGAATATTATTTGAAATTATTTTAAGGACAATTTCAAAAACTTCCATCCCTTGACATCATTGTAATCACATTACATCACCATCGATGCTCTCTCGAATGCAAAACACACAAAAATTTTACAATTTCCTTTAACAAAATAATTTATTTTGCAGCTCAATCGCCAGGCACTCACCAACTGAGGACATTTAATTTAAATCATCAACGAATTTTAGACACGCCATATCTTAGAGATCTCGAGCCATTTCGGAGAAGGTCTTTGTCACAGCTCAACACAAATTCATCAAATCAAATTTCAAATAATACAAATGTCCACGTTCCTGGACTCGAATGTTCGGTTGGCGGTGGCACTATCAGTGGTGGTGGCGGCTACAAACCGAATGCACCACAAATTCAAGGTAAATATTTCACTCTGAAGATTTTTGATGCCATTTATCTCACTCACTCTGTGTGTGTATAATTTGGGTTAAAAGGTTGGTTTCGAAAAATTATCTTAAACTGATCGTGGTCAGCTATCGGCTACCTGCACATAACAACACACATCCTTCACAGCAATTTTCTTTCTCTCTCGTCTTCTTCTTACATCAATTTGTGATTTTCGATTTCTGGTCTGCATCGTGTGGCGATTAATGTGTTGTTATTACAATATATATACTCGATGTCGGATGCATGCAGATGAATGGAAAATGTTTTTGATTCAAATTCGAACATAAAACATAAATTGATATTCGGTGTGCGCTGAGGAATTTTTTTCAATTTATTTTAGAGCAAATTTGAGAGTGAATATTTTGTGTTAAAAATATTTTAATATAAAATTAACTCTCAACTCTAAGTTAATTTCTTATAAGGTGCACCATGAAACTTATTCATTTAACACATCATTGATTTCCGTTGATCTGATTGCAAAAACCAGAAGAAATCGACACTAAGCCGTTAGCAAATCTCGATGAATGAAAGAATATGAGAGAGGAAAAAATTGCACTCATTCATTGAATATCTAGAAGTGCATTGATTGAAAATTTATTTTCCACTTCGATGCAGGTATCTGCATAGGGTGAAGGAGATATTGATGATGAGGACAAAATGTATCCATTTCAATCTTATACACTCTCTCGAATGATGAAATTTTATATCTAAAGTGCGTTTCTATAACACACAAGCTAATGAAGTTTGAAATGTTTCAATCGTGAATGAAATTTGAGCCTTTGAACTTTTAAGTATGGGAGGGAATCTCACTTGATTTGGGGTTAATTAAAAATTTTGTCTCAAATTTAATTAAAACATTTTTTGAATATTTCACTTCTGACTCATGGAATTCCTCCCTCGAGACCTCCATGTGCCACCTGATTTACGATCATTCACAAATTTGTTGAATTTTTTTATTCCCTTCCTCATTTAAATGCCTTTCGGGTTTTGGCCGTCCATAAATAGAGACGTGATTCTCGAGAAACGATTAGACGGTGGGAATTAATCGGTCGCCAATCAAAATTTATGTATGCAAAATATAGCGAGAAAAATTCACCTTAGAATTAAGTGAATAAATTCGCGCTTGTTTAATGATGGACCTCACACACCGGCACGAGACGTTTATCAACATCTTGTTAATCGTTTTGAGAGCCGTCGTGTGTCTTGAAATATTTCCGCAACAAGAAGAGTAGAATTTCTAAATTCTTAATGATGATGAGAAAATAATCGGCTCAGAGTGAAAAGGAGAAAAGATTTTTATCACTCATTCGATGCTGCATAAATTTTTAGACCTCCAATGATTCTTTTCTTCCGAAACTAGTAATTTTTTTTGGAGAGAATGACAAATTGGATGATATTTCCGCTTTTTCGATGGCACATGGTCAATATTAAAAAATCATTATAATAAAATTTCAACTGAGTCACATTTAATTACGCAATAATTAAGTCACAACAATTATCTAAATTTATTGTCGTCAGATGTCTCAAAAAAGAATAAATTTCAGCAAACATTAAAATTTTACGATTATTATCGCCAGCGTAC
Organism: Tanytarsus gracilentus; assembly: GCA_038502055.1. Classification (NCBI taxonomy): domain Eukaryota; kingdom Metazoa; phylum Arthropoda; class Insecta; order Diptera; family Chironomidae; genus Tanytarsus; species Tanytarsus gracilentus. The sequence continues at coordinate 11,209,970 of JAXRKN010000044.1, read as the reverse complement.
AATAATAATTTACAACATGCAACCTTTAAATATTTTTTCACTCATTGATTTTTTTCAACCCCCACTTTTATGTAGAAAACAATATGATGGGCGCAGCTGAGTGGGTCGGATATTCATCGCCAACCGTCGCCTCGTCGTACTCCACATCATTTCAGCCATCTTACGATCAATCAGGAATTCTTCCAGCTGTGCTGCCGAATGACAGTCTAGGATATAATCCGAGTGAATATTGCAGTTCAATGACACAAAATTCGGCGAATTATGGTGGAAGTCAATTCACGTCTCTCACACCATGGTCAAATGAGGTTGATCAGTACAACACATATGGCTACAATAATTATCAATATCCCTGTCAACCGCCATCCGCTCCCAGCCAATATTCAGCAGCATCAGTTCCTCCCAGTCAAACGACCATGCTCCTCTACCCGCAAGTCTACTCGACCGTTAATCAAAACCAAATTCATTTACACCTTCATGGAAGCGATAAGCTTGTTGAGCAATATTTGGGCAGTGCAGCTGTGGGCAGTAGTGGTGGCATTCCGAGTGACACAAATGCATTTCCAATCAACAGTTGCAGCAGTCAACGAGCAATTGGCGATATTCCATTACTTTCACAGCACGATGACATTAAGCCACAGGAACAAACCGTTGATCAGGACACGGGCGATCAGAGTGTGTGGAGACCGTATGAGAAGAGCATTAATTATCAGATGTAAAATTATTTATTTTAAGAAGTTCTGTGGAACTGAAACTTTCCTCTTTAAAAAAAATTATAATTAGATGCAAAAAAAAGTAAGTTGAAAATAAAATTTTCAAACAATAAGAAAACAAAAATGTCTTTCTTTCGTGCCTTCTAGGCTGAAGAAATGAAAAATTAAATTTCATTTTATTTGTGGAGGGAAAAATGGGTATTCAAGATGAGCATAAAAGCGCATTGCGGTTAGAGCCGATATCGTGGCACAACTTCTCCACTCCACTCATTCATGTCTCTCGTCGTCGTCTCATAATATTGTACCGTGACCACAAGAAAGAAGGCTGTTTATTTCAGGGAGAGAAAAATGGTGGTCGGTGAGTATTTAAAATATAGCAATATATTCTAAGGCGCACGCATTTTAGTTATTATTTCACTCCAAATGTAAAATTTGTGTCATTTCTCTTCTTCATCGTTCGCTCGAGTGAGTTCAATTTTCATTTTAAAATTGTAATAATGCAATTTCAGCGCTCACAAATTGGATCAAAAAATGTTTTTTCAATTTTCATTCATTACTTTTTCATGTGCATTGATCTTTCGATCTTCTGTCAGTGCATTCTCGATAATGAAAAAAAGATTTAAGAAGAAAGTCGAGAAAAATTCAAATTCCTGGAACTCAAAATTTTTATTTACGTCAACAAATAAATTTTTTTATTCATGTCTGTAACACATTTTTTGGCACTAGCCTAATATTGAAGAAATTTGACACCATTCTTGCAGCATTGATTACACAAAAAAAAATTAAATGGCACCCGATGACATTCTGAGGGGAAAAAAATCATGCTCATCTCTCGGAAATATAATCCAGTTTAAATTCACGTTTGTCCATCCAAACACAAGATGCATCGTCGTAGAATAATTTTTCGATTGATTGAACATTGATTTTGTGAGACATGCAAGAGTTGAAAAATGATACGCGAGAGAGGATGTAAAATGCATCCCCGGGTATATTCTAACGAGTTTCTTAGCTATCCGTTGACATTTTGTGGCTTGTGCAGCAAATCATTCGCTTCATGTGAATCTAATACTGCGAAAAAAAAGAGATTTTAAAAATTTTGTTAAGGTTAAATTTCTAACAGTTTTTTTAAATTTAAAAATCCAGTGAATTTTATAATTTAATCCATCAGAATACAGAAATTAATTATTTTCTATTTTTAAAACACAACTTCAATTCTTTCAAAAAATCATGAATGAATTTTTTTTTCGTCAATATCAAAAAGGAAATTGCGATGATAAATTGCGAATAATGTGCAATGGAGAAGGAAAAGAGAGAAACTCACAAAGTCAATTCTTTAAAATTGCATTTTAACACCATTTAAATCAATCAGTGAACACTTAAAGACGTCGCGAAAGAGATTTATCGACATTCATATTCCTTTTCATCATTTGCGCCTTTTACGCTGCATGTGTGTGCTTGTTGCGACTTAGACAAAAGGTCTGCATGCACATTATGAGCCAACATTGTAAGATAATGCACAAAATCATGATTTATGTCTCTAATTTTAAGCTAAGTTTATGGAATAGACTGAAATCAGAGACGATACCTAATGCTCGCCTCATTCAACACCTCGCTTGCGTTTATGTGAGAAAATTTTAGCCACTAAATAACGGACAGATGAATTTATTCATAAGCATATGAAAAATATTCTGATTTCCATTTCGATGAGTACTCGAAGTACTTTTTAAAATTAACTGAAGAGTGGAGAGAGGCTGTTGAAAGAAATATGGAGTGAAATCGTGGTCAGTGTGGTCTGGCTACTGATATCGCTCCACTCACTCTTCAAATTCAATATTTTTTATATGTATTGGACATTACATCAATTAATTTAATTCAATTTAATAAAACTTATTAAACTCGTTATCGTTAAATTTTCGCCTAATTAATATTCAAAGCTTGTCACTCGACAAATTATGATTCACTTTCCTCACCGTCTTTCTGTCTGATGAATCTTACTCCAAAAATTTCTGCTGATCTATTTTTGCTGTCGCTGAATCATTTGTCGATTTTGACTTCACAAAATTTTTTGTAAAATAAAAATATTGTGAAACTCGTCATCGGCAATTCAAATCATCACTAAATCGATCATAAAAAGCAGAGATGGCAAAAAATTATTGCTTCCATAACGCATGTATCGAAATCATATAAAAAGCTTTGAACAGTTTTTCCTAACCAATCGCAATACGATGCGATGAGAGAGAAAATGATGCTGTCTCGTTCGTTCGAGAAATTTTCCTAACAATCGAGAGGAGAAAAAAAACTTTAGACACTTGTTGCTTTTTTTTGGTTTTTGTGGCTATTGAGTTGAATGTACGGAATTGTGTGAGAAAAAATTTCTATAAATATGCGGAATAGAAAACAATATGTGAATAATTGATAAGGAACCAAAAGTTGCGAATTACCCAAGCACGTACAAGGAAACAGGAAAAAATGCTATATTGTCTTAGTTCTTAGAACTACTAATTAAATATGCGATAAAGTTAGTCAGTGGGAAAGAAACTAGGTGTGTAGATCATACGTGATGTGGTGAGTTTTTGGGATTTTTTAAAGTATTGACAAGCACTAAAATTGTATACTTAACTGAAAAATATTAAACAGTTAAATTTTAAATTTTTTTGTTCTAAAAATTTAACGCTTTTCCTAAATTTAAAAGTAAAATTAAAAAATTAACTTTACATTTTCATTAAGACCCTCCTCACTCGCATAAACTCATAAAACTCTCTTCGTATATTTGCGGTTTAGTAAATGTTGATGTTTAAAAACTCATAAAATAAGTTTAGGATCTCACAAACATTATGAAGGCAGTCATAAAAAAATTTTACATAAAAATTCGCATTACTTTGTCACCGCAAAAAACTTTCATAGATCTATTTCATTTTTGTAACGGCCGATGAAAATTCAAATTGAATTGCGTGATTCGAAAATGCTGTCAAATGCTGTCAGCTTCGTTCTTTTCTGTAAAAATCTTTAAGGTATAGCTCGTGTAGAAATAAAATTATATTAATTTTCATGGTTTGTGCCGATTTAATTGAATTGAAAGTGATTGACTTTTGTGCATGGCCATTGCATTCATCGTAATTCAATGAATTTAGCATCAAACACTGTGAAAATGATCATAAAAATTAAAAAATAAATCTTCTAACCTTTTTAAATGTTTTCATTTACTTTGCAGGAATTATTAGTTCCAAAAGAGATTCAAAATGAAGTAAGTTAAAGATTAATTTGAATATTTTATTTATGCTAATAATGTTTTACTCCATTTTAGGATCGGTCTCTGTGTATTCAGCGGATATAAAATCTACCCAGGAATGGGAAAAACATTGGTGAAAGCTGATGGAAAGGTGAGACACGACGCGGGTTTTGAAAAGTGTTAATTAATATCCTTAAAATCATTTTGATTATTTGGTGCTTAAAGATTAATGATTTTAAAACATTCTGCTGCACTAACTTGTGCAATTTTACTATTCTGATCTTTAATTTTCAATTTCATCTCCTTTTAGACATTCACATTCATCAACAAAAAATGTGAACGATCATTCCTCATGAAGCGTAATCCACGTAAAGTCAAATGGACCGTGCTTTATCGTCGCAAGCACAAGAAGGGTATTGAAGAAGAAGCTGCCCGCAAAAGAACCCGCCGCACTGTGAAACACGCTCGTGCTGTCGTTGGCGCCACTATGGCTGATATCATGGCAAAGAGAAACATGAAGCCAGAAGTTCGTAAGGCTCAACGTGATCAAGCCATCAAGTGAGTAACTTACCATCTTAAAAAACAATTTAATAATAAAACTTAAATTTTTAGAGCCGCTAAGGAGCAAAAGAAGGCCAAGACTCAAGAGAAGAAGGCTGACAAGAAGGCACCAAGCAAGTCAAAGGCAAAACCAGCTCAGAAGCAACAGAAAGCAGCACCACGTGTCGGAGGAAAGCGATAAATTGATCTTAATTCCATCATTCAATATGTCCATCTTAAGAACTATGAGAAAAGTTTTTCATGTGAAATAAATTTTTAATGAAAGAAATTTTTCATAGACGAAAACTATTCTTGTGTTGAATTTTATTGAAAACAATTTTCAGTAAGGATTTTTATAATTAAATCGTTAATATTGTGTAAATCCAAAGAATTTATTGAAAACATGTTTAACATAGAATGTTTAAGGATATGTAGCGCCATCTGTTGAGAGCATCGATAAACATTCATCGAGGGTGGCTAAAATGCGGAAAACTCATAAAATTTTCCTTTATAGCTTTCGTATACAGCAAGGATACTCATAGTCATCCTTCATTACAAGTTGTTACACAATATTCTTAGCTGTGCTTGTAAATAGAATTTCTTCCACTCATTTAGTTTTCTCGAGTCTTTTCGCATTGACACAACAATGTCAGTTGATCCGAGAATTGGTCAAGAGTTGGAAAAACTTAATAATTCGTGTGAAAAAATTAATAATCTAGAAGTTAGCTTAGGTGAATAATTTTTTTTGTTGACACATAAAAATTTCCCACCCACTCCTCAAAATTTTATTAAAATGAATTTTTTTCACTCAGATGAACTCAAGAGAAATTATCAAGATGTGCAAGAGACGAGTCAAGTTGAAATTAAATTAATTAGTTGTAAAATTAAAAGTGCAATCGACATAGCGAGGCCTTTTTATGAGGCGAGAAAACAATCGAATGAATTTTTGAAGGAAAAACTTGTCGAAAATGCAAATTATGAGAAAGCCAAAACAAATTTGGCAGCTGCAAAGGAGATGGTCCATCTTGCAGAACAGAGTGCGATTACTGTAAGATAAAAAGTTTACTAAATTAAAAAAACTTAATAAAATTTCTTTGTCAGAATTTACAAGGCCCAGGAGGGTTGGATATAGCTTTACAAGAAATGATTTCGCATGCGACGAGCAGAGTGAATTTTTTTACGGATGAATGCAGCAAGTGAGTTTGCATTAAATCGATAATAAAAATTAATTTATTGACTTTTTAATGTTTAGGGCTCAAAATCGTTTGAGAATTGTTGAACTAAAGCATGAAATGGCAAATATTCATGTGACAAAATTGCAATCACAGCTTAAAGCACCAATCAAAGTGTCAAGGTGAGGAAACTTTAAAAAAATTGTTTAAAAATTTATTCTAAAAAGTTTTTTTTACCCTCTCAAATTTTATGCGCATAACTTTTTTATTTCAATCCCACTTAAATTGTTCTCAGAATAATTCTTATGCAAATATCCTTTTTTTTACCTAACCTTTACCATAAATTTATTTTAGACCTTATTATGAAACGCGTGCAAATTACAATGCAAAATTGCGTAAAATGAAACTTAAAATAATTGAAATGGAAACGGATGTACAGAAGGCAAAATCAGCATACAATGACGCTTTACAGAATCTCGAAAAGATTTCAGACGAAATTCACAAGTTGAGAGAGGACCAAAAGCTCAATTATATGCATGATGATGAGGTATTTAAAATTTTATTATAAACCGTTAAAATTCAAAAAAAAATTAATTAAAATAAAGATGGACTTTGATCATCAACCCCAGCAGCAGCAATCAAGCAATAAGAACAAAACATATCTCTGCTATCAAAATAGCTTGTCTGATGATTATGAGCTTGTCGACGACGACGATGATGAGGATGAGACACCTAATGACCACCAAGAGAGGCGCACAGAGGAGTGGTCAGAAATTCCACTAAACTCCATGACCGCCTCCAACAGCACGACTTCGAGCTATTCGCAAACATCCGATCAGGATGACACAATCAAAAACGATGAGACTTTATTAAACCCCAACGATATGAAGGAAGAGGAAAAGAAAGCAAGCAGCTTTAGCGATTGGATCTCAAAATCTTCATTCCGACGTCAGAGTCTTGAAGATGTTTTTGCTCAATCGACATTATTTGGTAAATTTGGTCGTTCACTTGAGCGAAGAAATTCAGAATCCGAAGTTGAATGTTCGTCATCGGCTAAGAAAGAATTTTTCCTATTTGGACGACCCGATGGAGATGGACTCACCGATAGTCAAATCGAGAATTTCTTCCTCCCCGACGAACATCTTTAACTTAAAAGTATTTTTAAAGACACTCATAAGCAATTCATATTATGAAGAGCAATTCCTAATAAAATGCATGAAACTAAAAAAGTATTTTGTTGAATTTTAGCGATGTAAGCAAGCAAACATGGATAATAAAAATTTAAGAGTTATTAGATTAGATTACAAAAAAAGTGTGCTTTAAATTCTTTCAACTTCCTCTCTTTGCTCATTTGCATGAAAAATTGGGGATGTAAAGCTGATGAAAAAGCTATTAATCATCATCTCAAACAGTTGTGCATGTGGTGTTCACATATATATGAGAATAAAATAAATGAATGTAATATTACAGTGTGTAGTTTATGAAACAGTCATTTCACGCTTAAAAGTGTGATTGATGATTGCTTCTTGTTTCTGAGAGACGAAATTTTTTTTAAAACTTAGTTTGATTATTTTAAAATTGAGTGAGCTGCTTGAGAAAGTAGAAAGTGGTGAAAAAGAAACTCACCACAAAATTTAAATTTTTATGGTGAAAATCATATTTTTTTTGTCGTCTCTCTTTTTTTGGGTTAAGTGTTAAAATTTCTTCAATGAGATGCTGGACTTTTAGTTAAATAGTATTGGTATTTAGTAAATACCTAGTTTTTCCAATTTCTTAAAAAAACTTTAAAAAGCTCTCAAAGCTTTTTTTCATTAAATTATGCAGTAAAGCTTTCTCGCACAACAATGGTCTTAAATTGGATTTTTTACTTTCCACCATGCTGTGATGATAAATCGTGTGAAAAGCCCATAAAATGAAAAACTTTCTCATTTTAACCCTTAAAATCGTCTTATCAAAATTGAATTTCCTCAAGCCGCCTTTTATTCACACTCACGCTCCTGTCAACATTGACAAAGTGCTTTTATTATGTACATCAACCACCCGGTATCAGAAGCTTGAAATTCTTCTCATATTTCAATCGCATTCCTTTCTCTCGTTTACCGGTAAATCACACATTGAATGGTTATTTAGAGCTTCATAGAAAATATTTCATTACTTTTTGAATAAAAAAATTTAATTCTAAAGTTTCTTTAGAAAAGTTTTTATTTCTTCAAAAGTTCTTGAAAAGAAACAATTTTCCCGCGTCCCATACAAAATAATTTTTGAACATCATTAAAGTCATGCTCGTAAATAAATTGAGTTGAGAGCCAAACAGTCAATTAAGTTGCCCCATTGTCGGCGTTTTAGCCGCAAGAGAGCGAAAAGAATTTGCGAGAGAATTTATTTTCATGTTCAGCGATTGCGCGAATCACATCCCCGAAGTAAATGTAGAGAGCATGTAAAAAAAATATTTAATGCCGCTTATATTTGTCGGCGAGAGAGTGAGAGATAGAAAAATTTATATGCGAGTAAGAGCTTATGTGTCAGTTGTAAGAAAGCGTTGTTGGTGAATGGACGTGTAAAGTGCAAAAATGTGGTCTATGTCGTCGGTGTTTTAAAAAAATAAGTTTCTCAATGTAATTCATCAACGCGACGACTGAAAAAAAGCGAGTGCTTTCAAGGACTTTAATTCAACACTCGCGAGGTGTGTTTAAAAATGTGAAAATAATTTCGCGTTAAATTTTTTTTATTAAAAACTTCATCGAAGAAATTTAACACTTTGATAAAAATTATATGAAAATGAGCATCTAATTACCGTTGACCCAATTCATTGTAATAAACGTGAATGGAATAATATTTTACGGTTGTTGTTTGCTATCTGACCCACAATCCTATCTATCACGGGCATCCCTCTTTTTTTGTGTATGCTCCTTTCATGACGTCACTTTCTCCCCTTAAGCGCTCAATTTTTTTCTCCTCATCGTACACACAGTGAATGGCGTGTAAAGTGTCGATGCCCTTTCAGTATACGCCAAAAAAAATGAAGTGATCCAACAACAAGAACAAGAAAAATAAGCGAAAAAAAGAGTCTAAAGCAGAATTTCTTTTTTATCTAGTTTTAGAATAATATTTTTGCTTGTGATGTACAAGCATAAAAGTGAGAAGTGAGAAAAGAATAAAGAGAAATAAGAAAAAAGCATGAGATTTGCAATAAAACAGCAAACTGTGTGTGTGTATGTGTTTGTCTAGTGGCTGAGTCAATGAGTTGAAGTACTTTAATAATGTGAATGGAATTTCTTCAGGCGACGCTAAAATAGAGTTCAAAATGTAAGTGCAAGAAGTGCCTTAATTTTAACGAGACTCGCGGGAATAATTATAGAGATTTCATGATTTTTGTGCGGGTTAACGTTTGACTGTAAAAAAGCTCTTCATTTTTAGAGACTTTAAAGCTTTTTTATAAAAACACAAGAATTTAATCTCGCCGCATAAATTTACCGAACTTCCTTTTTTTATTACTCATAAATCTTGTATATGCACTCTTAATGAATGGAAAGTCAACAAATATATGTCGATTGCATCGTACGAGATAAACTTAATAACAATTTATGCGAGAGATTATTGATAGTGAAGAATTTAATTTTATTTTGCGAAAAAAAAAGTTTCTTGACATTTCCATTTCGCGTGTTGCAATTCTTTTTAGTGATGGACAAATAAAATGTCATCGCATTTCATTTTAATTTGCCATCAAAATCGTCACAACAAGTCAATAAAGTTGGATAATGAACAACAAGCTGCTGACAATACAAGACGATCATAAAACTTGCATATGTGTGTACTTTTTTCGCGTGTCCTCGGTGTCACATGTGCGCGATTAAACTGACCCGACTAGACTCAGACGCGAGCTATTTTTCTTTACAAGATCATTTTTATAGCAGATTTTTTTTGCACTTTATCCTTTCATCATTTTCGCTCTCTTACTGCAGTGAACTCCATGCGATATTGCACTCGCAGCTCTTTTTTCGTGAGCACTTTTAATTTTCTTTTATTGGCGACATAAATCTCGAATTCATCGCCAAAAATATCTTTTTCCTCTCTCTCTCCAACACACATTGATGACGCTTTATTTGCTATCATAGAGCTGCAGCTCATTTTCATTGTGCGAGTCATCAATTCATCTTTTTTGTCATATTGTTTTAAAAAGCGAGAATAATTTAAGGGTGATTAAAATTGCGTTTGATTTTTTTTGGGGGTGAAATAAATTATTTTCAAAAGTTTATAAACTTATGTATAAAAAGTAAGTAACTTTATATACTTTTGCATTTTTTTAAATTTATTCACTGAATCATTAATTTTTTGCACATTTGAATTTATTTTTTTAAAATCATTTTTGGTAATCTTTCATTTAATTTCTGTTTCTCGAACCAGCATCTTAATTTAAAATATCCACAAAAAAAAGTTCGAACAATAAAAGCGAAAGAGATACTGACCCGTCGTCCGCCCATTTCGCTCTTCTCCACCAAATTTCAAAGACAAAACGGAATTCGAACATGTTTATTTTGGCATAAATTCATTAATGATTGATTGCGGGAATATCGCGAAAGTTCGATGCTCCATTTATTACGCCATTACACATCCACGATATTTATTTCATCGTCATATAATGACACATTTGAGCAAGTTCTGTTGTGTAATCGGCAATCTGTTTTGCCCAAGCGAGTGGACAGAGCTGAGAGAGAAGAAAGGGAAAGAAAAAGAAGAAATTCGAACGAAACTATAATGAGCAAGTGAGAGAGCGACTCTTGCAACTTGCAAAACGTGTTTGGAATGGCAGTAGCGAAAAAAAATGCTGCATTGTACCTTTAATCATCAGATGTAATCTCTTCATGACCATGACACGAGTTTTATGAATTGCGAGCTTGTCGCATCAAAGTTATGCAATTGAAAGAAGGAATAGAAAGTTTTTTTATTGAAAGAATGAAAACTTCGATTATCAAATGAATTGTTTGAGAAAAAAAAGTTCCATGATGATTATTAAAAAATGAAGCAGATGCTGTTTGTAAAAGCTTTAGAGAGTTCAGTTTTAAACTTAGAATGAAGAATTATTGAATTGTGCGTGGTGAATTTCACAAAATTATAATTTCTAATTTTTTCTATTTCATGCTTTAATTAAATAAATGATTCAAGCGTTTCCTGTGACACCGATTAAAGCTCAAGCAGATTTTATCCTTTTGTATGAAAAATCCCTTCTCATTCATCTTGCGGTTAAAAAGGCAAAATCTGGCCCGCAGCGAGCAAACAATTTTGTGTGAAAAGAATTATTGCATGAACACAGTTAACAGTAATAATGAAAAGGATGCCAAAATCATTCGTCATGATGTGCCTTTTAATTAATTTTTTTTGCTCTCTCTTTTCTCCACATTGTCATGGCCTTCCAAAATATTTTCTACAGTAGCACATCAGAAAGAAATTCTCATCGGGGTCGTTGAACTATCTCTCAAAAAAAAAGAATATTGAAAGTAATTTTTGGTGTGTGTGTGTGTGTATGTGTTTGAGAAGGGGCAGTCAGAGGATGAAACTGAAACCCCACAATCCGTTCCATGTTAACTTTTGTGCGAAAGAAAAAATGTTGAACGATGATGACAATAAATGATAGTCGTCGATAATGATTTTGCATTTTTCTGAGATGCGATGACGATAACAATCTCTAAGCTTGTGAAATTTCATTAATGCGTGTTTATACTAATAGAGTTATAAAAAATGCTCTTATCTCGCAAAAAAATTTCAACCCGAACATTCATCTCATTTTTTTGTGCTGCTGCTGAGGATGAGTGCCTGGTTTATGTGCATATACAAACAAGCTAGGATATACACATCATAAAGACTATCACAATGTCACCATCTTATGTGTATGAGGAAGCATAAATTTCACCAACATCCCCTACTCAGCTTCATAAACAACTCTCGCAGAAATGAGATCAATAAAAAAAATTCGAGAGAAAAAATTATGCTTCATTGTTTTTAAGCAGTAGGAGGAGGACGGTATGAAGGCGGATTTACATCCAATAAAATTTAATTTCTTTTTTAAAAATATTTACACAAAAAATTGCTTTTTTAAAAATATGCGGAACACGCGATGTGAATTTAATTGTTAATTTATGGACCGTGAATTAAAAATAACGAAATTTTCTTCCTGAATTTTTTTTCTCGAAATATTATGTGTATTTGACAACATTTTAATATTCCTACGGGGTTTCACAGAAATTATGCGTAAAGAAATTACCAGAAAATTGCGCTCTAGTTGTTTCAATTTTCTTCCTCATAATTATAAGCACCCGCAGCGAAAAAAGAACATTTCGGAATTTTCATGTCGATATGACAGTTGAATTTAAAGAAAATAAAACTTTTTGCATTACACGCTGAGTGCCTTTTATTTATAGAGCTCATGAGATGAGTGCGAAAGAGTCCGCGGCAAAATGGAAAGATAGAATAAATCAAAAGAGCCAACATGATTTATGCCGTACATTCAAATTATTTATGAACCAATTTGTTTGTGCGAAAAAAAGAGAACATTTTTTTTTCGATAGGCGCGTTCAAAAAAACCTGTTACTAAATTGGATTAAATCAATCACCATTGTAATCAAATCATGTAGCTTCAAATTTCAATTCACACGTTAAAAGTATTTGAGTGCAAATCCATTAATCACAAAATAATTTTCAGGTTAATGGAAAATTTTCTTTTCGTAAAATAAACTTTAAGTTAAAAGCATTGTTTAAGAGTTTTTTGAAGTAGTTTGAACTAGAAATTTTAATTAGTAAACTTTGAGGAGAAAATAAATTTACATGAACAGATTTGGAAAGTTCTGGGGTTCTTTTATTTAAGGGAACAAAAAAAGTTTTATTGAAAAATTGCCAAAGAAATAAATTAAATTTGTGAAAGAATTTCATTAATCAAGAAATTTTTTATTTCATACAAATATCACTGACCTTTACTCCTTATCAGTGTTAAAATGCTCATAAAAAAATTCACACATTAAAATAAAATCTTAAAGTCGTAAAAACTTTTTTTTCTTGCCACCCAACTGTGTGATAAAATTCTCATAAACACTCCAGGCGCAAACTACAACAACAAAAAATATTGATGTTTCAATTTGTATACAAATTTCTCACAGTCATTTTCATTCATATTTTTCTTTTATCATAAAAAATGTTTTTCACGAGACATTTGCGATTCGAGATAAGCAAGAATGAAAATAAAATAAGCAAATTGTCACCTAGACTTTATCATTTCATTGCCGTGCGGTGGTCAAATGGAAGCTGATGATGTTCTTGGGTATCGATGATGTCTGAGAATTTTGGGTGGTCAAGGTTCAAACCCTCGACACATCTCAAAATCGTTGATTACAATTTTTCCTACTGAAGCTTTCATTTTATTCGCTAATTAAATATCCAAGCTTAAAATAAGTTTAATTTTAACAAATCGTGCGACTTTTGTGTGTGCGGAGCGGTTTTCCATAGTACTTTTAATATTTAATCCTATTAAAAGCCATATTTGTTCACCGAGTCAATGTGGCATCTCGTGATTTTAAATGGGACAAAAAGTAGAGCATGAGGATTATGTGAGTGGCATCCAGTATCAGATAATTTAATAATAATCATGTAATTTTAAAGTCCACTTTCCACCTCGTTCCATATGGCGAGTAATAGTGATGCATCACGAATTATCACGTAATTGTGATAGAAAATCATGATGGAAAATCTGTGTTGAGATTATTGCGAAGGGACTTTAGGCTATTTTTAGATCTCACATGTGAAGAAAACTTCATTAAGCTGTGTGCATAAAAATCTCAAGAAATTACATATTGTCACGAAAGAAAAACACCTACGTTAGACAATAATGTTATGGCGGAGTAAGTATGAGCCGATTTATGTGGCGTGCATTTAAATATTTAAGCTAATTAAAATATTTTTCAACAAATCTATTTAAAATTCTTTTGACCGTTAAATTTAAATAAATTTTATTAATTATTCAATGATGACGTCTCATCTTTAATTTCAACCAATTATTAAAATCACCTATATTAAATCATCAAAAAATTCTTTAACGTCACTCAAAAGATTTCCTTAATTGTGTAATTTGTCTGATTGCATGTGGAATTTTCTCTATGAATAAAACATGAGACTCATCCAGAACAGCGAAGAATATACAAATCTTTTTTTTTCGCATTTCATAAACAACTCATCGAGTGTGTCTCTTTCTCTCTTTCCGAATAATATATTTAAAAATAAATATGTCTAATTTCTTATACTCGAAGGTTGTAAATTTTATTTTCTCGTGTGCTCGGCGAACAAGTTGAATGACACTGAAAAATATTTTTCATTCAATAAAAACTAACGAATTTAAATGCCGGACGATATGTGTTTGGATGTCGGCACTTTTTTTTCGGTGTTAGCAGGTTCACATGATGGATACATGAAAAATATATTGAGAGTATCTAATGAAAGCCTCGCATCCATCATTTTGAGCGACACTCACATTAAGACTCCCTCATCGCATGGAATTGGTAATGAATGTGATGCGCGAAAAAATTGAAATTCTCTTCATTCATTATTTTCGTTCGCAAATATGAAAGAAATTCTAAGTGGCATTGTGCGTGTCTCATCTTTTTATTCACACCCGATCTCACCGAACATAAATCATCGCACTTTATTAGATCGCTAAAAAGGCACGCGATTAACCTCAATTTAACCACTTCAAAAGAAATTTATTTGCTATAATTGAAAAAACATCATTGGCACATGTCATCGGCTAATTTTTAATTGCTATTCGAGGCTAAGGATCTGTTTATAGTTATTTTTCTGATGAATCAAAAAAATTTAAAATTTTCACCATTTTTTAAACCATATGCAAATAATCTTCAAAAAATAAATTTAAAACTGCAATTTTTATAGAAAAATGAACAAATATTTCTTTGTCCTCAAATTCACTAACCACTGCCAGATGACTTATAATACGCCCACTCGATATCCACACAACATTCCTAATGTAATTATTTATTGTTAATCACAAAAAAGTCCTTCATATCAAACCCTGTCCTCAATTTGTTACTTACACGTGTCATTTTATATTTACGCTGGAAAACGCACAATAATTTTCTAAAATTGTCGAGGAGCGAATTTAAAAATAGAAATTCTAATGAAATTCAATGCTCTCTTCTATCGAATGAATTTTAATTAAATTCAAACTTATTAAGAAGAAAATCGAGGATGAAACGAAATTTGGCTGACTCTTGAGAGGCGTGTTTAAATACCCGCTCAAAATGATTATGTAAATTTACATGTTCAAACAATTATTTAATTTTTTTACAATGGTGATTTTCGCGATTGTTCATGAAATCTCTTTAGGGGAAGTTTCGAAAAGTTTTATTGTGATTTTATTCAAATAACTTGAAATCTAATTAATTTCTGGCTCAAATTTGAGTGTTTGACTTACATGTAATTAAAAATTATATAATGTGAAAGTTTGAAAGTTAAAATTATAGAAATAAATAAATTTCGAGTGTCCTCAAAAGCTTTTTTTGAGTAAATAAAAAGTTTTCTCTTTTTCGATATTTTTGTTAATTATTTGAGTTCTATTTTGACTCAACTTAACGCAACCAGGGTTATTTTGCAATACACAAAAAAATATTTTTTCTTAAATTCTTTATTTTCACCACGAAACCACTTACTCGGAAGTTTCCTCAATTTGCTTAAAATCAAAAAGTACAAAATGATTTTTCAACATATTTTCAACGACAATTTTTTTCGCACATCGTTACCCCAAATGTACGCTAAGTAAGTTGTAAACACATTTTTTAAAGCTCATCAAGCGACAATGATTTTGGCAAACAAACTCCCGTCGAACTAAACGTGTTAATCATGATTCAGTTAGCACACTTTTGGTGATCATCTCAACAATTTGCAAATATTTATAATGTGAGCTAATTAACAGCCATAAATTATCATGTTTTTGAGTGTCGATGATGTGAAACATAAACCATACTCATTCATCATCATTGATGTTTATTTTTGTAATTATTTGAGTGCGCTCGAGTGCATGAGTGGCTTTTGACGTTTGTTCTTGTTCACTTCCTCCTTCTTATTATCTTTATGGCTTTTAGAGGTGACGGATGAAGTATTCAAAGGGCTTTTTAAAATTGAAGTGTAGGTGGATGCTGCTCATGTCTTGTAATTTATAAAATTAACATACACTGCGAGCAAAAAAAATGAAAAAATTTCAAACATAAAAAATAAAATAAAAAATTTAAAAAATACCCGGAACATTTTGTCCTTCGAGTTAAATCGGATAAATGTGAGCAATCATTGTTGTCTCGTTGACACAATTGTAATTTACTCTTTTATAGCCAAAAAAGTCACAGAACACAGCTCACATTTCACACCGTCGATTTATAGTTTTTGCTCTCCACCGTTACATGACAATTTTCTCACTGACAAAACGTCAACCATCTACGTGCGTTCATAGTTTGAGTAACAGCCATTCGTAATCAATTTATGGTCACAAATTGCCATGAATCATTGTTTGCTATAAAAATAGTGCTCAGCAGTCAGCCAAAAGGGAGCAAAAATCACATCGACAGCACTGCACAGTGTGTAATTTTATTGCTATGACTATTTCTGTGGTGTTTACGCTTAAAACATTCATCCTCACTCCAAAGATTGAAAATTCAGATTATAAAAGTTTCAATGGTCAATGCCGAAGTGAATGACATGTACGATGATGATTAAAATGCATTTTTAATTGCATGACATGCATTTAAATCTGTGTTGTATTGCAATTTTAATTTAACCAATATTCAAGAGAGTTTATTTACATTTTATGAGGGATAAAAATATGCTAAATTATGGATTCGTTAAAAACCTTATTGTAAATTATTGAAACGTGTGCAAAATAAATTTTCATTATGTTTTCAATGCAAAATAAAATAAATATTAAACTTTCAAAAAAAATTTTGAAACCCCTGTATTATTTTTTTAAATTTAGGAATTGAACCTTGAAATTTTAAAATTTATTTAAAATATTTTTATCGCTATAAAATTACTTAAAGCATGGACAATAATATTTTGATCTAATATTTTTCCACTGACCCAGTAAAAAAAACTCATAAAATCCATCATCAAATAATAATTTAGGAGGCAATTCTCATTACCGCCCATACAATTTCACTCAATCTTCTTCCATGTGACACAATGCGTTAGCTGTAAAAGATTAAAATTAATATAATCCACTCATAATAGCGTGTCGTAAAGTTAAATTGTTCGTGGGATGAGTCGCTGTAATTAATAAATTCAGTACTGAGTAATTTTCCTCTTTTAATGACTTATTGTAAAATGAATTTAAAATAGCAGAACACATCAAAATCTAGGTCTTGACACAATCTCCTTCGTATTTGTGATTTCTTCGCAAATTACATTATTGAAAAATTTATTTTATTATATTTTCAAGTACAACTAAAGCATTAAAACTAAACTGACTCATGGGTGAGAGTGTGAGAGATTTAAATATAATAAAATTAAATTATGAACTGCTCGCTTGCTGCCTCATTCAGTTGACGTGCAAATTGCGATACAAAAGTGTAAATATGCTTGCTGAATATCGAGAGAGAGAGAGAGAGAGAGAGTGACTTTGAGTTCTCGCAATTTTTTTTGCACACTCACTCTCACAATTTTTTCGCTCTCTCTCTCACTTACATGTGCGCTATGAAAATCGAGAATGCAAAATAACAAAATTCACTTTCAGTACCAGTTGAATGGTGATGGTGATTGCTTTCGGATCGTTCTTAAAAAATTAAATTGTTAAAAAAACTTTCAAGAAGTGAGTTAGTGATCTTTCTCAGTGTGATCGATTATGTAAATTAAGTCATTGACATTAAAAATCAGTGAATGCAAAAGCGTGTCATAAAATAAATTTTTAAGATTTATGACGACGAGATTAAATTTAGGGTTTTGTTGTGTGTGCTTAGGCATAGACGAGCTCTTTTGTGTGATGAAAGGATAAACAAGTGGAGTCGTTAAGAAATGTAAGCTTATTTGAGTGAGAAATTTCGAAAATAATCAAGACATTAAATCAGTTATGCGGGAGTAATAAAAGCGTGAATGTGATTTGATGTGAATTTTTGAGGGAAATTTAATAAGCTGATTAAAAACATAGCGGAGCTATAAAAAATTAGCTTTTTTAGTGATTTTAAATTTGAATATAATTCTTTTATTTTAAGTCCCAAAAACTTTTTAAATAAAAATTATTTCTACCCAAATCCAAACTCTTTAATTTCATGAGATTGAGGACATCAAAACTTTTCTCGTAAAACATCTAAAAATTGATAAGATGAAAGGCGCAATATAAAAAGATTTTCCCTCCCTCAAAATTTTTCCAAGCAACCGAATTTCATCGGTTATGACTGACAGGATGTTCAGCCCATTTCTATTGAAAGAAAATATTTTTATACATCCACTCGAAGAGCTTTTCTAACAAATAATTTATTCAAAAAAGCTTTTTTACGGCCAGACACAAAATTCACAACTCATCTCTATTCAAATTTATTCGCTGAAATTTAATTTTCCATTCACAAATTTTTCTCTTTTTCAGATATTCACCGCTGATTTGATTAAAGTAGCAACGCTTTATGCTTCAGTGACGAACTGCAAAGAGCTTTTTTAATAATTGAACAGACAGAAAAGTTTCATTTGCATAAATGGTGGTGACTTACAGTGAAGACGATGACACTAATTTAAGTGCACGAACAATAAAAGAAATAAATTGAATGTGTTTTTGGCAAACAAAGCCTTGCCCACACTTTTCTCTCCCTTTCTACCTTCCACCCTCTTTCACATGGCCACTTTTGTACCACGAAGTCATCTGCTTTTAATTGTTTTTGTCCTACTGAACTTCTCCAAGTGCAATGAGACACACTCGAAGCTGCAAAAGTCGAAATTATCTGACACAATTTTGTTCCATGACACTCTCATCGTACCATCGGCAAAAAATGTTGAAGAAGAGGCAAAAAGATTGTATGACGAAGCGTTAAAGCAGTATGGAGACTTAGGAAAGACACTCAAGGAAATTTGTGAACCGTGGAAAGGAAAAGGTTGCTCATGCAAGGGAACATTGGAGGAGGTTGAGCTTTCGTGTCGAGGCGCATCTTTTTCTAGAGTGCCAAGCAGTCTTCCCGAAGAGCTTGTAAAGCTGTAAGTAACTTATTAATTTTTCACTACATTTTCTACCTGCATGCACGAGAACAAATAACAGAAGAAAATTCTCCCGAGATGGAATTTTTCTTCAGTCATATTAGCATTTTTACACCTCGATGCATTTTAGCAGGAAAATTTAATAGAAAAATATGATGTCTCTAGGAACATCAAGAATCAAGATGCTTTTCGTGAAATTGTGAAATATTTTACTATTAAAGTCAAACGTGTTGAAAAATGGGATTAAATTTTTTTTTACTCAGATTTGATGATTTAAATTTATTTTTTGGTATTTTTTTAAAATTCCTGGACATAATTTATATAAAATTCTGTTCACTCTAAAATTGTTCAAATTGTTCAAAATTTATGAGTTTTTGAATTCAACCCAAATAAAAATTTTCTCATCATGTTTTCAGTCAATTGAAACTTCCCAAAAACCTTTTTCAATAAACACCTAATTTCAAAACTTCTCACCACAATGTTTAAGCACCCTCCGAACGAGCTAACCATAACCTCTCTGAGGCGAGCGCTCTATGGAATAATCATAATCGTAAAATAAACATCAGTTGTGATACAATTTAATGCCACAATAGATTTAGCTTGAAAAAAAAGACGATAATGCAATGCGTTTAAACTCAAAAATGTTCCCAGACAAATAAAAATCTCCCACTAAAGCTCGTAAAAATCATTTTGTCGCTTCGTAAGCTTTCACATGCTGCACTTTCATGTGAAAAAGCGAATGATATTCATTTTGAGCTTCTTCTTACATTTTGAATAGCAAACAATGATAATAAAAGGAAATTGTAGAAATTTATCGCACTTGAGTTCACTTTTTAAGTAGTACGAGCTCATTACATTTATGATTTTCACGTTCACATCGTTACTCATATGCTTTAATCCTTTCTAATCAAATGTATGCAGAGAGAAACTTTTAGAATGTGGATTTTATCACTCTAGAGTGCAAGAAAACTTTTTTGTGTTTTTAACTTTGAGATATTTAATTTAATTCATGAAAAAAATTCAAAAATCAAGTCTGCAAAATTAAAACTTTTCTAACTGAAATAAATTTTTAATATTTCTTTTTCGCCGATTTAGCAATAAAATTTTCAAATCTTGTCAGATCTTCGGTTCAATGCGAAATAAAACGAATTTTATTGTTTCGCAGTTTTTCTTATTGCTTTATGTGTATTTAAAAATTTATTAATTTTTATCAAGTCTAAATTACAAACCAATTAGCGGTCGCACGTAAATTAATTCAATTAGTGCGAAAAGTGTACACTTGATAAAGCCGAAATAGATTGATTATAAAATTTTCTTTGTGATAATTGTGCTATAACAATTATTATCTTGCGGCTATTTACCAAAGCGCATTAAATTTAATTTTGAGAGTACCCAAAAATGTTGAAATAAAAATTTCAAATTAAAACGCAAAAGTTTAAAATTAAAATAAATTGTATATAAAACTGGAAATCACTTAAAATTTAAAGACGACCAGAAAAAATTCAACATGCATCATAAAATAAAACTTTGCAAATTAAAATTAAATTATTTTCTTTTAAACGCTTTTTGAAAGCTTTTCATGCCATTCCAAAGCAATAAACTATTTAAAGTTACACAAAAAAGTTTTTTATTTTGTATCTAAATTGACATGCAATTTCACTTTTTATCACTCTCATACTGAAAACAGCAATTCAATGTAACATTTTCACGTACAAAATGGAAAGATGGAAAAGCATGCAAGTATAAATTCGGTTTACCCATTGCAAAAGCTTCTCTTTTTTTGTATACAGCTTCATGTTTATTTATGGCTATATAGCAAACGACATATCATGAAGCGAATTTTCTTATTCTTATTCACGGCTCAGATTTTTTTCTTTCTCTTTTTCACATATGGAAGTATCGTGAGATTACGAAGGCTACGAAAAGCATGTCGGCATTAAGGGATGTAGATACATATTTTTTTGAGATGACGCGTGATGAAATCAATACAGAATTGTTGTTGAAAGAGTAAGAGATTTATGAAGAGTTTTCCTGCTGTGTGTGTCACTTAAGATTGGATTGTGACGGCGATTTTTCTTTTCTTACGCGATTATGGAAGGGATTGAACTTTAGTAGTAGTAGTACTTGAAGATGTCAGGAACTAAAAATTGAGACTCATCAACTTTTTAACGCCACTTAATTTGCCGAGAGCGGAAAAATATTAAGTGATCATAAATCGTTTGTCCTTAATCGCAGCAGCAGCCACAAATTTAATTTCTTCATTCCTTTAAAGTCACGTTAATAAATTAAGATGAAATGTCTGACTTTCTTCGCACACTCTGTCATTTATGGTTTGTGAGAGATGAGAAATCTTATTTTACGACCAAATGGTTTATTGCCTCAGAAAAAATCCCCTCATAATGACCTCGCTTATTAATGGCATTTAGCCTAAAAGGACGCATAACTTTGTTGCTATAACAAGGGAAAACTTTTAATTCCCCTGTGCTCCAATTTTCTCTTTCGACGCCTTTTTCTCAGGACGGCCAACAAGCTGCCACATTTCATCGCTTCAGTGAGCACTTTTTAGAAATTTATCTTTATTAAATCAATTCCAAATTCTTTCACTTTCAATTTGGTAAACGATCTGTCACACACTAATTCAGTTATGTCTGATGCTGATATGTTGCTGCATGCTGTTGATGATTTTGTGTATTGATATGCAAACAAAAAATAAATCAATTTTATTAGCATGACGTTGGATGTGCTTTATCAAAAGTGGGTTACATGCAATAAGTTACTATCGAGACGTTTGCATGTGGATTTGTGAAACATTGAAGGTTTTAATCGAGGATTAAAATCGAGGATTAAATTTATAAATAAATTTTTGTTGATGATGTTTAAAGTTTAAACTTTCAAAGAATTTTAAACTTTGTGGTGAAATTATTTTTTTCACCATTTTTTAATGCTTCGTCATTTTTCATGGTCAATTACAACACATAAAATTTTTTAAATTTAAGAACTTTTTTATTTTATCATTTTATGCAAATCAAGATTTAAAGTTGATGCTAAGCATTAAAAAGCTCTTTAAGAAACCCCACAAAATTAATTTTGTTTTGCTGAAATTGAATTTTCAAGATTTATTTACAGAAACCTTTTCTGAGCTTTCAAAGCTTTTCTAAGAAAAATAATAAAATTAGGGTTTTCATAGTGCAACTCCATCACTTTTATCCCTTAAATAATTCATTGAATTTTCGTATCAATGCTCAAGAGCTTTTTCGTAAGAAATTTACTCAAATCTGGATTGCATTAAGAAAATTTGTTGAATTTATTTATTTGTTAATTAAAATTGCAGCAAGTTTGAATTTGAAATTTCGAAAGCTTTAAATATATTTTTCATTCACAAACTTCAGCTAACTTAATATTAAAAACAAGAGCTCTAGTTTGCTAAATTTTACTTACATTGAAAGAAACCACTTCATAATAATTCTCAGAGAAATATTTTAGTTCGTTTTGATTTAATTTCCGGAGCATTTCTCTTCGCCCATGGAAGCACTTCTTTCACTAGCGATGAAATTCTCATCAAAACTATAAGTGGGTTAAACATTTGAACGAATCCTTTTCATAACCTAGAATATTTCCTCATATAAGCTACAGCTGTGAATATTATGAGTAAAAAACTTCATACATGAGTTGAGAAAAATTTCCAATCACATTGTTTCATGCTAAGCGAATCATGCAAAAAAAGATGTAAATGGAGATGAAAAATGAAATTTTGCATTTTATTGCATTATATTTGGGTTAAATACGAACAGAGAAAATCTTCCTCGTCTTTGAGGCTATAAAAGTTGTATGCAGAAATTTTTCCTCATCGTTGTCGTTAAAATTGGTTTCGAGAATGCAACCAGTTGCCTCATTGAAGGGAAAATTTTACAGGCGAGCGTGGTCAAATGCTGATAAAGTGGATGACAAATGAAATTCTCATGCATTATAATGACATTCACCACCTCGAGCTGCAAGTTCTCCTTGAGCTGAAAAAAAACGTTACAAATTGATGGAAGTTGACATCAACTTGTCACTTTAAGTCTATCAGATTGGAAAAAAAGGAGAGAGAAGAAAATAAAAGTTTTTCTGGGAAGCAATAAAGACAGCTCTAGGTCTGAGTTGTTGTGGAAAATTGTGTCAATGATACTGAACAATTTTATTTATATCATCCGCAGGACGTTTTCAGAAAAAAAGCTCTTCATGTCCATTTCAATTGTGAAGCTTTTTTTTGCTCATTGAAAATATCATTTTTTTTCATGCAAAAGAAAAGTTTACATTTTTCATGAGGTTGAAACTAAATTGGTTTACATTCATAATACTCTATAAAAATCTCTTAAAGTACATTTGAAAATTATCATAACACATTTTCCATTTCAAACATCTACAGAGACTTGGGAAGCAGCAATATTACAGTATTAAAAAACCATTCGTTTGCCGGGCTGTCGATACTCGAGGAACTGTGAGTAACTCACTTGAAATGCAATCAATAAGAATCATCATAAATTTCAATATCGTTTCATTCGTACATGAATTAAACATCAACTTTCATTCTTTTATTTATTCTCCAGGATATTGAGTGATAATAAATTACAGACAATAGAGATCGATGCCTTCGCCGGCCTGAATAACCTGAAGCGTTTAGTGCTGATAAATTGCGGTCTCACAAGCGAAACACTTCAGAATGATGCATTTGTCAACATTAAGGGCTTAACATCTCTGTAAGTATGGATGGAGGGATGAAAGAAAATGTTTCGTTCTTTTGCCACTTTGAAATTTATTAAAAAGCTCACCAAAAAAATACTTAAGAGATTTTTTTAATTATATTAAAATTTATCAAGGTTTTAAAAATATTTTACAAATTTCTAAAATTTTGCACATAGTAATTTAAATAAAATTCATGTCACTTTATCAAACTTTAAAATTTTATAACTTGACGTGTTTAATGAAAATTTACCAGCTTCACTTCTCACTGTCTGTGAGTGCAAATTTTTTTTATCACAACTTATTGTGCACAAGAATGTTTTTATAATCCACTAAAAAAAATACATTCAATTTAATATCATCAGCACTATTGCTTTAAAAGAGCTTTATCATAATAATAATCATCACTGCACAAACAACCCCAACATCATCATCATTACATTTCACTGTTTCATATAATTTTTTTGGAGGAAGAGAAAAAGAAGCAAAACTTTCATTTTCCATGTTTATTTTACTATCTCACCAGACATTTAGAATACAACGCAATTGAAACTTTTGATAACATTACACTAAGTCATCTTCATAGTTTGCAAAATTTACGTTTAGAAGGAAATTTATTGCGACGTGTTCCAAGCAAACTTTTAATTGGTTTATCGACAACCTTAAAGTCTTTGTAAGTAACTTTTGAGTGATTTATATTTTTTTCCCATAAATGAGTATGTAGTGGATATCATGTAAAGTCTATTTCTTTTCTTTCCATCTATAAACATGTGCTAATTAAAAAAATTATCGCTTTTTCGCTTTTATAACCTAAAATTTGATTGAGAAAAAATTTCAAGACCTCAATTTAAAATTCCGCATCTAACACTAAAAAACTTTTTTGAAATTATTTATTAATTCAACTGCACTGCAACTATTTTTACTTACTTTTTAATTTCTTTTTAAAATACTTTTAATTGCATGAAAGTAACAATTTTTCATCTCTATAGAGAGAAAGACAAATAAAAACGTCATTACGCAAATTAATTAAAATGTTTTTTTTTGTATTTATCCATTTACAGAAATCTCAACAATAACCTTCTAACTCGACTCGATGATGATTCTATTCCGGCGATTAGAAATTTGCAATACCTGTAAGTTGAACCACCTTGGGCGATTTCCTTTTGTGAATGCTTAATGAGCGTGTCCATTTACGATGTTTGTAACTTTACGACTCTTTTTTTTTATAATACAAATAGGTTCCTCAAACGCAATCAGATACGAGAAATATCGTCGGATATTTTTAGAAATTTGACGAAATTAAAAGTACTGTAAGTATATACCTCGAGTGCTGTACTCGATATGAATGGAAATTAATGGCATTGCATTTTTCCTTCTCTCTCATTACACTCGCTTGCATGTTATACAAATAAAATGGACATCAAAAAGGGATCTTGATGATAATCGACTCGAGTCCTTATCACTCGGATTGAAGAATTTGACCCAGTTGCAAGAGCTGTAAGTTTTATTAATAGCTGAAAAAGGTTTCTGCATTTTGCTGCAGTGGATAATGAGAATTTCTTCAATTAATTAAGAGAAATTTTTCTTTTCATTCGTTTCACCTACATTTTAGAATGCTCTCAAACAACAAAATAAAGTCAATTTCATATGGAAGCTTGCCATCGAGCTTGGTGACTCTCGAGTTGAAGGCGAATCCACTGCAAAATATACACGAGAGTGCCATAAAGAATTTAAGAAAATTGAAAAAGTTGCAAGTATCAAACTGAATTGTTGCATTTTCCAATTAAATAAATCTCAACGATATTTTCAGAGTTTTATCGGATACTCGTCAATTACAACATCTTCCCTCCTTCGAGGGTTGCGTCTCACTCGAAATTCTCCGAGTCGATCACGCGGATTTGG
Source organism: Tanytarsus gracilentus (assembly GCA_038502055.1). Classification (NCBI taxonomy): domain Eukaryota; kingdom Metazoa; phylum Arthropoda; class Insecta; order Diptera; family Chironomidae; genus Tanytarsus; species Tanytarsus gracilentus. The sequence continues at coordinate 11,184,477 of JAXRKN010000044.1, read as the reverse complement.
GTCAAGTTCCTGAAAACTTATGTGAACACTCGCCACGTCTAAGAAGTTTGTAAGTTTAACATCTTTGTTTTTAACCAAATCGAACTCAATTGACATCATTTTTGCTGAAAGCTAACTTATGTCCCTGTTTTTCTCCTCGACTAGAGAGTTAAAATTCAACAAGTTGAAGCACATTCCAAATTTGAGGAAATGCTACGAGCTGAAACTATTAAATCTGGCATCGAACCACATCTCGTCCCTCCACAATCGCCCTTTCGAGAATTTGGGTCAACTCAATGATCTCGTTATGCCCTACAATCTTATCGAGACCATTCCGCATGATGCATTCGTTGGCTTGAAAAAATTACAGATGCTGTGAGTAAACATTTTCATTAAATTCTATTTTAAGTTTATTCAGGCGCTAAATTTTACGAAAATTATTTATTGAATATATTAAATTTTTTCTCAAAGGAAACATTAATCTTAATTTTGTCACATACTTAACCTAAAAAGATTTCTCTCTCTCTCTTTCTTCCGGTCATTAATTTAATTTATTTCACCCCCAGAAATCTTGAAGGCAACAATATTAATTTTATTCACGAGAATGCTTTTGTTGGTTTCACTCAACTCGAAGATTTGTAAGTTTATCAATCTAAAGACACTTGGAATTTTATTTAAATTAAATCATTTTATAAGAATTGATTTTAATTTTTATAAAATAAAAGTGTCGACCCTTGACGATGGTTAATTTAAAGCAAACTTACGTTCTTCTTCTCACACCAACAGAAATCTCGGAAATAACATTTTTACGACACTCCCAACGAATGGCCTTCAACGACTTTTACACTTGAAAACTTTCAATAATCCAAGACTGAAACTTTTTCCGCCTGTAGAAGCTTTTCCTCGCATACAGACCCTTGTGCTCTCATACGCCTACCATTGTTGCGCATTTTTACCACTGATTGTGAAAAACACAAAAGTCATCGAGAGTCCGTACAAGGAAGAAGTTTTCCTCCCAACCGATCCGAGATTTAATGAACTCTTTTGGAATAGCTCGGTGAATGATACGTGGCCGGACTTTAATTTTAACATGTCCATGTACGTGCCACAAATGAATGACATTCTACAGTCGTACTCGAATCCTTATGCAGATTTCGGCTATCCTGGCTTCACAAACTATCCAACTGATGATGACGACATGTATGTGGGAGAGGAGTCGGGTAACTACATGCAGATGCAAGAGTCTAGCACAAATTTAGTTAAATGTCTTCCAACACCCGGTCCATTTTTACCATGTGAAGATCTCTTTGATTGGTGGACACTTCGATGTGGCGTGTGGGTTGTGTTTTTATTGGCACTCCTTGGAAATGGAATTGTAGTTTTTGTTCTGATTTTTTCACGCTCAAAAATGGATGTTCCAAGATTTCTCGTTTGTAATCTGGCAGCTGCTGACTTTTTTATGGGCGTCTATCTTGGCTTTCTAGCCGTTGTCGATGCCTCTACGCTCGGTGAATTTCGAATGTATGCAATTCGCTGGCAAATGAGCGTTGGATGTCAATTAAGTGGATTTCTGGCTGTTCTCTCATCGGAACTCTCAGTCTATACACTCGCCGTAATCACGCTCGAGAGAAATTATGCAATTACACATGCAATGCACTTGAACAAACGACTCTCGCTGCGTCATGCGAGTTACATCATGAGCGTCGGATGGATTTTTGCCTTGACCATGGCCGTGTTGCCTCTATTTGGTGTATCTGATTATCGCAAATACTCGGTGTGTCTACCGATGGAAGTGTACAAGGGCCACGGGAGTTTAACTTACGTCATTTTTCTTATGTTCATCAATGGAATTGCTTTTCTCACACTCATGGGATGCTACTTGAAAATGTACTGTGCCATACGAGGATCGCAAGCGTGGAATTCCAATGACTCGAGAATAGCGAAGCGTATGGCACTTCTTGTCTTTACCGACTTCCTTTGCTGGTCTCCCATTGCTTTTTTCTCAATAGCAACTGTGCTCGGATGGCAACTTGTGACGCTAGAACAAGCGAAAGTATTTACAGTATTTATCTTACCATTAAACTCATGCTGCAATCCATTCCTATACGCCATACTGACAAAGCAATTTAAGAAAGATTGTGTGATGCTGTGCAAGGCGATCGAAGAATCGCGAGTGACGCGCGGCATTGGAAGGTGTCGGCATAGCTCGAATTTCTCAAACAGACAAACACCCGGCAACACTAATTCACTTAATGAGCGTTCATCACGAGAGATGCCACCTTTGATTCCGTCTCACGCAGCATGCACATGCAATCGTGGGAAAATCATTGATCATGAGGAAGTCAAGCGTCAATTGAAAAAATCTCAACCGGGTGTGATTGAGAGATTTTGGAAGAGGGTCTTTTGTAGCAATAAGAAAAATATTGATGTGCGGCGTAATCATCGTCACATGGATTATGCTTACCATATTGCTGAAATCCAGCAGAAAAACCACAAACGTGCAGGTTCAATGTCGTCGAGTGATGGTGGAAATTTTAGCTCTTCTCGTTCCGACTCCTGGCGTCAGGGAACACCGCATCATTGTGGCGTGCCACTTAGACTTTTAGATCCTCGTCGACGGCACACGTCATGGTTAATTACAAGAAAAACTTCACAAGACTCAAATCTCTCGAGTTCTCGAAATGACTCTTCGGGTTCCAATAACACGACAGCAACAAATGCAAGCGGTTCCACTTGGCGGCTTTCGCGTTCAAGTGCATCCAATATTATTATTCCGGGTCTCAATTTGCCGGCTTTTAATGCGCCAAGTTAGTGATTTTTAAAAATATCTAAAACATTTTAAAATATATTTTTCTCAGACCCTCACCAAAGTCGAACATCTTTAGGCAGCAGCAAGCCTCGTCTTGTGCGACAATCAGCATTTCATGACGATACTCAAGAGCCAACTTCACCAAGACTCAATGTACGATTTTTACCAACGATACCATCAGCACCCGACTCGAGTGTTCAACTGGACGATGAAAATGACATCGATAATAAGGAGGAGCAGGAGAATGTTCAAATACAAGAGCCTGCAGAAAATTCCGCAAACTCATCTAGTCTTAATATAAAATGTGAACCACCATGAATATAAAGTGGCGGTTGGCGATACATTAAAAATAATGGTAGAGATGTAAAATATACGTAGACTTCCTTTCTCTCCCTACATAATAAATTTTCATACAATGTATTAAAGGAAAGTTCACTGCGATGTGAAAAATATTTATTTTTGCTTAAAAAGAGAATAGTAAAGCTGCCTGACGATAAAAAAAAATATAAATTTACATCGCCTGTAATATGTGTATGACCTCACGAATGCGAACGATCTAACTCATGATATTTTTTTTCAAGTTTATGTTTAGAAATGCATTTAATGTGAATTTTATGATATTAAAAAAATTTATGCACATTAACCCATGATAGTGGGGGGTTGATTTAAAAATTAGGTAACTTTATAGTCAAATTTTAAATCTCAAATTAAAACTTTTTAATGCTGGAAAATTTTAACTGAAAAATATAATGTGACCTAATTTGATATCAACCCTCCAAGACTAAGTTAAGACGAAAAATTTAATAATGAAAAAGTGATTTACGATGTAATTTTTACATGATGAAAAAAAACATTTTGTGTCAAATCTAAAAAACATGTTAGTTACTGATGTTAAAAAGTCAATAAAATATAAATTAAGTCGAACGAGTGCATGAGCATTCACGGCCATTGAATGAGTCATTTTAACTTTGCTTTGAATTTTTAAGGGCTTTTTAATTCAGTGCTACGCTGCCATGGATAAAAAAGATCTTCATTTCTATCGCACTTGAGAACGAAACTTTTCTTCTGCTCGCTCCAAGCCACTTTATTATTACAAATTTATAACATGTTTTATTATTCTGAATTCATAAACGTATGTATGAGTGCGAAATTATTACTTTTGAGGAAATGAAAAAACGCAAACTGAATTTTAAACTTTTTATCTCGCCATGAATGAGCTTTAGAAATCATCGCCACGCGATACAACCTCTTTGCACGTTGGTCTCAAGAGAATTGTGTGCTCATACTGAGCTGTGTAACATCCTTTGATATCGCACAATGGTGGATAGGCTTCGACAATGCCCTTATCGCATAGATCCTTCAAGGCCATTTGATATTTAGTGCATCCGAGACGATCAAGCCAGCGCTTACAGAAAGCGAGTGTGCTAAAGTTCTTATTAATTGTTCCGAGTAGTTGTTTCGATGACTGTAAGCGTAATGATTGATAAGATGACTCGAAATTTTTCATGTAATGACTACAATCCATATCGTCATGCACAACTCCACGTCCAGTCGATCCAAAAGTTTCGATAGCATAAAATTCACCTTCTTCCATGAGCGTCGCATCGCCTCCCTTGACAATTGGAACTGTTTTGCCAGCATGAATTCTATAAGGTGCAATTGAGTGACCATTTAAGTTACGAATGCTCTTAACCTGATACGTCTTTCCATCGAGTTCAATCTCATAGGATTCCATTACTTCTTGAATTGCTGCGCCCACATCGCAAAGACGAACATCAATGCCGGCTTCTTTTATTCCCGTATTCGTAGCATCTTTTACAGCCTCCAGAAGCTTCTGATAGCGAGGATTTAAAGCGTATGTGAAGGCGCAATCAATGATTCTGCCCTTAATGTGAGTTCCAAAATCAATCTTGACTACATCGTCATATTCAAGGACGGTGGGATCGCCTGCATTGGGCGTATAGTGAGCTGCACAATGATTTCGAGAGACGCCAGTTGGAAAAGCGAGTCCGGCATCGAGACCCTTTTCCTTAATTAAGCAACGAGCCGTTTTCTCGAGTTCCTCGCAAATTTCAATCATTGTCATACCGGGCTTGATGAAGTTTTGCATATATTGACGAGTTTGGCGATGAGCTTCGGCCGCCAGACGAATTTCACTATAAACATCCTCTTGAGTCAAATCTATTGCCTTCTTTTCCTCACTAGTGAAACGATCTTTTGCCGTTTTATCGTCCACTGGATACTTCATAATTTCTCCTTCTGGATATTTGCCACTTTTAAACAAATCAATGATTGGGATGGTGGGGGGAGTTGTTTGACCGAAATGTGTGCCTGCTTTGGCGGGATTAGTTCCGATTCCCAACTGACCGCTGCTACCTCCTTTCTTTTTGTTCTTTTTACGCTTTTTCTTTTTCTTATCGCCACCCTCGGTAGCCTCGCCATTGTCACTGCCCTCCGATTCTTCTCCATTGACATCGGCAGCAGGTTTTTCACTAACAACTTCCTCATCATCTACTGGATCTTTGTTTTCCGATTGTTGTGATTTGGCTGTAATTAAACAATGCACTGATAAATATTGATTTAATTTGATAATGACATGCAACTCTGTCAATTGATTAAGCGAACGATATCGACAAAGGCGAAAAACTTTATTCAATTATCGGTCGACATGTGCAATTGTTTAATTTTATAGAATATTAACATATCTCACCTTTATTACGCTTCTTTTTCTTTTTCTTCTTAGCACCGGCATCTTTGGGGTCTTCTTCAGCTCCCTCGTTCTCAGCAACCTCTTCCGGATCACTTAAATTTTCATTATTTTTCTCCTCTTCTTTAATTCCTTGATTCATTTTTTTGCGAGTGAAAAATACAATTCAAAAATAAAAAGTTCGTTATTTTTATCTAAAGCGAGAGATCACTCTAAATTTTTATTGAAAGAAAAATCAGAAAATCATGAAAAACATTGGGAGGGTAAAATGATGAAAAAGGTAACAAAATCAAAAATATCTTAAAAATATGTTTGTACATTATTTTTTTTTCACTTCTAATATTACAATGTCATATCGAGATTTCCACCGCTAACGTCGCTAGGTACATCTGTCTCGACTGATCCATTGTGAGGGTTTTCTTTCTCTTCAAGCAATTCAGTAAGGACAGTTACAAGATCCTGAGCCTCTTCGAGCATACTTTTCGATTGATTAAGTTCATCCTCGAGTGATGCGATTCTTTCGTAGAGTTCTTGATTCTCATGGAGTGTCTCTTCCAACGCTCCTCGTCGTTTTTCCGCTAATTTCTCCCAAAAGTGTTCGCTCGGCTTGTCGGATGTGAGATCTTCGGCAGTAACTAGCTTACTGGATGTTTCCGGACTGGTTTGTGATGAGGTTGATGCTGTCGGTGTTTTACGCTTCAATTCAGATTGATCGCTTGAAATTTTATATAATTTTAGTAATGTTAAGGAACTAAATCACTATCTAAACTCACCTCTCGAAACTAATTTTCTTAATTAAAGTCTCTTTAGCGATATAAGCTGGTGAGCGACTGATCAGTTGGTTTTCTTTGTCAATTGCTCGATTTTCGTTCGCTTTCTGAAGTGTATTGAATGCTTTGCGCGTATTCTTCATGTTTTCCTGCTGCTCCGACACCGGATCCATTTGAATGTAGATTTTTGAGGGCGCTGATGAAGCCATTTAATCGGTAAAAATCAAAAAATAAACAATCTTCGAATTTTAATTTCCGTTGTGTGTTGTTGTTGTGATTTTGAATTCCGAAGGTTATGTTTACCGCGCAAAATTAACAAATCGAATTAAAATTGATTAAATTCGAAATTTTAGTGTAAATTAAGATTGGTTTGAAGTTGTGTGTGTGGATTTGAGCAGAGTGAGAAATCAATTAACAGTAATTTTGGTGGTAAATGAGGAAAATAAACTTTAAAAAATTATTACAGAGTGCACGCGAAAATTTATGAGGTGTTGAAGTTTTTTAATTTCACGCCAAAGTTTAAATATTATAAAGCCGTTAATTAAATATTACAATTTTGATTCTTTCTTTTTCTTTTCGTGTAAATTTAATTAATTAAATAATTTAAAATTAAAAAATTTCAATTTCACACTCGCCCCTCCTTCGTCGTTCAGGGGGTTTGCTTCGCGGCATAATTCGCCATTTTCACACAGTCAGTTCCCCCTTTCAGTCGCCATTAAGAAAAAATTCAATCCGATTTTTCTAGGGAACTAAAAATTTTTCATTAAAAAAATAGTAATTAATTGTTTAAAGTGTAACAAAATAACAAATAATGGAAGATAAGACAACACTAAAGGATCTAGATTCGTGGATTGAGCAATTGAACGAGTGTAAACAGCTTACAGAGAGCCAAGTTAAATCTCTATGCGAGAAGGTAAGGCAATAGTGAGGGCTGGTGTGCGAATGAATTTTTACATCAGCATTTTTCGATGCGAAAATCGACATAGAACTGAGATAATTGCATGACACTGCCTTGTGATGACACCAATGAGTGTATTTTGACACTTTCCAACTCCATTTTGCGACTATTTTCTGGTGAAATTAAGTAAAGAAAATTCTAATTTCTCCGCGAGAGTGTGTGTGCGAAAAAAAAACTTAAAATGCGGACTCGATGATGATGATTGAGGGAAATGAAAGATGATGAGAAGAGAAAAATTCTCATTTCTATATTGAAATCCAGTTGCCAAAATAATAGTGCGATAAGAAAACATTGGGATGTTGAACCTGCAAAATGCCATAAATTTATACGCGTGTGATGATGTAAAAGGCTATGGCAATAGAGAAAGAGAGTTATGAACCGAAAAAAATCATTAGTTTGGAACTATTGCGATGGATTGTGTAAAGATCCAGAAGAGTAATTTTTCTTGATGCCTTCATCACCTTTGCCAACACAAGTTTCATATAACACGGTTTAATTTAATAATGCAATGAATGAATGACTCATAGAGTTGATGATGATGAGAAAAGTTTAATGATGATAAGCTCGATGATAACAAAACATTTGATGTGTGTGTGTGAGAGAGTTTTTGTGGTCGGTTCTAGATGCCGTTGCGTCATTTTATACCCTTTCGAATAAAATTTTCAATAAAAGATCCCCTTAAAATGTATACATGCATGACGCATTTATTAAACACTCTAATTGCTATAGACGATGCATCGTTAACTCATAAAATCTCATAGTAGAGCGTGTGGAACGACCTGAAAAGTGATTTTCCTTTCTAAATCAATATATGTGACCCGTGCTTTGAAAAAAAAACTATAAGACTTGCATGTTCGCTTTCGCTGAAATGTTTATGAACTGCAATTCTCCTCACTATTGCACAGTTCATGTGGACTTTAGTGCATAATTAATAATTTACTCTCACTCTAATGGCCACTATGCATAGTTTATATTTTTTTCTCCTCAAGGTCGATGGCGCGTGATGCCATTAAGAATTTTCTTTTTTTATATGACGCGAAATTGTAAATTGGCTATTGAGATTAGAGAGTGATAAGGTGTAAAAAAGTTATTTCGTTGATAACTTTATTGCTATTTTATGCTCGCTATAACAAAAAAATATTATGATCGGCACGTGCAAATCGACCCAGTTTTTTGGTTTCCTTTTTATTATTTTGTAATTACCATAAACTTATTTAAAAAACTCATTATCATGAACTCTTCTCTCTCAATGATCTCTCTGTGTTTACTTCACATTGCTCCAATGACGTCACTATCGTGTAAATTTTTCATTACTTTATAAATATATCTCTCAAAGGTGGTAAAAGTCAGTCATGACATCACTCGCATTCTCCTTTATTCAGTCAGTTGTTTGTGTGTGCTCTGCCACTCATTCATTAATATCGTTGACCTTGACAGATCGATGATTTTCATATTAATGCCGGCCTGCGACTTTTACCTTACATTCGTATGCATAATTGAAATGTTTATTTAATAAAAGCTAATGAGTGAACGAAAGATTAACAGAGTGCTGTGTATATCAACTGTAAATGCGGCCCACGAGCATGCCAAAATAAAAGAGATAAAGAGTGGGTTTACCTTTTCGATATATTTCGAATATATTTTAAAAGACACAATTGAAGATTTGTCTGAGAGCATAAATCATTATGCGGCAACAGGGTCTAGTGATGGGGAAATGAATCAGAAGCAAACAGCTCAATTAATAAATCGTCCGTCGTTGGCATTAGATTGTGACACATAAATAGTTTTTGCAAAGGGATTTTCGCATGAGCTGGCACTCAAACTAAAAAGAATTAATGATGTCTAGCTGTTTAAACTAAAAAACTTTTCACTATTTCCTCCTCTCTTCATCTCATTCATGTGTGGCAAATAGTTTGGCAACATCGCCCGTGAGACGACGCTAGATTGCACATCAAGATTCTTTTTATTATCGTCCGAACTTTAACTATGTTAGCGCTATTTATCACATAATTGATGGGTTTTAATTAAAGTTACGTGACCAACACTAATATAATGCTTGCTTGCGAACTGCGTTACCGAGAGAAATTCGAGCCACTTCTAATTATTTTTTCTCTCAACCGACTTACATAACTTTGTTGCGCTTTGAATGTCAACTATTGTAAATTTACATAACTTTTCTAAGGATTCACCTTGATATGAAATCTTAATATAAAAATCGAAACACAATTTCAAGAAATATTGCATGCATCGAGAATCGATTGATGCTTAAATAATTGAAGGTAGTCCCCTTGCATGCCCATTTTGTTGTTTAAAGCCATGGCCAATTTTTGCTTTCTTGACGCATCAATTGACGTTTACAAACATCCTTCTCAGTAAAAATAAAAAGAAAAGATTTTGAGTAAAAATAACATGAAAATTTCTCTCGCAGTCATCAATTTTTTTTCCTATATTTTTAAGTTCAAGGTTGGCGGAAGTACGAAAAATTTGTTGCGAGAAGAAAATGAGTGAGAAATTAATACGCTTACATACGTGAGTTTCACCTGTGCGTGCACATGAAGAAAAATGTCTCAATCTGTATGCAAATGTAAACAGAATTTATTCTGCTAAGACTCTTTGAATGAATGATAAATATTTGCATTGTACATTTAATCGATACTCAACGTTACCTCGATCCTTTCACCCCTAAAAACCACTCGACGAATGTCATGTGCAGTCATTCTAAAACATAACTTTTTCAAAACCACAAGCATGCATTTTTTTAAAAAAAAAGTACCACTTGCACTTAAGTGTAAAGTACATTGTATTAAAATATAAAGTACTTTTGTGACGTTAATAATGAGGTCATATTGACATAATGCTGATGCAAAGTTCCTTTATGGTGCAGTGGATATTTTATGAGAAATTCTTTATGGATCGTCGAGCAATTTAAAGTCAAAAAAGAGCAGAACAATGCAGAAAATTTTCAGTGCGTTAAAAACAAGAAGAGTAAAGTTAAATGAACTTTTGAGCAATGAAAGTGAATCCCGTAAATCGGCGAAGAAACGTGAGAAATCGTTAAAGCGCGAACAGTTCAAAGCACTTTCAATTAAATTCACAATGCCAATCGTCATCTCTTCATCTCTTGTTTGTTTTTTGCTTGATGAATAGCACGAGCACTTTTCAATAGGAAATAGTCATTTTGTTATTTAGATAGACAGCAATAGAGACAAAAGTCATGTGAGGGAAGCGACAACTCCAAAAAACCATTTTTTAAATAGTTCCTTGTTAAATAACGCTCGATTCACGTACTCAAAGACGTAAAAATAACAGAGAATTTTTCTTAATTATATTTTATATCGATTTAAACAAAGAAAAATGCTTATCTTAATCTCAAAAATTCCATTCTTATCGACTCACATGTTTCGCAAACAATAAACAATAACTGGTATCGAATAAATTGTAATATGACGACCTTTTTTTTTAATTATAGGCAAAGGAAATTTTGGCGAAGGAATCAAATGTGCAGGAAGTAAAGTGTCCGGTGACAGTATGTGGAGATGTACATGGCCAATTTCACGACTTGATGGAGCTCTTTCGGATAGGAGGACGCTCGCCCGACACTAATTACTTGTTCATGGGCGATTATGTCGATCGTGGCTACTATTCGGTTGAGACAGTCACTCTCCTCGTCGCACTGAAGGTGAAAAAAATGGCTTTAATCTAATTAAGATAATTTATTAATGCGTAAAATTTTGCAGGTTCGTTATCGTGAGCGAATTACAATTTTGCGTGGTAATCATGAATCGAGACAAATTACGCAAGTCTATGGCTTTTATGACGAATGTTTACGCAAATATGGAAATCCGAATGTGTGGAAGTACTTCACCGATCTATTTGACTATCTCCCCCTCACCGCACTCGTCGATGGACAAATATTCTGCTTGCACGGTGGCCTCTCACCATCGATTGATACTCTCGATCATATTAGGGCATTAGACAGACTTCAAGAGGTGCCACATGAGGGACCCATGTGTGATTTATTGTGGAGCGATCCTGATGACCGAGGCGGCTGGGGAATCTCACCTCGTGGAGCTGGTTATACTTTCGGCCAGGTAAATTTAACTAAATTCTTACAACAAACATTCGATTTTAATTAATTCATTTTTAACAGGACATTTCTGAAATATTTAATCACACAAACGGATTGACTTTAGTATCCCGCGCGCATCAGTTAGTCATGGAAGGCTACAATTGGTGTCATGAGCGTCACGTCGTAACGATCTTCTCAGCGCCAAACTACTGTTATCGTTGCGGCAATCAAGCAGCATTAATGGAATTAGACGATTCATTGAAGTTTTCATTGTGAGTGCAACAAAATAAGTTTAAAATTTAAAAGCTAATAATTTCTCAATTTAATTTAGCCTCCAATTCGATCCCGCACCTCGTCGTGGCGAGCCGCATGTCACACGAAGAACTCCAGACTACTTCCTCTAAGTTTGTTGTTATCCAGTTTTATCACGCGAGCAAAAGAGAAGAAGAAGAAGAAAAAGGAGCATACAATTTACTTCTTATTATTCATCCAACAAAATCATCATCATCGGCATATATAAGAAAAGAAAAAATGATCTTGTATGCATATAAATGTTAATTATCCTTCTTTCTTCCTTATCCCTCCTCTCCCATCCCTCCTTTCAAATGCATTATCACACTAAACATTGAAGAAAAAAAAATAAATGGAAGCAACATCATGCGAGAAAGCTTCTAAACCGTCTGCCATCAATATTAATTTGTTTATCATCAAAAGAAACATGAACTTTTTTTATTATAATTTTACACACAAAAAAAATACTTTTAACTCGTGTCTCATTCGCGTTGCTTCTCGTATTGAAATAAAAGTTTTCTTAAAAATAAAAAATAAAACATAAAAGCATTCATCAGTGAACGATTCGATATTTATCTTTAAAGTGACTTTTATCGGATTTTCTACTGCCATGGAGAGAAATTAAATTCAGAAAATTTTCACTATAAATAAATCTTTTTTATCCACACACAAGCGCAAACACAAAATTCAATGTATAAGAGATCGCTTCATTTTTTCCAAGATCAAAATATATAGTTGAAATAAATTAAATCATGGATAATTAACAACCAGCCCGTGGAATGATGATAAACACACGCAACACCTACACAAACAAAAATTATTTAAAGAACGCTAAAAATGCGAGTAAAAAAAATTATTATAATCTTACAAGAAAAAAATGTAAAATTACTATAAAAAAAATTAGTGCAACAAAAATGCATAATGAAATATCGAAAAGAAAAAAAATGTTCTTATATTTTCACCATTTCGTCCCAAAATTTGTTAACTTTCAATCCATCAAGAAATTTTTTGATTTTGTTCTATTTAAAAAAAATTATTAATACTTATTGTGAGGATTCAGATAATCTGGAATTTTATAAACGTTTAAAATGCGTCTTTTGATAAAAAAAAAGTTATAGTAAAAATTCAGACGGAGTTGCTGGCTGTGCATTTAAAATTTTAGTCGTCCATTTAAAACCTCTTTAGTTGTGCTGTTCCTCGGTTCTTTTTCTAAACGTGCTAACTTTTTTACAACATTCTCAAATGAACATAATGCGAAAGATTAAATGCACATCCTCCAATTTCATCGCTCTTTCTCTCGCTATCGATATAATCTGACAAAAAAATGAAGGAAAATAATTCTGAGTTATGCTTAAAGAAAATGTTAGATCAAAGAGCATTCAAATAAAATAAAAATGAACTGACTTATTGGTTCTTTAATATCCCTCTCACAAACAAACACACACCTTCAAAGGAAAGAAAGTATAATGTAGTATTTTTCCCTTGGTTAAAAACTTAATAAAAAAAACTTAGCCCGGAAAAATCATAAAAATATATCAGAGAAATTATCGCAGTCAAAAAAAATTCAATAAAGGTAAATGGGCGCTTTTCGAGATTAGTCGTATGCAGGAAAATATAAAGCAAAGAAAAATAATAGAAATGGGATGAGCAAGCAAAAATTTCAGTAAAATCAAGATTTTTTAAAAATGAACATGATTAATTTAATTAAGTTGAAATGGAAGGAATAAAAAATTTAAAAAAATCAGAAAAAAAATTTCTTTTTAAATCTGCTTTATTTCCTCACATTTTTGTTAATGAGATCGCTTCTTTTTTCACATCGACTGGATGACCTCATCACCGTTCAAAAATACATAATTCATAAAACTTAATAAGTACGGATATTCTAAAGGTTCTATTTTAATCGCAACAGTTTGCTTTTTAAAGGCACATGTTTTTTTTCGATGGCAAAATTCTACAAACTAGTTAACATTCACTTAATCATCCATCATTTGATTCCAGTCCTGATGACTTTGCTGTTGTTCCATTGCTAAGAAATCGGCTGTGACTTGCTTCTTCTTTTTCTTTGGCTTGACACTGTTGATGTTACTTGCTCCGAAGGCATCTGAAGTTGTTGATGGCTTCTTCTTTCCATTTGATAATGCTATTGGCTCGAGATTGTTGTTGTTGGGTTCACTACTGTCGATTTCTTCGGCTGGCAGTGGAGTTATTGATTTTTCCTCTTCTATGGGTTCTTTTGAGTCTTCGGCTTGCGGCTTTTCTTCGAGAATTTCCTCCTTTAATGGCAATTTTGGTGATGGTGGTGGAGTCGGAGCTTTTTGTTCCTCTGCAGGTTCATCTTTTGAGCTTTCTTTTTGACTTAAAATCTTTTCAGCTTTTTCTTCTGCAGGAAGATCATTTTCTTTCTCAACCGAAGCTTCTTTTGATTCGTCATGAATGACAGTTAGTACTGAACTCTTTGCTATATCGCCAAATCTATCTGAAAGCTCAGCAAAACCGAGTTTTACAAGCTCCAATGCGATACTCTTCTCAGAATTCTCCTCGTATAGCTCCACACCGGGAACTGGTGAGCTTTCACGTTGCTTTTGTCGTTGAAGTGCAAATGACTTGCGTTCCTTATAAGTCACGACTTTACTGATGAGTTTCTTCCAATTGGCCACTTGAACCATTTCCTCGAACATCTCAATTGATCGCTTATCCCACTCTTCGAATTTACTTCCAGTCTGAAGTGGCTGAATGTGCGCTAAAAAGCATTCGATTGCTTGGAAGCGAAGTGAGAGAAAATCAGCACGAAGCTCAAGAATATCTTTACGTCCAACAAATTGCTGATCACCATAATCCAAGAAATAGACATCGAGAACCAGTTCATTCATCGTAGCAACTTCATTTGGCTGCAAAGCGACAATTTCAGCTCGATACCATTTGTTGTCGAGGAGATGATTTGCAGCAACAATTTGACCCAAGTAAGGCTCTCGAATTTTGTGCAGTTCCTGATTTTCTTTTTGATTATAGTATTCGGTCATTGCGTCTACTAAGAAATCGAGTTCAGTGGTTTGCGGTCCGGCCAATTGAACCCAAAAGCTATGAAAAGATGTTTTGAGTAATTAGTTAATTAGCAAATTTTTAATTTATTTACCGCGATGGTGATGCAACAGCAGAGACAAACACCTCAAGTTGACCGTCGTTATTTTTGAGTTTTTCAGGTGAGGGCAAAAGAATTTCGCGCGGCAATTCTGTAGCTGTGATGCTCGAGTTGCTTGCATAAGGTGATGTTACTCTAGGTGAAGGCAATGAAGATGGTGGCGTATCCAATGGTTGATCTTTAATTTTATCTTCAATCAATTTCTTTGCCATATCAACTTGTTCCTTTGTGCCGGTAATTAAAACTCGACGATTTTCACCTTGAACCTTTCTCGTGCCGGGATCAATCCAAACTTTTGCGGATGACTTTTGACAAATGTCTTGCAGAATTGAACCACCAAAACCTTCAATGCGTCCACACGATGATGTCGAAACGAGAACCTCTTCGGTGACGACACACGGCTTTGCACCTTCGGCATCGATTAAATTCTTTGCAGCTTTAACATTGCTCGCCTTTCCCCTAATTGTGCATATTTGATTCTCTCCATCATCGCCCTCCCTAAAGCGTATTTTTGTCGATGATTTCTCCTCTATCGATTTTAATGTCACCGAATTGCGTCCAACAATCAGTGGCACTTGTACATTTGACACCTTAAATTCTAGTGTTTCGATTGTATCTTCCGACGACATTGAAATTCCATTGTTATCAGCTTTCTTCTTCTTATCCTTATCACGTTGTCTATAGTAGATATAAATTAATGCGCTGACACCCAAGATACCGGCGGCAAATGGCAAAACAACTGATGCAGACTTCATGTCGAGGCTGTGAACGAATAATTCATGAGTTTCGGTTGAAATTTAGCGAATAATAATTATCATCATTGAGTCATAATATGAATGACATTCATTGGGTTTTTTATAATTAATTTATGGAATAATCTCGTGACTTCATTGTTCAATGCAAGCGAAATCTATTAATTGAGCTTAAAAGAATGGTAATTAATGAATGTTATACACACGAGAGAACGAGTTAACGCAAAAATTTATAAGTCAGAGGCTATTTTTAGCGCTCGTTACTCGTTTTTCTATGTCATCAGACTGCGAGATATTTTTTTAGAAAGAGAAATTTGCGATCATATTTACAAAATTGCTATTATGCAATGACTCGCAAAAGAAACGATGACAAAAGACTTTTAAGTGATGCACACAATAGAAGTACTCGGCTATATGCTAATTAATTGACTTGGCCTTGAATTACAACCAACTGTCAACAATCAAGATTAGAAAGTTTTCCCCATTTGAAATTTAATAAACTTAAGTTTAGCACAAATTTCTCAAATTACATAACACAACCCGATCCAATTTCATTACCTTTTATCTCTATGAGACGATTAGACTGTCACTCAACTTAATTAATTACGATAAAACCGGATAAAATTAATAAAAACCAGGAGCGCGATTGATAAAAATTTTCAATTTCAACTTTTTATTTTTTGACTCGCGAAACCCCCTCGGGCATTTTTTAAAAAAACCGTTAAAACCGCGAGCACGTGGTTAATTAAATTTATAAATTTTAATTTAACTCACTTTAATTTAAAACCCATGAAGATTAAAAAATATATTATTTTTGATTAAAAAAATTAAATTTGACTCGATTTTAAAATTGAGATTTAATAAATTACTTTAACTCACGCACACCACGTGGTCGGATGAAATTTTAATTAAGTCTCATTTTCTCTCGCCGCTTTTCGACACGGGAAATCTTTCACGTGCTTTCAGTATGTAAACAATTGGAATTAAAATTATTGCGCATGTCCCAAAAAGCTTCCAGCCGTCACTTTAAGCTAGATTTTCTCAATAAAAAAATACTTCTCGATAGGCTCTCTCATTTGCTATTGAAAATCATCATAAACATGTCGTGCATTGTGATGATTATTAGTGAGTGAAAAAATTTCACTATAAAAAGTTATAAAAGCTCTTTCGTGGACGCTTGAAATCGTCCAAAGTTGATAATTTGATTGACACAAAGTGTTTTGAGGATGAAGAAAGCTCATTAAAAGCGTTAATTTGCGACTTTTATGGAAAAAATATGTAAATTTTTTTCTGAAAATTCAATAATACAACAACAAAAAGCTCTGCTAGGAAGAAAATAAAAAACTTTCTGCCAAAGTTAGTCGAGAGGAATTTTTCTTGTGTGTGTGTGCACAAAAAAAAAGAAACGAAAAGGAAATTCGATACATGGAAAGAAGTGTTTGAATGTTTTGCCAAGATGATGATGGAAGGCATTGAGCTTAATGATGAGGCGAGAAGTTATGAGCCGCTCGGAAGCACAGCAAGAAATTTTACAGACATGAGTCCTGAACACCCCTCAAATCCACCGAAAGATCACAAAAATGCCGTGTACTTTAGTCTGGTCGTGGCTGGCATAGGATTCGTTTTACCCTATAACAGTTTTATAATTGCAAGTGACTATTGGATAAAAAGATTTCCATCTCGCACTGTTGAACTCGACTTATCGACCACATACATTTTCGTAGCATTTATTTCCGTTTTATGCAATAACATTTTCATATCAATCGCTCCACTTCGCATTAGAATATTGTTCGGTAAGTAAAAGCATTTCTAGAAATTAACGTGACTTGCTAATTGAGCTCAATTCACTCCTAAATAAATAAAATAATCGCAGTCAAATTTTGGGAGGTTTTTCCGACACCACGTGTTGCATCATAAACTATTTTCACTTCATGTTACATAATTTTAATTCTGATTATTCACACATCGTTTAGGTTACTTAATTGCATTTGTTACTCTCGGTTTTATTGCACTTTGCGAAGTTTCTTTCCACGCATTTCAAACTGAAACCGCTTACTCGGTGAATCTTGCTGCCGTCAGTATTGTCGCGTTCGCCTGCACTGTACAGCAAAGCTCATTCTATGGTTTTGCCGCTCTATTGCCAAAGAAAAAATTCACACAAGCATTGATGGTTGGAGAATCTATTGCTGGATTTCTTGTGTCATCAAATCGGTAATTTAAAAAAATTATAAACTTACCTAACAAATTAATCGCCATCGATTTTTCATCACTTTTTTTTCAGGGTTATTACGAAATTATTAATACAAGACGACAAAATCTCCACACTCATCTTCTTCCTTATATCAATCTTCTATGTGGCATCGAGCTATGTCTTGCACATCATTACAATTGACTCACCCTACATTCGTTATCATCTTAAAGCTTGTACAAAGATTGTGTTGAGACCCGACGAGGAACATGATGGCTCATCACTGTATGGCGTGTTGAACTTAGACACGCCACCCACAACCACTCAATCTCATTCGCAGCCAACGTTAAGTTTTAGTAATCCCGTTTATGAGCTCTCAAATCCAAGTGCGGAAACAAATGTCGAGTCTTGCCTCATGCGATCGGGAGAGTCCTCGATGATCTCAAGCCGAGCAAATAGTGCCGTAACTGCAACGCTCAATCATGATTCGCTCTCATCGCCAACGGGAAATACTTCGTTTAAAGTTGAACATATCTTGGCGCCGGGTGCTCCTCGAATAAGTAGTTTTAGACGAATGAAAGAGGGTATGGAGGAGCGAATTAAATGTGCCAGGCTCATTTTTCCCTACATGACATGCATAGCGCTCGCATATACAGTCACGTTATCCCTCTATCCTGGCCTCGAGTCCGAAATCATTTCATGTAATCTTCAGACGTGGATGCCAGTTCTTCTCATGTTCGCCTTCAACGCATCCGATGTCGTTGGAAAACTTTTAGCCGCAGTTCCTTATGCATGGTCACGACGCCAGCTCATTCTAATGTCGACACTGCGAGCATTTCTTATTCCACTGCTTCTTCTTTGCGTGGCACCTCGAAAAAATCCAACAATTCGCGGTGAACTTCCGGCATTTATTTTTACAATTGCGCTCGGTGTCACGAATGGATTAGCTGGCAGTTTGCCTATGCTTCTAGCGCCTCAGAAAGTGTCAGCTCCTCTGAAGGAATTAAGTGGAAATATTATGACTATTTCGTATATGACTGGACTGCTTTCGGGAAGCTTAATAGGCTACGTTTTTGAGAATATGTTGGGTGCTCCTCTATATACGCTCAGTGATTGTCCGTCTTTTCCATATGGTCCAAAGTCAATGGATGAAATCGAAACGACACTCTTTACAACTCCATCGACAACTCCCGTGACTTACTCGACAGTGTCACAAGTTCTAACAACACTTTTATCAACTGTCGGATCCACGATGGTATCGACGACTCTAATGAATTCAGATAATGCGACAACTGCAGTAGCAACAACATCGACTCTGCTCAATAATACTTTGGCAAACATGTCAGCAACAACTGTACGTTAATGACCCCATATGACGTGCTTTAAATAACGAGACACAGTCTTATGTGTGAACAGTGACCGGATAAATTTTCAAACCAAAATGTGACAAATTACTCAAAACGACAAAATAATATGAATTAAATATATTGAAAAAATACTCGATTATGTTATGGATAAGAGGAGCAGTGTTAATGTAAATACATGAGATATGTACTTATTCTTGATATCTTTAATTACTATCTGTAAAAAAATATATAAATAAAAATTGAGCGCATAAAGAGAGAAAGAGGTTTGAATGGAAATTAAGTGTTTCTATATAGCAATTATTCATGTACAATTTTGGTTCACAGACATATACAATTAACGATACACATATTTTAATTTTTATTAATGACGGTTTCATTTAAAAAAATGCAATGGATATGATTTTTTGAAAGCTTTTTTAAATTTTTTTAATAAACCAAAAACATAAAATGTGAGAAAATATTTTTGATCACATCCTGCGTGATCTCAACAAATTGTTAATTTCCTACAAACGCGCCATTGACAGTGAAATTAATACCAATATGAGTTTATAAATATTTGCCCATTAAACTGATAGCAATGAGCTTCAAAACGTGAGTTGTGGGAATAAAATTTTCTTCTTTTTAACCGCGCACATTTTTGAGAGAATTTTTATACACGATTGTGTGCATGAGAATGGAAAGAAAAGTCTCAGTTTATTTTCATGTCTCGCAGCGGCAGGATGTCTCACGTGAACATCTTAAAATATATTTCATTATTTTGTTAGATAAGATTCGATACTTGAGACTTTATTGGGGTGTCGCTATGAAAGAGTGGATTAAGATTTCAGCTGTGCTATGCACTTTCGGTTTCTTCCGTGAAATGCGACCGAGTGAGCCTTTCGTGACGGAATTTTTAAGTGACAGCCGATGGAGAAATGTTACATCGGAGCAAGTCAATAAGGAAATTTATCCATTCGGCACTTATTCATATTTGGTTCAACTTTGCATCGTGTTTCTCATCACTGACATTTTGCGGTTCATAAAAACATTTTAATTATTTTATTGATGACACTTTAGCTGACGAGTTTCAATTTATAGCTACAAGCCAATTATTGTTGCATCATCAGTCGTTGGACTGCTTTTATGGACATTATTGCTGTGGACGGAATCACTCTTTTGGCTCTATATGGTTCAAGTTTGTTATGGATTTTATATGGCAGCTGAAGTGGCTTATTACACTTACATTTATGCGAAGGTCAACAAGGAGGAGTACCAACGTGTCACTGGATACACTCGCGCATCATTTCTTGCCGGTCGATTTTTAGCTGGAGTTATTGCACAAATTTTAATTTCTCTCGATTTGATGAATGTCAGACAGCTCAATTATATTTCATTTGGAGGTTTGTGAGGAATTTTTAATTGATCCTGATTTAAATTAAAACAATTTTAGCTCAAGCAATATCACTCCCGATCTCACTCTTACTTCCATCAGTCGGAATCAGTTTGTATATGTGGAGTGTTGAGCCTCAGAACAATATTGAGCAATCTGATAAGACACAACGAGATTTAATGATTCAGAATGATGCGGTAAAGCCAAAATTTTCATTTGAAAGAGCATCAAAACTTATTTGGCAACATTTTAAAGAGTCTTACTCAAATCGAACTGTTTTGGTTTGGAGTATATGGTGGTCATTCTGTCAGGCTGGATTTTTCCTTGTCATTAATTATGTTCAACTATTGTGGCAGGAAATTGATCCGAAGCAGGAGAATTTTTATAACGGTGCAGTCGAAGCTCTTCTCACACTTTTCGGTGCTCTAAGTGCAACACTCGCTGGTCATGTACTTCACAAATCATTCGTCAAATATGACATTTACCTCCTCACCTTATGCTCTTTTATTGAGGGTGGAT
The DNA here is from genome assembly GCA_038502055.1 of Tanytarsus gracilentus. Taxonomy (NCBI): domain Eukaryota; kingdom Metazoa; phylum Arthropoda; class Insecta; order Diptera; family Chironomidae; genus Tanytarsus; species Tanytarsus gracilentus. Next base: position 11,163,560 of record JAXRKN010000044.1, on the reverse strand, counting down.
TAATACTCATATCAGCGACTACCTCAAATGTCTATGTCTCATACATAATGTACATTCTTTTTGGTATTTTCTTCCATTTTATTATCACACTTGTCACAGCATTTGTGGCCCGATGTCTTTCAGATGATTCATTTGCCCTTATTTTTGGCATCAATACTTTGGTCGCATTAGTCATTCAAACAATTTTTACAGTAATTTTTGTTACTGAAACTGCGTCATTGTCGTTCTCGCCGAGGCAGCAATTTTATGTTTTCGGATATTATTTTATAGGACTAGGTGTCATGTACTCGATAGCGTCAGTTGTAAAATTTTTAGGAAATAAAAAAGATTAATTTTATTTAATAAAAATTAAAAGTTTTGCGTAGACGAATTAATTCTTTAAAAATAGTATAACAGTATTCAGTGCACCTGGATTGAAAATCATGAGAAATTTGCATGAAAATGCATGGGGTGATGTGAAAAAAATTACCTTCATAAACTCGTTTTAAATTTTAACCTGTTTTCAAATAAAGCTTGATTGCATGATGACCAATCAGAAATTAATTTAGGGAAGAATTTTAAGGAAGTTTCTCCTTCTCCCCTCCAAAATTTTAGTGTGTGAAAACAATACTTCGCAGAAAAGCAATGGTCATATTAAATGAATGAAGTAAAAATGGGTAACCTTGCGCTTGGGCAATAATCTAACCGATGAAGTTAATACTGAGGTGGATTTATTGCGAATTGAAAACTTATCCAAGACTTCTCGTCAACGCTGCTCGTCAGCGGGGACGAAATTTTTTAAAGCTCTAACGAGCTCAATAAATTAAAACATAAAATAAAGTTTTTAAACTAAAAAGTGAGCAATTAATTTATTTACCGATCTCATCAAAAGTAAATCCAATTTGTAATTAATTTAATCTAAAATTAATTCCAATGGATTAAAAGTTCAAAATCAAGGAAAAATATTTTAATTTTTTTTAAACGAACTTTTTCTATTCACAAATTCATTTTCATTCCGGATAAGTTGATATTTTTTTATGTAAACAAAACTTGTAAAGTCACGAAGACGCAAAAATTATTTTTTAATTTGAAAAAGCTGTATTAGTAAAATGGTTTTAATTCTACCATTCGCTGTACCTGCGGCTATAGCAGCTGGATTATATTTAATCAGAAAGCAAAGAGAGTACTCGTGGGGTAAATTTAATAAAATTTAAAAAATGATGAAAACAAAAACATATTGTACAAATTAGGATGGGCTCGAACTGATGAGAAGTTGGATGGTAAGATATTTATATGTACTGGTGCCAACACAGGCTTAGGATATGAAGCAACTCGTGCTCTAGTAAAAAGAGGAGCCACAGTTATTCTTGCATGCCGTAATCTCGAGAAAGCAAACGAAGCAATTAAGAAGATTCGAGAGGAAACACAAATCGGTGAAATGATCGCCCTTGAACTTGATCTCGCTGATTTTGATTCGATTAAGAAATTTGCGGATGTGATCAAAGAGAAATATCCAAAGTTCTTTTGTCTAATTAATAATGCCGGTAAATTGATTATATTTTAAAATTCAAGATTTAACATGAAAAATATTTTAGGACTTGCTGTTATGGATAGTCAGAAAACAAAGAATGACATTGAACTTCACACAGGCACAAATCACATTGGTGAAGGACTTGAATTAACAATTTTTGAATTAAATTAAACTGAATTTTATTTTCAGGTCCTTTCCTCCTCACAAATCTTCTCATGGACAATATCAAGCAGAATAAATCACGAGTCGTAGTTGTTTCCTCGAAAATGCATGAGCGCGGCGTTATTGACTTTGATAATTTTGGGAAATTTGTTGAAACTCCAAAAGGCGAAAGAACGAATTCACTTTACAACAACTCAAAGCTCATGAATTTTTATTTCGCTAAGGAGCTCTATAAGCGTGGAGTTGATGTTCATGTCTGCTGTCCTGGACTTTGCAATACGGACTTCTTCAGAGCTTACGATCCTAAATTTTATCATTACATTCTCTTCTCGCCCGTAATTTTGTTCTTTTTAAGATCGGCTGAGCAAGGTGTGTTTAAAAATTGAAATTTATGCAATAAATTAAATTATTTTTTTGTCTAGGCGCTCAAAATATTATTTATTGCGCAGTTGATGACGTTACGACAGAAGAAATCAATCCTGATAAATCGTTCATCGTTTATGATTTAAAACAGCAAAAGTCTAAAGTTGACTTGAAAGATGATATTTCTGAAAAATTGTGGTTCGATAGCGCTAAACTCTGTGAATTGGAATAAATTTTTAAAACTTCTTGTAACTTTTATGAAATGGGAAATAATGGAAATAAATTTTATCGCAATGCTTAATTTTTAATCTTTTGTGACCTCCTAAAGATTAAATTAATTAACAAATTACAAATTGGATTTACTTTTGATGAGATCGCTAAATAAATTTTAATTGCTCACTTTTCAGTTTAAAAACTTTATTTTATGTTTTAATTTATTGAGCTCGTTAGAGCTTTAAAAAATTTCGTCCCCGCTGACGAGCAGCGTTGACGAGAAGTCTTGGATAAGTTTTCAATTCGCAATAAATCCACCTCAGTATTAACTTCATCGGTTAGATTATTGCCCAAGCGCAAGGTTACTCAATTTTACTTCATTCATTTAATATGACCATTGCTTTTCTGCGAAGTATTGTTTTCACACGCAATTTTGGAGGGGAAAATTAAAGGGGAATTTCAAAACAAAATATTTAATGTGTTAAAAACGATTTTAAAAAATGTGCTCTAGGTATTGAATTTTATTATTTTTATAAAGAATTTAATAAATTTTAAATCGTTTTATATAATTAACATAATATTTTTATTTATTTTAATGAAACGTTCAAAGGAATTTTTCGACACAGCATGCTTATATCAAAAGGTTTTACAAATAACTATTGAGTTATTCAAAATTTAAAATTAACTTATCTTTAAACCCCCATTTTTTAGTTCTTTTTCACGCAATTTAATTAAATAAAATAAAAACCGTTATTTCAAAAACGCTCAAGTTCAAAATCCACTTGCCCTTCCCCTCAAATAAATTTTCTCGAGTTCAAAAAAAATTAAAGTTCAAATAAATATTTGAGATTGTGAAAAAAAGAAAATTAAAGAAATTCAGCTTTTTGGAGTGTAAATTAAATAAACAACCAACAAAAATGGTAAGTTAGGCTAATGGTACAAGCGAGTAACATGAAGTCGCACGCTGAAATTATTGATTAATGCCAAAATGAGCAAAAAATTATCTCAGCAAAATGTTGCCCGAAAAAAGCAAAAATATTGTTCTATAATTCGATTAGGAATTGCAACTAATTATCAATTTCCTAATCATTACAGGGAAATGAAACTTCGCTACCTATGGAGTTGTGCTCAAATTGTAAGTACAGACGGATCAATGAAAAATATTTTCATCTGATTTATTCGAAGAGGGAGAGAGAGAGAAAAGAAAAGTCTTCGCACTATATGTGAAGCGAGCGAGAAAAAAAAGGAATATCAAGGAAAAGCGATTTTGAATGTGAGAGGAAGAAAAGAAGAGGGAAAAATGGTGAAAAGTTAACAAAAACATTGTTATCGAGCTACTCGAAATTGATTGGACTGTGCAGGTGGTTTTTTTGCGAGACATTTGTGTGATTTGTGAACATTTTTCATCGCGCAATTCATCGTTGAAGAAAAGAGGATTTAGATAAAAGTCAAGAATGTGTAAAAAAAAGGGTCACAAGTCAAAACCGCGAATGTGTGTGAGGACATTGAAAAATGTTTTCTTTCTCTCGCTCGCTGATTCATTTTTTTGCCTTTCTGATAAGGAATTTGAAATGGGAGTGAGTGAAAAGTGTGAAATTTATTCCGATCGTGAATTTCCATAAATTCATGCATGGGTGTTGTCACAATTAATTCCAGTAAAAGCCTAAAATTAGTTGAGAAATAAAAGAGTTTATCAACGCTACATTTTGACACCCGTAAAAGGCAAGTAAAAGGGCAGCAGAATAAACAGAGAATGATTAAAGATACAAAATGAACCTTTCAACAGCATGACTCGTGTTCATTAATTACCACTGAGATGTGTACCTATGATCCGTTAATCTTTTAAAGATGATGCTGTGCTGCAGCCCAAGAACTTTACTTTTACGAAATTTCTCCCCATTGCCGCGTGCTCGCCTTTAACTTTTAATTAGTAGGCTCAGTGTGAAAATGTTTACAAAATAAATAAAATGTTCTATTTACATTTTTTTCTACTCTCGTTTTGGCTTTGAATAATTTAGTTAAAAAGAAAGAATTCACACCCGAAAAAAAAATTATAAATGAAAGAAAGTCGAGTCTGTTAAATCTCTTTTATTCGTGGAAAAAATTTACTACAAATAAAAGGCGATATTTTATTTTTTTCCTGATTACCTCATGTAGATTTAAAAATTTATTAATTTTTATCAATTTCACATTACAAACCAATTAGCGGTTGGACGTAAATTAATTCAATTAGAGCGAAAAGTGTACACTTGATAAAGCCGAAATAGATTGATTATGGAATTTGCTTTGTGATAGCAGTTTTTATAATTGTGTGGTAATATAATGTTTATCTTGCGGGTCGGCTATTTGCCAAAGTGTATTTGAGTATGAATGATGATGCGGAATCCACATAACTTAAAGCCAGGGGGCGGACGACTTGGATATAAATTTTTTGGGTATATAAAAATCTAAAATTTATATTTTTATATTTTTATATACCTCATTTATATTTTTATATTTTTTATATTTTTTATATTTTTATATTTTTATATACTTTTCGATCGGAATTTACTCTATATTGTGACTTTTCAACTAAAATTAAAGCGGAAATGAGATCCAGTAGAAGTAAAATCAATCGAGGATTCGAAACCATCGAACTAGATCAGAACTAAATTGAGATCCAGGAACAGACCAGCCGAAGGAGATCCATAGCTTTAAGATTTATGCAGGAAGCGGAAGGAGACCAGAGAAGAAAGGGGACGAAACATTCGAACTAGATTCAGACTTAATGGATCATTGGAACAGATCAGCGGAAGAGACCAGAGTTTAAGAAGCAGGACGAATAGATAGTAGAAAAACAAGCATGGGATAATTGAATGTGAATAATTTCATGGACAAATCAGGGAGAATAGCGGGGGGGTGGCTATTTGCACTCGGGGAGGCGTTTGCGCGGGCTGGCCTCATTCCCAAGAAATTCGTTTGTGTCAGTTGCCTCGGGAGATGCGGCTGCTGCCCCGTATGCCATTGCTCGTTGCCAATCGATCTGCACCGGAGAGGTAGTGCAGGAAGTCTGGAAGTGAGATCCAGTAGAACTAAAATCAAGCGATGGATTTGATAGGCATTCGAACTAGATTCAGTGCTTAAATTGAGATCCATTGGAACTAAGATCCAGCTCTGGAAGTGAGATCCAGCAGTTTTAAAATTTAGTGCTGGAAGTGAGATCCAGTAGAACTAAGATCCAGCGATGGATTTGATAGCCATTCGAACAAAGATTTAGTGCTTAAATTGAGATCCAAATGCTCGAAATGCAATTTAAAAATTTTTTTTGTCGTTAAGAAACAAACAAAAAGTATATAAAGTATATAAAATATCAATTTATATTTTTAAATAAATTTATATTTTTATATTTCTCATTTATATTTTTATATTTTTGAGGTATATAAAGTATATAAAATTTATATACTAGTCGTCCGCCCCCTGCTTAAAGCTCCTTTTATTGAGCTTTAAATCTGAATCATGCTACTAAAATTTCTTGATTAATTTAAGTGCCTTTATATCGATTTTTTCAATTCATTATCATCTTCTCGCGCGCGATTCATCATCAAACTAACGTAAACAAATCGCTTCTCCCTTTTCTCTAATTTTAAGCGATATGAGTGTACGCTTGAGCACATATCACATGTGTGGGAGTGAAAAATGTGTCTTTATAGACAGCCAGAAAATTAAAAATTTAAACATTCATTTTTAAAGATATTTCTGCTTGCGTAAAATTTATCGACTTAGGGCTTAAAATGTTTCTGAAACGGATGCGATGGGATTTAAGGCTTTATTTCCCTTTCACCTTTCTCTCATCTCGCTCTCGCTTGTTACATTTCGGCGATGAAGAGCGAAATAAATTTATTATTCATAGAATAAAAGCGAGAGTGAGCCTTAGTGCTCGGTCCAAAAGAATCCTTCAATTGAGATCTCAAAAACAGCAAACAGAAGAAGTTTTTCCTTTCATACAATCTTAATCATTAGTTTCGTCGAGTGGAAGAGACTTTAAGATTATCAACATGAAAGAGGGAAAAATTTCACAAAGCTCTCTTAAAGCTTTCAACATATATCTCCTTTGAGGCTTCTGTCACACATTCGAGCGTAATTGAATTCAAATGGGAGGAAGAAAAATTCAATTTTAATTCTATGCTGCATTAACAAGATTAAGTCAGTGTTCGCAATTTATCGAAACCTTGCTAAATTTTATGCTGGTTTATAAAATGAAAAACATTTTATGCTCGCACACAAATTGCCTTGAGAAAGATCCTCTACTGACATGTTCATATTTGGCCTTAAAATTTCCATTTTTTCCTCTCTTCCGTCGGGTTTTATGAACAACCACAAATTAAAGACTTTTAGCTTCGTGACTTTTAACTATTATGTAAAACTTTTTGAGCATGACATTAAAGTTATGTAAAATGAACTTTATTAGAGTTTCTTGACATGATAAAGTTGGTCTTGTGTACACACAGTTTGTAGATGCATTGAAAAGTTATCTCTTCTTATCATCGGAAAATTTTTTTACTCTAAATCTCTAATCGTGTGCGAATTTTCACATCATTTTCAGAGTTAAATTGTGTAGAGTCATTATTATATACTAGGCGGTTTAAGCCCGGCAAGCCGCCCGTAATTTTGTAATGTATGTTACATTCGTCACTCTATAATTTAATTTTTTTTACATGAAAACTTTGAAATATTCACATTCTATTAATTTCTTTGAAAACCACATTGCGAGCCCTTAGATCGAACCCCCGTACCAAGTATGTTTCACAAATTTCCATAGTTAGGTCAAATTTAAATAGGCTCAAATTAAATTAGAGAATTGTTTCCATACTTTTTTGACGTAATTGATGCGTTAAACTGCACCCATGTAAAGATATCGTTCATCAGTTTTCAGCTTATACATTAACTTCGGATCTTTCAAAAAATAGTTTCTTTTCACGATGTTTAAAATTTTAATCTTTACTAAATTTTAAACCACGCCCTAAAAATTTTACCTGAGAATTTTAATGTTTTGAAAAACAATGAGTGAAGATTAATATTTGCTAACAAAAAAATTCCAATTGGATTTTTGATTTTCCAATAAGAGCCTTACGGACATACAACATACAACTCTCTTTGTTTATAATAAGGATGGCAATTGAGTGTATCAAATGACTTGAAAAGTTTTGAATTAAATCTAACGCTCTCACTCATGAATGAGATTTGAATTTTAGCTAAAATTCACACGAAAATTTTCTTCTTTTGATTATCAGCAAGAAATTTCCCGTTCATATTTTCCGATTAATTTATTAAATCGTTTCTGTGTGTGGCATGTTTTGAATCATTATTTCTCGCGATTAATCGAAAATCTTTTTATCGCAAAAATTGAATGAAAAATTTCTACGTAGAAAATTCGAGAAGAATAAAAGCCTAAAAAAATCCCAAAAATTTCTTGCCCACGAGGAAAATTCTCTCATTATTTTTTCCTAAAATTTCATAAGCAAATTTTAATCATTTTCTTTTCTCGCTTATTTCTTCAATGTAAACACAGTGAAGATATTTTTTGAGTGTTTTATGCGAGACAATCTGACTTTATGACATGCCGTGATATTTTTAAATCCTCATCAAGTGAAAATGTCGCATGAGTGTTATTAAGGGAGGATTAAAGATTTTCTTTGGCATGCTATTCATCCTTCACATCCACACACCAACTTTTCGAATGTAATTTAAACTCTAATAGAGCAAATCGGTTTTAGATTGACTTTGAATTAAGTAAGTCGTGCTTGAGACTCAATTCACACATTCTTTCCTCTCACTTTATAATTTATCGCAACACGATCACTTTCAAATGACAACGATGTGAGACCATTTGGATGGGTTACACGTGACACAGAAAATTGGCGCGTTTCATTTGATGAGAAAAATGTAGCGCGAAAAGATGAAAGGTTATGATTTATGGATGCATGTCGAGAGTTTGTATATTATTTTAAAGAGATGTGCAGGGATGGCAGACTTTAAAAATTTACAACAAATTTTCTTCTTTCATCATAAAATGCCCACGATTTACAGCACAATATCGAGTAGTAAAAAAATATTAATGACAACAATGAGTGAAACTCGGGAAGAGAGGAAATTACCCTTGAGAGCACATGATTCACGATCATAAATTTTCCGCAGTCCACAAATAACTCTTTAGCATTTCACAATTTAATAATATTGTAAAGAGAGAATTTTTTTGGCACCGTCGTCAAGAATGTGGCGACAAAAGCTTAATATGCACAATTTCCGTTCTACGATGTCATCGACAAGGATACTGGTGATAAAAAATGCAATAACAGTCTAGTGTCCACTATTTTAGAGTGTGTATAATGAAATCCTCATTAAAATGCAATTTACATTGCGAACACCTCATGTGCTACTTAGCTTGTAACAATATAAAATTTGAGAGCACGTCGATAAATGTCTGAATGAGTTTTAAATTTTTTTCTCGAAAAAAAAGTGAATGAGTGGAGCGAGAGAAATGTTTTCTAAAGCGATGATGCTATTTTTAATTTGAGAGACAAAAAAATTTTGCAGGGGAAGAAAATTTTAATTTATTTTTTTAAATACTTTTAACGATTTTCAATGATTTAAAATTACAAATGAACTCTTAGAAAAGAAGAAAAATCTCTCGACTTAGTGTTGAATAAATCTTTTTAACTTTTCGAGACAGCAAACTAATTTCTGACATTTCTTATCTTCTTCACATATAGTTGATGCCGATGAGATTCGTCGTTTAGGTAAACGTTTTAAGAAATTGGACTTAGATAACTCGGGAGCGCTTAGTATCGATGAGTTCATGTCACTGCCGGAACTACAGCAGAATCCACTCGTACAGAGGGTCATTGATATATTTGATGCCGATGGAAACGGCGAGGTAGACTTCAAAGAGTTCATTCACGGTGTCTCACAGTTCAGTGTAAAGGGTGATAAATTATCGAAACTTAAATTCGCTTTTCGCATCTATGATATGGATAACGATGGATTCATCTCGAATGGAGAGCTATTTCAAGTGAGTTTTTAATTGCTCTTCAGAAAAAAAAGTGTTTATAAATTCCTCGCTATAGGTATTGAAAATGATGGTTGGCAACAATCTTAAAGACGCCCAGCTGCAGCAAATAGTTGACAAAACAATTGTCTTTGCCGATAAGGATGAGGATGGAAAGATTTCCTTTGACGAATTCTGTTCTGTAGTCGGCAATACGGACATTCATAAAAAGATGGTCGTTGACGTTTAATTTGTGTTTATAATTTTTTCTATATATTGAGAAAGTATCCATTCATTCAAGCTCCGTGTGCTCTTCAAACATGCAAAAAAATGAAATAACTTAAACTCGTTCAATTTTAAACGAAATTATTTTTGAACCCACACACTTATTTTAATTTGTGAAGCAAATCGCTATAAATTTTTTATATCAATATATTTTAAAAATCATATAAAACAAAAGGCAAAAAATCTCATCATCTTTCTCCTTTATCTCAATAAATTTTTAACCGTGTCATAATTTTTGTTCGCTCTCCTATAAAAGTAAAAATTTCTTTAATAATTCTACACACACCCTGGGAATTCCGAAGGAGAAGAGAGAAATTAATGTGCATGGATTAATGTTGTTGTAAATTATTAATCGCATCAATTTTTGTTTAAATGTGAGCTTTTCTTTCAAGTGAAAACTAAAATTGTCATTAATTTTAACGCGGATTGATTTCGATTGTAATTAAAATTGAATCATTTGAAATTTCCCACGTTAAATTTTTTTGTTAAATAAGAAATTAATTTTTCGTACGGATGAAAAATGGATATTCTCATATCGCGATGATGGATGAGCAAATAATTTATAACAACATTAAGTCGGTTTCGAGGGAAGCACGAAAAGTAATTAATTCACATTAACATCAACATAAATTCTTAAATAATGGGATAACTTTAAAGGTTTTTTAAAAAAAAAATTAAAATAATTTGTTCTATAATAAGCTTAAGTCGTGAACGAGAAAATATTAAGGATGAAAAACTGAAAGTATATTTAAAAAAATTATTGACAACACACGCGAGATGATGAATATTAAATTATACATAAAATGATGATAAAAAAAATATTCTAAGCACCTCCTTTTTGAAAATATTTGCGCCCTTTGTGATTATAAGAAAAATTTTAGACGCGACGTCTCCGCCATCAGAGAGAAAAGTATGGATTATTATTTTAGTAATCAAAGTGCAATGTAGCCATTATACGCAATATAATATGGAGAATAATATTTTTTTAAACATCTCGCAAAAAAATTCTTCTCCTTACGTCGTTGTGCCATCGAATGCATTAAAATCGTTCTTTGCATAATCCATGAATTAATTAATTTTTCATTTGAATATCTCGGTAATAAATTAATTTAAAAAAAACACGGAGAGAAATCAAATAAATTTTAAAGTGTTCAAAAAACATTAAATTTAACGGCCAAAAATATTATCAAAATAATTTCCTCAATATTTTTTCTTTGAACAAAACTTAATTTTCTTCTAGCGAGATAATCCCAAAAGATTCAGCACATTATTCGAAGAATTATTACATAGATGTGAGTTTAAATATACTGAGTATATAAATTATTAAGAGTAAAATGCATATAATATGAATTATAATAAATATTAAAAAAAATTTAAATGAAAAAAAAAGTTCAATCAAATTTTCTTCTCAAGTCTCGTTTTTAAGAAGTTTATGAGAAAGCATAAATAAATCTTTAATTTTCTCTCTTTATTTTAAAAACTTTTGAATGTGCATTAAATGTGTTTAAGAAAGAAGTAAAGCTTCATTATTAATGATATAAAAAACCGAGTAAATAAGAGTCAGTTGAAAACCACGCAGCCCTTAGTAAAGGAGAAAAAAAGTGTTTTATGATGGCACGCAACAACATGAAAAAGCAATTTAAAACTTTTTAACTTCAGGAGCATGTTCTGAACTAAATGTGCAACTTTAACATGAAAATATGGCAAAATAAATTTTCTCTCCCTATTTAAAAACACATATTGGTGGTCATCTTGTTGATTTTTAAATTATATCGGACACAAATTTAAACAACGCGAATTTTTAAGAAAGTTTATTGCTGTAAATTCACATTCTAAAGAATATTTGAAATAATTTTGGGAGCTTTTTGATGGTTGACTTGCGGTTTTATTTTGAGAAATTTGCAAAAATAAATAGCAAAAATTTTTGTCGATTTTTTAAACCTAAACATCGCGCTTAAAATTTTAAACCCATCAAAAAAGCTCTCAAAAAACTTTTATCATAAAACAAAAATTAAACTATTAAAAAAATAATCAAACGAGCATTAAGGAGAAGGATAAAAATAAATTCTTTAAATTATTAAACTAATTAAAAAAATATATATAAAAAGAGAAGCTGAAAAATCTTTTTCTATTAAACATTTAACATTTAAACGAGTACTATTTAATGAAAAATTCTATTTTTCTCGCTCACACCATTAATTAATTTGAGCAACACGTTAATTAATGGTGAGAGGAGATAAAAGTCATAGATAGACATCCCTTTTAAAATTTTATCGAAATGAGCGGAGAGTGACGTGTTGAAGGGTGTCAAAGTGGCGCGATAGAGAGGAAATTTTTGCTAATTAATGCAGCAGATAAAAATGTTAAAAATCTAGTCAAATGCACTTATTTAATTTATGAGTGAAAATCTTCCTGCTCCGCTCTCACTTTGGCACTCTTCACCATCATTTTTTCTCCGCTGTGAAAATGCACATAAACATTTTTCGATATTCGCATCCATTTTTCTCTCTCTCTCTAAACTATCTTTAAAAAAGAAAAATCTATCTTGAAAAAAGACAAAATTAGATTTTTATATTCTCCGTACATGTTTTTATTATATTTTGATATGATTTCACTTGCACCCCTCAAGAGAAAATTGAATTCTTCCTTATTTAATTAAAATTAATTTCCTTAAATGAATTTTTTTTTGTTAATAATTGTTTCTTCATCGTTCGCGGATGGGATAAATTAAATGTAAATTAAATTAATTTTGTAGTTAAGGCCCAAAAAAAAGGTAAAGGCACAAGTTGATCATGGGATGGTTGGTAACAGTTAAGAAATTTGTGGTTTTTGGGTTGTTCAAGGGATGGAAACTAGTTTTAATCTCTCGAATTATTGTTGTGTTTTCTCTGCATAATTTAATTATCGCACTACCCACCTCTCTCCTCTTCCCCTCCTCCCTCCCTCTCTTCTCTTAATAATTTAAAGAGATGCACTGTCCAGGAAAAATAAATCTAAAGAAAATATTTCTCTTTTTTATTCTAAATGCAAATTTTATTGACACTCACACACACTTCAGAAAAAAGGAAAAAAATAAATTAAGAGTAAATGCAGAATTAAAACACACTCACAGAGTTGTCGTTGTAAAATCAAGAAAAAAAACTGTATGTGTTTTTAGCTTAAAAATAAAATTAAAGAAAACTGAAATGAGATTGAATTTATTTATTTTTTCAGCTTTAAAATTCACTAGTAAAATCACGGCATTTTCTGTAAAAAAAAAATAAAAAGAGTCGAAATTGTATTTCATTAATTTTATTTCCAACTAATTTTGACACAAATTTTTGAGCAGTCGAAATTAATTTTTAAATCTGAAACACATTTCAAATTTGGTATAAAAAGTATGTTTAATTCAATTGATTCCATCTGCTTGTATAAAGCTTCTTTCCATATTTCGAGGGCACATCGTTCAATTTTTTTTTCTCATCCATTCATCTTCTCTTTTTTAGCAAGGTAAACTTCTTATTACATAAAAACTACATGATTTTCTATTTATACGTGCAAAAAAGTTGGTATAAATGCTACACTTAAGAACTAATTTCTCTTAATGCATCGCAGGAGTGGAGAACATTAATTTATGGAAGTTTTTCATTCTCTCGGGTGAGAGAAACGTCAAAATTGATCACGAAAGAAAGTTACCAAAAAGTTTCTGAATGTGTATTATTTTTTTTTTCAGACTCATTTATGAATTTATCATATCTGTCATAATTTAATTTTCTCAACTCCATATCTTCGAAGTGCATTGCATGCAGTCGAGTTTCTTATTATCTAAACACACTTAGATCATGGTGAAGGAATTTTTTTTCATTTTCTTGTGCATGGAATGAATTTAAAAGCGAGTTGAATATTTTTTATATGGATAATTTGAAGCCAAACATATTTTTTTGCATAAAACTTTTTCTAACATCAATTTAAATATTCTTTTACGCACCATTGTATTGCATAGGCATGTGACACATAGGTTCAATTTATTTTTGTGTAATTACCAGTCATTAAATTATGGAATGAAACTATATGCTACGCACATCTTAATAAAGTGGCAAATAATTATGAATAATTATTTTAAATCTCATGATTTTGATGAGTATAGTATGCAAGAAATAATTATGCATTCGTTTAAAAGTCCGGAATCGAATGGTCCATTTTATCCTTGATGAATGACGACGTAAGTCTGAAAATAGATTTAATTAAATTATTTTATTACTTATTTTTAATTTTCAACTCACTTTTTGACCATGTGCTCGTACAAGAATATCGGCATGACTGTAATTGTGACAACTTGACTCGCTGAAGTCATGATTTTTGAGACATCTTTATCCTTCATTCCAATCTATTTGAAATATTATCACATTAAAATATCGAAGTACGAACTTCATTTTAACTTACCACATTCTGTCCGTCGATTTCGAGCAATTGATGATCAATTAGCAAGCCATTACGAGCGGCCGATGAATCCTTAACAATTGATGTAATTTTTCCATTCTTAAACTGAAATCCAACGCATCCCGATGAATCCTTGTGCAATGTGAGTGTACGCTCGAATGGACGATCACGAATGACCACTGAAATGTTGCTTCCATTTGATTTTTTCAAAATCTTATGAACATCGTCGACTGTGAAGCCAGCAACGGTTGTGCCATTAACCTGAAGAATTTGATCGCCAAAACGAAGGCCAGCGAGAGCGGCTGGTGAATTTTTAACGACCATGCATACGAAAATACCCTTGTTAATGGATTGAGCTCGGAGGCCAACTTTACCACTGCCATCCTTACACAAAATCAATTCACGAATTCCATTTGTGGTTCCAGCTCGTGCCAGTCCAATCGACGATCCGCTGATTGGTGCAATCATGTTATTTGGCATCGATGGTGCTGAGTAGGTTGCAAGTTGTTGATTATCACGTCGTAGATATTCTGGCATATTGACGGCAATAACTTCCTGAGATAGTTCCAAGCCCATGTAATCTTGAAGATCGGGATAACGAGCTGGTGATGATGGCGAAGAAGAATTCATTGGCGGTGCTGATGGCACACCTGGAATATTGTTAAACTGCTGTTCACGATGCTGAGAAATTGCATCCATGGCTTTTATCTGGGCACGGATGGTCTGATCGACCTTCATGTCTTCGAGTGATGGATAGAGCGACATTTCTGCTGAACGTTTTGTGCGAGCTAATTAAAATGAGAAAATAAATTTATATAAAATTTTGTTGAACTTTAACTAAAGCATGAATAATTTAATAGACGAGTACGGATACATTTTTTACGCTTGATTTCTTTCTTTTTCCACGCTTGATTTAAAATCTCGAAGATTTCATCTCTTGATGGTAACAACAATTCTAAATATTCTTCAGGGCCATCAAACAACGACGTGTCCATGAGGTACAAGCCAAATTCTATTAGAAGCTCTGAATATCGAACACGGACTTGACATAAAAAGTGAAAATAATCGTCATTCATGGCGAGTCAAAATATTTTAAAAAATGATTGCTAAGTTTTTAAAGCGATCATTAATTTAATAAATTTTATTTTCAACAAAGCGACATAAAAAAATTATGTAATAAAAGTTCTCCCTTGTGCGGCGCCTTTTGTGTGAATGACACATGCAAAAAAATATTTAATTACATTCAAAATGGGATCATTATGAAATGAAATCATATTGAACTATTTTTAAACATTTACAAGTAATTTATTAAGCTGGGTAATTCCCAAAACTGAAAGCACTACAATTTTTACAGAATATCAAATCAATATCTCTTCATTTTCATATTAGCTGATTAGCATGGTCTTGTTCGATACACATATATCGTCTCCAAATGATCATCAAAATCAGGTTTTTCCATGGTCGATCTAACAACATCAACCCGAGATTTTTGGACGAAAATTTTTGACAGTTCACCATAATTTAATTCATGTGAAAGAAAGTGAGAATCGCCGTGTGCATTTTGAGCAGGTTTCTTCATTACTTTCGGTGAGTCACAATCAGTAGCCGTTTTCATTGACGCACTGCTAGTTTGCCTTGGTGATTCATCCGTGCTTTTGGTCACGGTATCGTTTTCATAAAATTCTTTCTCAAAATTTCTACAAATATCCCGCAACTGATCAATAAGCTTCGAGTCAAAGTCTGAAGCTTTTGGTGGTTCTTTGACTTGTTCACGGATTTTCTTCAACACAAAGTCCTTTTGAGGAAGAAAAGTTTTGCTGAATTTTTCCTCATTGAGTTTTCCTTTTTTTGCAAGCTTTGTGCCGATCCGAATGAGATGCCGAAGGTATTCGTCGCATTTCTGTTCGAGAAAATCTTGATAGAGATCTTCTTCTTTGTTCATTTTTTCCGTGTGAAAATTAAGAAAATCTCAGTAGATTGCTCAGATTTAAAAATCAGAGTTCTAACAATTTTTAAGATCATTGACATAAGTGAATGTAAGTGAGAACACTCAAATTACAATAGTTATGTCTGAAAACTTCTTATCAGAAATCAACGATGATTCATAATTTTTTTAAATGAAATCTCTCAATTATTTCCATTAAAATCACAATGTCACCCATAATAGCTTAAGTAACACTCAAAGATAACAATAAACAATCACTCGAAAGCTTATTTTACTCAAACTTACCTTTTTAAGAATTTAAATTTTGAGACAACAAAGAAATTTGGTTAATTTTTGGCGATTTAACGAAAGATGAACACTTATGGCACTAATTTGATGATTCAGATGCTGTTTATGAACTTATTAAATCGATTATGTGCAATAATTACGCCAGCTATGCTTATTTCAAACCGACTTTAATTAAGCACCGAAACGAACTGAAGAAGAAACTGAATTTAACGAAATTTGAGACTTTTTTGTCTGAATGGCAAACTGACAAAAGTAGTTTGAATTTTTAAAGTACGTTACAAAAGTTCAATTCCTATTTAGTTTAAAGAAATTTTTATTCTCTTCTATTCTTAACATGTTAGATTTAAGGAAATTTTATAATTTTACAAAATATTATTATGTTTAAAAAGAATAGCATTAGAAAATTTAAATATCTCTAGGACAATAGAATTTTTGCACATAAATCTCTCGTTTAAAAGCTCTTGAACTGAAAAAAAAAATCTTGACAAAAGGAAAAGAAACAAATTTAAATCAAAACGAGAAATAAAAATGAATGCACACAAAAAAAGCATCGACCTGCAATTCGGAAGCTCGCTCGTGCTCTTGTCGCATGCACATGATAAATTATTATGAGGGCACACATTCATTAGATGGAAATTTGTTCTCTAAATTATTCACGGCTACTTACTATCATTCAAATTAAATTGTAATAAGCATAAACTCGTCATTATCCAATGTCAAATACACTTGCATAAAACTCGGATATTTTTATAATCCCGTCATTGTCTCAATCACTCTCTCGCCGCTCATATCTATGTGAAAAACTATTTGCTCAGCTTGTCTGAAGGTGAGAAGATGTAGTGATGAGATGAGTAGTTCTGAAAGGCTGTACATTGTCAGTGGCAGTTGAAAGTGAAAAATTAGAGCGATCAGACTTGAATTTTTAAAAATATAAAAATTAAATTGTGGAAAGTTTTTTTTGTGGATTTTAAAAAGAGAATAAAGGATAACAAAAAGTCATCATGAAGTTCATTGTCGCTCTTTGTTTGCTTTTCGCATTGGTAAGTGTACATGCAAAACGAAAAAAATCACCTCATAAGAGGGGGTAAGGTGGAAGGGTTTCGAAATTGAAAACTCCACGTAGAGCTTTGATGGAATTTGTGATGAAAATGGTTAAAAAATTAATTTTTTTCCCAATGCAATTTTAATGATTAACGACAAAATTTAATTCATTTAAAAAATAGTTAAAAAATCAAAAAAATGTTTCAAAACCCACACGTGGGTGTTGCCGTGTAACCCACTTGTAACAGATCAGTATTGGAAATGTAACATGGGGAAGTCCTATGAAGAAGCCTTGGAGAAGCCAAAAAGGAAGCCTTATGGAAAATATTTCTCAATTATGTTACAATTCCCACTGTGTTTCATTTTCCACCATGTTCCATTTTTCACTATGTTCCATTTTCTATTGTGTTCCATTTTCTATTGTGTTCCATTTTCCACTGTGTTCCATTTTCCACTGTGTTCCATTTTCCACTATGTTCCATTTTCCACTGTGTTCCATTTTCCACTATGTTCCATTTTCCACTGTGTTCCATTTTCCACTGTGTCATTTTCCACTGTGTTCCATTTCCCACTATGTTCCATTTTCCACTGTGTTTCATTTTCCATTATGTATCATTTTCACCATGTTCAATTTTCCACTATGTTCCATTTTCCACTATGTTTCATTTTCCACTATGTTCCATTTTCCACTGTGTTCCATTTTCCACAGTGTTCCATTTTCAGATCCATGCCAATCGATTCCTGGTCAAATTCCGAGTTCAACGAGGTACATGAAGCCATACTTTTAAAAAATGGACATTAGTGGCATTCCTTGGACACTCCTGGCCGGCCGTGACGGTCATTCTTCAAAAATCATCAATGCTAATCAATTCCTGATGCAATTACGAGTTCAACGAGGTACATGAAGCCATACTTTTAAAAAATGGACATTAGGGGCACTACTGGCCGGCCGTGATGGACATTGGTGGCACTCTTGGATGGCCATGATAGACATTCCTCAAATATCATCAATGCCTTTCGATTCCTGATACAAATACGAGTTCAACGACATACATGAAGCCATATAACAGGAAATTTGTATGAAAAATGGCATTTAGGGCTGTCCATGGCACGACCTGTGGTCATGACCCTCATAATTCCTAAAATGGCCGAATCTAAATTCATAGACCTACCATTTGGCGAAAACTAGAAGTCTCTAGCTATCTCAGGAGCCGAGATCTCGATGGAACAGACAGACAGACGGACGGACGGACGGAAATAGGCGCATATAAGTGTTACACCACTTCGTGGGTTACACTAAAAATTCTTAGAAATCTCAAAAATAATTTCCAGATTCACGCAAAACCAGTAAGCGATGAAAATGAAAATACGTCTGCTTCAAACTACGATGAGGAATTGCAAGATTCCAAAGAGGTGGAAAAATCTACACAAAAAATATTAACCAAAGTGAAAGCCTCGCCCACTTCACCACCCACAACTGAACTAACTTCAGAAGATGATTTTTCAGACGAAGAATCAGAACCGACCACACAACAAGAGTCAACAACCACAGAAGAGCCGTCAACAACTCCTAAAAATAGTGCAGCAAGTATCAGTACACATCAGCTAATGACAGCTGTATCCATTTTGTTAGTCATATTCACAATTAAATTTTAGTTTCTGTCGTTTATAATTTAAAAAAATGCAAGGAATGTGTTTATGGCTTAAAAAATGTATCGAAAGGTTAAAAATGGTTGATTAAAGTTTTTTAGTGTTTCATAAGTAAAAAAAATGTTTTTTTACTTAAAAGTAAATTTTGTGTTTCAGAAACGTGTTCTTTATCAATGGAATTTCTAAGTGTGAAAACATTTTTATTTTTAGAAATATCTCGCATGCGTGTGGAGCTTTTGAAATTTATCATGATGTAAAAAATGTTTGAATTTTATTTCTCTAATTTTCACTTTGATCTAAAAAACAAGTTTTTAACCCGAATTGAACCAAAAAACTGCCACAACTATATTTTTTTTTGTTATCGATCAAAAACATCAATTTGTGAGTCACCGAGAGTTAAATAAAATTTATTTCACAGCTGGTTTCAAACTTGAGCATTGTAAAATATTTTAAATTACTTTTTTTCCATTTCTCCTTCAAATTATCATTCAATGCCTGATATGAAAAAAGTGCAAATGCGCAATATTTTCTCACACAATAGAATTTATGCAAAATTTCTTTTAAATCCGTGAGATTTTGCATTTGCTCATTTGTTTGAATTTGAGGTAGAAAAATGCTAAAAATAGAGCAATAATATTTGAAAATCATGCTTAAATTATGCCCAAAATTATGCTCCAGTTTCTAGATTAATTAAATAAATATATAAAAGAATTAATTCATAATTTTTTTAAACCTTGAAGCAGCAAAAAAATTTATCAACCTCAACAATGTCCATGTTTAATGTTTATTATTTCAACAATAAACTTGCGTTATAAATTTTTACAACTGTTAATGATTGATATCAAAAAATTAAGTGTTTGAATTTTTCACCTATTCATTTTATTATATAAAACTCTCTATAATTTCCGATTGTCATTAAATTATTCTCGGAAATTTATTAAAATACCTAACCGTGAAAAAATCTTAAAAAAGTACCGGATTTAAAAAAATTAAAATTATTTCAAACAAAATTTTTTGGAATTTCCGAGATTTTGCACTTGTTTATGTATTCGAATTTTAAGTAAAGCGAATTAATGCAGATAAAAATGTAATTGTTAATTATCACATTTACTGCTGTATTGATGACTGCATCGAGAGTTCCTTCGAGGAGTTGAAAAAAAGCTAATATAACTCCAAGACCTACGAGGATCATATAGGGCACAAGTTGATGACGATTTTTCTATAAAAATAAATAATATTAACCAAAAAAATTATTTACTTTTCACTCACATTTCGAGTTCCTTGAATTAGTTGGATGGACGCGTAAAGTGAAGTTATCGAGAGAATTATTACGAAGACTAAAACTAAAATCATAACTAGAGAAAAATATTTTCAATTATTTAATTATTTATTTAAAATTAAAAAACTCACAAACTTGTGACTCTAGCGCGAAATCAAGCTTTGCGAAATCCTCTAAATTTGATTTAATTCCCTCGACAAGTTCTTTGAAAAAGTAAATTGCATACACGAGACCGACTACTAGTAAAACTATCACTGCAAGATTCGACACGATTCCCAAAGTTCCTAAAATATATGCACCCGTTTCAAGCTGCGAATTCAAATTTTTTTTGACTTTGTTAAATTAATTTATTTAAAAATATATTTTTAAACCTTCAAACAGCACAAAAATTTATCAACAGTAATGATGTCCATTTCAAATGATTTTTACTTCAACAATGAACTTCAAAAGCTTTTTATTTTTTTGTTATCATTTTGTTTTTGATCACAGAACAACTTTTTTTAATTTTTTTTTTCTCTTAATAATGTCATTTTAGCAATTAAGTTTTTTCGCTGATGTTATCAACCGTAAAATTATTTGAGTTTAAATCTTGTATTAAAACAATAGGTAAAATAGAACTACATTGTCAATATTTTGAGCTTCTGAAAATGAATGTTGAAAATTTTTTGAAATTTATTTTTAAAAATTTTAAAAGTTTTAAATTTAATTTTTGTACACATTCCAAAACATCTAACGCCATCTAGTTGAATTTTCTTAAACTAAATAATTTTCTTATCGCTGATGACGATATCGAAATTTATCTAAGCTCACGTAAAAATTTATTTCGAACCTTGATGAGTAATAAAATGCTCACTTCTGAGTCAATAAAAATATTTTCGATAAAAAATAATTATTTTATTTTTATTTTAGCAAATAACACTTCCGCCGCCAACTTTTTGAAATAAACTTCTAATGCAAGCATAGAAATAGAGAACTATGCACAACCAAATGAATGAAAAGATGAGCATCAACCATCCTCCGAGGAAGACTTGCAAGAAACCAATGACAACTCCAACCAGCATGAAAATGAGGAAAAGTCGCATTTTTTCGGGGAGGCTCTGAAAGTTTAAAAATTTGTTAGCATGTGAAAATGAAAATATTTTGAGAAATTTACATTTTTAGTTCCTTGAAAAAGCTGCCATGATGCATAAGTCAGTATACCATAGTAGACAATATTGATAACCAGTGTAACCCACGCGCCTGTAAATTTAAATTATAGAGCGATTTAAGTTAATTAAGAGTGGCAAAATCCTACCTGCACTATGGTTAAACATGTTGAAGAACAAATCAACGAAAGTCGAGATAAAAATGATAATCGACACGACACCTGTGAAAACGCTGCAAATGTAACCACCTAAAAGTTAAAGCTTTAGCATTTTTAAATTAAGTTTACAAAATACCAAAATTACCAGACTCCAAACTTAAGCAGCACAGGAATTTTTCTAACGTCAATAAACCCATTTTAAAATAATTTAGCTGTTTTTTATTAGAGTGTTGTCGCTTTGAAATTGCAATCAGAAATGTGAGATTGTTTGTCACATTTTTTTCACACGCTTAATTTTTTTTTCTTATCTAAAAAAACATCAAATTGATTTTGATAAAACTCTACAGACATTTCTTTCTCTATCTTTATTGTTAGTTTGTGTGTATGTCAATCTTGTTGTGATAAAAGACATGTGGTGTATTTTTTAATAAAGAATTCACCACAAATAAATTAAGCTCGAGTTAAATTTCTACGTTCTTCATCGAACTTCAATTTTAAGCTGTACACGCAAGTTAAAAAATAGAACATCACCGCTGTCCATATCATTGCTGCTAAAACGACTCCTGTTCCATTTGTAAAAGTCGTCAAATATGCAAAGATAACACTCAATGCAAGGAAAATTGAATACAAAGCCATTAGTTTGGTGTTTTTCTAGAAAATAAAATTTAAATATTAAAGTGAAGATTTGGAGAATAAAAAAATTCTCACCTTTTTTACTGCAAAAATGACTTGAATTGAAGCCAGACAGAAAAACAAATAAAATAGTGTCGAGACAATAAGAATCAACCAAAATGCTGATTGAAAAAAAAAATAAACATTAAAAGATTTTAAAAAAATTAAATTTTTCTCAAGAAAAGTTTTAATAAAAATTTTCTTCATGTGCGAAAATAAAATTCACCACGTACAAACGATCAAACTTTATGGTGAAATAATTTACTTTTCACCACTTTTTCTTTTTCACTTACAAAAAAATATAACTTTTGGAGATTTTTGTAGAATCAAATTGAATTTGTAGAGATATGCAAGAAAAACTACTGCACTAACTGAACCAGTAAAAATACCGCAAGTTAAAACACCTGAAAATAATTTCATCAATTATTTGAAATTAAATTTATGGTTAAATTTTTAAATACCAGCTTCCAAGCTGAAGCAACAAAGAAAATCTTTCATTGTTGGAGGAAACTTCATGATGATTTGAATATTTTGCACTGAATGAATAAAATAAAATTGATTTACGGAAATTTTTTGTAGTTTTAGTATCTTATCAATGGATTTGAAATTAATCCACAAAAATTATGAAAAAATAATAATTTCAATAATCTGTAATCGCAAAACTTCGTGGTGTAAAAAAATTATTTTATTAAGTTAATTTTTTTACGAATAAACGCTATGAACAATTCCTCCTGTTCTTGCAGTTGAAAATTTGTCTTTCAGGTTCATTAGACAAATTAAGCAGTAAAAAATAAAGCATGTCCATAAAATGGCTGCGACAATGGCACCAATCATGAACCCAACCAACCACCTTATGAATATATTTAAAAATGCCATTACAACACTAACAGCCATGAGGATTAAATAAATTGTCATCAGTGAGGGATTTTTCTAAAAAAAATTAAATAAAAATTTAGTCTCGAAAATGAATAAATTTCGGAGCGGAAGAATTTTAATTTTATACTTTTTGAGCAGCAGAGGATATTTTGATAAAAATCGTTACTTACTTTTTTCACTGCAAAAACAGAACAAGGAAAACAAAAAGAACACCAAATGAGGACCAAAAAACAAAAAACAAAAACAAAACAACACACCAACCGACTCAAAAATTATAGATCGCGAGTGCTTCAATGGTAAATCCAAGATAAAAAGCGGAAATTGCTGCACTAACTATCGCAATCGTGTAAGCGCCTTAAAAACTTTTTTATTAAAAGTTAAAAATATTTAAGAAATTGAGAAATTTTACCAACTTCGAGAGACAAACAGCACAAAAACTTTTCAACTTTCGGCGGGAATCCCATTTTTTAAATTTCAAATTATAAAATAAATTTGCTAAATTTTGCTTCTTATCACACACGAGTCTCGACATGAAATGATATATTTTTCGGAACTAAATTTATTTTATCTTATCTTAGTGATAAAGCTTCTAAAAACGGATAAAAGCGATTGATAAAATATTTTTTTTTTCAAACAAGTGACTACGTAAGGAATCTCCTCTGACGACATTTTTATTATCTATGAATTATTTAAGTACAGTAAGTTAAGTCGAATATCTTTTAATCTAGAGAGTGGTTGTTGACATTTCTAATTGCTAACGAACACAGTTAAAGTTTTTTTTGTTACAAAATCGAAAAATATTAATTTGAAATTTTTAATCCAACTGCTGTTAATTTTTTAAAAAATAATAATTTTTCTTTAATTTTTATTTTTGGCACAAAATTTTCATTTATATTTTTAATCCTCATCTACATAACAGTTCAGTTCATCAATTTTATGCAGTCATCGTGCCTCCATTTAAGAATTTTTGTTTCAAATTTGCAAGACAGAACAAACAGTACAGGATGAAACATGCCCATAAAATTGCAAGAATGATCGCAGTTGCTGTGGTATTCAAAAAAATGTTCAAAAATGCAGCAACAACACTGATGATCATGAAAATCATGTAATATTCCATTTGTCTAGGATTTTTCTGTAAAATTAAAAAAAATTGAATTTTCCTCAACGATAAAAGTCAGTGACGAGTTGATATAAATTTTTTACTCACATTTTTCACAGCGAAAATTAGCAGAATTGTTGCACATAAGTAAATCACATAATAAGTCAAAACAATTGAAAGCACAATCCAAATTCC
Source organism: Tanytarsus gracilentus (assembly GCA_038502055.1). Classification (NCBI taxonomy): domain Eukaryota; kingdom Metazoa; phylum Arthropoda; class Insecta; order Diptera; family Chironomidae; genus Tanytarsus; species Tanytarsus gracilentus. The sequence continues at coordinate 11,139,236 of JAXRKN010000044.1, read as the reverse complement.
TATAAATTAAAAAAAATATTTAAATTTTTAGCGAAACTCAAATTTGATTTGCTTACCAACTCCAACACGTACCATTGAACCATTGACCACTGTTCCGTCAACTCGAATAAAAAATGCAATGAGAAAGGAAAACCATCCGATGTACAAGACACTAACCAAGAAACTTATTGTCGCAAAAATGTAAGCACCTTCAAAGTTAAAATTTACAATTTTTATGCCACGTGTCAAAATTTACTCCACAATATTTACCAGCTTCAAGAGACAAACAGCACAAGAAATTGTTAATTTTTGGTGGACAGCCCATTTTTAAAATTAAAATTTTTTAATTTTTGATCCTTTCACTTTTAAACGATTTTACAAAATGATAAAACATGGAAAGAAACTCGTAGATTTTAAAGTAAAATTTTTATCTTATCACGATTGAAATCCATCGAAATTAAAGAATTTTATAAAAATAAAATTTGTTACTAATCAATGACGCAAATAGTGTAGGTCAGGAATCTCGTTTGACGCAATTATGATTAATCTTAAAAGTTGTTGAGTCATAACTGATTGTGCAGGAATGCTCGTGGGTTTGTTTTGTTTTATCAAAAAAAAACCATTCATGCAAGGAATTGTTTCGTCACTACATCCACTAACTATAAAATTTTAGGTGTGTTTTCAAAAGTGCATTGTTATAAAAAATTATATTTAAAAAAAACATAAAAAAATATTTAAGTACTGAAAACAAAACGTACAAAAATTAATTTAAATCCCAATTTAAATTTAATTTTTAAAAATATTATTTCTATTTTTGAGGAACATATATTTTATGAGCTGCGGAAATTCCCAATTAATTTGATTTTGACGTTTCAAAAAACACTTTTAAATCTGTTATCGGCCATCAAGTGCGAACAATTATTAAAACAATCTGAGTCATGGCTATAAACTTTTCCCAAATGAATCACAATTTTATCGAAAGCAATAAGTTGACGATATTCGTTACAATTCGCCACGAGACCTCCAAAGCTGAATCGTGATAAAATCAAGTGCTTTAAAAATACAAAAATTTATCTTTTTTTCTCGTTAATTTTTTTTTATCTTATCACTTTTATATTACAAATAATTGTGGTGCATTGGTGACACTTTGCTGTCGATTATTGTATTGAACGATTTCTTCCAGCGATTTTTCACGATTGAACTTTCGATAGAGTGACCGGACACAAATGAACAAGTAAAAATTTAGCATTGCAAAAATTACTAAAAAATAAAATTTTAAAATGTTGAAATAAATTTAATTTTTTAAAGTTTACTTCCATAGCTGATTCCGTCGTAGCCAGTTGCAATTATTTGTAAAAATGCAATGCCTTTTCCCACACAAGTTATGATCATTATTAAAATTAACTGAGATGGATCACGCTGAAAATTTAAACGTTTAATTCTTATGCAAAGATGGAAGTTATTTCATAAAAATTAAAAAACCTTTCTCGTTCCTTGAATGAGAAGAAATCCGGCGGCAAAAAGAACAAGCAAGTATGCGATGTAAATTGAAGAAATCACCAAGACACCTTTGAAGTATTTTTGATTAAAATTTTTAAAACATTTATTTTTAGTTAAATTTCTCACCAACAATGATGATAAAATTAATTGAGTCTGTTGGAATTTGGGTGATTCCAATGCTTGCAACAGTCATTATTAAAATCAATCCAGAAATTCCAAGAATGCTCAAAATTATCGTTGAATAGCCAATAATTAAACCTAAAAATATTTAAAAGGTTTGAAATTGCAATTTAGTCTTGAAAAGTCAATTGATAGAATTTTAAAAAAATATTTCTCACATCCCGTTTTTAGGTCCACACAACATAAAAAACTATCAACTGTTGGACAGCCCATCATCGATTAATTAAAGTTATGCAAATTTCCACCAAAAAAGCTCTCAACATTTTTTTATCACACGCTTGAACTTTATCATTATGATTCCATTAACGGATTAATTTTATCAGCGGCAAAAATTAAATCATCGATTTTACTTAGAAGAATTTTTTTTTTGTAATTTATTTATTGACCAAAATTTGAGTGACTGGTGCTAAATATTTTTTCGAGTATTTGTTAAAAATTAAAAATTAAAAAGGTTGAATTGGCTGAAGGTTGACATTTGTGTTGTTGCCCATTTTCTCCTCTAAAAGTTTCTTGTAGAGCGAATAAATGCAGATGAAGAAATAAATGTAAATGCAAGCGTAAAGAAGTGCCGATCCGAGTCCAGCAAAAAGATTAACGAGCAGTGAAAGGAACGCCATAAAAATTCCAATCACCATGAGGATCATGATGAGTTTCATGCGGTATGGATCGCGCTAAAAAATGTTTTTTAATAAATAAATAAATTAAAAATTCAATAAATGTTTCTCACTTGTCTGACGGCCATTACGAGTCCAATTCCGGCCATTAAATAAATGAGAAAGTAAAGAATGTAAAGACTTCCAATAATGACCCACGCCATCGACTCCAATCGATCTTGTGTCGATGAGCCAAATAAAAGTGCCGTTGACGCCATAAAAACCAAACCGATTGAACCAAGCATCAAGAAGAAGCTCATGATGGCCGTGAACCAGCCTAATTTTGGGTGTGGTAATTTATTTTAAATTAAAATAAAATTTCAGGAGTAAATTAAATCTTACCAATGATCATTCCGCCAGTTTCCAAATTGCAACAAAAACAAAATCTTTTAACTGTCGGCAGTCCCATTTTTAATTATTTTATTGAACCAGAAGTCCTCACGGTGCAAAATCAAATTTTCAAATGAATTATTTTATGCGGTTTTCTTATCAAAATTTTTTTATCTCGAAAATGTTCTTATCATTAAAAAAGGAATTTAGATATGAATTTTTTTTGGCAACGAGTTTATCAAAGACACAAAAATTATGAGAAAATGAAATGACAAAAAAAATCAAAAGTATAAAAGATGAAAATGAAAAAGTGGTGAAAAAAAATCCCAACACAAAATTTGAATTTTTGTCAAATCAAAAAAATTATTGATCAATTTTTGCCCAATAAATTTTTTCCTATGGAGAACTTTTCACTCTCTTCTATTTTCTGAAGATATTAAAACCAATTTAATTAAGTTCAATTTCGTTTTATTTTAAATAAACTGCAATATTAAAAAAGTGCGTCCATTATTCTCGAACTCAGGCATTAAACTGTGATATTGATTTTCTTCGTGATGACCACAATTGCTTCATCTCTCAACATTTTATATAAATTAGCTACGCAAACAAAGAAATAAACCAAAATTGCGCCAAAAATTATGTTCACGACTTGCATGATCATGCAGTAATCGCATTCTACACTTGGATTATTCTTGAAAATTTCCAATCTACTCATTGCAATAATTTCGTAGTATTTACTGTCATAAATGACGATAAGAATCACTCGAATAATTCCAAGCGCCAACATTACAAGCATAAAGATAAGCTTTTTAGAGTTGTACTGAAATGAGTCAGGAAAAAGTGAAAATTACAAATTAAAATTGAGGTAAAACTGAACTTTTCATAAATTAATTAACTCACTTCTTTAGCTCCAAGATAGAGAAAACCTGCAGCGACAAACCAAGCTATTCCGTATGCAATGTTAATACTCAACACTACCATGGATACTACGAAATTAATAATTATTATAGATAATTTAAAAATATTTAAAATTTACCTAAGAAATCATTTTCCCTTCGACTTAACTCCGCTATCTCATAAATTTTGAACGAGTAACCTAAAATCATTTCTCAAATTGAGAAAATCAAAATTATTTCAAATTCAAATTACCACCAATGATTGCAACTGAGAAAATTGCACTAAAAATCGCAATGACGTAAGCTCCAATTTTCAATGAAAATGCACAAAAAAAATTACTAATTATCGGACGCTTCATCTTGACCCTTCAATATCTTAACAAAAACTAAATAATAGTTCCAAAAAAAGATTATCGATTGTAGTGAAAATATCGATTGATATAAAAAAATTGATAAAAATTTAATTGGCAATAAAAAACGCATCGAGTTTAAAAAACCTTATCTGATATTTGACAATTGACTTGAGTCCCAGTGATGATAACAAAAATTATACTTTCAAAAATATTTATTTTTAAAATTTTCAATTTCTAAAATTTATCATTAATTTTTCAAAGTTATTTTAAATTATTTGCTTGTTGGCCAATCATTGTTGATGGTGGTGACATTTCCTTGCGCATTTTCATTTTTGATTTTATGGTAAAGCGAGAAGAGAGTGAGGAAGATATAAACTGCAATAGCAGCACCGATGATGTTGGTAATGATTGCAAGCCCAGAAGATGCAAAGATCGACAAAATATCCAAGACGACACCAATTGCGAGGATAACGAGCATGAACATCATCTTCTTGTGTAAACGCTAAATTTAATGAAATAAGAAATTGAATTAAATTTTTTAGGTGATTTAATTTTTCGAATTATCTTTCGAAAAAATTTTATAAGTGTATATGATAACCGGTTGATAAAAAAGTTTATTTTACCCGCTTGATTCCGTTGAGAAGGAAAAAGGCTGCGACCAAATAAACCACCAAGTAAACGGCAAATACAGCAAAAACCACCATCAAAACTTTAAATAAAATAAAATTAAATCATTATTCTTTTAATTTTTAACAAGTTCTAACGAATTGCAGCAGCTTGAAGAACATCATATTCCGGATCTGTTTCACTGATGGCTCCAATCGCAACGCCTGAAAGAATCGCGAGAGAAACACAAACTGAAATATAAAAAATTAATCAATTAAATTTGTTCAAATATTTATCGACGTAAAAGATTAATGTCACGTTTTTCAATTTTAAAAAAACTCACTAAGTAATCCTAAAATCCCGCCAACAATGCTGAACCACGCAATCACCTTTCCTCCTGTCTCGAGGCTCATGCAGCCCAAAAAATTATTAAAAATTGGCTTCATTTTTTCTCTTATTTCTTCCCTTTAAGATTCAAGTTTTAAAACTGAAGTGAATGAATTTCGACAAGTTATTAAATAGCAATTCGATGGATTTTTCAAGGCTCTGACACTCTCCGTATTACGGAAAAAACGGAAAAAATACGGAAAAAACGGAAGAAAACGGAAAAAAACGGAAAAAACGGAAAAAACGGAAAAAAACGGAAAAAACGGAAGAATACGGAAATTAATTTGAAAGCAATTTATATATTTTTTTGCTAATTTGAGCTACGAATTTTGAAATGTTTTTTAATATTTTGAGTTTATTTGATGTACTAAACATTGAAATTCACTAAATTGTTGAAAAAATTGATTTTATTCGGGTATTGAAATCCAAAATGTCCATTTCTCAAGTAAACTTCACAACTTATTGCTTGAAGTATTTTTTCAACTTTGAATCAGACCAAGAATCATTTAAAAATGATATTTTTAAAGTTGTTTCCATCATTAACATCAGTTAAACCCAAAATTTCATTTTTCACAACTATGGCTTGAGGTAATTTGTTGGACTTGAGATAAGAAAAAAAATCGAATGATATGGATCAATTTCTAATTATTTTCATCATGGACATACGTATTCATGCCAATAATGTACTTTGTTTAATTAAAAATAGGTTGAAGAATTTTTTTTTGAATTTTGTTGACTTAGCTCCATCAACTGTTGTTTATTTGAAAAATACTCAATTTTGTAGCTTTACAATGGTTAAATTCTTAAAGTTTAATTTGCCGCTGAATTTTTAGGTTAAACATTCATCTTAGAAGACTTAACGTAATGTTTTAAAACATCTAATTAATCCATTTGCATAACCGTTAAATCTTCCAGCTCAAGAATAATGGACAAAAAAACTCTCGCAAGAATTAAAAATCCGAACAGTTATAGCTTTAAAAATAAGTTTAGCAGATAAAATTTTGAAAATTTGACCTTAAATACTAAGTACCTCGGACTTATTTAATCCTACTCGGCATCAAAAGACGAGTTCAACGTGGTACATGAGGCCATAGTTATGAAAAATGGACATTATGGATGTCCGTGGCAATACAGGTCGACCATGAAGGACATTCCTCAAAAATTATCAATATCAATCAATTCCTGATCCAATGACGAGTTCAACGATACCCATGAAGCCATGGTTCTGAAAAATGGACATTAGTGGCACTCCTGGCCGGCCATGATGGACATTCCTCAAAAATCATCAATGTAATTCGATTCCTGATCCAATGACGAGTTCAACGACATACATGAAGAAATATAAGAGAAATTTTTTTTGAAAAACGGACATTATGGCCGTCCGTGGCACGACCTATGGGCATGACTCAAAAAAATTTTAGTGCTTGCACATAAAGACCCTCAGAGCTAACATCTGGCGAAAACTAAAAGTCTCTATGTAGCTCAGGGGCCGAGTTCTCGAAGGTACGGACGGACGAACAGACGGACGGACGGACGGAAAGATGAGTATATAGGCGTTACCACAACTTTGTTGGGTTACGCTAAAAACATTGTGACCGTTCACGGCAAATGTCATCACCAAACATTTTTGCAAATGGGTTAATTTAGAGCATCTGAATTAAATGTAAAAATTTAATTTACCAGGAAAATATAGAAAAATAATAATTTTTTTTATCAGCGAGTTTTCTTGCAAGTATAAAGCCTCCACAGGTCTTGGAAGCAGACCTTAAAATCTTAGGCGGCAAAAAAAACTTGTTCGTTTCATTACAAAATCAAGTGTTGGCTCTTGAAAGACATTGAACGTCGCTTAAATAAGCACATTAATGAAATTTTGTAGAATTTTGTTGCTCTAATTTACATTTTCTGTAAAAATTTGTTGAAAAAATCATGCTTTAAAAACAATTTTTTTTATATTTAGTACAAATAAAATCTTTAGCAACCATGAAAAAAAACGGAAAAAACGGAAAAATACGGAAGAAAACGGAAAAAACGGAAGAAAACGGAAAAAACGGAAGAAAACGGAAAAAACGGAACATTTTTTTCCGTATACGGAGAGTGTCAGAGCCTTGGATTTTCATTATCACTTTAACTAGGCGATAAGATAATTATTTTTATATATAGTTAATATATTTTATTTTTGCGTCATTGGGAGTTCTCGAGTTTGGATATTTTTTTTTTCAAAATCTATTTTAAACTTCTTTAATAATGACAACATAAATGTACATTAAAAAATTTAAATTTACTAAAAAAAATTACGTGCATGAAAGTATTTGTGAGCAGATAATATGAATGTAATTTTGTAGGAATTACCTTGAAAACGTTATCAATCACATGGTGTTCGTCATAAGGTGGTTGTAATGGTCATCAACTCTAATTTTAACTTCAATCAAATTAATGAATCACTTGATAAATTTTTATGTGATTGAGAAAAGTTGTGCGCCCCTTTGAAGGTAAAGTTAAGAAATAAATCTATTTAAATTTTTCTTAGTTTAAGTGTGTTTTTCGTGTTAGAATTACCATAATCGTATAGACAAGTCATCGGTTCATTGTCGGATCATCGAGTTAATTAATATTAGTCAGGTAAAAAGCAAGAATGAGTGAAAAAATAACTGATTTTTTTTCCATAACTTTCAAATTTAATTCATATTAATAATTAATATTGCACTCATTCTTGCTTATAGAAGTGTCAAGCACTTTCTTGTTTTGCTAAAAAATAATTAAAAATTGATAAATCCAAAGAATTAGTTGTTTTCTCGGTTGTTTTGATATCACTGGATCTCTACTGGATGTTTACCCTCTATGACCTCTAAAATTTACATTCCAATTTCCAATTTTTGTTTTTAGTGTAACCCACGAAGTGGTGTAACACTTATATGCGCCTATTTCCGTCCGTCCGTCCGTCCGTCCGTCTGTCTGTCTGTCTGTTCCATCGAGATCTCGGCTCCTGAGATAGCTAGAGACTTCTAGTTTTCGCCAAATGGTAGGTCTATGAATTTAGATTCGGCCATTTTAGGAATTATGAGGGTCATGACCACAGGTCGTGCCATGGACAGCCCTAAATGCCATTTTTCACACAAATTTCCTGTTATATGGCTTCATGTATGTCGTTGAACTCGTATTTGTATCAGGAATCGAAAGGCATTGATGATATTTGAGGATTGTCTATCATGGCCATCCAAGAGTGCCACCAATGTCCATCACGGCCGGCCAGTAGTGCCCCTAATGTCCATTTTTTAAAAGTATGGCTTCATGTACCTCGTTGAACTCGTAATTTCATCAGGAATTGATTAGCATTGATGATTTTTGAAGAATGACCGTCACGGCCGGCCAGGAGTGTCCAAGGAATGCCACTAATGTCCATTTTTTAAAAGTATGGCTTCATGTACCTCGTTGAACTCGGAATTTGACCAGGAATCGATTGGCATGGATCTGAAAATGGAACACTGTGGAAAATGGAACACAGTGGAAAATGGAACATAGTGGAAAATGAAACATAGTGGAAAATGGAACATGGTGAAAATGAAACACAGTGGAAAATGGAACATAGTGGGAAATGGAACATAATGGAAAATGAAACACAGTGGAAAATGGAACACAGTGGAAAATGGAACATAGTGGAAAATGGAACACAGTGGAAAATGGAACACAATAGAAAATGGAACATGGTGGAAAATGAAACACAGTGGGAAATGTAACATAATTGAGAAATATTTTCCATAAGGCTTCCCTTTTGGCTTCTCCAAGGCTTCTTCATAGGACTTCCCCATGTTACATTTCCAATACTGATCTGTTACAAGTGGGTTACACGGCAACACCCACGTGTGGGTTTTGAAACATTTTTTCATCTTTTTCCGTTTATATCGAGATTTTAAATTAAAGTTTACCAGAGGGTGAATAGGAAAAACTTAATTAACTTCACCAGGGGGAAATAAACGCATTTAAATGGGTTTTCGTAAAAATTACATTTTTGAGTTGTTTTGAATTGTTTATGAAGCCTGAATTCTTTACTATTGTCACAGGACTACGAGGTTTTATTCGCGAGCACAATTACAATGGTGTATTTGAAGTCATTTTGGATGAAGTTATGGAGGTGATCAACGATGATGTTTTCTTTTATCAATGGCAATAGCTGAATTTTCGTTATACGTGCATTTCATTTTCGCGAAAAAATACAGGCTTTTTGGCTATCCCAATCTCCCAAAAGAAGGACCAAGAGATCCAAATAAATGGACAATAAAATGGAGAAATTTATTAAAAACGGTTGTGGGTAGAAATGATGACATGGATGAGGAGTATAAGAATCTACGAAGTTCCTTGCCACTCCATAACCGGCCAAAATATGACACGTACCGTCGAACCCGTATTCTTGATGAAGCCCTAAAGACTTTTGAAATTAATATGAAAAATTCAATCGTTTTGAGACTGGCGAAATTGCTCGCACGCTATTTTGTCAAAGTGCCTGATGAAAATGGTGAAAGAATGGGACGTGATGTAGCTATGAATCATGTTCGTGTTTTGCTAGCTCCGCCATTTCCGTACGACGAAAGGCTCCGAGTGTCATTCAGGGACTTGGAAGCTCATCCTTATCAATACATTAATTTTATGTATTACTTACAAGAAGCATTAAGGGCAGTGGAAACTAAATCATTCCATGTAATTCCACAAGGCAGCTACCAGCAAAAGTTCATACATTATACACACTCTGCTATCGAAGATTTGGTTGCTCGATATTGTAAAAAAACAAATCAGCAATATCCAGGAAAAATTAACGGACCAGTCAATACGCGATTTTATCATTCCTTGTTCTTCGGATTCGAAAAATATGAAACTGAGGACAAAAAATATAAAAGTATATTGACGGATGGTGTGAGAGTACATATCATAATGGAGAGACAAGGACAAGAGATGGCAACTCTTGTATCCGATAAAATTGATATTCATTTCCCGCACAAAATCCATCTGATTATCATAAATATCCACTCCCCAATTATGATTACGTGGGAGGCATTGACCCGGTTATTAAATTGATGATTGGAGGCGTTTTTTACAACTCAGTGACTGGCAAGCGTAAATTATTCAAGCTTTCATATCTGGACAGTGTAGGTCATTATTCGAGGAAGGTAAACTTTTTGGCTTGGTCGCGTGTTGTTGAGTCACGCATTGCTAAGGATCGTGAGGCGCTTGATAATATCGGAGCATCATCACAAGATTACCAGGCATTTGGTACTTTTGAGCTCAAGAATTTCATGCTCAAAATTAATCTATACGCTAAGGCGAAATTCAGACTAAAATTTGACAACTACATCAGAAGGCGAAAGAAGTTGGATGCTTTTGTGGATGATTTTTGCCCGAGAGATGAAACAACAGTCCTCTTCTATGGTTCAGCACGCTTTCCTTCCTTTATTAAAGGGTGAGTTTCTTTTATTGATTTTAATAATATGTCTAAATTATTTGCTTTAATAATAGTTACATCCGCACACCGCAATCGGGACTCATGTCAGCCTTCCGACGTCTCAAAAGATGCACACTCCTCCCGACTGGAGAATTTCGATCCACGAAGTGCTGTTGCATGTGCTTTAATGTTCTCCAACTACCAGCAACACTCAAAAATCGTTCTCGTTCTTGTGACGTCTGCAAGATATCCTTCAATCGAGATACTAGTGCAGGAGCTAACATGATTGTCCGTGGACTTGCTGAGCATTTTGGGGATCTAGGATTTAATCTGCCACAGGGTCTTAAATGACAGCCGAGAAATGTAAGAAAAATGAGAATATAAATTTGAGTTTTCGACACTAATTTTTTACTTCTTAGGATGTGCAAGTCATCCAAGATGTGCAGTTCGATGAATCCGAAGATGAGGATTACGACTTTTTACTCGACGGAATTTCTGACATCACAAAATATTGCGATTTATTTTCTGTTATGAGTAAAAAGGATTAAAAATAAAGGAAAAGATCCTTAAATCCAAGATTAATATATTACGATCCAGTATAAAATATCTTTAGATTAAAAATTTATTTGAATAGTAAATTAATTTAAAATTCTCTCAAATTATAATTTTATAAACTTTCTGTTGATTAAAAAAATATTCTCTCTGATTTTTGCGGAGTTTGTTTTGCTTGGCGAGATGATACAAGTGGTAAGTGTAGAAAAATGACACGATCATAAGAGTGAATGTAGCTCCTAAAACATTCGAGTGTTGATAATTTGTGAAGTAAGATGGTATCAACAAAATTAGTCCAAAAAATTCGATAACGAGCATGAAGAAGAATCTTCGCGAATTTCTCTAAAAATTTTAAAATTATTTAATGGAATTTTATAAAAAGTTCAACATTACCTGTGAAATTCCAGTCCATAAAGCCCAACCAGCAAAAATAGCGAGAATTCCATAAATCACATAGCAAGCCATCATCGCATTCTCCAAATCTGTTTACTCATAAATTATGCACTCAAATTTTATAAATAAAATATTTTTTTACCTGTTATTCCCACCCATCTAGGTTCACCAATGAAATTAAAGCAATTTGTACCAGCAACTAATTATAAAAATTTAATTAATGATTTTCAATATTTCTAAATTCTCACCCAAAGCTCCTCCACTTCCAACATTAACGAAAATCATCGCAATAAATCTTCCAAAACATTCCATTCGAAGTCCACAAGAAATTCTTTTAGAATTTTGATTTTCAAATTCGCCGGCTAGAGCGGTCAAAATTTTGTTTTCGATTTTAACAAAAACAATCAGAGTGACCACTAATAAAGTGATTAAAAATGGCAAAAAGAAATATAAATAGTCAAAGGTGACCCAAACAACCATCGGATATAGTGAAAAAGCAATACCGATGCATTGAGTGACAATCATTGGCTGAAGTTTGTCCAAATTTCCCTGCAAAATATTTTATATTTTAAAGAGCTAAAATTTTTGATTTAAAATCTACCTCTAACACTCCATTCCACATTTTATAGCTTGCAAAAAGTGAAAGAATTCCACATGCAATGCAGACGGAGAAAAAAATCACCACAGAGCCTTAATTTTTTTGGATAAGTTTATTTGAACAAAAGTATTTAATAAATTTTTACCTTCATAATTTACGATTTGATAAAGGAAAGCTTCTAGTCCAGCTGTAAATTTAAGTTATTTTAATTTCTATAATATAAAAATTTTACTAACTAGAAATTAATGCAAATCCCAAAATTGTGCAAAACGCTGCAATTATTCTTCCAATAATTTTAGTAGAAAAAAATGAATTTAACTTCATTGTCACAACTCGTCCGATTAAAATTTCGCACTGAAATGAGTTAAAGACTTTTTTTTGTTTATAATGCAATTAAACTCGTGATGATTAGTCATCAACGATAAAAAAGTATTTGATTAACTTCTGAAAAAAATCGCAATCAAAAAAGAACGAAACCAGTAAAATAAAGATTTATGGTTCAAATTGATTATTTGATGTTTTTAGATTTTTTCTTTAGTATTGTAAAATAATTAGTCAAAATTTATTTTCAGAGTTTACTTGGATTTCGAAGTGAAAAACATCCCGAAATTAATTTACATCCCAAAAGAAGCTTTTAAAATATGAAAAAAATTCAATTTGTTGAGTTTCCTATAAAATCTTATTCACGATTAGGATTAAGTAAAATTCACATCGCATTTTTTTCGAGAACTAACGGAAGATGCAAATTAAAACAAACTCATCAGTAGCACAACAATTCAGTCAATAAATATTAACTTAAAAACACATTAATTAAAGAGAAATTTTACACATCTAATTTTATCAGCATAACTTTTGTACATGATCGGTCATTTAAAAATTAAAAAAAGATTAAATTTATTTCCTGTGTTTAGTCGCACGAGAATAAAAGACGCACTCAATGTAATTTTTTTATAAAATTTAATCATCGCTGAGCATAAAATTAATTAAAATAATTTTGTTGGAACCTCCAAAAATTGTGACATGAGTTTGTCATTTTTTGTGAAGTGATACAATTATGCTAACTCAGGATTATTACTTAAATTTTTTGGTGTTTCAATTTAATTTGTTGCTATGAGGAGAAAGAGAAAAATCTTTGTTGTGATCTTTTAGTCTCGCGACAGAGTTCGAAAAGATCAAATCAAAATTATTCAAGCATGGAAAATTTCAAAGAACTTTGTGGTTTCAGTGAAATTTTTTATCAAAATCAAAATCAATTGCAAGATGCAAACGATAATTTCGCTTTAATTAATAATTTTGACGAAACTGTGTCAGTGTCTTCGGATATTTTACCAATTTGTTCTCAAGGAGAAGCAACAAAAATGGAAACGACGGTTGTTTTACGAGAAAGTGCGAATGAGCGAGAAAGAAGAAGAACAAAAGCTGTCAATGAAGCATTTGAGAATTTGAGAATGACCCTTCCATCGTACACAATTAAACCATGCAAAATTCAAACACTTAAATTGGCGATAAGGTTTTGAAAAATTCAATTTTTTTACTATTAATTTCTTAAATTTTTTTTAAACAGATACATAAATTTTTTGCACCAGATACTCGATGACAAAACTTGCCAAGAAACCCCATATATTCCATCATATTGGAAACTTCATGAGCAGTTTGAAGAAATTGAAAATAATTTAAAAATTGAATGATTTTTCCCACTTCTATAATATACCCTAAAACTAATTTCATCTCGAGCATTGAAGAGTTTACGGCTGTGCGGCACGCACAGCTGTTGTCGCGTAGCGAAGCGGAGCGAGATCAGCTGTGTAAGAAGTAACGGTAGAAAAATTTTTAAACTTTAAATTAATTCCTCAGTTTCGATATAAAACCCTTCGACAAAACAATAACATTTGGAGAAAAAAATACAAATATTTAAAATTCGTCAATTCATCATAAAACAAATTTAAATCACATCAAAGGAACACAAAACAAAGGTAAAGAAAAAAATTAAATAAAAATAATTTTCAAATAAAGAAAATATTTTAAATTTTCAGACAAAACAACCAAACACCAGAACGAAAAATAATTTAGAAAAATAAAAAAAAAATGTCTTGATACTTTAATTTTAACCAAGCAGAAAGGAACAACAAGAAAGCAAAGGAAGGAAACACAGGACAGGAGCAAAAGAGGCCACAATCACAAGAAAAAAAAGTCCCACCTTGAAAAGTAAGAAAAAAATAAAAAAAAAGTTCATTAAAAAATAGAAACTAGCAAAAAATTAACTAGATAAATAACAATAAAAGTAAAAAAAAAAAAGAAAAAAAAAAAAAAAAACGAAATAAAAAAATTAACAGGAAAAAGTATTAAATAAAATATTAAAAAAATTTTAAAACCCACTTCTATTTATACATTCCCACGAAAAGTATAAAAAAAAAAAATCATATAAAGACATATTTTTATATATTTTTTTACCCCTTCTACATCAAAAAAATTTTATATTATTTCTGTATCGTGATATATTTTAAACATGCGGTGCATTAATACTTGAATGAATGAAAATTAATTAAAGATCAAAATAAAAAGGGGGCGGTTTAAATAATTAAACACTTGCAAAATCACATAAAAATATACCGCCCCACTTCTTTATTTTATCTTTAATTCCAATTTTCATCCATTCAATATTACATCACACATTTTAAAATATATCACAACAAAAAATATCAAATTTTGTTTGATTACCAAGGAACAAAATATATAAAAATATCAGTTTTATACTGATTTTATTTTATTTTATACTTTTCTCGAATGTACAAATAAAGGTTTTAAAATTTTTTTAATATTTTATTTAAGATAATTTTTGATCTTTTTTAAACTCGCCGAAATTTTCTTAATTTTAATGGATCGTTAAACATTTAAAGAACAAAATTACTGTCATAAATCGAAATTTAGTTTTAGGTTAAATATTTTCGATGATAAAAAATAGTTTTTAGGATTTTTAGAAATTTTAAATATCAAATATAAAAATTAACTTGAAATCTAACTTTTTCATTATAAATTTGAACTCACAATTAATCTCATTCAAATTTTAAAAAATCGATAAATTTGAAAATTAAATCATTTGACTTTCATTAAATTTTTTACTCTCTAAAGTGCGACGTCGTCTATGAACTGGAACAATTTCGCTTTGTTTTCTTCGGCTCTCTTGATCTTTCTTATTTAGTTCAATAATTTTTTGGAAATTAACAAAAAGGCAATGGGTGTAAAATATTGAGATGAACATGAACACAGCCATGATTATTGTAAGTATTTTTACTAAATTACTGCGCATTAAAAGTATAAAAGTTATTATAGATAGAAAAAGTCCAATTAGTTGAGTGATGAGCATCATTTTGATTTTGTTAAGTTTTTTCTAAAAAGTAAAAAAATAAAATATAAAATTTAATTTTTGAATCTTTTACCTGTGAAATTCCTTCCCAATAAACGAATCCCGCACAAACAGTTAAAATTGCAAAAATAAAATATGTATAAAATGCGAAACTAACGCCCGACGTTTCTTGATAAATTAATAGAGGCAGTGTCACTAGTATGCTAAATAAGCCTGACACTAAAAAGTAAATTAAAATCATCCCAAAAATTCATCTTAATAAATTATTTACATATTGTCGCAATAAATCCGAGGACAATGTAAATGACCGCAAATATTTTGCCAATTTGCTCGATTGGCAAAGAAAAATAAAAGAATTCACGATTAATTTTCATAACTGGTTGCTTCAACGAATTTCAATTAGTGACTGAAAAATAATCTTAATAGGAATTTTTCTGCTGAAAGATTAGATAAAAAAAATTATTTGAGGATCACTTGAGAAAAAAATTGAGATAAATTTTATAAAGATTTTATTTAAATTTTTGTACAATTTATTTTTTGTTACTTTTTTGAACATAAAAAATTTGCTCATTGTTAAAGTTTGAAGTTTGAATTCTTTCATTACTTTCTAAATTAATTCTTTTAATGTGAAAATACAAACTATAAATGAAAAATAAAGAAATTGTGGTCAGTAAAACTAGTACTATTGTAATTAAGATGCCATATTTTCCATTTATCTCGAACAAATGCAAAAAGGATAGAAAAAATCCAATATGAAGGGTGGCGAGCATCAATTTTACTTTTGATAGTTTTTTCTATAAAAAAAATTTAAAATTTAAATTTAGACAATTTTAGGGGTTGAGAAATTTGCAATAATTTTAACTGTAATTAAATGCAAATTTCCATCTGTTAAACATTTTTTTACCTGCGAAATTCCAGAAAGTAAAATAAATCCAGCACTTACAGTGAGAATTCCAAATGCCAAGTATGCATAAGATGCAAATAAAAATCCTAAAAGAAAAATTATTAACATTATTTTTAATTTAATTTGTCCTTCAATGCAATGGCCAAAATAATTTTTTTAATGAATTTTTTATACCAACTTGTTAATTCATTTTCGTAGTAAGACATTAAAGAAAAAAGTACACTGTAAAGTCCACCACCAATAACGATCGTGAATCCAAAAATAATACTGACGACTGCAACGATTTTCCCGATTGATTCAATTTGAAGACAAAAACAGAAATTGTCCTGAGTAAATGCCATCATGGAACTGATTTCCTTGAACTCTTTCACGAAAGTAATCTCGCAATACCCACAAAACAAAAACTTATCAAATTTATGTCAATTTTACGTAAAATCTGTATAAAAAATTTTTTTTACGTAAAATTCATATACTTTTTACATTAAAAAAATGTAAAATTTACATTAAATTTACATAAAATATTTTACGTCAAATAATTAACATAAAATTTACATCAAATTTGACGTAAAATATATATAAAATATTTTATGTCAAATAATTTAACATAAAATTTACATCAAATTTGACGTAAAATTAATATAAAATATTTTATGTCAAATAATTTAACATAAAATTTACATCAAATTTGACGTAAAATTGATATAAAATATTTTACGTCAAATAATTAACATACAATTTACATCAAATTTGACGTAAAATTTATATAAAATATTTTATGTCAAATAGTTTATCATAAAATTTACATCAAATTTGACGTAAAATTGATATAAAATATTTTACGTCAAATAATTAACATAAAATTTACATCAAATTTGACGTAAAATTTACATAAAATATTTAACGTCAAATAATTTAACATAAAATTTACATCAAATTTGACGTAAAATTTATATAAAATATTTAACGTCAAACAATTTAACATAAAATTTACATCAAATTTGACGTAAAATTTATATAAAATATTTTATGTCAAATAATTTAACATAAAATTTACATCAAATTTGACGTAAAATTAATATAAAATATTTTACGTCAAATAATTAACATACAATTTACATCAAATTTGACGTAAAATTTATATAAAATATTTAACGTCAAAAAATTTAACATAAAATTTGACGTAAAATTTACATAAAAAAATTTATGTTAAATAATTTAATATAAAATTTACATCAAATTTGACGTAAAATTTATGTAAAATAATTTTACGTACAAATTTGACGTTTTATCGTCACTTTTTTTGACGTCAAATTTTATATAAAATTTACATAAATTTTATGTCAAAATTTTACATCAAAATTTAACATCAAATTTACATACTTTTTGAGTTTAAATTTAATTTAAAATTCACGTCAAAAATTAATTTTTGAAAAACTTAGGTAAATTCATATAAAATAATTTACGTCAAAAAAATTTAACATAAAATTTACATCAAATTTGACGTAAATTTTATATAAAACAATTAAGGTCAAACCATTTTAGACGTTAAAACTCGAAACCAATTTATGTCAAGAAAATTTCTTTCTTGAAGTAAAATTCGTATTATACCATGAGTCAATTTTTATAATTTGAACATTTTCACCTAAATTTTAGTGTTAAATCAATGTATGTCAAAATGAGTTTTTTATTTCTTGATTAATGAGTCGTTCTTTGGTAGTGTTGCATAAATTTTTTTCTAAAATGCATAATCTCCGAAAAAATATTGTTTTAAATTTTAAATCTTCATTTATTTTAATTGTCATTATAATAGATCAAGATCTTCGTTAAATTTTTAAATAAACGATTACATAGCAAGGTTAATTTGCTGAAAATATTTTACGGAAAACGTTTTTTTCTTCAAAAATATTATAAAAAATTATTTTATTTATTAAATAATGATAGTAGAAAAAAGTTTTAAAAAAGTAATGAAACAAAATAAAGAATGCTATCCAAAGAACGTCCCTAATAAATATTTGTAAAATGGGAGGAGAAAGTTTTTGTGTCTTATATAAGCTTTGAGCCATTTTGCAAATAAATTCAATAAAGGCTTGGTAGCGAAGTGTTTACGCGCGCGAGTGTAACAACATTTCTCCTCCTGAAACACGGTTCGAATCCTAGCAACACGGTAAGCAAAAAAAAGTTTAAGTTTCTAATAAATATTCTCCTTCATTACAGAGCAAAAAAAACAAGCCCAGACCTGATGTACAAAAAAACTTAATAAATTAAGGTCCACAAAAGTGGAAAATGAAATTTGACTAAAATTACATAAAAAATATAAAAAAATTAGCAAATTTTTTTAAAGTAAATTTTTACTCAATTTTACATAAAATTTTTACTAAAAAGTACGTGAATTTGACATCAAAAATTTATAAAATGATAAATTTAATCAAAAAATTTACTAAAATTAATGAAATTTTAAAAAATTTACAAAAAGTGAAGTCAAATTTACGCAAAAATTATAAAATTTATTAAATTTGATAAAAATTGTCTGTGGGTATTAAGTAAACTAAAAAATTTCAAGTGATTTTGTAATCTGCGGATAAGATAAATTATTATTGCAAAAAATTTCACAGTTAACAAAAAATCCAGGACATTTTTTCAATTTTTCAGTAATCAAAAAATTTGTTATTTTTTTTAATCAAAATATTACAAAAACTTTGCTGAAATAAACTGAGATTAAAAAATAAACTGATTTAAAAGTTTCAGTATCTGTTTTCATCCTGAGTTGCCAAATTAGAATTATTTTGAGACTGAACAGGGTAAATTTGATTGTAGTGAGGAGGCTGTGATGGCATCCCAAAATTAGAATTGACTGGAGCAGTCATCTGGGTGGAATTGTAGCTTGGTGGTGGCAGTCTTTGATTAACAAATGTTGGAGTTTCATCTGATGCTGTCAAGCTGATTTTTCTCAAATGAGAATGAAGTCGAATTAAAATTGACAAAAAGTAAACGATGACGAACGCTGAAAATGCAATAATTCCAGCAAGAATGTATGAATAGTCATACCATTGACCATCCCATCTAGCGAAAAACTGATACACAATTATAAAAGTTCCAATTGCTTGCACCGCAATCGGCAAACTCAGGTCCGAATGATTGTGCTAAAATTTAATTTTTAAAATTAATTTCAACCGTTAAATTTAAAGTTTTTACCCTTTTGATAGCTTTTTTGATGAGACTGAATGAATAAATGACCAGCAGTGCGTGCACAAAATAAAGGAGGTAAATGAAGAAAACGACTTTAAAAATTAACTAATGTTAGAAAGTTTCATTTAAAAAAATTGATGTTCTCACGATAGAAAATGGAGTTAATAATCATTAGCATAGTTAACCCAAACAGATCCAAGGCGGCAACTGCGAATTAAATTATGGTCAAATTTAACAAATGAAGTTTTACCCTGGTCGTAACCGAAGTTTCTTCCCCTTGGTTTTACCTTAAAAAAATTAACATTTAAAAATTTATAAAAATCTCGCAATTTTGTGAGTTTTCTGCCCCTCGATCAAATATCACACCTAATGCGTAAAAAAATCCAAAAATCAAGCTCGTCCATGCCACAAAAATTCCACTTTCTTCGATCGTAAAAAAACAAAAATATTTTTTCTCTAATGAGTCTCGTTGACCGTCCATGTCTGAAAACCAATAGAAGACTGCTCAAAAAAAAATTAATCGGATTGCGAACCGAATTGTTGATAAAATAAATCTCGAAAGGTTTCAATTGGTTGTCGATAAGATAAAATTATAAAGAAATTTGCGATGAATCATTTCGGTGAATTTTATTTAATGCGCGTATTAATTTTGTTGTTGAAAATTAATTTTTTGCAACCTGATTTGTGGACAAACAAGGCAATGCGCATTGTTTAGTAATAAAAAAAGAGTTTGATTTGTTTTTAGAGAGGTTAAAATTATCACAGAATTAAATTTTCAATATCTATCGAGGTCACGTCTTCCGGTGCCGAAGGTGAAGGTATTTTGAGGCTGCGTGGCATAGTCAGGATTGTAAGGAGGTGGTGGTTTAGTCATAAATTGTGGATTGTACTCGGACTGTCTTTCACCAATGACATACGGATTGTATTGTTGTTGAGGTTGAATCTCGATTTGTGTGTTGTAACCCGGCGGTGGAACTCTTTGAATAATAAATTGAGAAGTTTGTGGCGTAGGTCTGTTGATGAGCTTTAAATGTTTACGAAGTCTAATTAAAATCACCGCGAAAGTGAAGACGATGACAAAAATTAGTGTCAAAACTCCTGCGGAAATTAATTCGAATGATTCACGAACATTCCATGCTCGAATCCACACGACACTGTATCGGAAAAGTATCACAAAAATGAAAAACACGTAAAAACCGATTGGACTATGGAGTGGCATGTGATTTTGCTGTAAAAAGTAATTAATTTAATTAGTGACTGATTAAAATTAAAAGTTACCTCTTTAATAGCTCTTCTAATCGAACTGAATGAGGAGACAATCTGGAGCGCATGAATTGTGTAGATGGAAATAAAAACATCTAAAATTTAATGATAGCGATTAAAAATTTAATTGTCTTTTTAAATAATTTAAATTTACATGCGAACACTGTGTTCATTTCGTCGAAATAAATCATGTAGATAATATCCCTTACGCATGCTGTTAAAAATAACAATTAATAATTTTAATTTAAATTTCTAAGGTAAACTTACCCGAAAAGTAAAGCAATCCAAAAATTAAGCTCGTCCATGCCACAAAAATTCCGCACTCCTCGATTTTAAAGCAACAACAATTTGTTCTATGCGTGTCCATGTTTAGTAATTAAGAGCTGTTGAAAGATTAATTATCGATTCTCTTTAATTATAAACATTCGATTGTGAATGAAAGCGCTGATAAATTTTAATCTTATAAATTTTTCAATTGCTCTTGATAAGATAAGAAATAACAATAATTTAAAAACTAAATATGCAGGTGATTCATGATGTTCGAGACATCTGGAATTTTTTGTTTTCTCTTTTTCTTCTTCCTAAAAAGTCATCAGTTCATATTCTCTGAAAAGTTGGAGTGAAAAATTGAAAAAGTCACACGTTACTCGCAGAAAAAAATTAAATCTAACTATTTATTTTTTTAGTTACGAATTTTACATTTAAAAAGTTTTACTGCCATTTTGATTGAAAAGATGATCGTAAGCTGGCGGCGGAGCCATAGATTTTGGATCATATTCAGGTGGTTGATCAGTTGCTTGATTATTTTCGGAATTTTGTGAACAATCGACAAACTGATTTGGTGGAGCAACTGGATTTACATGAATGACTCGCCCGAAATGTATCTGCATTTTTAAAATTGTAGCAAAAGAGTAAATCAAGACGGAAAGCACGAGCCCAAAAATAATTGGTGTAAATATTGAAATTTCCTGCCATTTAGTGTAAAATTCATAAATGACTGCAACAATCCAAATTATTAGTGAAACTATTGGAAAATTCAGACCCGAACGATTTCGCTAAAAAGAAATGAAATTAATTCTAAATCTTAAAGCATAAAAATATGTTTTTACAGTTTCAGCATATTCGTTTAAGTAGCTGAATGAATAAAGAATAAAAAATCCATGACCAAAGTAAAATGCGTAGAGCAAAAAATCATCTAAAAAGATTTAATTAAAACTTGAAAAAAAAAATTAATTAACTCACATTGAAGTTGACCCGTGACTCCAATTTTATCAATTAGTGCCACAAAATAATTTAAAGCGTCTGAAATCAAAACGATGAAAAAATTATTTTTTTAAATAAAATTATTTTCCTACAAATTGAATAGCAAAAACCAAAAATTAGACAAGTCCAGGTCACAAATTTCACACTTTTCTTATTTGAAAGACAAATTAAACATTCTTGATTTTCCATCTTCGAAAGCTTAATGAACGACTTTGTTATAAAAATTGTCAAAAATAATTAAAGACGATAAAAAAATTAATCTTAAATGTTCTCAATTGCTCTCGATAAGATTAAAAATTTTATTTAATTTTTAAAGTGTCGATTAAAAATTAAAAAATAATCTGAAAAACAACAAATAATTTTCAAAAAGCACATTTTCAACTTTTTCTTCATTTTTATTTGATTTTTGATCATTTTCCATTTTTCGTATAGAGAGTAAGTAATATTTATCATCATCGAATACAAATGTAAAGATTGAGGCTCGACTTCATATTCTTGCGGTGTGTATGAATTTTTCTTACTGAATTTTTTATTAAATAATTAATAAAAAAGAGTAAAAAATATTCTTCTTTTTTTTCGATTGATCGTTCTAAAATTGTTTAAATGTGCTCGCGTGTATGTGTGTTTGTGTGTATAATTGTGATAAATTGCAGGATAATTTAGCAATTGAACAATTTCATAATCGATAGACATAAAAATGTCCCGAGTCTAAGCTCAGGTGTCAAAAAGCACTTTAATCGTATTTTATCGGGGGATAAGCTCATAATAATAATTATTTTTCGAGAATTTCAAGTTATGACGCAATGAAAAATTCTCTTTTCACTCCATCATAACTCACTAAATCCTCAAAGTGTGTGTGTTAATAATTTAAAACTTTCGTAATATTTTTTTAGTAGCAAAAATTACTTATCAAGCTAAAATTCTACCAAAAAGCTTTCCTTGAAGGAAAAATCCTAAAATATTTTTCCCTCGGCCAAAATTCAAGGACTCGTCTCAATTTTTTTTATTCCTAGCGCTCATAAAAAATTCTATCCTAAAATTTTCTCATTTCTTCCAGCAAAAATTTTACACTTTTTTTTCCTATAGCGTTTTCAATACACTTTATGGAGTTAACAAAGTACTCTTCACATCCATATGATTATATTTTCTATAAAAAAAGCATCCAATCATGTGCGAACTCACCCTCAAAAGTGAAACATTCGATGTTCGCACATGGATATTTAGATTTAATAATTAAAAAAGAAGCTTGAATAAAATGCGCGCGCTAATTTTTTAAATAAACTTTTTACTTTAATCTTCCAACGAAGCGCATATGTGTAACAATAAATTTATTAGACTTAATATATGCTCGAGCATCAAAAGTTAATTTTAAAATCTAAACAAAACTTTTTCTTCATTTTCCTCTTCTTGCAAAAATCACGATAATTTTAATAAGTTTATGTAAAAATATTCAAAAATCAGCAATGTATATAAAAAGGCGATTTTTATCCACTTAATTGCTACTCGCTATTATTATTTTCTTGTCCACTGTTTTCTTCTTTCTCTTCTCTTCTTTAATATTATTATTATACGTGTCATGAGTGATGATAAAAGCAAACTATAAAAAAGTTAAGCATGCCAAAATTAAACTGATGTAGTGATTAATTTCGATTTTAAGCCTAGGTGAAAATAATTTATACAGAAATCTTTTTTTAGTGTAACCCACGAAGTGGTGTAACACTTATATGCCCTGCTTTCCGTCCGTCCGTCCGTCCGTCCGTCCGTTCCTGAAATTCCGAGGCCCCTGGGACAGCTAGAGATTTCGGGTTTTCGCCAAATGATAGCTTATAGACTCTAGTTTTGCCCAAATCAATAATATTTCCATCTCTCTCACTTTAAAGTTAGTTAAATTAACAAAAACTATTAAATATGGGGGGTGTTGCGTGCAATATAAATTTAAGGGGTAATTTTTAAGTCTTGCAGAAAAATTTTAAGTCGATGTCAGATTCAGAACTCGATCTTGGTTCTTCAGCTGGATGTTGGTTCTTTCTCTGGAAGTTGGTTCCTCAGCTGAATATTGGTTCCAACGCTGGATGTCGGTTCCTCAGCTGGATGTTGGTTCCTCAGCTGGATGTTGGTTCCTCAGCTGAGTATTGGTTCCTCCGCTGGATGTTGGTTCCTCAGCTGGATGTTGGTTCCTCCACTGGATGTTGGTTCCTCCGCTGGATGTTGGTTCCTCAGCTGGATGTTGGTTCCTCAGCTGGATGTTGGTTCCTCAGCTGGATGTTGGTTCCTAAGCTGGATGTTGGTTCCTCCGCTGGATGTTGGTTCCTCAGCTGGATGTTGGTTCCTCCACTGGATGTTGGTTCCTCAGCTGGATGTTGGTTCCTCAGCTGGATGTTGGTTCCTCAGCTGGATGTTGGTTTCTAAGCTGGATGTTGGTTCCTCCGCTGGATGTTGGTTCCTCCACTGGATGTTGGTTCCTCAGCTGGATGTTGGTTCCTCCGCTGGATGTTGGTTCCTCAGCTGGATGTTGGTTCCTCCGCTGGATGTTGGTTCCTCAGCTGGATGTTGGTTCCTCAGCTGGATGTTGGTTCCTCAGCTGGATGTTAATTCCTCTATAGAATGGCTTCTCCGAGACTTCTCCAAAATGGCTTCTCCGAGACTTCTCCAAAATGGCTGCTCCAAAAAAGACTTCTCCAAAATGGCTTCTCCGAGACTTCTCCAAAATGGCTTCTCCGAGACTTCTCCAAAATGGCTGCTCCAAAAAAGACTTCTCCGAGACTTCTCCAAAATGGCTGCTCCAAAAAAGACTTCTCCGAGACTTCTCCAAAATGGCTGCTCCAAAAATGACTTCTCCAAAATGGCTACTCCAAAAAAGACTTCTCCAAAATGGCTTCTCCGAGACTTCTCCAAAATGACTACTCCAAAAAAGACTTCTCCGAAACTTTTTCAAAATGGCTTCTCCGAAACTTTTTGAAAATGGCTTCTCCAAGACTTCTCCTAAAAAACTTGTGCAAGACTTGTCCAAGGTTTCTCTTAAAAAAAATTCTCTAGAAAATTCCCCAAAAAAATCTTCCACATAATTACATTTCCTTAGCATTTCCAATACTGATCAGTTACAAGTGGGTTACACGGCAACACCCACGTGTGGGTTTTGAAACATTTTTTAATAAAATTTTTAATTTTTTTGAGATTTTACAAAATGAGAGAGACCAAAAAGTACAAAAGGAAATTGCTTGGGAAGAACTTACAATGTTTTTAATATATATATGTGATTATTATTGACAAGTGAATTGCAGTCGATATTCGAAAAAGGTTTCGTGAAATTTTTAAAAAAGATTTCCAGCACTCGATAAAATGAAATAAGTTTGAAATTATGCGTTGGAATGTCGAATTATTCTGAAATCATAAATTATATAATAAAAAATTCGCTGCAATTCACCGAGAACAATTAAAAAATAAGTGGATCGTGTGTATGTGTGTGTGCGTTGTTAATAACTTCTAAATATTTTTTATCCATAATTTAAATCTTGAGGTTTCTTCTTTAAATTCCTGCTGGTTCAATCACTGCCTGTTGTTCGCTTCCGCCATTCTCCAACAAACCATTTCCGTTAAGGTGAACACCATTCGTTGCGTCAACGCCACCATTGATCTCATCATTTGTTGTCTTGGTAGTCGTTTCTGTTTCCTCCATGACGATATCTCCGTTCACAACCTGCTTCTTGGTCACAACAGTGGTCGTGGTCTTTTTGATTGTTTTCGATGGAACAATGCTCTTCGCGCTGGCCGAGCCCGGTGATTTCTTTGTGATAGTAGATGTGGTTGTAGTTGCTGTCTTTTCAACAGGCGATTTCTTTGTGATTGTCAAGGGCTTTCTTGTTCCAACGGCACCCATCGTCTTTCCCGTAGCAGAAGTGGTTGATGGTGATTTTGCCTAATTTAATTTATTAATAATTTTCATAAATTATTGTTAAATAACTTGATAAACTTACAGTTAAAGATTTTACCGCAGCAGTTGTGGTCGCTGGACGCGGTGATTTAAGAGTGCTCATCGTTGACGTTGGCTTATTCAATGCCTTCTCTTTCAATGGAGATGTTGCTGATGCCGTGCGTGGCGAAACAGCTGAAGTACCATTGGTTAATTTCGATTTGACAGTCAAACTTGTCGGTTTTGGTGGCGCTCTAAATTAATTAAAATCAATGTAAATTTTAAACCTCATATATTATTCTATTTTACCTTGCAGCCGATGAAGCAAGAGGCTTCTTTTCTAAACTCGTTGTAGTGCCATTAGCAACTTTCGACAAAGCAGGTTTAGGTGCGGGCCTGAAAAAAATTTAATAATTAGTAAAATTCACATTTTATTTTTCATAAAACTCACCTGGCCGTTGATGCACTTGTGACTGGTCGTTTTGCTGGAACTGTCGATGTGGTCGTTGAAGGTTTTGCAGTTGCTGATGGTGGTTTTGAGATTGTTCGTGCGGCAGCAACTGTATTTAATGTCTTTTTAACGGCTGCAGCGGTAAGAGGAGCCGTTTTCGTTGGAGCAGGACGTGCTGTGGTGGCGCTAGCGGGAGCCTTGACTGTAGAAACTTTAGTGGCTAGCGGTTTGCTGCTGGCCGGTGCTGATGATGTTGGCTTACTAACTGTTCTTGGCTTTACTTCAGCCTTCTTAACTTCCGTTGTTTTAACTGGTGCTTTTGAAATTGGAAGTGGCTTTTTAGCGGGAGCTTTTTTCACTTCAGCAGGCTTATCCTTCTTAGCTTCCGATACAATAATTTCACTTTTTGGTTCTTCAATTTTGGTGGCTTCTTTTTCCTCTTCTTCTTCGACGACGACGGGTGGATTAATAACAACATCCTCAATGACTGGTTCAACAGTCTCGGGAATGTCTTTAAATTCTGTGGGCGGCAGCTCAATTTCAACGGCTTCTGTCGGAGGCGGCTCCAAAATGTCCGTTTTCGATGTCTCAATGATCATTGTGTCGAGATTCATTTCGGCGAGATTCTCCTTGAACGATGTGTGCCTAACGATTGTTTCCTCAACAACTGGAGGCATCGATGAAGGCGATGATGACTGGAAGTTGTTCTGATGAGTGAAATCATCAACTGTTGGCGAGAGCTCTGTATCAACATATTTGGACTCGCTGGCTCCTTTAATTGCCTCAACAAAATGCTCAGCTTCAAAGGTGTCCGATGACTCGACCATCTCTTGAGAAACCTCTTCAATTTTTTGCAAAATCTCTTCAGTTTTTTGTGGAAGTTCAAATGTTCCCATCAAATCAGCTTCCGGCTTATCACTCTCAACAGCAGCATCAATATGATTTTGATGATGGTCCGCTTCGGGTTGTTCATCTTCGAACGAGGGAATCGGCTGTACGGTATTTAATAAGTCATTGTTCGCTAAAATATCACCATCACGGCCCTCATAGAAAGATCTATTCATAGCATCATCGATTTTACTTTGGAATCCATTCGAATACTCTTCAAAGGACTTTTCGAGCACCTTATAGTCTTCTTTTTGCTGTTTTGTCTCCTCCTCAAAGTGCTGTGAATCGTCGGCACTATAGCTCTGCTCGAGTTTCTCATCAATTTGCATTGCCTCCTTTGCCGAAGGCGAATCAATACGATGGAAGTTCTCCTCCATTAAATTGACCTCATGTGGACGTGCATCGGCCTCTTGATCGAACTCATTCTCAGTATCCGGAATTGGTACGTCTTCCATAATTAATTCTCCCTTGCGTGGCGATTGCGAAACAACGGCATC
This sequence comes from Tanytarsus gracilentus, assembly GCA_038502055.1. Classification (NCBI taxonomy): domain Eukaryota; kingdom Metazoa; phylum Arthropoda; class Insecta; order Diptera; family Chironomidae; genus Tanytarsus; species Tanytarsus gracilentus. The sequence continues at coordinate 11,111,652 of JAXRKN010000044.1, read as the reverse complement.
GTCGAAACTGCCCAATATTGGGTTAGCGAGGGGGCGATCGAAGCCATTTTCGGAGGGTGGTGGCGACGAAAACTCTTGCGATCTTGAAACGGGTGACACTGGAATGAATTCCTTGGCGTCTGGATTCAACTGAGATTCCATATCATCGGCTGTCGCTAACTCGAGTTGTTCAAAATTACTTTGCACCTCTTCGGGATTGATATTTTCCTTTTGCTCCTCTTCGTAGCTTTCAGTCTCAAACTTTACACTCTCAATCGCTTCCTGCGGGACGATTTCCTCAATGTTCTCAATTACTTGTTGAGCTTCTTCAACTGTTATTGGATCGCTTGCAGGCAACTAAAAAAAATATTAATCATTTGTTTGCTATGATTTGGCTTTAATCAAATACTCACATTAAAATCAAATTGCTCGGCCTGCTCGGAAATTGGTGCCGTTGGCGGTTCCTCAATATCCTCTTCAATAATTGGAGCTGTGGCGGCCTCAATATTCTCTTCAACAGCGCCTAACTCACTCTGTATTTTTTCCTCTGGCTTATTATAAATCCACTCTTCGTCTTCCTCTCCTTCTGATTCCTCGATGCCACTCTCACCGCCAAGTGTCGCTGTTGTTTGCTGCTCTTGTTGCAACGGTGTCGTTGCCGTTCCAATTAAACCAAGGTCTAAAAGTAATAATAACATCAGCATCATTAGCATTTTGCCAATTTAGTTCGCGAATTTGTATATGTCGCACGATTATGACACAGTTTTTACGCTCTCTCGTAGCCTTTTTGAAGATTTATTTAGGAAATGTTAATTTATTTAAATGATTAATCATACAATTTTTTTTGTATCTTTTTCTTTATTTTGCCGGTTGTGTAATAAGATTGATTTTAAGTCGAGAGACGCGCGACGACTGGTTTTTTGTGTGTGTATATCGATGAGAGAGTAAATTAGAACATGCGTAGATATATAAAAGAGATCTTTAAGATTTTTATGTGTAAATCACAGCACAACCGAAGAGAATCAATGATCAAAGAATGTGTAAATTATAAAATCATTTTTTGAGCTATACCAAAATCTTTGAGTATACATTGTCTTTAAAAGTTCTTAAAATCTCAAAAAAATCAAACGATGCGGCGTTGACAAAAAGGCAACAAAATGAGAAAATGCATTAAAAATAGAATTATCGAGAATTCTTTCTATATTTAGTTTAGAGCATGCGAGCATTTCTTCTCTCTTTTATGTATGCATTCTTGATGAATAATAAGAAGTGCTTAATCGTCGCTCTACTGTGACTTTCTTGATGTTTTCTCAAGAAATTGTTTGGAAATTACGTCATTTTTGGGAGTGTGATGAATTTAAATAGAATGTTTATAAGGTGCTGTTATACTTGAAAGATCGTGACACACTTCACACTCGATCCCGTCTCACACTCTCTTTTTTATAGCATATATATTTTGCTCATCTTTCATAATTGTTGTACACACACGCGCATATTAGCCAGAAATAAGAAGAACTATGTGATTTTTATGAGAGAAAATTTTAAACTTTTAAATTTAATTATTTTGTGTTAATATTGTCATTGCAAAAAGATCCTTCAAATTTCCTACGGACACTCCCTTTAACTCAACAGAAATTAAGGCTGGATCTTATTTACCGCACATCTTTCAAACCACACACAGTAAACTTTTTTCTCTTCACAATTCGTAAGGCGTTAAGGACAATTTCATAACCTTACATAAACCTCTCGTCAAATATAAGCAAATCGTATGTAAATAGAGCATGCCAAAATCATAATAATGTCAAGCTCATAAAATTCACTCACAAATGCGTTACTTCGATTTCTTTCTTTAATATTTTTTCTTCTTAAGCACAGTGAATTTTTTTTTATTGCCGGAATATTTTTTAACTCGATATTTCTCGTGTAAATTCACCTTAATCACAATGTTCTCCGACTTTTACAAACGCAATTTGACTTTATTAATGAAATTTCCAGTAAATTTAAACAATTAAGGTACGCTGACGAATGTTAAACTTGTAAATAACTAAAAATGATGGATGTTTTAATGGCTCAAAAAAATTCTACTGAGCGGTTGACTTGCAGAGGGTTCACTGTGTTTCGGTTGAAGCGGTTAAATTTGAATTTATACGTTACAAAAAACGTGAGCGTAAAAAAATTGAAATTCATTGTCGTCATAAATTAGAGTAAAATGACAGCTCGTAGCGGAGTTTATGCCAATTTAGATTCACAGTGACATTTATATAATTTCACATTATTAAATTTAATTTTAATCGTAAATTTCTCATCACTATAAGTGAGTCTTGTTAAACTTTTTTAATAACTCCCTTTTGAAATCAATCTCATTAAATTGATTGCCAGCCACAATGATATGTTTACAGTGCCGCAGCAGAAAAAAAAAGTCTTGTATTCGCTCATGGCATGTGAGAAATAAAATCATGATTTATAGTCAACTCTCTTGTGTGATTCATGATATGAAGAAATGATCGCGATCGTATGTAATTGTATCGAGAGGGTCTATGTGCGATTGTTATAAAGACATTTTGTATATAAATTGTATTTTTAAGATGATTATCTCGAGGTTGTTTTTGAAGAGAAGTTAATTTATAAGTTTTGCCTTTCGATTACTCACTCGAACATGATCGAGAGTTATGATTTCAAAGTTCAGAAGCTCATTTGACGCTTTAACACGTGTAGTACGAGTGTTATACTTTTTTTACTATCCATGTTCTCGGTTATGCTTTAATTTATATTAAATACGCTTCCAACTGTGTCGGTTAAGCCATATATCAATGAAATTAGGTGGAGATACATAAAGCAGGAGTAATTGTGAGATGCTATTAAATTTATTTGGAGAAATTAACGGGTCGGGAGAAAAATTAAGGGAAAATTTGAAGTACACATATTTTTATGATCTTTATGATTTTCTATATTTTATAAAAAATGTAATTTCTTGAACTTTAATTTCGCTTCTCAATATTATTTTTCAATCTCATCCGAAGATTGCCTCATCTCTAATGATGAATTTTCTTGTCGAAATTATGCTGAATGAATTATGTATGAATGGCTCGATGGGAAGTGTTTGGAAAAGCTGAAAAGGTTCAACCATCAATTTCACATCAGGCAGCCATCATCATCAACAATTTTTACAGCACCTTTGAGTTATTTTCTTTTCATGATTTCTTTTCTAATTCGCAAAATGGTGAAATAATTTAAAGGTTAAAAAATTATGAGCTGTAAATTTATGCACTGCCTCCTCGAATCTGAAGAAAAAAAATCTATCAATATGTAGAGGCGTTCTACCATAAGCGTCTAAATTAAAATCCACCACCGCAAAAAAATGCGAGTTGTCAAAACAATTTGCTCGTGATTTAATTATTATCGTCTGTCATCAGCATCGTAAAAGCATTGCGGCGTCGAATTTAGAAATGTAATCGAATAGTTTTACGACCACATTTGGAAATGATCAAATGATAAAAATCACAATAACTTTATGGGTTTTTTTGACACGACTAATTTTTTTTCTTTTTTCTAAATTTCACACATCTGAACCGACTTTAAACAATTATTTTCTTTTTATTGCCAACAGGGCAACCAATTTAACCCGAATATGTCGATCATACAGACTTCTTCATTTTTTTGCGGTCTCGCGACACTTGCAAGGAATATGTTAAAAATTAAATTGAATTTATATTGACAGCATTTATCACCTTGTACATGATACTCGAAAGAATTTTCAATTGTCAACTGTTATCTCGCATGTTTGGACATCAAAAAGCTGTCTGTTCAATGCTTAAAAAGTTTTTCTATAAATTGAACGCGTCCCATCGATAGGGCTTTAGTTTTTTCGCAGGTTTTGTTGAAAGTGAAAACTCATAGAGTTACGGAAAAATGAAAACGATCTTAATTATTGCATTGGCACTCTTTGCCACCGCCTACGCCTACGAAGTCGAAGATATTCCAGAATTTATGCGCGAGAAACTCGACAAATTTGTTGAGTTGCGCAAGAAATGGGAGAAAAAATGGTTGGAAATGACACCCGAGGAACGTGAATTCTTTGAAAAATCTCTCTATGCTCGTCTCGAACACATCCCAGACTCTGTCAAGAGCCGCATTCACACTAGAATCGAAGGAATGGAAGCTGAAGATCGTACCAAGTTGAAGAACTATCTCTATCAACGTTTCAGTGAATTGAAGCAGGTCGAAGCTGACAACGAAGCTGAAGAACTCGATGGCATTATTGACCAACTTCCCGAATTAATTCGTGAGAAAATCAGTGACTTCATTGCCATCCGCTTTGCCCCGGCTGCCGCTTATCAAACTGTAAACTTTTTTTTTCTTTATCATCGAACACGAAAAGTGAATTTATTTTGTTTTTCCTTCGCTTGTTTTAGGAAGACGCAGACTTTATCGAATTTCCAGACATTCCGGAATTAGTTGAGGTACCGATGCCCGATGAGTCCGAGGCCATGCCATACAGCGAGTATGAGCTTCCAGAAGCCATTCTTGAAAAACTCGATTCTTTCTTGTTGGCACGCGAAGACTGGAGACGTAGATGGGAGAATTTGCCGGAAGAGAAGAAAGACTGCTTCCAAAAATATCTCGATGAAAAAATGAACGCATAAAAAAATTTATATATTGACGATGACGCAGAGGAAAGTGTGATTCTATTTTTGGGAAAATTATAATTCACTTGCTAATTCGCATCGATAATTTTTCTTTTTCTTGCTTTTTGTGACATCATTTTGCTTTTGAATTGATATAAAAATTAGAAATTTCATGTGTCTGTATAAAAATATTATTTTTTTTTTAAAAAATCCAATTGTGATTCACACAAAAAACCTCTATATTTGTACACGTTTGAAAATGATCAAAATAATTGTGCGGCATTTTTATCTTGATTTAAAATCGTGCGACATATTTGACAGAATGTACAGTTCTCCGTTATTTTCTCTTTTTTTCGACATACTATACAATGTAATATAATGACTCACCTGACTCTTCTTCTTCTTGTTGTTGTTTAATGGCAACTTCCTCATTGTTGGCACTGCTAATCAATTCGTCTGTAAAGCCGACAGCACTTGCTGCAGTTTCATGCATAGCAAAGTCAATTTCACGCTCAGCATTTTCTACTATTTCGCTGAACTCATTAGCACCATATTCAAATTGTTGCTGAATCTCTCCAAGTTGTTGCTGCTGTTGCTCTTCCAAAATTTTATTATCGACGGCAGCAAAACTCTCGTTAGCAAATGGATTTCCACCGCCTTTCATTTCAGGAAAGATTTCGCCGAAAATTTTGTTCTCTAGTGCGGTAGCAATGTCCGTTGAGGAGCCTTCGAAGCTCATCTCAATGTGATCGATGACGTCAGCAGTTTCCTTGAATTCCATTTGATTTTTCTCCTTCTCACCGCCACCACTCGCGACATTAAAATGAAACTCTTCATCGTCAATAATGGCATCGACATCGGTCTCGGGGCCCAAATTATTATTACTATTGTTATTATCATCGTTCAAGATGTCGGGAACTACTTGTTGCTGAGGCGGTTGTTCTTGCTGATTATGATCCATCATAAAATCAGCATCTGCTTCCATGCTAACATCATCATTATCGTCCTCCTCATCGTGTGATCCATTATTAATCAACTTATTGTTATTAATGCTGTTTAGATTCGTGGTCAAGTCATTGGTGCAAAACTCCACATTCTCAACTGGCTGCTGCTGCTGTTGTTGTTGTTGCAAGACCATGTCCGTTATTTCTGTGCTCTTTCCCATCGTCGCCGATGCCACATCGCTGATAAGTTGATTGCTATAGTCTCCAAATGGATTGTTAAAGATGTCCTGTGGGAAGAGCGAAAAAGACAATTTAAATTGAGTGTTAATTAAGTGTGAGATGCAAGGGATGAGAAGAATTTTTATTTTTGCATAAAAACATCTCTCGCGAGAAAGTTTATTTAATTTTCCTGAGAGTGAAGGGGTTTGCGTGCCACGAAGAAAATAGCAAAAGAGCTAATTGAAATGTAAATTTGATGCAATCATTGATTCAAAAAATAGCACCGTGTCTTAAAGAAAGAAATGAAATTCATGTGCATTCATTCGAAAAATATTTCAACATGAGAGTATTTTTGCTTGTACTTTGCAACAGTTTAACGTGCGATGCTCTTGCGAATAAATTCATTTTTCACGGCTATACAATGTGAAGGTTAATTTGAGAGAGATTGATGAGCAGGGGAATTTTATTTAAAAAAGCCCGTGAGTAAATAGTTTCAATATTTTAAAGAAATTGTTGCCATCCATTGCATTTATTTTTTTCATTAATCTCACCTGATTTGTATTTCCAAGTGCATCCATTGAAACTAGTGGCTGTTGCTGGGGTGCAACTTGTTCTGACTCGTACATATTTAAATTATCCATTATTTTGTCTCTATTATGTGCGGTAATGTCCGATGGCCAGGTTTGTGTCGCTATGATATCGGGTTCCTTTAGATAGACAACAATTACGGAAATATTGTCGCGTGATCCCTGATGTTTTGCTAATGCACACAAGTCCGATGCGATGCGATTATAATTATCTGTAAAAATAGAGAGAAAATAAGTAATTTTCATCGGATTAAAAAGTTTCACTCGGAAAAAAATTGATTTGCTGGTAAAATGCACATCGTATTTAGTGGAAAGAGAGAGGGCATGGTTTGTTGATGTGTTCATGATCGGTCTAGAGCAAACAAAACACAGTTATTGAAGAATGAACATATCCAACGGATGGAATTTCTTTCTAGTACTCAAAAAAAAGTAAAAATTACATGCCGCGGCGCATGGTGAAGAAAGAAAATTGAAAAACAGTTTGATTCGAATGCTTGGTTAGTGCTGCCGATGGGTGAAATACATAACTGGACGAGAGCGCGGAATATGGATAAAAGAGATTTTGCATTTCTTTGCGAATTTCCATGTTTTGACACAATGTGAAAAAAGTTTTTTTATGAGTTCATTAATCTCGATCCAAATTCTCTTGTTTTTTTTCGGTAGCCTCGATTCGCAAATTGCAACTGCGAGAGAGAAATTTTGTAGCAATTTCAGGTGGTCAACGGTTGAAGAAGAAGAGCAGATGAGAATTTATGTCCCAGAAATTGTAATTTATTGCTTCGTGTTTTTAAAACAGCACTTTTTTATTAACCAATTTAAAATTTTTGGAGAAATTATTTTTTGCGCGGGTTGGAATTTTTCATGTAAAAAATTAAAATAGTAAATTTTTTCACTAACGGACATATATTAATGACCTGTTCATCCCATGCTAATCGACTAGATTAGATGGAGGAAGGATGTGGATAACAAAAATTTTTATAAGGAAATTAAAACGGGTGCGTCTTCTTGGTAACTACAGCGTGCTACCTATTCGTCATCAATCAATCAAAACGTTTAAAATTTTTACCAACTGATTTTTTAAAAATTAAATAAAAGCTTCAAAAACTGAGCAATTCCTGCTATCATTGCGCATTGGTGTCTTATCAGACCTTGAAAAAATTGCAGTCACTAATTAATTTTGATAAGAGGAAAAATTAATTTAATGAAAAATGATAACAGAATCTCAACACATAAATAAATGACGCGTCAATTGAGAGTGAAACGGGGAAGAACTTGTACTGGGTGTAATTTTCTTGTTTTCAATAATTATTTTTTTAAAAATCATGATCGCGGCATCTTAAGAGATCTTTTTATGATGAACATAAAGCACACTCATGTGCGTCATGAACTGCTGGTTATTATTGAATTAAAACGAAACTTCCCTTCGAGCATAATTACAAGCTTTTATATTTAAAACTTTTTCTTCTTTCAGTAGCTAAAAACGATTAAAACAAAATTATAATCTTAGAGATCATCGCACAGTCGAGTGCACACTGCATTCACCATCAATCACTGCCCCGATGTGAGATGAAAAAGGAAAACTTTATATCTCGCAGACAAATCTCGAATTAATAAGCATAATAATAATGATGATGAAGAGAGTGACTGGAAGGCATCAGTCACGACCTTAATTTGTTAATTTTCAATGCTTGTTACATTAAACTTCCATCGAGGAAAGAATGAAATGTGATTTGGCGAGATAAAGAACAACTATTAGGCAGAGTGGGTGCGATCGCATTCGTTCATTAGCACCGATATTGATAAAAGCGAAGAGAATTATCGCGTAGGTGAGCTGTGTGCGCATCAGATTCATTAAGTTGATTTAACGATGCTCAATCATGAGAGAGAGAGAAGAATGAAAAGGTGAAATTGAGAGGTTGCTTAAGCATCTACCTTTATTATTATATTTTCATGGAATCGTCCCAATAAATATTGAGATAATGAGCATTTGAGAGTGCAGTTTGGGTGTTTGTGATTTATCTTAATGGACTTTTGTCGTTTAAATTATGTCTTAATTAAGATTATCGAGAGTTTAAATAAATTAAAAATAATCGAGGGGAGAGAACTTTAAGTATAAAATATGTATTTTAAAAACATTTATTGATACACAGTTTTCTCAACCCATTAAAAAACTTTTAAAATTTGAATGAAGTACTTTAAGATTTTCTTCGAATTGGGAAGTTCCTTAATTGTAAATATTTTTGTTTATTATTATTATGAGTCAACCGGCAATTGGCGCACATTGTCTTCATCAAGATAAAATTTACTCTTAGAAAACAATACACTACAAGCAATTATAATTTGCGCGATTTTTCTTGAAATTTCTGCTCAAAATATATCGAGCAAAAAATAATAAAGAAGACAGCACAAGTATGTCGCGCGAGCCTTATCAACTGTGCGTCAATTAATTACATTTTTTCTGACAACTCATGAAATCACTGTTTTTTCGAGAGTACATGAAATGAGTATAAAATGAAGACAGACCGTGTGAATTCTATTCAGTAATCAACATTCAATTCTAAAGTGAACAAAAAGAGAACGAAAAAAAAGAAATTTAAAAGTTAAAGAGGATTAAAAAGAAGAAATGAAGACACTTGTAGTATTTTCAATGGCAATTGTTGCCAGCCAAGCATTTTTCCTTCCAAATGACTTTTTCACCGATCTTGCACACCGCATGACTGATCTTCATCATGCCGTTCGACCACAACCACAAGGTCAATTTTCACATCGACCTCATCCACCATTAATTCCACTTCCAGAGGCCACAAATGATGCAACTCACCAACGAATGACCGACTTATTTGATTCATTATCACCTCAAGAGCAAGCAGCATTGAAGAATCATCTTTTTGGCGAGCGATTCCCTCGACCACTTCCCGCCTCTCATGGCCATGGAGGTCATCAAAAATTCTCTGATGAGCAGGTTGAGGCAGCTCGTGACAAATGGAACTCAATGACGCCTGAACAACAGAAAGTTTTACTTGAAAAGTATCAAAAGCCACAGAGTTTCCGCAACTCTGAATCAAGTGAGAGCTCTGAAAGCTCAAGCAGTTCTAGTTCAAGTGAAGAAGTTCGTATTAGAAGACCAAGATCAGTTCAACCAATCCGACATTTCCCTGAGGCACCAGTTGTTCGATCAGCACATCATGCTACTGAACATAAAAAAGTTGGCGAGGATAAATTGCAGGCAATTCGTGAAAGATGGGAAGCAATGACACCCGAGGAACGTGAAGCAGTTAAAAATGGACGTAGAAAGCATTACAAGGCCGATGAAATTCCATTAGCACGACCACAAACCCAAGAGAAACCTTTAGTTAGATCTCCAAGATCAATTCAAGCACCTGATTTTATGCCAATTCGACCATTCAATGTTGCCCTCAATCCAGAATCAGACTATATTGCTATCCTTGAAAAAATGAAGGGAATGACTGAAGAAGAGCAAATCAAATACATTCGTGAACTCTTCCCTCAAGGAATTCCAATTCGACCACTTAATCAAAGAATTGATCCAGGTTATAGCCGTCCACTTGAATCTATTCAACCAGCAGCTCATCAAGATGAGGCTTTAGTCAGACCTTATCTCTTTCCCATCGCAGTTCGTCCTCTTTTACCTTTAGATGTCCAGCCAATTTTCCCTCTTCCATATTTCAGCGACCCTGAAGAGACAAACTTCTTAGGACCAATTCCATTGCCAAACCGCAATGCTCCTGAAGAGAATGAAGATGATGAAGACGAGGACGATGAACCTAAATTCATGCCATATTAAACGAACTAAACTCGAAACGAAATTATTTAAACTCGAAAAATGTAACTCTATGTAAACTCTATCTCGACAACACGATCGCTAAGGAAGCAATAAAAGAAAATTTTTAAAAAATAGCATATGATGCCTTTCAATTAAAATTTATGGCTTTTTTTAAACAGAACATTAACAATTTTTTCCCTCTCTCTCTCTCGCGATGACAACATATATAGAGGCAGCAATTTTACATGCAAAACACACGAGAGAGCTCATAAGTTATAAGATTAAAAATAAACAATAATTGTTATTATTTTTCTCCTTTTATAGCTTCATTCTTGAGAGCTGGAGACACATGAAAAATCTTTCACTTGCGACACGAAATGGGCTGGTTGCATTTTCACGATACAGTGTAATGATTTAATGTTGCTGACATCATGCTGAGATTTAATGCTCTTGAAAACTTAAAATCCTATTAAAATTCAATTTCAAGCTTCAAGTTGAAAAAATTAATTGAGAAATTTCAATTTAGCGATTTTGGTTGCAAAAAATGACCCGATGACTTCACTCAAGCTTCTTAACTTGTCAAATTTTCCTTTTTTTATCGTCTTGTTACTTCATTCCGTCAACGAGGTGATAATGAATGAGGAAAATATCGCAGAAAATTAATTTTTTCTTAGAATGTGTGCAAAGTGATTTGTCAAAATTCAAATTTTTAATTTTGCTGCCTCCACAAAAATGTCATAAATTTGAATACTCTTCTTCTCGCATTATAAAAATAATTTCTCACTTAGGCGTGTTCCTATTAAAAATTTTATAGGTTGCCCATCCCTAGACTTTCACACCATCAAAATTCCTTTTTGGCCTTTACTCAAAATAAAATTGATATTTTAAAAAATGAGGAAATGAAATGAGAAAAATGCGATTGCCGGCTGTTTTCAATCTCCGAGAGATTTTCTTAAATGTTTGTCATCTTTAAAATAAATTTAATTTAATTTAATTTATTAAAAAATATTTCAATTTTTTGACCCTGACCATCAATAGATACAACATGCGTTTTTCATTCACACATTTCGACCTAAAAGAAAACACTCGCGCAAAGTAATTAGTGAATCACGATGAAGCTAGGCGCGCGCAGAGCAGAGGAGATAAATGAAGGTGTAATGGCGACTCATTATAACTTTCTTAGGTTTCTTGAAAACGCAGCCAAAAGGAAACAAACAACAAAATAATTGCTTACAGACAAACAGCCAGACAAAATATTTGTGTGGGATTCTTTAAGAAGAATGGACAAGCGATGCTCTTTCATTAGTTCCTCTCTCTTAATTTAATTATAACAATCGTGTCTCGCACATTATCTTCACATTTTTAGCATACATTGAAAGCAATCTGTGCCGGAAGCTTCGGATGTTTGATGTGGATGAACAGCTGTGTCTTCCATTACTTGGCAATGACTCGAGGCATACATGGGTGTGACCCGCTAAAAAATTGCGTACTCAATTTGCGAGAAAAAAAATCCTACCGTGTCGCATCACATCAACGTCAACATGATTACGCCCTCATACATGAAATAATATTTTCGTGTGTGCCTTATTAAAAACATTTCTTTATTATGCAAATGTTAACCAGCACTGAACACGTGCCCAAAAAATTATTTTCGAGTAGTTCAAAAACCGGATGGTAATGGTGGTGGCATGCAGACAGGAGAATTTATGGTAAAAGCAAGTCTTTCTTCTTCTCAAAAAAAAGAAGTGTACCCAAGAGACGCATGCCTTTTAAATTAAATAAGAGAGATCGAAAAATACTTTGTGGGGGTGAATTGTGATAAGCTTATAATGAGACAGAAAATAAATTGCCACTTTTTCCAAAGAACTTGCAATAAATTTAAATCCTAAGATATTCGAAACCAATTTTGAGGACTCAACTTAAGATAAAAGAATCGCAAAAAGTAAATAGCTTCTAATTTGTTTGTTGTTTGCACTCAACTTCGAGCGTTTTGTTTGAACTTCACTCGATGGAAATGACTAAGGTATGAAAACCAGCTGCCGCTCATCATAAAAACAAATAGCAGTGAGAGAAAAAGTCTCTCTCATTTTCGCCGTGAACGTGAATCAATTGTGACGGCGAATTTTTATAATCTAAAAGAACAAAAAAATCTAAAAATAAATCATTCATAACTTGCTGTCATAAATATTTTCTTCATGAATACACTCGAGTGTAGCACACACACACAGTTGAATGCGATTTGAAATAAACACGAAAAATTTAAAAACCGCATACGTCGCCGCACACACAGTTTTAAACTTTTTTTTTGCTTTGACAAGCGATGCAGAAATTTTGTTTTATTATTTCCAGCTCATTTTTAGAAGGAAATATTAAATTTACTTTACACCATAGCTCAAATGTGCGTTCGAAAAAAAAGAGTCAACCAACTTTTGAAATGATTTCCACATGCAAAGAGATGATGTCATTTCTAGATTTTTATATTATTTCTTTCATGAAGAAAATAATTAATGACGATTGCTCAAACGAGAGCACTTTTTAGCACTTCCAAGAGCGATAAGTGTGTTTGCAAACTCGCGCACACAGAGGAAGAGAAAGAGAGGAAATTGAAGAACTTTTGCCTCTTTTTAATGTGACTCTTATTTTTAAACACAGCAGTAAAAGGCAGCAAAAGAAATTCATAATCCGACAGTGAAAAGAATGGAGTGAAAGAGGTGAACGATCGCAATAGAATTGTTTTCAAAAAGTAATTTTTCAAGGTGACTTTTATCATGCATGCAATCAGTTTAAATTTAACTATTTATAACCCAATAATGTCCAAATTGTCTCGAGTTTCACATGAGATGTGCGAAACTAATTATAGCAATTTGCAAAAATCACGATTTAGCTGAAAAAAACAACTTTTTAATAATAATTATGCATTTCACAAAAAATTAATTTGAGTCTCGATTTGGTCATAAAGTATGAAAACAAATAACAATCGTCGTTCGAGTTAAGTCATTGGAAGCCATTCATTAAGCTCCGTTTCGAGTGAGAGCGAAATAAGACTTTGCACAATCAGACATAAGAATGCTTGTCGCGTCGCTTCAATGATTTTTCTTCTTTCAACATTTTGCCCACATTTTGTCACAGAAGCGGAACACAATTCTGCAAGTGTTTCTCTAGATCTCTTTTCAATTACCACTTGCAATTTTAATTTCGCTATTCTCTTTTACCGTTTATACAAAACCGAAAAAAAATCATCTGTAGAATTTTTTTTCTGCAATCAAGCTCGACACGGTATGAAGAAATTTAAATTTTAGTTGTTGCGGCGCGGCTGCAATTAAGTCGTAAAAGTAATAACAATAATTTTCTCAGTGCCGGATAACTGAAAATCTTAGTAATGGTTTTTATTTAATGACCATCGCATAGCGTTTCTTTTCTCTCGCAGATAACCCTCAAAAAAATATTATTCCCCACGGATCAATTTTCATTTTATGTAGTCATCATGTTCCAAAAATACTACAAATTCTAGTTTTTCCCCTCTCTCACGTGACTTACATTTAACAAACCCTATTTATCTCCTTCACCATAAACTTCCTTCTATTCTGACATGTCTGTTATTTTTTTTATGTTGCTTGAAACCCCAAAATAATACAATTTGTTGTGCACTTTGTTGTTTTCAACCCTCAAAAAAATGCAAGTTGTTGACATGAAATTATTTTCCATTGTTTTTAACTATTTTCTGTGCTAAAAAATCAATAAATTAATTAAAAAGTGTCCCGATCCCTTCAACTTCCTTCAACCCCTTAAAAGTAGCATAAATTTTTCCGGTTCAATAACATCAAACCCATATTTCCTGATTAAAATGTCGGCCTGATGCTCTAAAAATTATGTCGCTCGCAAATTATGTTCAGGTGACTCACTCATTGATTTTTTTTTCGGATGTTCAACATTGGAATTTCCTACGACTCAATATCGGATGTCATCATCATCTGCACGACATATAAAGTCGCAATGAAAAATTGTAGCAAGTATCAACGGAATTTTAATTAGATGTGACTTCATCCGCACCCATATTGTTCAATCACGACAAGAATGACCTTCTCGAGAGAGAGTGAGAGCTGTCACTTACCCACATAAATTTTGGCTAATGGCCTCATTTCGTGCTTAAAACTTGGGTCACCTTGACTCGTTTCGCAAATGCATCAAAAAAATATTTTTTTTTATTAATCCAATTATTCTTAATGTCAAGTTGCTTTCACAATTAAATTAATTAAAGTTCTCTCCGTGCTTAAACAACAGTGAGATAAAATTTTTCGTCCACACAGAACATCGCGGCGAGTGGCAGACAATTTAGAGTTTATCAAATATTTGCAAAGTGAGAGAAAATTTTTAATTTCATAAAAAGCTTCATAAAATGAATCGTGCAGACAGAGAAGAGTTGAGAGAATTAAAATTCAATCACGCAATCTCGTCCCTCTCTATCCTTGTGCCAGTGTAAACCCACATTGTGACAGAGACTACACCCGTATGCATGATGCATGTTTAACATGTACTCAATCTCCTAGTTATATCTCTATTTGGCACATTACAAGGCATGAACTAGAGAAAGAGAGTAGAGAAATTGGAGGTTGGGATGTGTGCCACGTTTTGTAACAAGCTCAACATCTTCCATATAATAAATTAAAAGAGAATAAATTGTGTTGGCTGGAAGCGTGTACAACCTCACTCATATAATTTTCATAATCTTTGCACGAAAACCCCATAATCAAATATAACAAGTTAATCTCACATGAGCATGATACCTCAGCAATAAAGCTCCTTGCGGGTGATGTGAAAAGTAAATAGAAGAAGAAGCTGCGATGAAATTACAAGCCATTATACTTGTGAATTAATTTAATTAAAATTATTGCTTTACTTTGCGATCGAGAAAAATATGATATCTTTATCGTACGGTTGAATTCACTTTAAAATTTTAAATCACATTTTTCTATAAAACAAAAGCATCAGCAAAACTCTGTAAACAAACAAAAATTACGTAAAAACTCCTCGTTAATGGAAGGTGTTGTGCATGACAGTACAATGGATGCATTTATGATGAGATATTTACTTTCTTTGAATGGTTAAAAAAATTCCTCCCTCTCATACAAAAAATATTATTAAGCCGATTTTCTTTTGAAATTTTACTTTTTCAACATTTATAAACTCTTTCAAATTCACTTGAATAAAGTCGGCATTCTACTGTTGAAATTGCAATTTTACTTTTTCTTGAATCAGATTTAAAACCACAAAAAATAATCGCTTCCTAAACCACAATGATCATCAGACAAAAGCCACATACATATTTAATGTACCTTATCTATCAGACCATTTAACTCCACCCATTTAAACGTCTTTATCATGTCGTTTTTCATTTCTCTTAATTGACGGTATAAAAATTATGCGAGGAATTTTCTCTTCGCGAAATATTTTTTTGTACAGACGGCATCTAACGGTTCTCTCACTTCCATGCACATATCATAAATTAATTCCTGGTAGAAAAAGATTCTCCCATGAAAATTATAAAGGAATTTATAATTGTAGTGTCTAATAAACGTCATGCATTTATAATCTTAACTTTGGGCCACCATTGTAGGTATGGACTAAAATTTATGATGAAAATTATGTTTATGGTGAAAATTTATTAAATTACGAAAGCGTTTAGAGGTTGCTTGATCAAGATCACGGTGGGAGCTTTCTGTGGTGCTCGCTTATGGGATGTGTTTAAAAATACCACAAGAAATTTTTAATCTATAATCTCACTGATTTTAAGAAGAACCTTTTTCAATTTTCTTCGCCGTCAAAATGTTTGCGCCTAACAATTTTTATATAGTGATCTATCGAGGGGGGCTCAATTATAGGTTATGTTAAAAAATGGCCGATAGTTTAAAAATAAATTATAATGATATCATTTTTTTTGTCATGATGTACCGTAATTAGATAATAGCGAGCATGAAACGAGCTTACTTTTTTTTTGTGTAGCGGTCAATGTACGTGATTTTCCAAACTTCTTTCCTCTCCAACTCTTTTCAATTCGTTTCTTCTTTTTTTGCAGCGCAAAATGTGCACAAAACAATACAGTGAGAGATAAAATAGAAAATAGTAATTACAATATAAACGAGCAGAAGATGGATGGAAATTCACGCTCTTCTCTCTCACACAAACTCGGCACATTTTTGCATGAATCAATTTTATTTTCCACCATTTCGTAGAGCATTTGAGATTGGAGTTAAAAATTTCTTTCTATTCGTTTCCATCTCTCGGTTCGTGCACGTCAAATGCGATTCTTCTTTGTAGCTCTCTTTTTGCGGGCTATGGAATGTGTCGGCGAAATGGGAAAAATTCGCTGTTATTTTTGGGTGCTATGAAGAATAAATTTTCTTCACTCTTTTGTGTAAAATAGAAATTTTTTGTAATGCATGATTCATCGTCTAATTGAGAATGTAGCGAGAGAAAGAGTCAATTTGTAGTTGAAAGCTCGCAACAAATTGTCATCATGATGATTACCAACTTCCATAATCATAAAACACACTCGTGGATATGAATGGTAATTTGATATTTACGGGAAGCTTCAATGCGATAATTTAGGCACGCATTTTAATGATCAATTGTTCTATACAAGCTCTAATTTAGACAAAAAGATCTTTCATTATATGTCAGCTTTTTTTTTTTAAAGACGAGAGTGCTGAATTGACGTTAAAAAGTAACGCCATTCCAATAAAAAAAATGCACCCACGTTATTTATTGATCCTTTGTCAGTTGAATAAAAAAATACATGTATTAGGAAAAGTAATAAATTGTTGATCGATAAATCATCTCGCTGAGATTGTAGAATTTTACTTAATGGTAATTGGTTTATAGACTTCAAAAAATACTTGGTGTAATAAAAAGGAAATTAAAGTTTAAAGCACAAGTTAAAAATTAATAACGGTTGAACTTAATAACGGTTAAACTTAATTTGAATTTTTAGTTGAAACCCTGACTGGAGATTTGTTTGTTTTGTTTTTTTTTTAAATTTAATAATAATGTGAAAAAATAATAATGAGTGCTTGTGAATTATCGTCGACATCAGCTATTTGCATCAGATCTTCTCAGTTCATCCATTACTGCGTAAGGATCGCCTTTAATTAGTATGTTGCGCTTTTCAAGTAAGAATTTCTTAACATTGACCTTAAATGTGTCAATGTTTTGAATTGATTTAATTTTTTTTGGAAGTGAATTATATGTGGTGACGCCGAAATAACTAATATCTCTTTTTAGAAAGTCACTAGAGAATTTTTCAATTTTAAAATCCTCCCTGTTCCGCAAATTACCTCCGTTTACCGGAAGTGCTATGTTGGTTGTTATCATACCCGTCTTAACCTTGTGAACCAGGCACATCGCAACTATAACACCCGTTACCGGAAGGACGTTTGTAGCAAACTGTGAGTATAAATTTGTTGATGAAAAACGGCTGGGGAGCTTTAAAGCATGCTTTAAGGCTCGATTTTGGAGTGTCTGCAACTCATTCAGCTGATATTTCTTTACATGACCGTAGATAGTTGGCATGTAATGCAGATGTGAATGGAAGTGCGCATAATATATTTTCATAAGTGCATGGGTCGGAACTCTCCATTTAAGAATTGATAGAATGCTGACCACTGGCTTTAATTTAGCTTTTAGAATTTTCAAATGCTCCCACATGCTTGCAGTTTCGTCAATATGAACTCCTAAGTAACGATGACATTTTACTCTTTCAATTTCATCGTTGTTTCCTATATCAATTTTCTCTATTTGGAAAGAGTTAATTTGCGATTTTCTAGTGATAATCATAAATTTTGATTTTGTCGGGTTGATGCTCATGCCGTTTATCCTGTGATATTCTTCGATTATTCTTAAGTCATGCACGACTGCATCCATAAAAACATTTTCACTTATAAATTCGTAAAAAATTGCGATATCATCGGCGTATCGAATTGCCCTACATTTTAGTGGGAGGTATTGAAAATCGTTTAAGATAAAATTAAAAATAGTAGGACCTATGTTGGATCCTTGACCAATTCCTTTGTCAACGTTCTCGAATTTGCTAATGTCCTTTTTATTTTAACAGCTTGTTTTCTATTTTTAAAATAACTTAAAAAAGTCGTTCGTTAAACCTCTGAGTCCACAAGTTTCTAGTTTCTTTATTAGGACTTCATGATTCACGGAATCGTAAGCTTTTTTCACATCTAAAAAACTATTCCAAAGCCTTTTTTCGATCGAGAGCTCCATTGATTTGATGAAATAGTTCAGTCAAAGCTAAGTCGGTACCCAATTTTTCCTAAATGCAAATTGATTCGGGTCTTTTACATCGTGTGTTGTGAGAAAGCTTTCCATTCGATCAAGCAAAATAACTTCAATAATTTTATTTAATATCGGTAACACACTAATTGGGCGATAGTTTTCCTTATCGTGTTTTTCTCCTGATTGTTTAAACACGGGTGTTATTAACCTTTTTTAAGGATATCAGGATAATTTGCCTGGGCAAAAATATTGTTAATTATCACTGACAAAGGTGTCAATAATTCCATTCCTAACTTCTTAACAGCATTTGCTGAAATTCCATCGATTCCACAAGCTTTATTTTTATTTAATCCAGAAATGACTCTCGCTACTTCAATTTCGTCCGTATAATCTAGAGCCATTGTATCAGTAATCGCTCTCATTGTCTTAAATTTATCATAGAGATCTGTTACATTACTTGGAACATCAAGAGAGTCTGACACGTTTTTAAAGTGTGCACTAAAAATTTCTGCTACGTGTTTGCTATCATTAATTATTAGTTAGCTAGAGATTTAGATTAATTATAGTATTGTCATTGTTTTGTGTGATGAATTAATTCAAGTTAAAGAAGGGGAGGAAACATTTAACTTTTAATTACATTCCATTAGAAAATTAATTGAACCAACCACCTACATCCACCTACTTTTTTAAACTACCATTTTATATTTTTTTAATCTACTGAGTTGTCCACTCCTTGGATGTTTATCGATTTCTTATAAAAATATTTTCAAAATAAATTATTAGCAAATAATACAAATATTGCCGGAAACGATTTTCCATTATTAGTTTCTCGACAATTGAAAATTTGATTATTATTTTTCCCCTCGTTGTAACTTAATTAAATAATTTTAAAATAGTTCTTGGCGATCGTAAAATTGATTAGTATTTTGATGTCAAACTTAACTGCTCGAGGCGACATTTTTAGATTGCTTAAAATTCAACTAGCACAAGAATTAAGAAACAAGAAAAAATCGACAACGATCGATAAGTGATTAACACTTTACATTTGGCTTTTTGACAGCGCGACACTCTTCATTCAATAAGTTTACGTAATTTGGCCATTGAAGATTTCTCTTTTTCGTTCTTTCGCAAGTCACGAGTCAATCATCGTTATTCAATAAGCAAAATCAATATTTATCGAATGTTTTTCTCCTCTTAGTTGATGTCACCAGTCGATTATATTTTTTTATGATTTCAGCCTCGAATTTGTGAAATATGAGATTAAATTATCGACGAGACTGCTAAAGCTATTAACAAATCTAAATCTCCTCTCTCTCTCACACATATATGGCGAATGAGATCAATTTTATCTCGACGAGCACGCTTTTATGGATGAGGCAAATTGATGGGGGGATAAAAAAATATAAAAAATATATAAAAAAATTAAGAGCAGCAGTTCTTCTTTTGCACTTCAACACTTAAGTGATTAATAGTCATTTCGCTTTTAAAAATTGTCTGCGCACTTGGAGTGCTGCAAATGAATCTAAAAATAGCAAATGCACACACACAATCTCTCTTTTTCGAGTGCAATTAATCACAAGAAATCGTCTGGAAAATGGAGAGATAATGCAGCGGCATGAAAAAGTGCACACACTCTTTTTTTGAGTTTATTTTTCACTGTCAGAAAAGAGAGCTCTTTTGAATTATCTTGGAGACACGTATGTACCTGGCTGTGCCATGTATGGAAAATAGTCCGATAAAAAAAATTCTTCATCATTATTCAGTGGATGTCGGCAGTCGTCGGGAAAGATGGAAATTGAAATAATTGAGTTTAGAGCGAGCAATACTTTGCAAATAGGGGAAAAAACAAGGAAGGTAGCAGACAGCACACACACGTCAAGCTATAAAATGATGACACAGTCGATAGAGAACATCATGATAAGCTCTCACACACCTCACTCTCATTTTTTTACTTTGCAAAAGTGATATCATTTAGATCGGGAATGTGAGATAAAAAATTCTCATGTGGATCAAAAATGGGATTAAACTCCTACAGCTGGTGCTTGAATATATTGCAATTTTATCTTTTCTTTCCGAAATTCACCCGATACATCTTTAAAGTTACACAGACTTTCGCAGCACATAAAAAAAAGAGTAAATACAACTCAGACACATTTCACCCTAAAGCAGACCATAATTTTAATAGCTTTCTCGTTGTGATGTGAAGAAACATTTTTTTCGCAATGTTTTTTCGTACACGACGAAGACGACAAGCCCCGAATGTATACATGATGATGACTCACAAGCTATGAGCCCGAAAAGAAATATTCACATATGTGATTCGAATTTAAATAATTTTAAATTTTTTATTTCAGACAGAAAATTATATTCGTCAGCAAGCACTAGTCATTTCTCTCCCTCATCGTATGCTAGCAATAACATTCAAAAAAGATTAAATATCATTTTTTTTCAGCTTCGAGCTGAGTGAGGAGGGCAAGAAAGTGGGTTTCAGCAAATGAAAAAATGAAATAAATGTCTTTTTAGTTATGTGAATTATGCATAAAATTTTGATTACGAAAAAGAGCCAAGAAATTATTTTTAATTCCATACAAGGACAAAAATTTATCTCCTTATATTTTTTTGCAAGAGAAAAAGAAATTTTACAATGACACAATCTGCTGCTGCAACTTTCTTGTTCTTCTTTGTTATCGACAGCCATAGTGCACATGCTCCGAAAGCAGCTTTAAAATCTCCCCGATGAAAATTAAATTCGACCGCAAAATAAAAATTTATCATTCCTCGGCGAGCTACTACGTGACTTCATTTCATTCTAATCATCAATTGGACTCATGACATGTGTTTGTGTGTGCGAGCCTCCAAAGATCGGATAGAATAAAAAATAGTTTTGCTCGAGGGACTTTAAAATGTGAGGTTGCCTATTTTTCGCAGATGGAGCAATTGCTTCCTCTAATTGAGAACTGCCAGTTGAGCGTAAAATATGCGAGAATGTTTGGAGAGATAGAAAGAGAGAATACGATGATGATAATGGCTTGGGTCGTTTAAAAATAAAAATATAAAATTACATCACGTTATTATTATCACTCGCAATTCACGAGTCTATCACATCATACCCTCTCTACCCTCATTCCAATATGAGTGTGAGTTTAATTAATTTAATTGCCCTCAAAATGTTTGTTTCAAGTTCAAATTAAAAACATTTAATAAATGAGAAAAAAATATTTTTGGCAAAAGCTCTTTCAATTATCAATTATTAAAAAATGAAAATTGAAGTGAAATTGAATTAAAAGTTTTATATTATTATGTTCATTCACTCAAATCGGAGACGCATGCACAAAATGCATCCATCGTGTGCCGATCGTCGACGAGGGGGCGGTAGAAAGAGGAGAAAGGAGCATTATTGATTATTTTCCATAACACACAACAAATTTTCGCATAGATACAACAGATTTTTTGAGGTCACCGAACTTCTTTTTCCGAGTGAAAAAAATAATATTGAATGAGAAGTGAAAGAAGTTTCCTCGCACCTCGTGTGTGTGCGCAAAAAAAAGAGAAAAATAATTTTAATAATTGAAATCACGCTTTCAAAAAAAAAGAAGTTAATCGCGAAGCATAAATTAAAACCGCAACCAACGGTGGGCAACCTTTGAGGTGTGCCCTCCTTCAGCTTAAGCCTCACTCTTCATCATTATCGTCTTCGAGAAATCGAAAAAGCATTATTTTTTTTCAACCACAAAAATGAGAACAATGGAACACCGGAAGCTTACGTAAGAATGACTCTATGAGATTCAAGAATCTCTCTTGCTCTCTTCATCATCATCATAATTCTTTGTTCGTTTGATTATGAAGCATTAAAAGAGGTGAATTTGAAAGAAATTCGATCAAGAATATTTCGCTAAAAGACATGGACATAGCACAAGTAAAATGTATAGTGCGTAACAGTTTGAACATTTTCTAGAATTTAAGCGAGTGTAATACACCCAAAAATAGCAAATATATTCACATGACAATGACGATATGAATCATTAAGTGAGGTGATGATGATTGTCTCTTTTTTTGCTCGCAAATGTAAGAAGAAAAAGAGAAAATTTAACGTGAAAAACCACGAAAAAAGAATTAGTGAGAGATAAGCGAGATCATTCAGCTGGAACGAAGCGCGTTTAGCTTTCAATTGAAGTTTCTTGCTCGCACCGTAAATCGAGAAATCGGAGAAAAACTAAAAAACTCATTTTAAACAATTTTAACGATCGAAAATTTTAATTTCGGCTCTCTTTTGCTCTATCTTAATTAACAATTTTTTTTAATGGCGCACCAAATATATTTAATTGGTCGGAGTGGGTATGAAGAGATGAAAAAAAATTGAGTACAATAAAAATGTAATTTACCTTCCGAATTTCGTTCAACTTTTTCGTGTTAATCCTCGCACAAATTCTGACTCAAAATATTTGAATAGTTTTTTAGCCGAGCAATTTTTTATTCTCTTCTTTTTTGATGGATTTCTTTCTTGTAATTTTTTCTGCCCAAAGAGCAATTTTCACACCGAGAATTCTTTCTTATTTTTCTTCCTCTTTTTTTCAACCTTCCACACCCGTCTCGCTATTTTAAAACATGCGTTTTTGGAGATATTTTTTTAAATAAAAGTCACACACACAATTCTCTTTTATCGGATATATATATATATATATATTGCACACTGAATTAATCACTTTGATATATTTCCCCTCAATAAAAAGGATTAGAAAAAATTTTCCGCTTAACTCTTGGAGAGAACCTCTGCACAGCACGACGTTTTCAACTAGACTGTGGTATTTTTCTCCATCCGAAAAGTGAATACAGAAAAAAACGTTGTTGTTGTTGCCGCTCTCAACGCTATTCGTAAACTCTGTGTGTTCATTGCTGCTGCTGCTCTTCTTGTTACTTTAATTTTTTTTTCTCCTCGCCAACAATTGAGAAATTTTTTTTATGATTATATATTTTGCCAACTTTCCTGTGGATTGGAATAAAAAGCAGGTCGATGAACGAGTACACGATAGTTGTCAGCGGAAAGGATTAAAATCCTTCAACTTTTATCATTCTCATAAGTCTATATCGTAATGCAATTGAAATAGTCTCCAGCAGCGAGGGAGAATTTCAATTTTTTTTATTATTTAATATTATCCCATCAAGAACAATAGAAAGGCGCATAATGCAGTGTCGAGAGCAATACACGAAGATGCAATGTATATGTTTACATGTACGTGTTAGAGCGAGATGGAGGAATCGAGAGAAGAAATAAAAGTTTGCCGGCTCAACGTTAAAGTCTCGATTGTGCGAACAAGTTAACTGTGTTGCGTTCGTTGTTTTTTCACATGAGTCATCAGCTTGTTGCGTGTGTAACTATATGCAAAACTATAATTTTTTTTTCGCAGGGAGGTATTCAAATTTTTACATGACTCTATTTACTATTTTCAACAAAATATTAACGCATTTTATTTAATGTTGATCGATTAATTTTCACGCATAATTGATTTCTCAAAGGTAATTTATTTTAATTGGACTATTTGACATTGCAATTTGAGATCAAATCACCTCGAATAAAACTGCAGTGCTCACGATTCTCTGGCACCAAGTGAATTTAATGATTATCATTATTGCATTTTTAATTTTTCTTTAAAATAAAATTATTTTCGTGCTCATTTGAGACCTTTCTTTTTGCCAGCCAATCATTTCTCTTAATGTTGTAGAAAAAAAAGTAAGTAAACATTTCAACGGGTTATGATTCTCTCAAGAGCAAAGAAAAAAATATAGCGAAAAGCTCAGTCATGAACAATATTTTTTCGCAATATTGAACAATACAAAGAATCACGATCACTTTCCAATTGATTCGGCATAGCTTTTGTGTTGCAATGTTATAATAATTTTTATGAATTTTTCTCGGACTTGTGCATTGAACCGTTTCCAAAGCATATCGCATGGTTTTGAGAAGCAATTAAATTCCTGAAATTTTTGTTAATAACGTTATTTTTTACTCACTCGGATTCTCTTTAATTTTTGTGTACACAGTCAATGCAACATCGTCTTCAGTCAAGGCATCCCACAGTCCATCACAACCCAACACAATGAAATCCTCTTCTCCATCCAAGCTCAATTCAACAATTTCTGGTTCGGCACTAACAAACGGTTTATGGCTTATGTCTCCGATTGCTCTGGACACCGCCAATTGACCATTGACACGATGAGAGTTCCCCCAATAGACCACAACACCACCTAAATCTTCGATTCTCTTTTTTTCGCTCGGGTCCTCAGGTGAATGCTTTCGAACAATTTGATGAACACTTCCGACACGAGCAATTAGCGCCTGTGAATCTCCACACCAGCCAATGAAGAGTTTCTTTTGTGTCTTTCGATAAAGTGCACACAACGCCGTCGTTCCTGAATTCAAGTTTTCAGCTTTTGCCTTCTTCAAGAATTTAAGATCGGTGATAAGAAATGCTTCGGTCATTGCTGTTTTAATGTCAGACGGATATTTAGGATGAACGGCAATGTTGTAGTTAAGATGTGAATTGGCATAGGAGGCGGCATCACTGCCCGAGTGACCATCAAAAATTCCGTAATAAAACGTTGGTTCGGTATCCTAAAAAAAACAAAAAACAATTATCATTCATTAGTTTGCAATACTTGTTAATATGAATGATTCATCAGGTACACGATCGTCTGAGTGTCTGCGCGATCGTTGAATGAAATTCACTCGAAAAGAGCAAATTAATCTCTGCATTATTCATCGCGGCACTTACTTGAGTGTTAAAATAAGCGTTGAAGTCATCCGAAATGACGTGACGATCCTCCATGGTTCTTCTGGCATTTTTAATCGCGTCAATGGAAATTTTTGGCGGCTCCTTGAGTCTAGTCAATTCCGAGGCATTAGGCGAAGTGGGCGGCAACGGAACTTCGTAGAGCTTTGCATTGTCCTGAAGCTCAAATATGATGCTATTGATGACGGCAACAACGACTCGAACGAGCTTAAGTGGCATGAAGACATCGCGATTTGAATCATAGCCACACTCCTCGGGCGAATCATTAACTTTTTCGAGAACCTGCTTTAGCGCCGTTTGCACCAGGTACATTTTCAGCGTGACGGGACATCCTCGTCTATAAAATTGTAAACAAAAGATTACCGCGTGATTGATGATGATGATAATAATTTAGACAGTTTTACTCTTTATCACGTTTCACATAAAATAATAGCGATAGTGAGCTATGAGGGTTTGGCAAATACATACATGAATAAATTTAATATATCCACGTTTGCATGTGAATTTTTTCTTTATAGTTTCGCCATAATTCTGTTATCAAATTATTATTTAGTGTGTTTATGAAGATAAAAACAGACAACTAATTTTGTAGCGTGAGTCATAAATAATAATTCAAAGGGGTGTGGTTTAAAGTAATTTTAATGAAATTTAAAAAAAATTTAATCTCCAATGAAGTCATCAGAAAGGTCAAAACGTCATCGAATGACAGCGCTTTCAATTATCGAAGTGAAATTTAACACTTTTCACACACATGTGCAGCGGAAACGAATTGGTTGCTGAGATGAAACTTATTGTATTGAATTGGGTGATGATCACGCAGTTATAAAGAAAAACCAATAAAGTCATAAAAGCAATGTGTTAAAAATAAATTTTCAAAATAGGAACACTATCGGAAATGAGTGCGAGAGGGGAAATAGAAGAATCATTATGTGCCGTTGCCGATTATTGTGTATGTATAGCTGCATTATTATTATTATTATGATGATGATGATGATGCTATTCGAAGACGATTGTTTCTTTCGTTTCGTGTGGTTGAAACAATTAATTACAATTAATTAAACGCCGCAGATGTATAGTCCGAAAAATTTAAAACTGTTAGCCGTGCTAAATTTCAACTTACCCAATATACGTGAGAATCCAGTCTGTCACCTCACCATGCACGTCATAATCCCTCAAACAATATCCGGCTGTACGCAGTGGCAATTGATCGTTCTATAATGATTTCAGAAAATTATGCGTAAATTCCTCAACTCTTTCGCGCGCCCATAAACTTACTGGATCTATTGTTTTGGCAAAATCGTCAATGTAGGCCTTGTATTCAGCATATTCAGCCTCCAGATCCATTTCGATTTATATTCTCGTGTGAGTAATACTGATAACTCGCATATAACAACTTTATTCGCGATATTAATTGTATTAAAAATTTTAATTGCACTAAAAATCTTTTTTGTTTTATCTCTCGCTCTGTACGTAAAGGATCTATCTAAATCATGCGACTATAACGATGATTATTAAAAGATAAAATTACACTAAAAGTTCCAATTTAATTATTTAAAGTACGATTGTATTCAACTTTTTCTAAAAATTTTGTTCGATCTCAATTGTGAATAATTTTTTTTGCTGTAAGTTGAGATGGAATTAATTGCTTAGAAAGCGCTTTCTGTGTTGATCGCCCTGCAGTTTGTTTATAAATTTTGGGACATAAATTTTTCCTTTATTAAATCGAATGAAATATAAATTTCCATCAATTTCACACAAATCCCATTGTTTATATCAACAAACTTTTATTGTTTAACATTTTTGTGCCTTAATTAAAGAGTTTTATTCACATCGCAATGAAAGCACAACAACTACAAGCCCAGTTTATTCGCAAACGAGAGCAGGAGCAGCAAAGAATTCAACAAACTGAAAGTAAATTTTGTTTTTGTGCAATTTACAATTTCTTAATTTAATTTTTTTAGATCTTCGTCGGTATTATGATAGATGGGGAAGAGTTACGTCGCAGCACGAACACTGGTCGAGTCCCGAATTCTATGAGGAAGTCAATAAAAAGAAGGAGCTACAAAAGGATGCTGAAAAGAAGCAAAAAGAGCTGATTGAGCGACAAGATAGACTTAGAGAAAAATTAGCCGAAGAAAAACGTCAATTTGAGCTAGAGTTGAAGCAATCTCGACGTCCGATTTCATCAAGAGCCCGTCAAACGCCAAACAATGTCCTCGAAACCGTACGTCAGACTCTCTTAAATGCCGAAGAGTGTCGATCAAGAGCTGACTCGGAATCTAAACTTTATTCACGTTGGCGTCTCGGACTTGATCAAGAGAAAATCCTCACCGACTCTAAAAGTACTCACCAAGCGATCGCTAAACTCTCGTGGCTCGATCGACAGATTGAAAATCAAATGATGAATGAAAAGCAAAAACAAGAAACTCAAAAAATTGAGCTTGAATTGGAGCATGAGAAGAGAAAGCATGAAGCCTTCGTGCAAAGTAGTCAGGAGCTTAGAAATGGTGAAATAAGTCAGCTCAAAAATCTCCAAGAAAATAACATTCATGAGCATAAGTTGAGAGAACGAGAACTTCACGACTGTAAGATGGTTGAGAGTACTTTGAGAAAGAAATTGGCGGAAGTGCAGAAGGAAATTGAAAACATAAGTTCAACGAATGTAAAGAGACGCGATCGTGTAATGGCTTTGCATAATTTTCGTAAAATCAAAATGCTCATGAGGGAGAGAAGCGACGCAATAAAAAGAGACTTAATGCACGATCTAAATCTTTTGGATAGAATTAGCTTCGATAAGGATTTTGATAATGACGAAGAGATAAAATATTTGAGGTAATTTTGTAACACTAAATTTTAGGAATTTTATTAAAATTTAAAAAAATTTGCAGACAGAAGTTCCTAGGACAACACGAGTTTGAGTCTGAAAATCTAAAAAACATCGAAAGCATGTACGAGTCTGAGGCCAAAGGAGCTCTCCAGAAGCAAGAAGATAAATGGAATGAAGAGGCCATGCTGCGTGAGCAACAACTCAAAATTCTAATGGACGATCGCGTACAAAGTCTCAACGAGAGAATTAATGAATCACTTCGCAAGCAAAGCGATCTGAGAAATATTTGTGACACTCACCTAAAGTCTATTGAAGATTGCAATCGACGATTAAAAGAATTAATGAGTGAGTCGCTGACGAATGGCTTAAATGAGACAGCTAAACTATTGAATGGATCGAATGACAATAATAATATAAATGGTTTGGTGAAAAAGACTGATAATCTCATGCTCAACGGTCAACATTACGAATTGAACGCGCCAAAATATGGGAGGAAAAAGATAGCATGGACTTAAGACGTCTTTTTAAGCTGAAAAAATTATATATTTTTGATATTATAGTAAATAGAGCATTTTATAGAGTAGATAAATTTTCGTAAAATCATTCAACAATAAATTTTTCTTAATTTCCTTAATCATTATTCACAAATCTTTATTTTTTTCACTACAACTTGTGCCGAAATAAAAAAAAATATAGACGGAAAAAAGTATCACATTAATTATTCACAATAATTTTTTTTTATAATTTCATTTGTCGCGAAAATCCGATTATTAAACAGCAATCTAAATTTTAGTTGAATATGTTTACGATGCGATAACGACGGCGATAAAAATTATCGAAAGATTCTATTTGTATCTATTTTTTTCTAAGCGGTGTATTTTTTTTGCAAAAATTTAACTCGAATTAGGACGCTGCTGTTCTCCAGATCTATCAAGGAAGATATTAATTAATTAATTGTTTGCAATTTAGTATTTTGAGATCCTTACTTTGTTTTCTTTTTATTGACACTTGATTTCTGGTCGTCGTCTGAACGTGTAATGGTTCCGAGGTCAAAACTCATGTTCGATAAAGCCTGTAAAGAAAAAAGATTTATTGATTTGCAAACAAAAATTTCATATTGTTAGTAAAAAGTATTGTTAGATAAATAATAAAATAAAAATAAAAATCATAAGAACCTGAAGAAAATCGTCGTTAGATCCACTTATTGAAATCGCTCCATTAGCACTTGAACTTGAACTTGCTGCAGCAGCTTCACTATTATTATTATTACTATTATTGATATTGTTATTCAAGTTTTCGAGAGCCTTTTGTCTGCACAAAGAGGTTCTCAAAGACGATAGAGATAATCGTTTTTTTATCGTTTGAAATTCATCGTCACTATCGTGTGCGGCTGACGATGTAGTAGGAACTCTGCTTCCATATTGCTTTTTGCGACCACTAGGCTTCGGATCGGCTGTTGTTGCTAGTCTTCTACTACTGCGACTTCCGCTCGATGCACCGGATGTGGGAAAAAAGAAATTTCCGCCACTCGAAAAAATGTCATTATCATAGAAATGAGTATTTCTTGGTGGCTCATAAAAACCACTCGACGATGACGCTCCCCACATGTTTGTCATTGGCTCGGGCTGCTTCTCCCACACGGGAATCGATTGATCGCAATCACTCGAGACAGTTTTGCGCCAAATGTCGTCAGAATATTTATCAAAGTCATGAGGAAAAGCAAATGACACGTCAATATTGTCGGCATCGATGCTGTTTTCGTTGAGTGAAAATCTCTTATGATGATTGTTAATTACGCGAGGATTTCGTTTACTTTGTGACGATGCTGATGAAGTTGATGGAAAATTACTGCAATAACTTCTCCTCTGATCGTCGTTATTCAACAATTTAACATTGTGAATTAAGTCGTTTAAATGCTTCTATTTTTTTAATTTATAGCGATAACAAAATAAAAAAAATTATAAATAAATTCAAAATTAAAAAGGCTCTAATTGCAATGTGTGAAAAAGCTTTTAACTCACTTGAGTTTTCCATACGGGACTCGTTGAGAGTACGCTCGATGAATGATGCGATAACTGGTGAGGCAATGAACTTGCGAGTCCATCGGAAATCGATAAAATATTTAAATTATTATTATTATTATTTTTAGCACCATGATGATGAAATGCAGTCTCATTCACGTTATCTAAGACACTTGAGCTTGATATTTGGGTTGGTCGTTGGGCAGTGCTGGATGATGTACTAGATGATGAGCTCTCGGAATGATGAGATGCCGCGTCGAATAAGTTCATTAGCATTAAATCTGAAGACTCTTCTGATGTTGCATTCTCGAGAAGCTGATGACTATGGGCAGTGGGTTGTTGGTTCTTTTGGGCAGCGCTCGTTGCTGGGAAAATCATTCGTTGTGTCAATTCGGCATATTCAACGTCATTCTCGCCCGCCAAATTAATTGATTCATCACCATCGTCATTGTTTTCGTCAATTGAGCCGACGTCGTCGAGGAGATTTTGAATTGTTATGACACTCTTTGTGCTGACACCACCTGTTGCATTCTCATGATATTCCGATTCGGAACTCGAACTAAAGCTCGTATTTGTAGCGAGATTTGGCGATGAAAATGAAATGGCTAGTGATGTTGTTGTGACTGGCTTTAAGCTATCAGAACAACTAGTCACATTGACAGTCGTCGACCCCTATTTATTAATATAAATTTATTAATCTTCATAATTTCGTTTAAAATTTGAATAAAACTCACACTTTGTGGTTTCGATTGTTTCTGCGATTCACTTTCTTGATTACGATTTCTATTGCGGCTTGCGTCGCTACTTAATTTCTTAAGGTCGTCAGTTATACTGAAGGTGGCGTCATTGAATATGGCTTGCTGTTGCTGCTGAATGAGCAGTAAATCGTCAACGTGTGAATCCTTTACCAACTTAAATTTTGTCTTTTTCCCCGCCATTTCAGCGGCCGTCTGAAGACTTTTCAACTGCTCCCGTTCGAGACGATCTTTAAGCTCGCGAATTTGCGTCAAATTCTGTGATTGTTGTCGGAGAAGTTGATTGATGTACCATTGCTGATCGCGACACTTTTGAAAGAAGGTTGACGCTCGCACTTGGAATCTAAGCTCGAGAGCGTCCTTTGTTGTGTTCAAATAGCCCTCTTCGGCCAGCAAATCGAGACGAAAGAATCTATTGTATCCCCAACACTCGAGTTTCTAGAGGTGCGAAAGAAAATATAAATTCTCGTTCACGCACACCCAGAAATAGTAAAAAACATTACAATATAGCAAATATAAATATTACCTCAAAATCGCTAACAAATTCGCGTTGAATAATTTTAGTTGAATTCTGGTGAATCATCTGTATACGGTATTCGTATTTTGAGATTTCCGGAAAGCCAGATGTGAGCTCAAGAAAAATGCTCAAATACTCATTGCGAACGCTGCCATTGCCGTTTGGGTAAACTTTGAGTCTCCAGCATAGTCCGTTGACATGAAGGGGATTTGAGTAAATTGCGTCGCCCTTTTGCTGCAATTTCGTAAAGTTTTTAATGAGGAAAATTGCCGTATCAAAGCTTGGCACAATTTCACTGACAAAATCGGCAGGAATGGGTGTACAGGAGAAACTTGACATTGGCTTCGAGCGAATTTGATTAATCATCTTGAGGAGATCTGGTGATTTGCTAATAAGTTGCGAGCGCGAACACGAATTCAGTTGATGTTCAATTTCTTGCAATAAATGCTCGAGTTGTTCAGTCTCAAGGGTCAAAGCGTTTTTCTGACGCATCAAACTAATGAGTTTCACTTTAAGCTGAGCGTCAAGTCGACTAACCATCAACTCAACCGCATTTCTAATCTCTCTCACTTTCTCGTCCTTGGCACTCCTCACAATCTCAACATTTTGCTCGACATCCGAAACAAATCCCGCCAATTCAACTAATCTCGTCCTTAATTGACTTACTTCCTCTTTGACTTGCGACAAATGAGTCTCATAGACCAATTCCAATTGCTTAAACGTATGATTAGTGTGAGTGCCACCAAATAGCGCACATCGATGACAAATGCATGCCTTGCATGTCCAACAATAGACTGAAAGCTTTTCCTCATTATGAGTCGGACATAAATCTTTGTCGCTTACGGTGCACAGCTGTGTCGATTTATTTGCCATTAGCTGAAGATTTTCAACTTGATTTGCAACTTCCTCAAACCATCGACAGTTGACTAGTTCGTGGACGTGCAATGGTGCTCGACAGTGAGGACACGATTTTCTCTGCTCCACTAGCCAACGGGAAATACACACGTAGCAACAGAGCTTACTGCAGAATGGACACAAGTGAGCGTCTTGAAGTTTCTCCATGCAAATGAAGCATCGAAAGACGTCAATGAGGGACTGTATAATAAAATAAACAGAAGTTAGTGACATTTTTTTTTTGGTCAATGCTTTCGAGTTCATTAACACACATTTTCCCTTTTTCATCGATTTTCCTCACGCGAGTAAACGACCCGATTTTTTTGTAATGCTAAAAGTGTCATGAACTTTGTCAAAGAGTGAAGCTTAAAAAAATCATCACGTCACCGTTCATTGGCAGTTCAACAATTGACATTGACCTTTTAATATCTATTCGCGTATGCTATTCGATTGACGTAATAATAAACGCTATTATGCAGCAATAATAATCGATATGAGGAAGTATCGCGATTATAACGGTGACTATCCATTAAACAAAAATATTTTTAACAAATAGTCAGGATTTTATAATAATTTGATGTTATTGCACACGCTTCAATTAAATATATTGATATTTAGAATTTTACACCATCAACTGTATGAGTTCATTAATTCTATCCATCCAAAATAATAATTTGTCGTAATTGTAGCGCTTGAACACGGTGAACCGTTAATTTTTTCTTGTACATCCAAAAGGTAAATGTTTCAATTAAATAGGAAATGTGTTTTGGGTCAAAAGTGATTTGATTGAAAGAGAAGTCTTTTAATTTCGCATGTATACGCCCATGAGCCTTTTAATGTGCCATTCAAGAGAATTATTTTCAATAAGTGAAAAATCTACTTGTCAATAAGAATCTGAAGCTGTCTGTCAAACTATTTTTCTTCAATTCTAATTCTTTAAGTAAATTCTGAATGCTCACAAGAACGTGCGCGCCCATAAAATTATTCAAACCAGCTCTCACTCGCCGTCTATGCCTCTTGTGTGTAAAAATCTTTCAACAAAAGCGAGAATAATTTATTCACACACATTTCAATAAGCTTTTATTGTTGTTGAAATGATTTATCGTTTGCCGGCTTCAATTGGACCTTTTAGAGAGAGAGTGATGCAATTTATAATGTTTCAAATAAACAACTTTCTTATCGTCGCAAGTCTGGCGCATTTTATTTTGCATTTATGGCTCATTGTAAAGGAAGAATTATTACTGAAGAGTGACATGAGATTAAAAAAATATTTTAGATCTACAGAAAATTATTAATAGCACTCGAAAGACCACACCATGGTACATTCTTATTAAAAAATATTCTTCTAGCGTATTTGCTCAAGCTAATGTATCATGAGCTTCGAGATTACTTAGAAGCGATAGAGAGAGCGATCGATGATGACAATGTGAACGCGACAATCCTTTTAGGGACAGGAACATTCAACATGTTCTCGCTTGACATCACATGGAAATGTCTGCTGGTGCTCGTGAGTGGCATAAAAAATGAGGCGCACGATATCACACGAAGTAGGAAAGGCAAGTAAAGAATTCCTCATCAATGATCGAACAAACTGTTTGATCATCACAACAAAGAATTGCGCGCACAAAAAAATTCTCTTCCTTATTAATTAATCACGATGTTGTTGTGCGACTCGAACCGAAAACGCCGGCTGCTACAATAATGGTTTGCATTTTTTTCTGCTCTCGTTCTTCACTTGTTCACGTTTATGTCAATATTTGACGTGGTGCGGCAATGTTTCGCGAATTTATTTTAGCTGCGCTCGGAGAACAATTCTTCATTCTTATAAGACGAAGGAAGCATAACAATGTATAAATTATTTTTACAGACGAAAATCACACAATTAGATCTCTGCCATATAAGGCTGAGTGCCGGGTGTGTATACAGAGTCTGTTAATATTTTTTTTTATTTCAGTGTGAAACTCTTTCATTACTTCATGGACTCTTTTTTTTACCTATTTTTTTTTCGGCGTGTTTCTATTTAAAAAAATTGTATTATTGACCACCAAGAGTGTGTAATGGTTTTTATGTTGCCATTAGCAATCGAAGCGTTGTGACGACAGCAATAATATTACTTGTAATTTACGAGCGATGGATGATAACTTTTCTAAAAACTAGATTTTATTTCTAATATTTGTTCAATTCTTTTATGCAATTTATGAGAATTCCATTACGTCTCATTTAATTTATTTTTAATAAACTAATTAATTTGCCACTTTAATCTTCTATCACTGACAACTTTATGATTCATTTTCCGATCCATAAAACAATTATAGAATATTCCGGTTTACTCCCTCTCGTCATTAATTTACTTTAAATCTACGAACAAAGGATCGTTTAAAGCTCACAAAATCTCCAACTTTCAGTCGAGGATAATTTTCCCTTAGATAGAAAACCAGAAAATAAATTTAACGACTCAATTAACTACCGATTGATTTTTATCCTCACCAGCTTCGCTCAGCAAGATGAAAATTAAATGTAAGCAATTGAAAGAAAGCGCAAAA
Organism: Tanytarsus gracilentus; assembly: GCA_038502055.1. Classification (NCBI taxonomy): domain Eukaryota; kingdom Metazoa; phylum Arthropoda; class Insecta; order Diptera; family Chironomidae; genus Tanytarsus; species Tanytarsus gracilentus. The sequence continues at coordinate 11,076,889 of JAXRKN010000044.1, read as the reverse complement.
AAATCCACTTTTAAAGATATTTTAATGTCAAGTGCGCGAAGCGGACTGAACAGAAAAGCATCCGTGGATTTACCCTCAAAATAAAGTTCAGAATGCACTTGAAAGTAATGCAGGTGATTGACCTTTTTTATCCAACAAAAACTAAAAATTCAACGTTGATTTTTTAGACTTTAAAATTAGCTCTGATCAAGTCACTAGCACTTCCCCAAATAAATAACCGCCTCAAGGCTTTTTCAGAGATACTCTCGAAGATATTTGCGATAAGGAATGTGCATTGCACACACTAAAATAGAAAAGGCGAAAAAGAGAGAGAATACGCCATGCTTAGAATGCAGAACGAGTGAGAATTATGTGGGTCACGATGCTGCTGCTGCTGCTGCTGCTTTAGAAAGGTGTAAGGAACTCTCGCGAGAGGAAAATTCTTTGTTATATTTTTTTCTCCATATTGTAACACATAAAAAGAACAATTAACTCACCTCCGGATTGTTGTCCTTATCATCACATCCACTTCCGCCACTAGCACTTCCCATCGAGGACGAAATTTTATTGCCATTTCTCTTATGATGAGCCATGATTTATTTATTTTTTTTAAAAAAAAATTCTTTATGCAATGTCTCACAACTTCATAACTATTTCGCACTAATTTTCACTAATTTAGCGAATTAATGAACTTAAGCGAGTGTACGAGCTAAAAATGAGCTTCTAAATATCACGAAAGTACTTTTTTGACTGAAGAGAAAATTGAAAAAGAAAAAAATTCTGAGCGAAAAAAAAACACTGAAATCTGACTACTGTGTTATCCCGAAAAATAATCGAGAACTGAAAAAAATTAATTTATTTTCGAGTTTAGACATTAATAAATAGGGGAGAAGCAGGCGTGTGTAAAAAAATTCAGTGAGCTTTTTCAAATTCATCGATTGCGAATCAAGTTCGCAAATTTTGGAAAATTTAGTTGGCAAAAGTCGCCTTTCAAGCGCCATAAACACCACATCCAGGCTCTCAAAAGCCTCGCCAACGAGCTTAATACACTTTCACAAACTTTCTGACATTTTAAAACCGCCAACTTATCAATTGAAAAAATTTCGAGTGAGAAATTTTTCGATTTTACGTGAAGAAAATTCAATATGGCTCAATAAAATGTCTCAACTCAAAAATAAATTAAGCAATTTGCCGCTTATCTCCGCGGGAGAAGCATTAACAAACGTTTTTGTTACATTATCAACTAATTATCATTTTAAATCTATCAATGGAGAAGAAAAGAAACAATTTAGCCCGCAATGGGCAGCCAAATTCTGATTGCTATTCGAAAAAGAGTCAAGGTGAGTGAAATAAAAATAAAAAGAAGAATTAGATCGAATATATAAGTTTGCTCAAGTGTTTTTAAGCTAGAGCTTTCGCTGGATCTTCATGTGAATTTTCACAATATCATAAGTCTTATAAGATTATATTTTAATTTTAGACGTTTCAACCAAACAACAATTCACAAGACGTCGAAAGGAGACCGGAAGTGGAGGATATCAATCGGACTTTAACAAATATCGCAGTAATAACAATAGTAATAACTTTTACGACAAACGTCCATCGGCTAGGAGCAATGGTGGCGGTCGGGGAAATGAGTCGGGTAAATCATCCGGTGAGACCGCCCGATTGATGGAAGACATGGGCGGCGATGAAGTGAATTCAGTGTTCAATCAGGGAAGTAAGAAGCAAAATTTGAATCATTTGCTCAACTTTCATAAATATACAAAAGAAACGGACGGTTACGGTGGTGCATTTTCAAAGTACGGCTATCAGCACTATCAATTCCGTTCGAAGCGCTACAATTACAACAAGGAGCAGTACTTGCAGGCAAATTGTCAATTCATTGTAAAGGAAGATCAGCAATTTGATTATCGGCCATTTATGGCATCGCCCGATGCACTCGTCGAGTGGAATCAAGTTGTTAAAATTCTCATTTCGAGTTGCGAAGAGAGTCAATGTCCAATCTGTCTCTATCCACCGAGAGCAGCTAAAATGACAAAGTGTGGACACATCTATTGCTTCTCATGCATGCTCCATTATCTTTCGCTCTCCGACAAGAGTTGCCGCAAGTGTCCAATCTGCTACGAAAGTGTTTATATCGGTGATCTTAAGAGCGCATCATCGAAGCAAATTCATCAATCGTATAAGGTCGGTGACACCATCAGTATGGAGCTTACAAAGCGTGAAAAGGGCTCTCTCTTCGTAAATCGAGGCAACGAGCCAAATACAATCGATAAATTTCCAAGTTTTTCCGAAATCGATCCCGAAGTTTGTTTCACACACTCGAAACTCATCATGGCCAACAAGCATGAAATGCTAAAAATTTTGGAGCAGGAAAAGAATGAATTGGAATTTCAGCTGGCCGAAGATGGATATGACTGTCCAGAATCGATTTTCATTCAACAGGCAGCAGAATTGTTGAATGTCAAGCGTGCAGCCTTAGAGAAATCGATAGCTACTGATGATGTACAGTCTGATGAGGCAATTTTAATATCTAAAAATTGTGAAAAGAACGTTGAAGTTCCCGAATCTGTTTCATCAAAAGGCGATTATGATGAAGATGACGAGGAGGGCTTAATTGATGAGGATTGTGACTTGACAGTCGATGACATTGACATTGTGCCAGTTTCGAAGAATGTTAAGCACTTTTATTTCTATCAAGCGCTTAATGGCCAAAACATTTTCCTCCACTCGGTCAATAGCAAAATGTTGCAGCTCATGTATGGCAGTTTGGAGCAATCGCCGATAAGAATTCGTGGCAAGATTGTTGCAATCAAATGCTGTACAATGAACGAAGATTTACGTAAGCGATTAAAGTATCTACAGCATTTGCCAGTGTCATCAGTTTTTGAGGTTGTCGAAATTGAATTTGAGCCTGGAACTATCTCGCGGGATGTTATTGATTGCTTAAGTGAGGAACTTTTTCACCGTCGCAAACGTCGTCAAAGACGCGAACGCGAAGAGAAAAAGCGTGAAAAGGCAATTAGTGACATAAACGACCGTCAGATGGGAAAAATGTTGAAAAGTTCAGTGAACATCGACATTGGTTCAACGGCACAATTTCCCGAATGTGGAGGAGTCGATGACATGCCCGCCCTTCCTTCAAACGTGTGTGAGCAATCGACATCGAGAAAGAAGAAATCTTCGGGTCCTTCCTACTCGACGGTATGAACTTTTTAGTATACAATGAATTATATAACAAAAGTTTGAATTCTTTTCAGATCATGACAACACCAACAGCGCAAAAATCGGAAAAGCTCTGGCCGACACTCCGCAACAATAAAAATTCCACCACATCGCCATCGTTCTTTGGGGACGATAAAAAATTAGTTCAAGTTGCTGGAAACAAAGAAATGATGACAAGCACTACCGATGCTTTGAGTGATGTCGAGAGCGATGAAATGGAGTGTAAAGCTCCCGCATACAAAAACAGCTTAAGTGACGCATTAGCGAATGCTCTAAAATCCGCATCGCTCAATGATAATTCAACAGCTTCTGGAAAGAAGAGTAAGAAAAAAGTAAAGAAAACTCTTCTCTTTTCGTCCGGCATGAACTTTAACTAAACCCTTTCATTTTTTTATTTCTTCTTTGATTCACACTCTGTTCTATTACAAATATTGCTATATAAAAACTGCGTTAAATTCATTAATATTATTCGTAACTTCTTTTTGAGGATAAAATTTAAGAACATCTTGGCGATTATTTGCTGGAAAGACTTTAATTCCACATATAATTTTCTCGTGGGTTTTAATGCTAGCAAGATTTGATTTATGAATTTTTAACATCCTCAAATCGTCTAAGAACACATCTCATAAAATCTTATCCAAATGCTAAATTCGTCGTATAACTAGCGAATAATTTATCATCTTAAACAACATCAATTTTCTGATGAAATTGCTTCTAGCATAAATTTTCATCCTCAGAAATATTTTTAACAACAATTTTTAATCGCTTCCAAAATGTTTTTCTTTTATAAATATTAATAGCAAAGGTTCGCTTTATAATTTTCGTAATTAAAAAAAATGTGTATTTCATCGATATAAATTTGTTTTATAAAAAAAAAGAGAAATATGTCTTAACATTGAACATCAAGATATTATTTTTTTAATGGGTTATAGAATAAAGAGCATGAAGTAGACACAGATTACGCTCGTCTTTTTATTCATAACGATGCTTTTGATTAATGGACTTTGCAAGAGGAAAAAAATTGAGGACACAAGGATTTTATTTCTCCTCAAAAAGCTTTAAAAAACCAATAATTGATCATCAAAAAAAAATTTAGACACAAAAATCTAAATTGTCCTTGATTTTTTTCCACTCACTCTGCTCTCATTTTTTTCAGCTAGCACATTTATTTTAAACTATATAATTGTTGACTTTTACATAACGCAGCAAAAAGTTGGTTCCTTGAGGTCACAATCGGGACTGGATCCTTCGCCTTTCAGCTCCTTGGATTTGATTTCTAAAAAGCTATTTTCATATTTCTTTGTGATGTAGCTCGGAAGGGGTTTGTTCCAATCTCCTGGCGGTCCTTCTTTTCTCTTAATCCAGACATCGTTCTTGTAATGACCCTCCATTCTGTCTTTCCTCCTCTTATTTTCACTCTCGATTATTCTCTTTCCAGCTCTATAGTCATTCTTCTCCTCGAAATTGATACAGTCGTTTAAATCATTGTTCCATGACGAGCAATCGAGAATATCTCCATTTACAAAATATTGCTGGAATCTCGCCTTTATAGTTTTGCAATCTTTATATTCCTCTGTAATGAAATTATAAGTGATGATAAATTAGAGATATGTCAATGCGGAAGAGGAAGGTCGTAAAATCTTTCGTGCATAATTTATCATTGCGTCCTGACGACTTTTTTTTCTTCTTTTTCCTCCACCCAAAAAAAATATTTTCGCACTAAAACGCAATTTTTGTCGCTTACCTTTGTAAAGATTACACGGACGTATTTTCCAAGAGTTATTTTTCACCTCTGTCTCGAGAATTAATTCACTGTCCTCCTTCATTGCGAGCACTTTCTTTAATAAATCACAAAAATATTTAAAATTATTTTCACGAATTGATAAAAAGTTGTGTTAAGAGTTTGAGCGATTGAACGTGAATGAAGCTTTTTACAAACACTCAGCGTGTGCTTTTCTTTCGCGAGCTTTTCGTATCCTGTCGCTTTGTTTTTTTCCGAAGGAAATGAGATTATTTATTTTTATTACTCAACCCAACTCGTGAAAATGTTCAAAAGCTCAAACTTGCTGACATGCGCTGAAAATGCATTTTGAATTTTGTAAATTCGTTATGATGTGAAAAGCTTTTAGTCGAGAAATTCTGATCTTAATAATTTTGTTAAAAAAAATTAAACTAAAAAATCTTTACAATTTTTTTTATTGTGTGAATTTTCTTTTCTTATTTACAAGAATTCCATTAAATTACCTTATATGTACTTAACTTAATTCTTAAATTATTTTTATGTTTGATTTCTAAAATTGTGATTGGAAAATTTCAAATGCTTTAATTTTCAAAACTTATCCAATGAGGTATAATTGATGCAAATTCATTAAAAATTCAAAATTGTCAAAATTGAATGAAAATATTATTTGTTTAAGTTTCACGCATGTGATTGACCTCATTTGAAATGACTCATTTTTTTGAAGATTTATTTTACTTTTTGCTGACTCTTTTATCATCATGATGTTAATTAATTTCAGTAATCTGGATCAATCCATTATTGTGACGATTACGTCCTAAAATCGTCACACGAAATGTTATTTTTAGCAAACAAAATTGGATGTTAATTACTAAAAGTCCATTCAGTAATTAACGCAATGGGAGTTGTCCGTCAGTTTAAACATAAAACATGAATCAAAAACTACAAAATTAGATGTCAAGAATTTGAAAATTGATTAAAGTTTTCAAAATATTCAATTGATTTTATTTTTGTGAAATTTTTTATGAATTTTTCACTTGTTTTACCACTCAATTTTGACATTGTTGAAATACTTTAAAAGCGACCATAATTTCACAAAAATAAATCAGTTTTTAAAAGACATTCAACATGTTGGTTGTTCAAGCTATTTTAATGTTTTTCTCTTTAAATCTTGCAAGTGCCTTAAAAATTTTGACAACCGACTCAAAGAACGATCTTGTTACAGATGTAAAAAGAGTAAGACAACATTACTTTCCTGGCATTCATCAATCAATAAATGGGAGCGATCTGACTTTCTCTTATAATGATTTAGATGAATTTGGTAAATTTTTTTCAATAAAAAAAAGTTTAAAAATTTTTAAAGTTAAATTTATTAAAATTTTTTAAGGACCTTCAAATTGGGGACTCACGTGGCCAGAGTGTGACGGTGATTTTCAAAGTCCAATTAATATCGATGAATCTTTTACGAGAGCTGGAAAAGCGCCGCAATTATACATGAATTATTTGGAAAAGGAGGTTTTAGCGGTTAATGTGACCAACACTGGTCACACAATTAATTTTCATCTAATTTTCGCTGACAAAAAACCAAATCGGCTTTACTGGAATGGAAATGGAAAAATTTTCATTTTTGATTCGATTCATTTGCATTGGGGAGAAACATGGTAAAAAATAGTTTCAAAATTTAAAAACACAATTTAATTTTAATCACTTTAGTGGTGGTGGGAGTGAACATTTAATTAATGGTCATCGATATGCTGCTGAACTTCACATTGTGCATTATAATCAAATTTATAAAAACTTCAAAACTGCCGTCCTCGAGAATGATGGCGTGGCTGTAATTTCAGTTCTTTTTGAATTGGCCGAAGAATTTACGAATGAGGGAAGCAACGACAATAAATTTGTGAAATTTCTCGGTAATGTAACGCAAGAGGGCAATTCCTTCCTCGTGACAGACAGATCGGGAGTTTTTACGATGAAAGAGCTAATTAAGAATGAAATTAAGGAATATTATAGCTACAAGGGATCACTGACCACTCCACCCTGCTATGAAACCGTTCGATGGATTGTCGCTAAGAAGCCTGTGAAAATTTATCCATCTGAGCTGGCAATATTGTCGAGTATTCGCGGTAGGTCGGGTCAAATCTCAAGAAACTTCCGACCTCTTCAAAATGCTAATTATAGGAAAATTTATGACTATGAATATAAAACAGGTTTTAGAATATTGGGCACAAAATAAAAATGAAATTTTCAAATAATTTCTACTTATTCATTTGAACTTTGTACTTTATCATTTTTACAGCTTAAATTCTCTATTTAAAGGTGAAAATATCTTTTTTGCATCAATGTTTGAAAAATAATAATAATTTACAATATTTCAGTGTCATTCAATACGCATGCATAAATACCCTCTACCCTCATAATTAATCGGCTTGAGCTTGTACATGAAATTGAAAGAAAAAATATGTATAATTTGGATGATTTTTAGGTGTCAAGCGTTAAGTTTCTGTTACCGACGAATAGTTAAAAAGATAAATAAAATTTAGAATTTCTTAATATTTTTTAAACTAAATTTTTAATTTTACGATATCTTACAACCAAGACATAAGAACGATCAATTTAAATTTTTTCATCGTTGCTTTAAGAATTTAACAGATATCGAGAAGACTGGGGATTGTGAGAAAAGAGCATCCATTCACTTCAAGAAATTAATGAATGAAATTTTTTTATCATCAAAATTAAAATGGATTTAGAAAATTTTTAGCAGCTTTTAAAAAGTAAATTTTATTTTCCCTAATTTATATGAAAGTAATTCTACGATTCGATAAAACTTACTTAACCTGTCTCAACACCTAAATTATTGCTTTTGCGAATTTTTCGTTCTATTTTTTGTTCTAATCAAAATAAAACTGCCAAAAGTCGTAAAATTTTTGGTATAAATACTTGGAAAAATTAGAAAATTCACGTTTGTTAAAAAAAGCACGCGACTAGAACAGAATTAGAACTTTCGCCATGAAGATTTTTATTGTTTTTATAACAGCGTTGACTTTATCGAGTGCAGCTGACTGGACATACGAAGGTGCTAACTCTTGGTCTTCAAAATATCCACTTTGTGGTGGAAAATCGCAAACACCAATTAATATTAAAACCACTGGTGACGCGACTTGTGGCTCCTCAACGCTAAATGTTGCATATTTTAATGATCTTGTTAAAGCTGTCACGGTAAATTTTTTAACATTTAATAAAAAAATTTTAATAATTTTATTTTAAAGCTTTATAACGATGGACACACTGTCGTTTTTAATATTGACTTTCATTTGAAAGACAATAAAACTCTTCAATGGAGTCAAGAAAAGGGAACAACTTACTTCTTCAGCTCAGCTCATCTCCATTGGGGTCCAATATGGTAAAATTTAAAATTAAAAGGTGAAAAAAATTAAAGTTTTTATTTATTTGAAAAAAAATTTAGTGGCGGTGGTAGTGAGCACTTGATCAATGGCCATCGATATGCTGCTGAACTACACCTTGTCCATTACAACAGTAAATATAAAACTCTGGGTGATGCAGCTCCGAAACCCGATGGTCTGGCTGTCCTCGGAATCATGCTTGAGCTCGCTGACGAGGAAAACAATGACGGACAATTTAAAAATCAATTTGTTGATTACTTGGGAGAAATTCAAGAACCTTTAAGTAGCTTCACTATTGATGACCCAACGCAATATAGAAACATGAAAGACTTGATGAAAATCAATGTAAAGAACTTTTACAGCTACAAAGGATCACTCACAACTCCGCCATGGTAAAATTCTTTAAATTCTAACAATTTTTTACTTCATTTTATTCTTTCTAAAGCTATGAAAGCGTTCGATGGTTTGTTGCTACAGATCCGATCAGAATTTATCCATCGGAGCTTGAGAAATTGCTGGAACTTTATCCATACAATTACAGACCAATTCAAGATGACAACAAACGCGTTGCTAAAGCCTACAGAAATGGATGTCAATGTAGATGTTAAATAATTGGAAAATGAAGAATTATGAAAATAAAATTTATACTTTTTTGCATGATATAAAAATTTTTGACGTGTTTAAAATTTTCTTTTGATATTAATATATTATGAAAACTTATGAAATAAAATAAAATTTCAAAACCATAAAATAAATTATTTTTTTCTTTAATCAATTTGTTTCACTTCGTTAATTTACAAAAATTTAATTTATGTTTTCTTTTTTGTTTAATTTCTTTATCAATTTTTGAACCTTATTCTTGATAAAAAAAAGTTTAAAACAGATAAATTTTAATTTAGATTTTTGGAAAATTATCGGTCACATTAAAAAATAAATTAATTACCGACCATAAAAATTTTGCATGTTTATGCTAATTTTAAAGTTTTATATGCAAATTTTACATATCAGTTATTAAAAATTCTGTGATTAATGAACCCATGTAAATAAAATTGGACATTCTTTAAAATTTATTACTCTAGAAACCCAGTGAGTAAAAAAATTGACCAATAAAAATTTAAAAAATTTAATTTATTATCTTATCGACGATTTTTTGTTTTTTTTTTGCAGAATAATAAAAATATATAATTTTATTTCTTCAATCGAGCTTAAAGTTTCTAAAAGCTTTTTCTTTTAATTTATAAAATTTCTTGTTGGGTGATTTTGAACTAATCAAAAATTTATTCTAATAAAAAATGTTTAAAATTCCTTAAACTGTCTCAACATTTAAATTATTGTGGTTTGCAAATTTTTGTTCTAAATTTCGAACAATGCAAAAAACTCATAGAATTTTAGTATAAAAGCACTTAGAATTGAACTAAACCACAATTGTTTTGAAAGAACGCAGGAAGACAAGACAAAAATGAAAATTTTAGTTATTTTTGTTGCATATTTAAGTTTTGGGTTGGCTGCTGATTGGTCGTACGAAGATGCTGACACTTGGGCTGACGATTTTCCATTGTGTGGTGGAAAATTACAAACGCCCATTAATATCGAAACTAGTAATACAATTTGTGATGCCGCAACACTCAACATCGCCTATCTAAACGATCCAATCAAATCAGTCACGGTAAAAAGTAATAAAAAAATAATTATTTAATATTTAATTTTTAATTTTTATATAGCTTAAAAATGACGGACACACAGTCGTATTTGATATTAATTTTTCGAGAAACACAAACAAAACACTTCAGTGGAGTTTAGAGAAAGCAAGATCTTACTTCTTCAGTTCAGCTCATCTCCATTGGGGTCCACTTTGGTAAGTTTGGCAATTTTTAAGTAAACTTTATAATTAATTTTTAAATCTAGTGGTGGTGGAAGTGAACACACAATCAACGGCCATCGATATGCTGCTGAACTTCATCTTGTTCATTACAACAGCAAATATAAAAGTCTGGGTGAGGCAGCTCCAAAACCCGATGGTCTGGCTGTCCTCGGAATCATGCTTGAGCTTGCTGAAGAATCAACAAACGATGGAACTTCCAAGAATGAATTTGCGCAATATCTTACTAACGTGGTCAGCAATCAAAGCACTTACACAACTACAACCGACTACAAGACGATCAAAGATTTGATTAAAAATAATGTAAAGAACTTTTACAGCTACAAAGGATCGCTCACAACTCCGCCATGCTATGAAAGTGTCAGATGGTTTGTTTCAACTGATCCGATTAAAATTTATCCGTCGGAATTAAAAGAATTGCTTAAAGTATATCCATTAAATTATCGACCAATTCAAGACACCAACAAACGCTTTCCACGAGAGTTTAGAAATGGATGTAAATGCAAATGTTAAATTTATGAACAATGAAAAATAAATATTTTTTTAAATTTGTGCATGTTAATGAAGGATTTAAAATTTGAATAATGCTTACAAGAATTTCCACCAAGTTTTACATTCAAGTTTTCCACACAACTTCACTGTATCTCCTTTGAAGACAAAAAGTTATAAATTATCGCGTGGACTTAAGTATCCGTAGACATCGTCCTACAAAAGATAAAGCTGAAAATAATAAAAATCAACCATCAGCAGGCGTCACAATAATAAAAAAGTGAGCTGCAATGGAGATAAGAAATAAACACGACTTTAATCATCGTCAGTTTTTATGACAGAGAAAATTTTTCTTCCTTTATTGTTTTTTTTCTTCTCTCTTTTTTCAGAGGAAATTAAAGTGGAAATTAATTTGTCAATTAACATGCAACGAAGATAAAAGATTTTTTGATATGTCATCAATACATTTCTGAGGGTTTTCTTCTGATGATGAAAGTTCAACTTTCAACGTTCGTAAAATGGAAAAAGTTTCGCTATTTTATAGAAATTATTTTTTATACATAACATAATAAATTAGTTTTCAACTAGGTATATAAAACCTTTTTCACTGTCTTCTTCGGAATAAAAAATATTTTTGAAAATTTAAAAATTTGAAAGAGCTTAAAATTTTGATTTTCTATAAAGTTAAAAAGTTTTTTGGTTATTTTAAATTTAAATTTAGATAAATTCAGATGAAGACAGTTTAATCTCTCGGGTTTGTGTAAACAAAATTTTTCAAATTCAATATTTATTTTTCTTTGGTCCACTTTCGAAGATGGTGAGAAAAAATTTAAATATAAATTGAGTGCTTTAGCAATTAAATTTTTTAAATAGATTTCTTCAAAATTACTAATTTTGTAAATTATCACCGCCGACATTCATTTCGAACACATTTACACTATTCACGAAACATTTACTCAATATTGCGGTTTGCATTTTGTATTTTTGTTGAGTCCTAATTCAATTTTTTTACCTACAAAAGGGTTTCGCATTATGAATTTATCTATTTTTCACTTAATTTTATGCTAATTATGTGTTTGTGTGACATGACAGTTTAAATCGAGGTTTGAGGATATTTTACATGGTTAAACTTTTTGAACACACTTCCCATACACAAATTTACTTGTTCTTTAATTTTTCTTATTTTTAGAAATTTAAAAGAGTTCATTTTTTAAACAGGTTGACCAGATACAATTGCAAAAAATTACAAATTGTAAAGTTACTCCAAAAATTTAATAAAAAATTTTAATTCAATGTCTAGGAATTATTTTGACAACCTCTAGTCACACTAGATTTCATCTCTTTCCTTCTCACATGAGGCTAATAAGGTAAACACGTGCTCTAGCATTTCAACTAAAATTTGAGTTTTTAAAAGCATGCTCGAGCAGCCGTTTGAATATAAATTAAGTAACCAATCTCTATTCTATGGAAACTTTTTCCTCGATGGCATGAGCATCGCCTACGTTACTTTATACTATCGTTGAGGTGGAAGTAAGAAAGTTTCACTTAAAATTATTATTTCCTCCTTCTAAAAAAGTTTTTATTAGTGTGAAACGAAAGTTTTCTTCATTTTTATCGCTTCCTCATGTGTTTAATGATGATCTCCTCTTTTTCGGATAGTGTCTGCTCATCTTCATCGTATACACAAAAAACTTTTTTCGAAAGAGGTTATAAAATTTTCCTGCCACACAATAAATGAATTACGAGCTTCCTTCCTATCTCTCATTGTGTTTTTGTGCTGAGAGAGAAAACTTAACATGACAGAGCGGCGATGAGATTTCATTATGACGAAAAATTGTTGGATAATTCAAGTTTTATTGGTGTGAGAGAAAGGGAAAAGCTTTTATAAAGTTAGAAGATGCATGTTGAAAAAGGAAAATGAGAAAAGGAGTAAAAGTTTTAATAAGTGGCTTCATTAGTTGCGAACTTTTCATGGTAAAATTATAATTTGAGATGAATGTTTTTTGGGGTTGATCTCAAGTTTGCCCTCAAGTGGCGGAAAATTAAGTGAGAGGAAAACTTAAAGAGATGAAAATTGAGTTTGAATTATTAAGAAAATTAAAAGTTTGATTGTGGTCATATTTTATTTAAAATTAGGTTAAAATTATTTTTTTAGCGAAATTCTTAGAAAACCTTAAAAATATTTACAATCACTCAAAATTTCATCCCACCCTCCGAACATCCCGTTCAAACATGATTACCATCTTAAGATGTCTCAATAAAAATTGTTTATTGATTAATAATCGAAGAATGAACTTGAATGCTTGTAGAAAAGTTTCTTTTCATTAAAAGTCAATAAAAGTGAGTAAGAAGAAAACTTTTTTCTTTTCCTGCCTTTTCATCTTCTCCATCCATTTTCATCTCACTTGTCCTATCACGCTCGTCTCATCTATTCACTAGACTCTCTCAATTTCACATCGGGAGGTCGGAGGAAAAGTTTTTCTCGTCACGAAAACTGTCGTTTTTATTTTATTTATCATCATCAAATGAAAAAGTTGTGTAAGTGTATTGATACACCTAGGTAGTGTCAGGGGAGCGACACTAAAGTGCACCTTTTTATTTTGTGATTTAAGACGAAAAAAATTTGATGATTTTGAAAATTTAAAGATATGAAAAAAAGTGGTGAGTATAAAAAATTTCACCACAATTCTTAGGCAAAAATCTACTTTCGAATCTAATTAAAAATCTTAATTAGTTTCTTTGTATTGTATGTTGTGAGTTTCACACATTAACAAAAAAATAAAAAAAATTCAAAATTTTTTCTGATGAAAACGACATGTCTCAACCTCAATAAAATATCAGCTATAAATTTATTTATATTTTCATCATCACGTGAAAAATAAAACGGGCTGTAGATGGATTTGAAAATTTGCGGAGGAAATGATGAAAATCATGAGCAAGAAATTTTCCATCCCCCATAACAGCTCAACGGTATATAACTCTGGCAGCACAATCTAAAATCTCGTTATGTTCTCTCTTCGATAAATAAAAATGTAATTTTTTTCTATTTTCATAATTCTCATTTCAGAGAAATAAATTTGCTGCTTTTTCACCTGAGAGAGATGGAAAAAAGTACAGCGTAAGGTAGACGACAGCAAGCAAACGAGAGAGAAAATTGGAAACACAAGAACTCAACTTATGAAGCTCACTTCTTGCCACATTGCTCGCCTCGACCCTTAACCATATATAAAAATTTAATTTTATTATGGCTTTAAGTTATTTTACTGGTTTTAATATTTTTCCCTTGCGTTTAAATTCGAGAGAATAAAAAATTTGTAAAGTCTGCACAAAATTCCCTAAAGTAGCTTTTTGGCAGTTCATGGCTGGTTTTTTTCGTCCCAGCCACACACACACACAAAATTGCTTACTCGAGAAAAAAATTCATAGCCATGTATTCGATATTTATCCCCACTGGCAGCATGTTACTTCACCTCTTTTACGTCATTAAATCTTTCGCATTTCAATAGTTTGCCCCCAAACTTTTACTTCTCACACACATGTTGTTATAACTCATTAGAGTGATAACAACCTAAAATGGGTCTGGAACTATTTTTTTGGACACGACAAGTCACTCAACGATTTCATTTAATAATTTTTTTCGAACCCTTTTTTCACTCCAAAAATCCTCGGCTTTATTCATAGAACTGTTACTGGATATATGTGATGAAAAGGCAAGATACAAATAATAATATTTTCTATATGCGTTTTGATTACACTTATAGTAAGCAAGGCTTTAGGGATTTTGGTTGAAATAGCCAAAATGATGATGCTATTGAGCGTTTTGGGTCATGAGGAAAAAATCTTCGTCTACATGTTTTTTTTTTCTCTCTCCAAGAAATAGAAAGAAAAATTGAAATATCATGTTTATCTGTAATCATATCATTCAAGACACGAGTAGCCCTCCAGACGATGCTCTCTTGACTTTTCTTCCTTTTATTTTCGATAAGTAACAAGTCAGCATTTTTTTGAGGCTTGAAATTTTTTAAGTGAGTCGCTCGGAGTAATGACAAGGCTTTTTTAAAGCAAAAAACCTAATAATTTTCTGATTGGAAAAATCAAGCGTAGGACACTTTGTCATGTGTTCGAATGAATTAAAAAAATTAAATCATTTAAATTATTTTCAACATCTTCAATAAATTTTCATCTTTCCTTGCATAATTTTCTTATATTTTTTTATCCATAACTCTCGATAAACTTTTTTTCTCATGTTTATCTTTCTTCTTTTGAGCTTTAACTTTTTTTTCGTTCGCTTACAATTTCGCCATGAGGAATGGAAAGAAAAACGAAAAAGAATTATTTGTGTGGTCGGATGGAGGAAGGAGAAAAAGTATTGTCAAAGTTTGAGGCTCGTTTCTTTCTAACAAACATCATCATTTTTATGATTAAAGTATCACGACTTTTGGCTAATGTCCAAGTGAGATATTTTTCGAATTCAAGTTAAGTTGAGAAAAATCTGCTGACTCGTGTCTTAAATAAAACTTTAAACTACGTGTCTTGCACCTCGTTTTCGGATTATCCACTCATTTCGTGAGGGGATTAAACGTTAATTACGTGAGAGAGAAAAAAGTTTTTCAACTCAAATAAAAGATGAAAAATTAAAGCTGAAGTCAAACACGAAAAACTGACTTAAAAAGTTTTAAAAAATGTTTAAAACTTTAAAAATCATTACAAAAATTCAAAATACATTTTAAAATTTAAAAATACGTTATTTATTAAAAAAATTTTCCATTGAATAAAATTTGAAATTTAGCGGACTAAAATTCTCGTGTTTGTCTTCAATTTAAAATTTAGTTAAGTGTAAAATTTTTAATTCAAACATTTCTTTGATCTTTCACTGCATTAGTTTACACCTCCATAAAAGCCTTGAAGACATTAGTTAATCCTTCATCCATGCTAGATTTACTCTTGCACGTTCTGACACTCATGAACATCATAGATTGTGATGAGGTGTATACAGAAACATCATGAGCTTTATCTTGTTTCACTTTCATTTCCTTCCTTTTGTAATAAAGATCTGTGCGGCATCATGTTTGGAATGATATCAACGGAGAGAAAAAGGAGAGTGAGAGTGCATAACTTAATTTGGCAACTGAGTTCAAGAACTGAGGTCGTTTTACCTTTGAGGATTAAAATTTAATTTAATTCGTGCCTTTGAATACCTCCAAAATTTACAAATTCCAACAATGTGCTTTTTACTGTCAAATAACGAGCCACGAACGACATTTTACAATTTTCCCCTCACTCAATGTCAATAATCATCATCTTATCACCATAATACAATAACTTTTACGATTTTCTCTCCCCTTTTTTTTGCATCGCATAAATTTTCATATCATCATTTCTGTCGACTTTTCTCTTCTCTCACACGCATTTTTATCAGAACATTTTTTTCTCTCTCGATAATGTTGAAATAAAATTTTATTAGAACGAAGTGCGTATAATATCTGGGAAGTGTGTCAAACCCATGTTAATATTTGCTGACAGCAACGAAATAATCGCAATGACAATGTTCCTCATCATATCGCAATGTCGGGCTAACACAGAAGTAGAAAATTTACAAACTATTATTGCTACAATTGAATATTTCATCCGATGTTTGAAGTGGCAATCGAAAGTTCGGTATGTCCTCAAACGGTCGTTCATTATTCATTCGCTTCATATCTCGTATGTGCTCAACCTGGGAGACAAGAAAAAAAGGGACACAAATAAGTGGTAAAGTTTTTTTACGATCGTCTCATTGAGGATGGACAACAAACAAAAAAAAACACAAAGGCTTGTATGAGAGAGAGAAAACTTTTTTGTTAGGAGTAATTTAGGGGATTTTTCTTCAGAGATTGAAGTCAGTTGAATTGATTTTAAATAATGATGAAAATTGATTGAAATTAAACATTTTTTTCGACTCGTCGACACTTTTTTGATCTTCGCGAAAGTCTTTGAGTCGGTCGACTTTGATCTCTGTATTTTTATCTTCTTCCTAACCAATTTAAACTTTGAGGAAAGTTGTAGAAAAAATTGAAAAACTGATATAAATTTGAAATATCTTTTTTATAGACACTAAAATTGCTTTAAACCCAATAAATTTTTCATAACAAATTTCAGAACATCATAAACAATAAATATTATCTTTTTAAAGAGAAAAGAAGTTCTATAGGAAATGTTTGATTCAAAAAAAAAACAATAATAAACAGAGAAAAACCAAAGCGAAAGAAAAAAAGGATATACAGGAAGGTTTTCCACTGTCATACAAAAGCATTCACTCGGATAATGACCACAAAATGGGTTCAATTTCGAACAACCACACAATAAACACTTTCTCTCTGTGTTCTGTCTTTTCTCTTGTTAAAACAACAAAATGTACATCGTAGAAGCTTGCAGCACAAAAAGTTGACTATCGAAGGGACGAATATTGCGGCTGAAAGCTCACACACCTTAAAGTGTGCATGAGAAAAAGTTTAAAATGCAAATTTTTACCTCATTCATAACTCGAAGCAAATTTGTGCCAGCTAATTTAGTTAATTCCTCTACACTCCATCCATGGCCCATGAGTTCCGCAAATAAATACGGATAAGCACTTGGATCTTCCATACCTCTCGGTGTGCTGTAATTAATTTGTATATTTTAGAAAATAGAGAGAGATTTTTCCACACCATGCTATGTTGTTATGATGTTGTGTGTTTTATGTGCATTTTGGGGATATAACGAATGAACAATGGAGCGTGAGAATCATGAAGGTTAGCCATAAATTATTCCTGGTTAAAGACAGCAGCGGGAGGTCGTTAGATTTATTTTTTGCCTCATAAAATTTGTTTTAAATTGATTGAATTTTCTTTACACAAAAAATGTTGTATTTGAAAAATTTTATTCTAAAATTACTAAATGAGTTTAAAATTTATTCATTATTTTACAACTTTTTGAGATACTTCAGAAAATTCCCATCATTAACAAACTGTTGAAATTCATCAAAATAAAGCTCTCTCTGCCACAATGTGCTTTTTACAAGCCAACATTTTCATCTCAATTTGCTTTTATTCTCGCCGTTAGTACTTTAATGAAACGTGAGCACTAAAATGTGCGTGTAAATCTTCCTCTCATAAATTTTACAGTGTGTCTAATAGCAGTGCGAGCGAGAGCATCAGTCGAGAGTGAAATTATACCCTCATTGCATGCGGCATGGGTCGTATAACATTGTCGCCGATGCTGTTGAGGCAATTAAGAGTCTGATTTTATAAAATATTTTATCGCAAAATGTAATCTAAAAGTCAACAAAGCAATTTTGTTCTCTTCCTTTCAACGCCAATGACTGACCTCACACCCCTCGCACTGTTCATTCTGTCATGGCTGGTCTCTTCCTTGTTATCGAATAATTAATTATTCGTTGAGAAAGAGAGACCGTAGTTTAGATGATGTTGAGATGGCTCACTCGC
Source organism: Tanytarsus gracilentus (assembly GCA_038502055.1). Lineage (NCBI taxonomy): Eukaryota > Metazoa > Arthropoda > Insecta > Diptera > Chironomidae > Tanytarsus > Tanytarsus gracilentus. The sequence goes on along the minus strand of JAXRKN010000044.1, from coordinate 11,058,709 downwards.
ATTGTAGCGTGTTTAAAGGGACTTAAATACTTACTAATTGATACCATCGAATCCCGAACCGAGTCCAACAAAATCTACTCCGGCAATGCTCTTGATGTGATTAATGTGCGCTATAAATATTAAAAGCAGAAAAACGAGAGGAAAATATTTATTTGTATATAAATTATTTGTGAACTGAGTATAAAAATAACAATGAACGGTTAAGCCATTAAAATGCAAATTGCATTTCTCAGTAATATTTTTCATGTATGCGGATATAATAGAAATATAATTGAGTAATGCAGCAGCGGAGAAAAATAATAAAACAATTTTTGAAATTGAGGTGGTTAAAATTTTAATTTAAAGTTTTGCAAGGGAAATAAAAGTTTATTAAAAAATATAAAAAAAATCAGGGGATGAGAAACTAGTGCTTATTTTTTAATAAAAGTTTTTTTACATTTAAATTTCATCCAAGTTTCCTACCCCTTTTAAAAATAATTTTTTCAACAGTTTTCTCTGGATTCTTAAATCCCTCAGTGAATCTCCAAAAATTCAATAAAAAATATTTTTGTATGCACAAAGTGTGGTTTATGTTTTAAAAGCTCACTGACTCACTCACAAAAAAGTTCCATTAATTCGGAGAAAAATCTCATGACGAATAAAAATGAAAAAAGTTTTTAATGCTCTTTCATGATCCGCAACAAACCGGGAGGGAGAGAAAAATTGCAACAACGAGTCGCATTTTGCTTTTCACTTAATATGTTCAACTGAAAAATTTATTGAATCATAAATTAAGCGAGGATTTTTTATGTTGGCTCGTATTTTACGGGTCATTATAAAACAATTTCCATAAAATGTACTGCAATGAAGTGAAATCTCATTTTTCGGTTTCCAAACTACATTTCACGGCGGTTCATTTGACGATATTTAATAATTGTGATTATAATTGTTTAGAAAATTGATATTAAGCGTTGTTCAAATGCCACAAAACAACCGCAAAAAATGATAAATAAAATTATCAGGCGATAAAAGCTAAAATCTTCAAAAAAATACTTTAATATCAAATCAATTTTTAAAATATTTAAATTCAATATCTCAATCTTTTTCTCTCATCAGCTTTTAATCTCGATAGTCGATGAGCTCGGATGAGGATTATAAAACGACATGAATTGAGGTTAAGAGGAGATTTCCTCGATAGCTGATCAAAAAAGGTCAGATTTTAACGAGCAGCTAGGAAAATGAGAGAAATTTTATTTCAGTTCTCAACTCGATAATTGTTCAATAAATGTTCAATTAATTTTTCTTGCTAAGTGCCATCATGGAGTTTAATTTTGAAAAAAAATTATGAATTGACTGTAAAATCTAAGAGTTAAGGCCAGAGATCAGAAAATATTTATTTAAAATTTTTTTTCTGATATGTCAAACTTTCCGACTATCGATCGACTTCAACATCTGTTGAAACTTTGCAAATGGTCAACCAGAAGGGTTACGAGATTAATTAATTGAAGGACGCAATTAGAGAAATTGAGAATTGTTTTTTATTGAACTTAAATTGCATCATTTTGTGAAACTAAATTTCCTAGAAGGAATTAAAATATCTTCAGCATTGCAATTCAAGTGTGGACAGATTTAAATAATTTTTGTTCTCAAATGTGAAAACCTTAATTTGGCTTCTAGAAATTGAATTTTGTTTTCTCTTTGATGTAAAATTGAATTTTACAGAAAAAGGTTTTGAATTAAGAACCCTTAAGTTAGAAAGTTTAATCGGATTTTACTGAAAAGTCCATAATTTAATTTAAATTACAAAACCTCATCAAATGTAATTTTTTTGCAAACTTTTAAAGTAAAATATTTCAAAAAGCCAATTTAATTTTCACAAAAAGCTCTCTCAAAATTTGAATGGAATAAAATGTGCTTAACTAGTTGCATAAGAGTGAAAATAGCACTCACAGAGAAAAGTAAAACCACACTGAATAAAAGGAAATCTCGAGGTAAATTTTTGGTTGAGAAAACAAAATTATTTTTCACTACTTAAAACGAAAATAGGTCAAGCAAAAAATAAAAAAATCTCAAAATGACTTTATTTCACTCATTTTTTAATGACCAAGTCGAGGATAATTTTTCATGCCACAATAAAAGTATAAAAAGATATGAAAATTACGGTCAGTTTTGAGTGGATGTAAAAATGATGATAACGAGAGTGGGAGAGAGAAAGGGATGATAAATGCAATGCCGTGGTGCTCTTTGTAAATCATAATTCCTCTCGACCAGACAGCTTGTGGTTTATCTGGCATCTACAAAAGAGTCGAGCATGATGAGTTGAATGAAATGTAAATAATTTTCTCCCTCTCTTGAAAGAAAAATAACTTTATGCAAAATTCCTCTTCATATATTCCATGTAATTGATGTTGAGCTCAATTTTCAGTGCAAAGAGTTTTAATGGATGTTGGCAAACAATTTGAAATCCTTCGATGTAAATCTTCTCTCCCCTGAGCTTATGCAAGCAATCTACTGAGCGAGAAGCTTTTTGTTTGTCCTTCTCGATATTGAAAAGCATATAAACTTTGAATAACACTTCGCTCAGCTTAAAGAAAACTTTTTTTTGATAGATTTATGAGCATAACCATTAGTTTTGCTTTGGGAATGTTTTGAGCAGAGGGATGGCCATTTTGAAATTAGGAGTTCACTCTAATTTTAAAAAAAAAATCATAATTTCTTCATTTTTCCTCAAAATAATAATTTCTGTTCTTTTTAAATTAAATTTTCATCCCTTGAATATTTTACTTAGACCTTCGACAGAAAGAGTTTACAAAGCACTCGAACTATAGCACGTAATTTCTGCATTAAAGCACTTTTCGACTCATCTCTGTTCTCTTTCTCCACTTAAATTATGCATTCAAAGTCATTCGAGCTCAAAGCACTCTCTTATCATGTGAGTTTACACCTTCACTCGTCACCTCATTGTCCTTCATGAGTGACAATGGTAGAAATAAAAAAATCACCTTAATGCAGTTTAAACAACCTCAAAATAGTTGGAAAACTTTAACTTTTGAAAATCGCTCATATTTGGTGTTCGGTAATTTTCCCACACTGAAATTGCAGTCGAGGAAAATTTTCCAAACAAAATGTACCACACGAGCGCATCCAATAAATTAATTTTATAATTAATGAAAAAACATATTTTCGTGCGTTTCAGACTCGAAATGAATTCGTGCATTGGTTTACAGTAAAAATGTGCTGCTGCATACGCGAAAAATGTTGAGTTAGTTGCGAGGCGCTGCTGCGTGGTGCAAATGACAACAACACTGACAACATAATTGCATAATGAATAATTTACTCACCAACTGCATCATGTACGGTCGCATTTTCGCTACAGCTCAGAAATTTATTGTAGAAATTCACCATGATGAGACCGCGATTTTTTATGACGAGTTGCAATATCTCGTCCTGTACATTCCGACTCGAATTGCAAAGCTCGAATGCGGAGGAATGCGAGAAAATGACTGGCGCTTCGGCAATCGCCAACACGTCCCGCATTGTCTTTACAGATGCTTTCGATAAATCCACCATCATGCCTAGCCGATTCATTTCACGTACGATAATCTGTGGGAGAGAAAGAGTCAAATGAAGTTATGTAGATGTGAAATTTTTTCATGTTCACGAGAGAAAATGTGTTGTTGGTTAAATTGCAAGGAATAAAAATTCTTCATTTTTAAATTTATCAAATTCGTTGAAATTTAAAAAAAATTGACAAATTTTGTGTTAAATTGCAAAAATTCTACAATTTCTCAACCTTGAAAAAATTTAATAAAAAAACTCAAGATTAATTCACTCATATCACTTTAAAATTTGTAGCAATTTAATAAGAATTAATATCACTGCCTTGTGTTCTCTTGAGACTTTCTTCTCCGTCTTTTATCTTCGTCGTCATCATCTTCATCCTTGGGATTCATCTACTTAAAAGCTAGCTCACATTGCAACATACAAAGAGAATCACAGAATATAAAAAATTACAGCAAATTTTTTCCCCTCACTTTGGAGCTGTATAGAGAGAGATATCTTTTTTCTCTTGTATTTAAGAGATGCGGTGCATTACGTGAATGAAAATGATAATTGGAAAAGTTTTCTCTCTCTCTCGTTCTATTTCCACTCATTTCGTGGTGGTTTTTATTAATGAAAATCTGCAAATGGTTTTTAGTCTTTTGGAATTCAGATTCGATTAGTAAAGGAAGGAGAGAGAAAATGTCAAGAGAAAAAAATTTGTGTTCTTAATTTTTAAGTAAATTTTTGTAAATTTAAAAAATCAGACATATTAAAATTAGCTGAAATTTTTCAAAGAATGCCCATCCCTCGCCTCACTTATTTCGCAATCATCGGCAACAGAAGGAAAACATCCCCAATTTTATTAAGTGATTTTGCATGATTGCCATATTAATTGCTTTCAATTCGCTACACTTAAGTGCGCAAAGTGAGCGCCAGAGAACTCGCACTGCATACTCAATGTGTAGAATTTCATTGTTGTCATGTTGAAATTCAATTAAAATTGTACTCAGAAGTAATTTTACGAGTTTCAGGGAGAGGGGAAAAAATTGCTCCATGATCACGTTAATTGTTAATACGTTTATGAACTTTTTAATGTGAGCATAAGTGAAACGAGAGCAAAAAATTCAATTTTATGTAAATTTAATGAAATTTTTTAATAAATTACTTCACATATGTTCAACAAAGTTTGAGTGTAGGAAATTTTTTTCGTTGACTCGCAGGAAAATCTAATTAAGGTATAAAAAGTTGCGAGTAAGGAAAAATAATCTTTTGATTAAGTTATGAGTTTAGGAGAAAAAAGCTATGAAAAAATTTGTAATAAAAATTCGCTTTAGAGTAACTTTGAGATTATGATGATGGGGATTTTTTTATCCTAATTAGTCAAGGGATGAACACATAAAATAATTTTTTTAAATGCACAGCTTCCTAAAATCATGACGTTCATAAATTCAACAACCCGAGAGGCTCATTAAAAAATTCTTAACGCCCCTAAAAAGCACTCCTACACCTAAATTATCTTAATTAGACATTTAATCTTTAAATTATTTGCTTTGATCACTTCATGACTAAAAATCAGCATCAAATTTCATTATGAAATGTTAATGATCTGATGACATGTTTTTAATCCACTTTAATGCAATTAATCCACATGATTGATTTTCCACTTTGATATCAACGGAGGATTTGAATTAGGCGGCTTTAATTATTATCGATGCTAATTTAATATATCAACTTAGGTTATGATACTGATGAGATCATCTTTCGTTAGTTTGTTTTTGTTCTAAATTATCAGTCTTGTTACACGTGTGCGTTAGAATTTCATATAGTATATGAGAAACTTCCTAATTAGCAAACTCAAGGCAAACTAAATTATTTTCTTCTTCTTATTGTGATGTTTGGAATTTTGATGTTTTACCTTATCAAAGTTAATTATGGAACTCATTAAATTGGTTGATGAAATTATTTTGAATTTGTAATAGGAGAATTAAATAGTTTTGACTTAATTGTACAAATCTGTAGGCTTTTTAATTGCCAACTCTATAAATGGTTTATTTTTATCAATATCAAATTTTATTTTATTTTTAAAAATTCAAATTGAAATAATTCAATAAACGAAGCTCATTGAAAATTCAACCACGTGCTTGTTAACGCACAAATCATCCTTCACAATTTTTTGCGAGGCAATTTGTTATTTTATTTCAAATGTTTTTCATTCTAAAATTATTTCCTGTTTTTTGTTCAACCGTAAGCCTCTTAAATAAATTCATGACTACGAAAAAAATCTAAAATATGTTTTACGTTTTTTTTGCACAATTATCAGAAAAATAATTTGAGGGTGCGATGCTGAAAAAGTTTGGTAATTATTTTAAGTGTAAATCAAATCTTGAATATTATTAATTGAACAATTTTGTTGAACATAAAAACTTTCATGTCACATCCCTAAAAATATTTTCATATAAATTTTGCTCTTTATCATACATTTTTTCCGCCATGTGCACGATTTGTCGCCTAGGCAAAAGCGTGAAGCGTTTTTGTGTTTTTAGGGTACACAAAAAACGCCCGCGAATCGTATGAAAGGAGAATGAAAAAGTTTAGATGTGAATTTTTTCTCCGCTCGTCTCATTCCATGTGTATTTCCCGAGTGAACACTTCTTTAACAAAAAAAAAATATAATTTCTGTTATCTCCGATGGAAGAGTTTCACTCTTTTTTTTGAGATTGGGGTAAAAATCACATTTTTGCGTGATGCTTACGTGATATTTATTCTCGATGTCTTCTCACCATCGCAATAGTCAACTTTTAGGCACTCACATTGTGTTTAACAAGGTGAAACTCGCACGCAAAAAATATTGTATTATTTTGAGATATTTAAGCGATAAGCGGAAGTAGAGTGATGGTGTGAGGAGCATGTGAATGTGATATGTGCTCGAGAGAGCGAATTGAATTAACAGGAAAATGATAAATGTGTTTTTGGCTTCGCATTTTTTTGTGTTTATAAGAGGAAGTAAAGACTCGGTTTGAGGATTGAATGGAATGATTTTTATGTGTGCATTGTGGCAAAAAGTCATACTAAATGTTATTGCAGAGATTTTAGTTAAACTTGAGGTAGTTTTTTAAGCAATTTTCTCAATACCGTTATGAAAATTTTGAATATTCAAATTTTTAATTAACGGTTTTTTAGGTAGTTTCTTTCTTTTAAGAAAAAAAAATCTCAATATTTTGTTAAATTACAAATAAACGGCAATATCTTTATAACAGCAGAAGATAATCAAATTTGAAAAAGTTTTTGATTGACATCATTGTTAAATTTTCTCCATTATATTTTTTCTTTATCGTGTCCTGAGGCACAGCAAGTCGTGAGGCACTTGGAAGTCACTTAAAAAGGGAAATGAAGAGACAATGGGAGAGCGGAAAAAGAAACTTGAACTCAATTCAAAGTAAGTGTTTTGAAAAGCGAGATTTCACAGGAAAGCTAAAGATACCAAAGGCAATTCCCAGCAAGAAGTTAGTTTTAGACGTTCTAAAAAAATAATATACATCAAAAATTTACTTTTCTTCCATCTGGGTGAGGGCACAGGAAAACTCTTTCACTTCAAACTCATTCAACGCTGTCGTGACGTTAATTACATTGCCTTTTATTTCATCACGAGTATCTCCGTCGAGAGAGCGAGAGGAAGAAGTGAAAATGGTGATGATGATGATAATTTTATATCATTATAATGTACATTTCAGATTTCAATTTTCTCATCAGACCCCTTTTCGTCTCGTGTACACTCATTCATAGTCATTTAAGGATTTACCTTACTGTAAGTATAATAGAAGCGGCTTAAACTTGTTGAAGTTCTTAAATGAGCATTAATCTCAGCGATGTAATTAAAGCCAAAGTTTGTATTGCAATATATTGCGTTTGATGAACTTTTTTTTGGCAGTTGTAAAGGTGAAACTAAAAATTAATCATGAGAATTTTTGAATGACATGATTTTGCACTAGATATAAATTTTAAGAGAAATAAATTGTGGCAATACATTATAAATTAGAGGTTTCGGCGGGATCCCGGGATCCCGAAATCCCGGGGAATCCCGGACAGTTTTTCAATCCCGAGATCCCGCGTTTTTTCTTCGGGATCCCGGGATTTAAAAATATCTAATTTTTTCACTAATTTGTCGTTATTTTTTGAAATACGAAGGGGAATAATTTTTTTAATTATAAGCAACAAGTATAGATTTCGATATTAAAATAAAGGTTTAAAATCACGAATTTAAAAAATAATTTTTTTGCATGACGGAAGTGCTGAAAATTGAAGGAAGATATTTCCTTTTTTTAAATAAAATCCCGTTTTCGGGATCCCGGGATCCCGGGTTTACAGGTCTTTCAGTCCCGGGATCCCGAAATTTTAAATCCCGGGATTTTCGAAACCTCTATTTTATAATCCAACAGTGATGTAAATAAATTATGTTTTTGAATAAAATTTTAATGAGAAAATATTTTTAGTTGATTTCAAATCATAGCAAACTTTTAACTATTTTTGTCACTTGAAGCGAGAAAAAAATTGCGAGCTAAAAAATGACCGAAGTCTCTCCACGTGTCTCTTCCTATTATCAGCAGCAGCAATCAAGCGAAAAACATTACGAGGATGAAATTGCTAGTCAAGTATCGACAATTAAATGGCAAAGTAACAAAAAATCTAATCACAGTTCGGGCTCGAGAAGTTTTTGGTAATGAACAATTTTTTTCCACTCTACTGCATGCAATAAAAATGAGTTTTTCAGCTTTGTAAATCCTGCGTCATACATCGAGAACGATAGTTTTGTGAATGATGATTTTGATTCTGTGTCCGAGGATTTAAATTATGACAATCTAGTTTCACTTGGAAAGCCGCCGTCTTACACACGCGTCAGTCGAATTGATATTTCTCCAGAAGCGGAAAGGAAACGTAAAGAGGCATATGAAAAGTGGCTCAAGAGCGTGAATGCCCGTGAACGTGAAAGAAAGCGGCTACAGAGAGAGCGTGAAGAAACTGTTAAGGCAAAAATTGTTGAAGATGAAGAAATGAAAAGAGCGGCGAACGATGAGAAGGTTAAAGAGTGGATGAAGAAGAAAGAACTTGAAGCTCAAAAAAAGATGACTCGACTTAATGAGCTCAAGAAACGATCGTCCGATGTGGACTTGAGTAATAAAAAAACAAAGGACTATAAGAAGGCAATTGATTTTAAGGAATGGCTCGAGAAGAAAAATGATGAACATAAAGCTCAAAAACGAATGGATGAAGAGCGAAAAAAACTTCAAAAGGATTACCGTGTTTGTCGCGAAAGCACATCGGCAGCTTTGTACAACATATGGAAAGAGTCATCTAAAAAAACTCCAAAACCAGTTCCAATGAACCGAGGATTGGAGAGCTTGCGAGGATCTACGACAAAAATTTTTGTCAATCCCATTGCATGGAAGTCACTTGATGAATGAACTTTTTTTTGCTTTTTCTTTTGGCCAAAATTTATTTTTTCTGATTTATAAATGTGAATAATAAATTATTTAAGTGCATTAAATTTCGAGTATTTTTGCTGCTTCGCAATCAGTTGAGTCACGTGTTCGGAATTGAAATTACCTTGAATTAATTTTCAAACCTTCCACCGAAAAATAAAAGCATCTTTGACCATTTTGCCATGACAAATCTTTGACAAGTTATTGACCGAAACACCAAAAAAAAGTTCCTTAATGAGATTTCACTTCATGTTCATTTAAGCGCCTCGAATACGCTCATAAATTACAATAAATTTTATCCTCGTGGGCTCAAGAGAGTCTTAACTCAAAGGTAGTGGCGGGAGGAGCTTCGATTTCATATTTATAGGCGAAAACATCGAGGGTGCGAGTGAAGAAAAGTCTAATTACATTTAATTTATGACATTCGATACCATGGGAAGTTTTCAACTCTCGACGAAAAAAAACAAGTCGAGAGGGAAATGTTGAAAAAAACTCATTAAAAATTAAACTTTTCAGCTGTTCGATGTTGCTTTGGAGCTGTTGAATGAGAGGAAAATTTATGAGGGAGGTTTTTGCAGTGCTCAACGGATGTGGTTTGAAATTTATGGGTGATTTCTTGGATGGTGATTTTGTGAAATTATGATGGCAATTTTTATTATTTTTGGTAAAACTTAGGCAACGTAACAACTGCTTTGAACAGGGGTGAAAACTTGCAATATCTCAACTAGCGTTTTCTCCCCCTGGGTTTTAAATTTTTTTTTGAAATTTCTGAATTGCACAGTGGATTTAGTCTGAACAAAAAGATGCATCAAATGAAAATGCGATTTACGATTAATTTTTATGCTTAAAAATACTTTAACCCTTGGCCCACAATATTTCGAAGTCGGTACATTTTCCTCCATGTAAAAGTATGGCGGAATCCGCTTCCATAGTGAAAATTTTATAACCCCAAAACATGGTTTTTTAGGACTTACCAATTTCAGAGCAACTTTTAACAAATTTCAAATTATTTATTTTTATAAGGCCATCAGACTTGAAGGCTATTAAAGGCAATTATGCTTCGTCTTTCTGCCGAACCCAAGCCCATTAATTTCTATACAAGAAGATCTTTCAATTTTTATATTTGTTCACTTTTTCCCTTCAGAAAAAAAAAGAAATTTCATTTTAAAAAAATAATAAAAAATAAAATTTAAAGACCTTAAACGAAAGAATAAAATTAAATAAATTCCAGACTAAACCACTGTGAATTGGATTTTTTAAAAAATTATTTTACTGTTGTAAAATTTACAAGAAAAAAAAATATTTTTTTTGTCGTGCAATAACTTTTTTCCTTGTATTCAATTTAAACTCAGTAGGTGTTCATGTCGAGACATTTTTATCGAGAAGTTTCTTTAAAACGACAGCAAAAAATTGCGCGTCATTTTTGGTTTTTGTGGCAAGAAGGATTTATGATTAATGTCATAGTGCTTCTATTGAGTGGAAATTGAGCTTTTTGTTGAACGATCTTTTAAAGTTTCTGGTTGATGATGCAGTAAAAAGTTTTTAAATCCTGAAGATAGTTGAAAATCAGTGGTGATGGTGGTAAGAAAATAAGTATTATAGTTAATTACTGGATCAAGATTTAATTAATTTTTTTTGACAATTTTCAGTGTTTTACAATTTAAACTAGATTTTAAAAAACTCTTTTAAAGCTTTTGACAAGCTCTAAATCTCTTTAAGTTACCCAACTTCCGAAAAATCTCCGCCTAAAAATATCTCAACATAATTTTTTCCTCAATTTCTTCCATAAGTCGCCCTTAATACCCAAAGCTCCACTTACAAGCTCATTTCTTGATGATAGCTTTGCCAAAGTATTTACCAAATAATTTTCAATTGCTTTTTCGCTTGTTTGCAAGAAAACCTCACAAAGCGGATCGCAAAAAATTTCCTCCGTCTTATCGCATTTTTCACCAAAGTCATTACAAAGTTGAAAATTCGCACGAGCAAATTCCTCCCTCCTGTTTTCGATTTAATCACCAACGTGACTTGATTACATCTCATGCACACTAAAGTCAATGCTTAGCACCGCAAATCACTCGAATCTAATGTTATTAACATCGCGTGAAAGAAAACTCTGACGTTTAAATCGAAAGTTTAATTTTTGAACGTGATAGAAACTTTTTTTCACGCTCGCTCTCTCGGGTATGTTAAAAATGAATAAGTAAAGAGAATTTTAGCTCTCAACCCACGCTGTTCCTAATGTGTGCATCAATGAACACAACATACGAATTTCAAATGACATTCATCCGCATTGTAATGCTTTTGTACATTCCACACCATGCTGTGTATGAATATCGAAGGTGAATGATGGATGAGTGAATGGTTATTGAAACGCTATTCAACAAAAAAAGCGAATAATACCTTTCAGCTATACAAAAAGAGTGCAATGGAAAAAAGTTTTTCTACCGCTTGGGTATGCAAAATTTGCACGATGTGAACTTTTTCCATGGAATCGAACAATAAAGGAAAGGTTGAGTTGAGGGAAACTTTTTGAAATTTAAGTCTGACATTTTTTAGCATTTATATTGATGACATACAGGGAGCTTACTTAAATTACAAGGAGGACGGACTCATTTTTATTTTATCTCCTTAAAAACTCAGAATATTTCATGAATTTTAATTTCACATTTAAAAAAAAATGAATTTTATTTTTAAAACTTCATTTAAGAATTTTCGCAACAGTCAAATTCCATAAATTCATTTTTATTTTTCGGTTTCCTGGATTTTAGTTAAATTATAAATCTTTTTTGACATTTTTTTTCGTTTAATTTTTGGATTTTTTCAAGCTAAATTTCAATTGATCGGATTTTGACGCTTACCAAAAAAGTAAATGGAAGCTGTCACATGTAAACTTTTTTTAACGAACAATTTCAGATTTTTTTTTCAGTTAATTCCAAAAGCACAAAAAGATTTTTTTTCCGTGACATAAAAAAATCAACAGAAACAGCGAGATTGAATGAGAGGTATTTATTCATTCGGGCTGCAGCGTATTATAGAGAATTGTTGAATGTAAATTCTGTAGCAGCTTAGAGGTTTTAAGTACCAACAACTGAATAGAGATGAATGAAGGAATTTATGCTTTTCTGCTTTTCTTTTCACTTCCGTCATCGTTTTGTGAGAGAGTGTAGTTTATCCATTTCATGCCGCACTCATCTGTCAGTGGTTGTTCAGTCATTAATACTTCCTTGTTTTGAGAAAATGATTCTGTTGAGTGTGCTAGAAACATTTTCCTGGATTTTATTCAAAGAAAAATCTTTGCATGCTTTTATAACATATTTTTTGTACATTTTCATTTTTAATGAATTTTTTCACTCTTATTTATGCATGCACACACACGATAGTTGTATTATATAAGCAGCAGCAAGTATCCAAAAGATTTACTGTGGAATTCTGCGATAAAATGAAATTTTAAGCCGCTTTTTGAATTACTTAACATAGACTCGAGTACTTAACATCATTTACACGCAACGATGTTGATGCGATGATGAAAAACCTTTGAGAGTGAGATGAAGGTGAGTGAAAGAAGGTAAAAGAGCGGATTAATGTCAAAACTTGCTAATTAACACCGCCATGATTACGATGATGATGATGTTAGTGAAAAGTTTTTAAGCATGCGGTTGAAGAACAGATTGAAAATTTTCCATAAAGAATTTAAAGTATGATGTGGAACTGTGAAGATGAGCAACAGGATGAAAAAATTGGATCTTGGCAAATTATCACAAATTAATGAAATTAAGACTTTTTTATCCACTTATGAGAAAATCTTTTTCAATCTGCATAAAAACTAATCGCATTCCAACTTTTTCTTCTCATCTCGACTTCTTAATTTCATTCACTAGATGTGTTGGTTTATCCACCATTAATTATTTTTGGATTCGATTCACAAAACCTTGAATTGGTGAAATTTTGCTCTATTTAAGAGTCAACAAAATTGTTTTACAGTGTAAAATAAAATTGCATGTTAAAATCGTAAAATTGAGATTTTACTCGAGATGGAAATTGGAAGCGTTTGTCAAAGAAGTTGGAAAATGTCCAGCAGTAACTTTTTGTATTTTACAACTTGCTTGCTGTCGATTTCTTTTTCATGTCGTAAACAAAAAAATTCACTTCAGGCTTGCAAAAGTGAAGCAGTTGAAAATCGATTTTTCTTTCTTGCGGCTCCTACGAGAATGTTTTTTGCTCAGTCAACCCTAAAATTACATCAACCATGGTCTTGAGTTGTCCCCAAAAATATTTTCGAAGTAAATTTCCGAATTTTATTTTTTGCCACAATTTTGTGAGCTTTTATTTAATTTTCTTCCATTTGTGCTTGTTAGAGTTTATACGGATAATCCAATTACGCTTATCTTCATTACTTTCTCGCTTTCTGATGTTAACCTGATGCTGTATGTACTTTGTGTGCTTGTACCTGACTATCACCACGAACGATAAAATTTTACCTTCAAGTTATTGAGTAAAATTTTCTCTGCTTTTGTCGTCGCTTGTTGCGTTCTCGAAATTACTTCCTTGAACTCCTTTGTCATGTGCATCAATTGTCATAGCAATTATTTAAAGAAACTCTCTCACATTGGAAGCTTTAAGATATAAATTTAAATTTTCTAGTCTTGAACTTTTTCTCATCATTTATTCATAAAAGCAAAAATTTTATACTGTCAAATTTTTTTCATTGATAAGAAAAAGCGACGAAAATTATTTGACGAAAGTGAAAATGAAGCTTGTTGATGTGAAAGCACGCAAAAGACAATTTTCATCATCGCACGACACTGATCATGATGATGAGCTCAAAAATTGAATTTTCATCGACAATTTGTGAAAATTTTGAGTTAATGGAAAGAAAAAACCATGAATATTTTCAAGATGAGTCTCACTACTGAATAACCATCGCATCCAGACTTTATGTAAATTTCCAACAACACATTTTGCTCGTTAAAAATTCATCAAAGAAATTAAAAAAATCTTTTCATCGACTCACCTTTCCATAAGCTGTGATTCCGCCATGTTTTACATCATACTTTGGTGCATCGGCGTTACTCGAGTCTGCCCATGGTGTGTGGCATGTTGATGTCAATGTCATGTAGCGAACGCCAAGTTTATAATAATTTCTCAAAACTCCCAGCGAGCCTCCGAGGGCATGACCGCCTTCGACGCCAATTAATGAACAAATTCGGTGATTTTTGTGAGCTTCCTTAATGTCTGCATGGCGAGAGAGGAGAAAAAAAGAAGAGAAATCATTAAAAATTCAGCACCATTGAAATTAGTTTGAATGAAATTCAAACACAACCACGTGGGAGATAAAAAGTTATTTTTAGAGTTTCAACGATGCTAGAGAGATAGTGAATGGATTCAAACTGAGTCAATATTTGATGTGTTGCTTGGTTTGTTTGAAGCTTCACTCTGTATCAACAATAATTTCTCTCTTTCCTATGTTGCACAAAATAAATTCAATAAATTCAACCAGAAATTGAGTTTTTAATGCAAAAATCTGTGCATGAAGTTTTGTAATCAAAATCAAATTGTTTGAGAATGCTCGAGGTGAAATTCAAATTTAGGGAAATATTCACAAAATCACATGCAAATCTAAAACCGATTGAAAATTTTCATGGCGTTTAAAAAACGGATATTGAGTAATCCGCAACTGAACTGGATGTTTGAGTTGAAATATCATGGGTTCCAAGTTGTAACTCCACAAAAATAAGAGGCCACAATTTTTTTATTTAATTCCACAGAAATAACAGTCCACAATATTTTATTTATTTTTAAAAAAATTGTGGACTTAATTATTCGTGGACTACCAGCTTGGTGTCATTTTGCAGATCCAAATTATAATAAAATAATCGGAAGCTTCAACCACTGCAAATTTTCAATCATTTATGAAAGTGCTTCATTCAAAAATTCAGAGTGTAAATCATGTTTTACAAATTTTAGCTTTTCATTCAAACTTAATGTCAATAAAATCAATTTTCGCTGTTATACATTGGAATAATTACCATATGATGAAGTACACTTTGTCAATTGAGGCGAGTATCGATCGGTGAGTCTGTCAATTATATCAATTTGCTCGAGAGTTATTTGTACAGCGTCCTTATATTGTGCTTCACACGGACAGTATGCCGCCCAGAACTGAAATTAAAAAATGTTTACAAATTAAAGATGTTTATGCTAAACCTTTTAAGCTCAATTAAATTGAGTGAAAGTAAATTGCAAAAATTAAATATCATCCAATGATCAAATCGAACCAATTTCAAAGTTAAACAGAATCAAAAATTCCACGTCCGTACGCACTTCGCTGAAACACAGAAAATGTAAGTGCGAAAAACTTTTTTCTTCCATCTTCATCAGCAAAAAAAAGTAAAAAATAAAAGCGGGCTGATAAAAATTGCTGATGCATGATCGAAGCAAATATGCCCACAAACATAATATTGATGATGATGATAATGTTGATTATCTAGAATGTGGTCATCAATCGATTTATTGGATAACGTGCGAGTGTGCCGCAATAAAAATGCTTTTGGAGTTTTTTCATGAGAAATCGATGATATTTAAGTCATTCGAAGGAGTTTCAGACAAAAGAGTTTATTTTTTTCTTGGCGGAAAGTTTAATCTGCATAAAAGTCGAACGTTCAATTTTTATGAGACGTGAATTTTTTTTATATCGCTTTGATGCAGTTCGATAAAATGCCAACATTTTTTTTGGTGGGTTGAAAGAAATTTTATAGCTGATTGTTTGAAGGAAATTTTAGCGCCAAATAAAAACTTTTTTGTAATTTAATCTTATTTGATTTAAATTCAGCATAAAATTTTTGAATTTTGTTCTTATAAATATTACAGAATCTCCTCACCTCACCTCCCCTTCCCTTCAACAAACGAACACGATTTTTTTATCACCCTCACTTCCTTTCATACCTGAACGTTTTCCTCTCAGTACATTTTTATCATCTCCATTTCATTTCATGTTCACCGTAGAAAAAAAAATCAACCTTATGTTCGCAAATATTTTTATATTATTGTCATCATTTATGATTATTCGCATCCCGCACCACAGTGAGAACAACAAAAAATGTGCCAGCAAATAAAATGCGGTCGGTCGACGATCATCATTTCATTGCGCCGTTGAATTGCGAAAAGTATCATTGAGATATTTATTGGAATTGCTATGTCGATGTTGTTGCTATAGCAGATCACTATGAATCCCTATTCGGATCGTTGTTTTTTTCGTAAATCGATAACAGAATTTGACACATAACTGCATGTGCGTTTTCATTCTTCGCTAATGGAACGCAAATGGCTTTTATGAAGTGCCGAAAAAAAATATCCATCGAATCACTTCCGAGATAACAAAAAAAGCCGAAGCCAAAAAAAGTTTTTTCATCATTCGCTGAAAAGTTTGGTCGTAAAATTGACTGCTTTTGAGGGAAAACGAAAAAACAGACGATTTTTGTTTTTTGAGGTTTTCTTCGATATCCTTGGAGAGAATCACGTGCTGACTTTTGGTTAGCATATTTTTTCTGATTATTTTTCGAGCTTCAAAATTACAAAAAAGCTTTTATAGGAGCTTAAAGTTTTTAAAAAATCTCAAATTATTAAAAAAGTTTAAATATAAAATTTCAGAGTTTTTTATGAAAGCTCAAATTATTAAAAAAAATTAGCTTTTCCCCTCAAGTCAAATCTAAACTTTTTATCACCATAAAATTTTCCACTCGAATCACATCAAACATCTGCTAAATATTTCCGCTTTCTCTCAAACCAAATCATCCGAGATAAAAGCTCAAAGAATATGAAAGTATGACAAAAGAAAGCCCCAAATCGCACTTTAATTTCACTTCTCGAATCATCTCAAAAACGATGAAAATTTTTATATGACTTGAGATGGAATTTGTTTAACGCCGGAAAGTCTCTAGGAATTTTTTCCACTCCTACGATGATCCACCTTTTCACATCTATTTCGAGTGATAAAAACTCGACAATTTCAATAAGAATTTGCTTTTCAGCAGAAAATAACTTCAATTTTATGACTCACTTTATTGAAAAAATTCCATTCTCAAGTACTTCTCTTTATTTTCGAGTGCTCCCACTCGAGAGACATTTTTTATGTTCATCCTTAGACATTCGTCATGTGATTGTTTCTTAATGCAATGAGCACATGTGGAATTTATGAAAAGCTTTTAAAGGCTTAACAGCGGGGTTAGGACATTTTGCCCCTGTGACATTTTGCCCTCACCCAAAATCCGTGGGCAAGGGCAAAAAAAATATAGGGTCAATTTGTCCGGGGCAATTTGCCCACAGATTTGACCATGCCCACATATTTTTCAAATTTTGCCCTCATTTGACCATGGACAAATTGACCCTATATTTATTGCCCACAGACAATTTGCCCATACATTATTTAAATTTTTTAATATTTTTTCAAATTTTTTATACTAACTTTTTACACTAATTTCACTATGATATACTTAAATAGAAATAAGCGATTTTTAATTTTGCACCTATTGGGACTTCTTGAGTATCCAAACTCAAAAATTTTTAACTGAAAGTGATAAAACACAATTGCTTTTCTAAATCCAAATAAAATTTATAAAACTATTAAATGAGAGTAAGTTTTGAAATTAAATTCTTTTAGATATTAAGCACTTCCTGCAAATAAAAAAATTTATAATTTTTAAAAAATTGTCAATGTTCTTCATCTACAAATAAGTCAATTTTTATCTTAAAAAATAAAAGTTATGGCAAAAAAAAAACCTCTCTGGAATTTCGAAATTTTTAGAAATTTTAAGACTTACTTTTTCAGGTTTAGAGCAGACTGCTCCATAACTATGAATGTGGATAGTACATGTGATATATAAAATTTTATTAAGAAAAAACAACATGATTTTTTTAATGTAAAAACCACTAAAAAACCCAAAAAAAGGCAAAAAGTAAATCTTAAAATTTTCCGTATTGGCTCGATAAAAATTTAAATTATTTTAATTAAGTTTATATTTTAAAAAAAAAATTATTCATGGGCAATTTGTCCATGGGCAAAAAATATAGGGTAATTTGTCCGGGGCAATTTGCCCACAGATTTGACCATACCCACATATTTTGCAAATTTTCCCTCATTTGACCATGGACAAATTGACCCTATATTTTTTTTGCCCTTGCCCACAGATTTTGGGTGTGGGCAAAATGTCACAGGGGCAAAATGTCACAGAGTCTTAACAACATGAAGTTGGGAAATAAATTTTAAGGTCTTTAGGAGTTGATTACCCGAGAAGGAATTTTAATGTTATTAAACCTTAACCCATAAAAATCTCAAAAACGCTTCTTATCATCTCATCTGACGTCATTCACAATGATGTACATTAAAAATCCTCATTAATGGGCCGCTTTGTAATTTTCTCGACTAAAATGACAAATTCTAATCTTCATGATGGAAGAAAAATCTCACTTCGCATTGTCAACGAGGCGCACACATTTAATGTGACTTGAAATAATATTTGATTTCAACTTGAAGCTTTTTTTCTGTTAGAGCTTTTCGAAAAATTCATGATGTCGAATGAGAAAAAAGTGGTGGGTCGAAAATGGATTAAAAATATCGACAATTAATTTTTATGAAGTTTATAAAAATATTCAGGTTCATTTTAGTTAATTTAACGGTCATTAAAAATACAAATCTCAAAAAGTTTTCCTCTATGAGAGTTCAAGTTAGAGAGGTTTTACTGTATCAGAGAAAATGAGTTGATTAGTGCAAAAAAAAGATGTAAAAAGTTCACAAAATATTCGAATCCTCACAGTGTCTTTAATGTCTTTTCAGTATAGGAAGATATTAAATTACAAGCACTCTCAGTGTGTGCTGGATTTTCATTTTCATTTCCTTCTATCTCTGACTTATATATACTGTTGTTGTCGAAACATTTGCTCTTAATTTCATCACATTAAAGCTAATGATAATGTCTGATAATAAATGAGGAATATGTTTTTATGTGAACACGTCATCATATCGAACAAAAAACTATAGAATGAAGAGGCCACAAAATGATCGAGCGAGGCAATTTTCATACGGCCACAAAAATATTTGGCCGTGTGATGAAAATCATGGGAATTCACAGTCCCGAAAAAACACAATTAAAATTAGTAGTTTTTTCTCGTACATAATTAACAATAATTTTTATGACGACAAATTAATTTAATTGCTTTTAATTTAATAATTCGCAAGTGATGCTAACAATTTGTACGGCAAAATCCTGCCTCGAGAACCTAATTGAATTTTTCGGATGAGAGAAATATCAATTTCATGAGATATTGAACCGATCGATTTCCTCTTTGAATTTATGTGAGTCACAATGGGTGGTGAAATAACAATTGGTGGCTTGACGTAGACAATTTTTCTTGGACCGAGAAGATTGAAAGAGATTATTTTGTGACGTAGAATGTGCTTTTATGGACAGTATGTGTTAGCTTCAAGGTGTTTTCAAAACATCACGCTAATATGTAAAATATTTAAATAAATCACATTCAAATTTACTTCAATTTACCACAAAAAAATAAACATTTTAAGAGTAAATTTACTCATACCCACACCCTGGCATCCGCATCAACTCGACAAAACTTTTCCACTGAAGCACGCAAGCAGTCAAACATAATAAGTGAAAATATTCTCTTCATATCATTGACGAGAGCAAAAATATGTAACTTACTTATTGGAAGGCTTTCACGCATTGTTATTTTTTCATATATCAATTGCGTTTATATGAGCGAAGCGTTGAATGACGCAAAGAGGATTGTTTCATATTTCATAAATTTCATGTGAGAGAAGAAATTCTTCCATTGACTCATATAAATGCCATCTTAACTCACATGCACGAAATTCATCTTTATATGCGACATATTTTGTATGAAGAATAAATATTTTTATGCTTCTTAACCGCATGATAAAAAAATACTTTCATAATATTTAAATTGCCTTTAAAAAATTTTTTGATTTAAATATTTTAGATTTATTTTTTTCAAAATTTTAGGTTTCTTCCCTTGGCAGCCATTCGTCTGCAGGCATGACAACGTACGCAAGGGTTCAAACGTGGACCATAAAAAATGTTGAAGGATGTTCTTCATGCCATCATACACATGTATGTTTAATATGAAACGAGACAGAATTTTTGGTATAAAGTTGAAAATGCGATATGCAGAGAAAATATTGAAATTTATTTACATACACGCTTGGAAGAAATACTACATGAAAGAAGTAGCTTACGTAAACTTTTACTCCCCTTTTTGTCGTTGCTCTTTCTTTTCAACGAAATTATAGTCATTGTTATTTATTTATAGATTTTTATCTCTCATAAAATAGAAACCCACACATGTTGGCCTTATTTTAACGAAAGTGAGCAATCAGCATTCAAACAAGGGTTGTTAAATTTTTATTTTTTGAAATTAATGAACAAAAAAATATTTGAAGGCTTCAAAAATATTCTAATATTGAAAATGCAAAGAGGAAAAATTTTTCTAAAAAAATTAAAATTTTAACAGAAATTTGTAGTTAACAATTGAAAATCACTTTAAAGTGTAAAAATTTTTGCAGTTTGCACGAGTTACACATCCATAAATTTTAAATGAGCTTAAGCTCCTCCACAACCCACCAACCGTCACATAAACATTTGAAGAAAAATTATTCGAGGGAGCAGCAGCCAGCGAAAAAAAATATAACAATTGCACAGTGGTTTCAGTCTGAAGAAAATATTACATTTAATGTTTATTTGCTATGATCGGTTTAAAGGTTGCTTTATCAACGATTTTAAATTTCATGAGTAAATTTTTTCCATTTTTGTATGTAAAAAGTGAGAAAATGGATTTTGATTTATTTTCTCCCGAAGTGGCAAAAAGGGAAAAAATAAAAAATTAAAGATGGTTCTTCGTCTATAGAAATTAAGGGACTAGAGAGGAAAAAAAAAATTAAAAAGATAAATAATTCAATTGTTCTATAGCATTATAAAAAAAAAAAAAAAATAAAAATTAAAAAAAAAAAAAAAAAAAAAATTTGGGGTATATAAATTATCTATAAGGGATTCCGCCATATTAAAAAATAACTTCAAAATTGTGGGCCAAGGGAAATAAAAAAAAAAAATTTTTTTTATTTTTTTTTCAACTAAATCCACTGTGAATTGCCATAAATCGTATATGTGACCCAGACTCGCACGAAGAGCGATGAATCGCAATAAGACATTTTTTCTCCCTCCAATTTGTATGTGTGATTACAAATGAGGTGTTGAGCGAGGGAAAAAGGTAGCTTCTGTATATTTGCGATAAAAATGCGATTAGATAAATAAAAGAGAAAAATATATATATATATTTTTTTGCGTTTGTCGTAAAACATTTTCTCTCGCATTTATCCTCATTTTATTCTGTCATCATCATAGAACCGTAGGTTATAACATATAAATATGATGAATGGTTGGGCAACTCACCTGTGCCGACACACGACCACGTTTCAGTCTTAGTAAATCAGTTTGACTCCAGGGAGAATTTGCCCACGGCTGAATAGTCTTTAAGTCTTCATCAAATCTAATATGTCAATTGCAGTAATTGTGAATGATGTAGAAATCCAGAATACAAAAGTTGTTGAATTTAGTTGGAGGAGGAAATTGAGGAAAAGAAAGAGAAAGAAAGTTTGATTACATAACCGCTTGGTCTGAAGTGGAAATTGTGTCAATTTTTGAAAGTTTTTTTAAATATTTTTAAAGGGTGTGAAACTTTTTGATATATTTAAAAATTTAAATATTAATTAAATTAATTAAATTTGTATACTTTATGTCCATATGTTTATGTACAAATATGATATAAATTTATATGTTTACAAATATATAAGAGTAAGCAAATTTATGAAGCTAAAGTGCATAAAAATTTTAAATAAAAGTTTCATCCGCTTTTAAAATATTTTCTTAACCAAAAACCTCACCTAAAGTCATTAATTTGATTGTGCAAGAATTTCCTAACGTTCCATGGAAGATCATTGTGACCATCAATTAAAGGCACTGAGTCAAGGAGTTGGGTCGCGGCTCGATATCTTTCCTCAAATGGTGAACCTTGTAAAAAAAGAGTAAGTTGCATAATCATCAGGTTGTTTAATGATAAAAACCATTTAAAACGTTTCTTTACCTGCCGTAACACTTAATGCCAAAGGCACCGCTACACTACAAGCGGCGGCGATCAAAAGAATCGACGTTAATGCCAACCACTGACGAGAAGGAAGATCCCACTCTAAAAACAAAATTAAAAAGTCATTAGATGATGAGATTTAAGAAATCCTAATTATGACCAGTTGGATTTAGAGTTTCTCACGGGTAACCCGGGTACGGGTAAACCCGGGATGCCCGTCAATTTTACTACCCGGGAACCGGAAAACTACCTTACCCGGGAAAAAAAAAATCGAAGAAAATTTAATTTTTTTAAAAATTCCTCCATAACTGCTTTTTATAATTGTGTAAACAATACGAAAATGTTGTTTACAATAATTTTATACTACAAAACACAGACTAAGAAGGTAGTTACCTTTATAAATTAGTCGTTTGAAATTTTTAATTAAAAAAGTATTTTGAAACATCAAGGCAAGTGCAAAAAAAAATACATGAGATGACAGAGAAGACTAAAAAAGACCAAATTTAGACGATTGTTTAAAGCTATAACGATTCAGGCAACAAGTCCAAGAGCATTTTAGAGGCGGAGATTGAAAAAGGCTAGAACCGAATGCAGACCTTCACTGTTAATGCCTTAAAACATTTCCTTAAACTTATATTCTTTAACTTTATTTTCTTTTAAAAAACTTTTATTTCTGTTACTAAAAATTCTATTAAAGATTACCGAAAATTTGAGAAAAATATATTTTTTTTTAAAAAATTCTTACAGTATAAAATTTTTACCGGGTAGGACAAAATCTCATTACCCGGGCATTTGAGAAACTCTAGTTGGATTGTAAACTTTTTTTGAAAGGAAAAAATCCATAAAATTTAAAAGTTATGATTGAACCTTTTTTACGCCCGTTAAGAATTTTCAACCCTTGCAATGCTCTCACGCTTTTAAACAAACTTCTCGAGTAACTTTTTCACAAAAGAAAATTCCTCGATGAATTTCATCTCACACCGCTAAAGTCTCAAATGCACTCACAAAAACAGCAGTGCTGTTGTTTGCAGACAATTTTTTTACCGCATCGATGGTTGAGAGTAGCAGAATTACCTTGTCGTGTGTAAAGGAAAGTTTTCATTTTGTGAACGTGTTTTTTCAACCACAATGAAAGAGATAGATGAAAACAATGAAGATGTGGGATGAAAAAAAATCTTGAAGTAAAAGTTTTGAGCATGAGAAAAAAAAACTGGAAATGAGTGAAACATGTCAGGTTGAAAATAATTTTAAACAAATATTTTTAAAACATGAAAAATTTCAAGCGTTGCAATCGGTTGGTTATTTTTAAAAATTTAAAAATTTCATAAAATAATAAATGAGCTTTTAAAATATTTTATCGTCAATATTTTGAACTTTTCAGAAATTTTTCAAGCTTTGGGATTTTTGAGCTTTATAAAAGCTTTAAATAATTTTTATACATAGAATTTTTAAAAAAGCTTTATGGAAATTTTCATAAATAGACAAATAAAAACTAGTTGCAGTTAAAAACTTCTTTCAAAATCTAATGACAAATTGTGAATCGCAATAAAACTTTTCTTGGAAAATTTAAAATGTAAACAAAACTCAACAATTAGTGAAATCTAACATTTTTCTCCACTTGTTGTATTTTCCCAAGAAAATTATGTGAAACCGCTTTTCGTGTTCAATTCCCTTCGGTTGATTGTTGTTTGTGCAACGCCCACACACATACGCTTCTGCACCCATAAATTTTGCGATGACGAAGAAAAAGTTTGTCTTATTGAAAAATTAAATAAAACATTAGCGTTGAGGGAAGAAGACAAAATGCGCTGAGATAGTTGCACAAGAAAACTTTAATATAATTTAAGCTTACACAAAAACGCAACGAGACGTCGAAGAACTTTCCCATATTCAGCTCGTTATGTTATTTCACAAACTCTCAATGCAAAAGTGCAATCACTCTCTGTATTAGTTTTATTGCTTTACTACGAACTTTGACTTCATTGCAATCAAGCTGTCTTATGAAGGCTTTTGCTTGTTTTCATCATCTGAGTTCTTCTTATTATTCATGAAGTGAGCGAGAGAGAAAATTTATCTCATTAATTGTAAGCTCATATAATTATATAAAAGTAGCATAGAAAGTGTAATTTTATTTTAAAATAAATAAAAAGCTTTTGAAAATTTAATTTTTTTAAACAGAAGAAAAAGTTTGAAAATTATCACTCGACAACTTTTTCCCATCATTCAAAACTTCTCTTTAAACTGTAAACTTAATTTAAAGCATCTCTTTAAAAAATTCAACATGCAAGTGGAGGATTTTCTATAAATTATGTCACTGGAAGCGAAGATGCTGTCATGTTGTTTCGCGAAAAATACTTTTGAATGATTTATTGCCGTGTGTAAAAAATTCAACAGAGAGAAATGCATTAAAGGGGAAGTTGAGAAGGGATTAGAGTCTGCCCATTTGATGCTGGTTGCTCCTTTTTATGATAATTTGAGAAAAATTTACATGGAAGGTTCTTTTAAAGGCAAAAAGGGCAAATTTAGTTGATGTGAAAATGATTAAGTGAAGGTTAACTGATTTTATCAAAACACTCACTCGATGAATTCGTTCCAGAGCTGCTACTTCTACTCGAACACTGTCGATGCTTCCACGGCATGTTGGCATTCTTCGGTGTTCCATTCAGACTAATATTCGAGGCAAATGAGCTGCCAATTATTGATGAGCTGCCGAACGTCGCAATGCCGCCTGCCGTTGGCGTCGTTCCACGTGGCAATTGAGTAAATGATGGATTAAAATTATAATAGTTCTGCAATTGCGTATCAATCATGTTGAAGTTATTGAGTGAATTGGAGAAATGTTGACTACTAATGAGATTCGACGAGTTAAATTGATTGTTTAGATTGCATGTGCTGGCATGCTGAACTTTGCTAATTGGAATGTTGAAATGCTGCAGGGGAATGGTGCCGGCCGTACAATTATCGACCATTGGATATTTGGTTGATGAAATATTGTCATAGTTTGGCAAACATGTCGGAGGCTCATGATGAAAGAAATAAAAGGAGTTTTTCTCCGCTTGCTGCTGCTGCTGTTGATCGCCATCGCAGAAGAAAAGTGGATATGCGAGTTTTGACTGACAATTGTTGGCACTAATTTCCCGCTCATCCATCATCACTGAATTATTTGCCGCAAAATTAAACAAGTCGGGCTTGTTTGCATTCAATGTCAGCGGTTGCTGCTGCTGCTGAGCTATTGGCCGATTTGATGATGCAAATTCATTTTGATTGATCACTGGACTCGCAACCGACGATGATGTATGTTGTTTGTTAATTGAGGCACTGCGTTGAAGCAACTGTATTGCCTTTGGCGGAGGCGGAAAATTCATTGGGATCAAATCGTCATCATTTAGGTTGCTATTAGTGACAATGCCTACACCACTGGGTATGCGATTAACATCGCTCATAAACACCTCATTCTTCTGGAATGATTAAAAAAATTATACAATGAGGAGGGAAAAGTTTATGAATTCAAATTAGATGCAGAAGTTTGCAGGGTTGAAAAGTTTGTTGATTTTTGTGAACGCAACGCTTTAACAAGTTTTTAATTAGAATTTTAAGTTAAATTTTTTTGAATTTTTAATTTACACATCACAAAAAAAATTTTCCTACTGCTTAAAAGTGTGGCGGCCTAAGCCTGCTAGCATTTAACTCATGAACCTCATTACCAACTCTGCTTATTAGCACGCAGCTCGAGCAAGAATAAAAAAGAGTAAAAATCTTTTCAGTTAATGAAAAGCAGCGGGCGAGCAGAGCTGCGAAATGAACGCAGAAGCGACATTAAAAAGGATATGAATGAAAGCAAAATTTCAATTAAAAATTTTCACATCGCGAGCTCTCGCTCATTTTCACTGATCCTGGTGGGATTAATTAAAAATAACTTTCTATACTTTTTTCTCATGTTGTATTCGGCGGTTGGCTTTTTCATTTAGAACTGAGCTGCTGATTACAATGAGAATGTGAAGACAGCTTTTGATAAGCCTCGTTGTGAAAAGCTTAGAATTTAATTCATGAATTTCATCGATGTTAAAATGTTAAAATTCATTTTTACTTTCCACTTTACAAAATTCAAAATAATTTAAATTTTTGCAAATTTGTTTTTAAATTTTAATTACAAATTTTTCGAGCGACTCTCAAAAATATTATCAAGAATTCTCCTTAGGGATTGAAATGAGTAAAATTCCGACTTTGTTTATACACAAAAAAATTTTCATTAAAAAAATTCAAAGCTCTTTTGGATTCTCTTTATACCGGGAAATGAAAACATAAAAAAGTACGCTGCAAGGCTTTGAATTTTTAATTATCATTTGAAACTTTTAACCTCTCTTTCCTCCGAAATGTTGCAATATGTTTTAAAATTTTTGTTTGCGAACGAAGTGAAATGGAACAAGATAAAAAAGTTTTGATTTTTGAGGAAAACAAGCATGTACACACTTATTATGAGGTATGTCGCATCATTATCATCAAAGGAGAGGAAATTGGCGGAAAAGAAAATTTTAATTTTGTATTTGAGCACAAAAGATCAAATCAACATGAAAAAAATGAGTGGGAAGGTTCAAAAAATTATTAAAAAATGTAAAAATTCCTTTTTATTTTGTCCTCCTACGTTTTTCTCTTCGTTTGTGTTCAAAGCACAAAATTCTTCCTTCTTCAAACTTCGAAAGCACATTTCGCCCTGTTTCACATTATTTCGATATCTTTTCTCTGTTTCGCTTTTAAGCTTTAACATTCTATCCGCATTGAAGAATGTGTGGCATACTGAAGTTCCACAAGAAGTGAAGAAGAAAAGTGTCAAGGCGAGAAACCGAAAATCTTTAGCAACAACATCGTGTGTTCAGTCATTGTCACGAAAATTTTCTATCTATGGTGGTTTAAAGGCGAAAATATTGACACAATTTTCTATCTTCACGAACATGAATTTTGGCTTTAACAGCAAATTTTATCTCTCGCTGCGTAAAACGAAAGGTCACTTCAAAGAATTAAATTCACTTTAATCCATTAAGGGTGAGAAACGGTAAAAATTCCATCAAGTCTCATTTAGATGAGATGAAGGTGATTAGGCTGACCATCTCTTCGATATTTCCTAAGATTTTCTTTTTAAATTAAAAAGTATTTAAATTTCAAAATTTTAATAGTTTAATTTTGGAGGAAAGAAGTAAAAGGAGGGAATCTTTCTTCAAGAATGAATTATTAATAAATTCTCAACGTTGCACTGGCTGCTCTTTTAGAAACTAAGATGGATGTTTTTGGCCGTAGCTGCAGAGCTGAGAAATCACCCTAAAGGTTGAGATAAATTAAGGAGATTTGTGCCGTATTTTATAAGAGATTCATTCGGGACCCGGCATCCCACCAAAACAAAAAATCCCCAAAAATTAGAAAATTAAAAAAAACCAAAGTTAATAAAAATCTTCATACAAAACATTAATTCAAAATAAGTGTCTTTCGTTAACAAGACATGAATTAGAAGATTTACCATATAATTAGTTTGCTCAACGTTGCGCTGGCTGCTGTTTATCCCAGGAAATGTAGATTGATGTTTTTTGTGCCGTAGCTGCAGAGCTGAGAAATCACCGGAAAGTGTTGACTGAAAAAAAAAAAAAAAAAACCAAAATAAATTCCAAAAATTTTATTTTGTTAAAAATGTGCAGATAAATTTTACTAATTAAGAAAAATAGGCCGTGTTTTATACTTAAATATTTTCCCCGGGTCCCCTAATTCATTCCCGGGGATTTGAGAAACTCTAATTTTATAAGATTTTTAATCGTTTTCTTTAAATTCATTTTCTTTCAACCCTTATCAACTTTTTTTTGTTGTCTCGTTAACAAAATTTCTTGCTTTTGTCTTTTATCAAATTTCTTAAAATTATTTCAACCCAAAATTCTTCAACCGAAAATAAATTCACACGTCTTAAAATTATTTTTCACACCTTCCTTCATCATCCGAACAAGAAATTTCCTGATGTCATTTAAGTCTGTTTTGTTATGTTGAAAGAAGCACATCATTGTAATTTTCCCTTAACTCACACTCGAGATCTTCTCAACATCATATATATAAATGGTTGCAACAACAATTTCTTCATGTTTTATATCGCTTTTAATGTTATCATCAGCATCATCATGCACAACACCACCGGTGCGATGAAGATGAGAAATCTCTATGTACATAATAATGTGAAAATGAATATGAATGTGACTCGACTTGCAGTAAAAGTATTAAAAGATAAGAATTTTTTATTTATGATTTATGATAGAGAGGATGGCAGGAGAGACATGCTAAACATCTTGATTGAAAAATACTCTTTTCTCGCTCACTCGACTCTTCCATCTTGATGTTGAAAAGTTTTGTTGAATTTATTTTAGAAAGCATGCAAGGCAAGGGATGAAAATTTAAAACTTAATTAAAAAGCTCACACTTTTATTTGTGGTGAGTTCAAAATGTGGTGGAATTTTAACTGCTCACAAATTAAATTTAAATTTTTCATTCAATATTTCTATCCCTTGTGTCCTTATAGCCTCCTTCGTCTCTCTTTCGGATCCCAAGCAGACACATAAATTTAAATGTTTATGATGATGATTCCAGGGGACTTTTTCTTTCGTTTCTCTCCTTTCCTTCCTCCCAATGGAGCCTTTCGAACGGAGTGACTTGTGAGATTTTTTTCTCAATAGTGTCACTACAATTGTCCAACATTAAACATCCTGAGATGAATGAACGGAGGAAAATTTTTATGATGACATGCCATTGTGAGCTGAACGACAAGAGAACTTTTCAAAAAGAACATGAGAAATCAAGCATTTGTGAGTGGGAGAGAAAAAATAAGAAAAGTTTTGTTGTTCTATTTTACTGTCTCGCTCGCATTTCGCATCATTCATCATTTTTTTCTCGTCTGCGATTTTTTATGCTTTATTTTCCTTCTCATTTAACGCTTCATCCTCAATAGAGGAAATGGAGGAGAGGGTGGCAAAAATAAATAGTGAAAACGCTTAACTAAATATAGAAACGATGTTAAATTTCTTATTTATTTTTCCGCTCTCCAAACAATTTTGACGAATGATATTTTGAGAGTGTACGGAAGCGTGAGGAAAACATTAAAGCGAAGTGAAATGATATTAATGAAAAACAAGAAAATTTGAGTATTTTCAATTTTTCAACTTCCTACTCTGAATTGTGGGTGCTGCATCCCACTTTTGGTTGTTTTGTGATTAACGTCGAATATAAATTTGAAAGTGGGCATTATGACTAAAATATTTTTAATAAAAATTGGGAATTACTCATAAAAGTTCATTACTTCAAAGAGACGACAAAAATTTAAACTATTTTTCATCCTCTTGACTTTCAAATCTTACCTTAAATTCTTTACGTAGTTTTTCCTCTCCATAGCCACGGTAAAGAATTTTCAAAACAATTTCATTCAAAGTTTAAAATTCCGAAGAATTTTTTCTCTTCCTGGCACAATACAAATATATATAGAAAGTTCCATTAAAGCACTTCAATCACGATTGAAATGGCAATTGAATTAAATTGTATTGAGCAATTATTTTGCCGTTCTAGTCTTCTTCAGAGTGAGAAAGCTTTTACATTTTAGTCCATTAGATTTTCAATACACGATTGAAGAAAGAAATGAAAAGTTATGGAGAAGTGAAAAGTGTGCACTTTAGTAACATGACTTAGAGAGGTTTTTCGCTCTTGAAATCGTGTCGATTGTGGTGCTAAAAGAAATATCCATTCAATTCGAAGAAGGGTAAAAAATAATCGTAAATAAAATCGAAACCTCAAGATGTGAAAAAAAATATGAATCGAATTTCAAATCGAGAGAAAATTGGAAAATTTTCTCCTTGAATTTTTATTTCCCGAACAATAAGGCGAAGCGAAGTTTTCAATCGAGCTTCTTTATTTGCAGAATGTTTGACTTTTATTGTCAGTGGGAGGAAAATTTATAAAAAAATTCTCTGAAGAGGTTTTGAATATTTGAACAAATTGAGCAAAAATAGAGAACGAGATTTAAAAAGTATTTGAGTCAATTCAAGTTGAAGATTTTCAAGTTAAATTTTTAAAAAACCTCAGTTCCTCTCCCCTTTAAAATTTAGTGAATTATAATTAAATTTCCTCTTCTACTCCATCGAAATTAAGCACTCTCTTCATTTTAATGAGATTGACCCCGGACACTTGAAGATAAATTGATAGCTTTGATAAAATTGATGATAATAAATACGAACGAGTAAATATGAAGAAAAAGAAAGGAAGAAAAAGATTAAGCAAAAAAGCCTCCCATTAATGCGCTCGATTTAAGCTCGTGCTGTGGAACAGAAAGAGAGCTTTAAAGACGACACGATGACAAGCGTTATGGTAGGGTGGGAAGGAGGTTGAAGCGTGAAAGAGAGAAGATTTATTAACCTTTAACTTGATTATTCCTCGAAGAGTCAAACGAAGCTATGAAAAAATCAATTTTCTTTTTTCAAGCTCGAATGTATAGCAAAAAAACGTGCGGTCGCGTAACATTTTCACCCAGCAATTGCTAATCATTATTTATTCATAGCATTTCAATATACAAACAGCAATTCCGAGCAGTTGGTGTGAGGGGTAAGGAAAGCACAAAATTAATATCCTCATGCATAGTGTGATCATAAATGCATAGAAAGGTTAATTGCCATAAAAGGAGTGTCATAGAAATTGAACATATCAGAAAATTAAATTCCAATGGAGCTTCGAATGTGCCAAAATATGACATTTGCGATAAGAGTCCTAAATATTAATGACTATAATTCCGAAGCTCATAAATAAGGCTGAGAGAGATGATTTTGTGGCTTAGGAAGTCGATATGAGTAAGGATGGTGCTTTTGGAGACATATTTAGTGTACAACAAAGGTTAACAACAGCTTACATTTGTAAGTAAAGAAAATATATTTGCTTGAAGAAATTCACAGCAATTTGAGAAATCAAGCCGTTAATAATTCAAAAATTGAGGGGCGGTAACTCTGGTAAAAATTAAAAATTTAAACACATTCAATATTTTTTTAAGTGTGATTTTTCACTTATTTTTGAATATTTTTTAAAAAAATCTAAATCATTTTTTTTTTAAATTTATAATCCAAGTTCTCCACCCCTCGTGCGAAGAGAAAAGGCAATTTCACACGATTTTGTGGGGCACCTCATAAAATTTATTCATAATTAAGAATTACGATTTTCTCCTTCGCATTTGAAAATTTCAATTCAGGCCTTCTTATTTATTCATGTATGTACACTCATTGCCGAGATATAGACAATTCGAATATAAACTTGGTGGTTTGGATGAATTTCGAGCAGATATGCTTTTTTGGTTTTATTATTATTATTTTACTGTAGATGCAAATGGCTTCCTAATCAATGTGTGCACGCTAGGAGATGAGCGAACAATAAAACAATAGCAATTTCCTGAAGCTTCTGATTCGTCATCATGGAAACCGCACGAAATGAATGAGAATTGTTTTGTTATTGTTTCGTATGTTTGTGGAGCTTTTTGGTGCAAACTTTTTAATATGAGGTTAAAGTTTTCACATAAATTTGAAGTTAAAAGTTGAGAAAAATATTAATGTTAAAATTTTAAACTTTTTCAAAGCTTTTCAGCTTTCCATCAAAAAAGTTTAAAATAATTTTCATCAAGAATTCGACGCACGAACACTTATAGCTGCACTTGAAGCAATCATGCATTCGAATATTAATTCTCTCTCCAACCCTCACTGATAATTGTTTATGCATTGGGAAAATTAATGCAGCACTCTGTTTATTTATCTTCATTTTATTTGTGTGTATGTGTGTACAAATTTTGCGGTCACAAAAAGGCACACGATAATTAATTTTACATTTGGCAATGAATGCATTTTGGAATTCAAATAGTTTATGTTAGTGGAAGGAGTTGATGGAAAATAAATTTGAATTCCCTTAACAAAACATTCAGTTTAAATTATAGTAAATTTGTTTGCTTCCGATTTAAATTATCGGACATGAAATTCGTTCAGTTCATTAAACTTTAATTTCTGCTCACTTTTTGCATCATTAATGTGTTTAAAATTTTTTGTGGCTTAACATACCTCATCCCCTACAAATCCGGGTGCTACTGATCTATTTAAAGTGCCCGAAATATTAAAGTCCTTCAAGCTGCCACTCTCAAATCGGCAACTATTCCCCTGCTTTGGTTTATGCTGCTGTTCTACGCTCGACGGTGAGGTAAAATGCTGTGACGTTACAGGCAAAAAAAGAGAGAAGTAAATTGATGTTTCAATGGCTCGCAATTATGTGCTCGACAATAGGGTTACATACCAATCGTCCATACGATCCATATTTTTTAAGGCGCTCACGTTCCAAGCGAAGTAAAATTTGTGCGTTTTGCTCGCAGGTGTATGTGTGCAGGGGACGCTTTCGATCTAGGCTATATTGATACAGTGGCCTCGACTGACTAGGAATCACCTTTTTAAGTGGAATAAAGGGATTAAAAAAGAGATGAGGGAAAAATGTTTAAAATAATTGAAAAATTAGGAATTTTAAATTGAAGGAAAAGTGATTCAAAAAAGTAATTTAAAATCTAGGGAAGCTTACTTTGGTCTTTGTTTTTATTAGAATAAAAAAAATTTGATTTTTTAAATTTTTAAAGCTCAAATTTTTATTTGAAATTTATTTCATGCATAACAGAAAAATTCCTTGAAGGTTCAATTTTTTCAACCAAAAAATTAATTTTCCCGAAAAATATCTCACTCAATTTCGCCTCTGGAAATTTATAATTTAAAAATCCTTTTTAACTGAGTGTGAAAATGCTCGAAGGAAAAAAAATCAACCGTGAGTAAATAAATTTTCTCGTAATAATAAATTTACACTTTCACACATTTTATCGCAATGAGTTTGAAAGTGAAAATGTGAAAATAAGAACATTTTTCTCTCTCCATAGCCAAAATAAAAAAAGGGTTGTTGAAAGAGTTTTTGAGCAAATTTTCCGTTCGAGTGATATTCAATGTTTTTCCACACAACACACAAGCGGCGTATGAAGACATAAAATTTTGCGTTGCTTTGAATATAAATTTTTACTCCTCCGCTTTTGAATGAATAAGCGAAAAAAATTTGCGTCTTCATGTGTGAAGTTAATCTTGATGTGAAAATTCATGTGAATTAACTTTCGAGGCTTAGTTTGCATTATTTTTACATTTATGATGATGTAAATGGATTAGCATAAGTGGAGTTGAAGGTTGAGTTATGTTTGATTTTAATTTATGGTATTTAAAAACCTCAAAAAGTTGGAAGAAAAAAATCCTTTCACTAAGCCATCGATTTCCATTTTATTTTCTCTCGTTTATAAATTTTTAATTCAATTCAATTCACAAAATTCGATTAATTGCACCAAAAACAGCAAAAAAAACTTTCAATAAAACAATGAAATTCGAGGGGGAAAAGCGCAAAAGCGATAAAATCCGGTGGGAGAAAGAGATGAAAATTAATTGGAAAGAAAAACAAGAAATGAGCGTATAAACCGGGCAACACACAAAAAAAGTGTTGAAAATTAATCAATCGTGACTTTTTTCCTCTTTTCAAAACCAGTTTTTACGATATACAGAAAAAAGGGATTATAAAAGCCAGAAGGAAAAGAGCTTCGAGTGTATTGTTTCGTAAATATATATTGAAGACTGTAGTAAAAGCTTGAAAAGATTTTTTTCCACTCAACCGGATTGAATTTATGTGAAGGACGATGTTTTGTATTTTTACTATATATTTTGGTTGTAAAAGAAGTTGAGGAAAAATTGTAAATTTTGCAACTTAAAGCTTTTTGAGAGCTTTTTAAAATAAGCTTGATTTTTAAAAAAATTGTTAGTGACAATCTTTAAATTCACCGTTTCTTAAAATTACTCAGTACTTACTATTAGTTTTTCAAAAATTTAACTCATTTTCCATTACATTAAATTGACAAATAATTTTCTAATTTAAAAATAAGCCTCAAATACCCTTGAAATAATTCAAAGGTTAAAAAACTTTTTCTATTTTCTTTTTCGCTTACCTCCGTATCGGCATCGCAACTACACAACGATAATGTACTCAATCCTTTATTCCGCTTCAGTAGGCTGCTTTTACTGCCTCCATTATTATTGCCATTACTCGCATTCGACTCACTCGTCGTCGTTGTTGCCGATGTTGATGATGTCGTTGTGCTTTTCTTCAATATTCCCCTTGTCTCCGTTGACGACTCGCTTGAGTAATTATCGCCATTTGTTGCAATATAATTGGGATCGTTCTTGTACTCTTTAAGCTTTTGTTGCTGCTGAAGTAAATATTGTGATTTCGAGTTGTCGTAATTGTATTGCACTTTAGCTACGTCAATATATGAGATGTCGCCACCATCCATTGTCGTTTGACGCGGGCAATGATGATGGCGATGGAGCATCTCTTGCTGTTGTCTTCGTTTCGATGGTGACAAATTGAAATTCACTACGCCACCTTCCATTTCATACGATTCACATTCACTTAACGACTTTCTCAGACGCGTTTTTTCTGTCGATAACTTTTTATGATAATTACTGCTATTCGAACCGTGCTTATATTCGGTCATGACTGCAAATTTATTTTCGCAGAAATTTTATTGTCATTTTAATTTTTTTCTTCTCGCGCGCGTTTTCACAATTTTTTAATACACAACCATCATATCACACTCCACCCATTGCCGCACATCGCGTACCGCAATTAAAACTCGCAAAGCTGGAAAATTGAGAGAAAAATGAGAAATTAAATGACATGTTGTGACAATTTAACTATCAAATAATGTGCATGTGTGTATGTTCAGTGTCTCGTGAAATATTGCCGTGTACGCTGAGATAAATTAAATTGAAAAAATGGGAGATCATTGTTGCTTTTTTAATCAAAAGTTTTGAAGTCAAAGGAAAAGAGCTTTAAAAATAAAAATTTGAAAAAAAATTTGATTGAGCTTTTAAAGTTTTTATTTTCTAGCTCTTCAAATTCCGAAATCTTTTTTTATTAAAAAAGCCACTGACTTTAAAAGCTTTATTTTGACTCATTTTTTTAAAGCTTTCACAAATTCTCATTCCTTGCCATTTTTAAATTTCCCTAGATGCAATGCGACATTGTAAAATGTGCGTCACTCGTACACCCTACAACCATTTGTAATCGTCAACGACTAAGTGCGACAGTAATTGGTGGCAGTAAAATAAAAATGAGATTGTAAGTTTAATTACTTGCGATAATTGATATTGTCACGATGGGATTAATTAAAAGCTCATTCCGGCACCTATTTTTTTGTGAAATTACTCTTTTAATACATGAATGAAACGTAATTTATGATTTATTGTTTAACAATTCCCAATGCGCATATTTATGTGCCGCTGCTGCCGCTTGCCAACATCATCATCATCGTCAGGACGCTTCAAACCGAAATTGAATTTTTTTTCGCTTGTTGTACGCTTCACTCCAGAAAACTCGTTTAATATTTTATGAATTGCTGAATTTTTATGATACAGAAAAAAGAGAAAAACTTGATGCTGTCCAGTGTCATCAGTTTATACATATCCAAGTGTTTGTTGAAGATTTTTGTTTAACTTTTTTAAAAACGGGTTCGATAACATTTAAAAATATTTTTTTTTTATTTTTTCACCATGCTTGTTTGTACGTGCGGCATTTGGGAATTTCTTAAAAAACAAATTTATTCCAAAATGATTGA
Source organism: Tanytarsus gracilentus (assembly GCA_038502055.1). NCBI lineage: Eukaryota > Metazoa > Arthropoda > Insecta > Diptera > Chironomidae > Tanytarsus > Tanytarsus gracilentus. The sequence continues at coordinate 11,022,823 of JAXRKN010000044.1, read as the reverse complement.
ATTTAAAATCACTGGGAGGAAAACGGAGAAAAACGAAGAGGATCATATGACATGAAATTTAATTTTTTTTCTCTGATATCCAGCAGGATAACGGTGCTGCATCAATCCATCTGCTTCACTTCATACCCTCACATAAACTGTTCTGATATAAATCTTATCATGGTAAAAACGCGCGAGAGTCTTCATGGTGATGGAATGAAATTACAAGAAAATGTTTTTTTTCTCTGAATATCGTAAAAGTCTCGCTTGCTGCTTCGTTTGAGGATTTTTATTAGCATTACATGTAATGGCCCACTCTGAGGCTGTAAAAATCAACACTCGCAAACACCCAGTGAGTTTATGGCCGAAAGTAAGATGAAATGAATATTTTTTATTGCTATTATTTAAAAGAATCGGAGGAGATGAAGAGGGAAGTGAAATTTGAGCCTTTTGTCCTTCCCCAAACGTTTAAAAATTTAATCTTTGTTGTTACCGGATTTAAAGGAAAAATTTGTTGAATGACATTTTCTAATATGTTTAGAAAAGTTTTAATTGAAAATATATTGTTGACAAATTTTTGTTGAATAAAATCAACAAATTAAGTCTCAATTTCTCATCAATTCAAATTCATCCTAAAAATCAAACTTCTCACCTTAAAAGAGCTTTTCTTGAGAAAATAATTCACTCAAAATACACAAAACAGCATTATAAAGTCAAAGCCATAAATCTCTCCGCAAATTTAGAAGAGATGAAATGTGCTTTTCGACACACACTCAAAATTCTTCACTCTTATCTTCCACTTCATTTCCTCTCACATCTCGATAGGTTTTTTTTTTCAGGGAAATGGATTTTGAGTTTAGGCATTGGCAAACAACAAAAGCCAACATAGCAAATGTGGCAGCAGTCGAGAGACATAAAATTTTTGGGATTCTTCTGAGTTGTTTATTTGAGTTCAAGATGCGATTTTATTGCTGCACGTTTTATTGCGAACCAATTTTTTTTGCTGCTCTCTTTCAAAGTCGATTTGATTTGGTGATTGGAATAAGAAGTTAAATGTGGAGCAGGAAAGTGAATGAAAATCAAATCCGAATAATCGAAAAAAGTTCAGAAATGGAAAAGGAAATGCTTGCAAATTCGAAATTAAAGTGGCGAAGGATACAAAAAAGATTTTCGCAATCAAAGTTTATTGAGTTCATAAAATTTTTGACCTAAATTAAAGTCCTTAAAGCTTTAATTTTTTTTCATGAAGAATCCAACTTTTTTCAACATTATTGACTTCAAAATCCCTCGACATTGCCGTTGAGTCAATAATTTCTCTCAATTTCCTGCGCTCTCAGCATAAAAACAAAATCATCCTCCACTCTGCACTTCTGTCGATAATCAAAAAAGCTTTCTTCGCACTTCCGCATGAAAAATTAAGAATAATTGAAAGCACATTTCCGCAACTTCCACAATTTTTCATCGTTTTACACGAAATCAACTGAATTTCCTCCTATACACTCTATTATCCGGACAAAATAATAAAGAAGATGAAATTTTATTTTTGTAAGGGAAGAAGGAGAAGACAAAAAGCCTCTTTTGGCTAAGTAAATTTTCGAGGCAGTAAAAAAAAGTAATTTTCCATCAATTCCCTTCAATTTTTATTTACCCTGAGAGATGAACGAATGAGACAGACGAAGGTAGAGGGGGAAAAAGAATGATGGTGCTTTCGAGCGATATGAAACGATCAAAGAAGGGTAGATTGAAGATATTTTCGCATATTTAGATTATGTCATGAGTTATTGCTGGAACTTTTCGGTGAAATATTTCTAAAATTTATTATTTTTATTTTTAAGAATTTTAAAAAAATTTATGATTTTTTAAAAGTGATCCCAAAATTCCCACAAGGACTTTTAAATGTACTCAAAATTCAATTCACGAAATACAGCTTTAGAAATGTTGTGCGAAAATTTTGCATATAAAAATTCACTCCGACCCAACGAACTGCGAAAAATCTTCTTTTATCCATTAAATCGTCGTTGCGCCGCTCGCATGCTAAGGACATGAAACACAGACATGGAAAATTACAAATTTATAAATTTAAAAATTTAAAAACATTCTTTTGGGGAAAAAGATGTAATTATTTCGACAAAAAAATTATATTAGAACTTTGAAATTTTCCATCTCTGATCATGAGAAATTTTTATCAATTTATTCGCCATTTCATGTGATTCATATTTGATGATATGATGAAGCTTAAAGATTTATTTTCGGCTCAAGAATGATGACATCAAAATGTCTTTGCACATCAAGAGTCAGTCAGTTACAAATATCCGTCGATATAAAATTTTCACACACATTCAAAATGAAAGTTGCGGGGGTTGGAGTTCGAATGTGTGTGAAGAGAATAATTTAATGGCAAGCAATTTTACGTTAGAGAGCTTAGAGGCGTCGAAAGAGTGGAAGGTGAATGTGAAATTGGTTTTTAAGGTGGGGAGAGAGAAATGTCATCAGGGATTAAACTGGTAGCTTATTTATAAAAATGATGATGAATATTTATGGTGGCAGAAGTGTCAAGTTATTGAGGGCAACATTTAATCATTTGAACGAGTTTGGCAGCTTTAGCATTTTTTTTCATAAAATTTTTGATTTATGAAGATTTTTATCATCCATATTTTATATTTCCCTTAATTCCAACCCTTTCAAGCCGTTATCATAAAACTCTCTTTAATCAAGACCTTGATATTAAATCAAAAAATTTCACCCTCAAACTTTTTTCTATGTTAAGGTCAAAAAAGCTTTAAAAAGGGATCGTTAAGCGTCTTCGTGAGTGCTGCTAAGGGTATTAAAAGTTTTATGTGTAAGTTGTAAAAAGATAAGCAAAGATTTTGATCAAATTCTATTTTGGCTGCAGCGAGGTGTCAATTAGAGGAAACGAGGAGGGTGATAATGAACCTTTCATAAATCTTTATCATAAAGAGACTGAAGGGAGAGCTTAAAGAAGTTGCAAAGCTCGAATTAGAACTCATTTCATCGCTTCGGCTTTATTGAATTTCAAATGCCTAATTTTAGAACATTTTAAGTCTCAATTGGATTTTCTGTATCAGAGAACTTGTAGGTATTTGAAAAAGGTCGCAGCTTGTCGAAATTCAAGCTTCATGTTTTCATTTTCTTTACCAAATATCCGCATGAGAGGATGATTGTGAACATTTAGGACTCAGATTGGGAAGAAATTTGTCTAAAGGTTATTTCAAATTGATATGTATGGATGTGAAATTTTTTTGAATTTTTTAAATACGTTAAATTTAAATTTTAGATGAATTTTTTTAGGTAACAAAAAATATTAACGAAATTTTATTCTGTGTCCATAGGTGGGAAATTTAAAAAAAATTTGAGATATTTTTATCAATTTTGATTAAAATTTTTCTCAAAACTTAATTTTTTAAAGCTCAAAATTTTTTAATTTTCCACCCTTATATTCTTTCTGCACTTCGTGTGAGTTTTCGCAACACACTTTGCTTTGACGAGGTTTAAGAAAAAGATCTCACGGGAGGTTGTTGCGAAAGAATGTTGCAGCACTAAAAAAAATTCACTCTGTTTAAAAATAAAAACTTTTTCGAGTATTTTATGTCTCAAAAGCAATTAAAAAATCGTGTGGAGTCGGATAAGGATGAAAAAACATCGCATCATGCCTTATTAATTGCCTCACCGTCTTTCACAAATGATTATAATTTATTTACTACCTCATTTCATACTAAATTGCTCCCTCAGCTCCTTCCCCAAATAATTATTTGAAAGATAATTAAAACGGCGAAAACGTGCGTGGCGTAGAGAAGGGAAAAATCAGCGCCAAGTGCGCTTAATGGCGGTGTATGAAAATGTAATTTGAGTGGTCGAACCGAACATTACTTAATGGTCATTTCAACTCCCCCCATAAGGCATATAAATTTTTTTCTCCTCATTATAGTTATTTAAATGTGAATTTATTGCACTTTTACAGAGTCACAACCGGAAGCAATTGAATACTATGTTAGGGAGTTGAGTAAATCTCCTTAACATTTCCTGAAAACCTCGCCACGAGAGGAAACGAATCAGCACATAAATTTCTTTCAATATTGCCTTATAGATGGATATTTCATCCTTTTGATCCACTGAGCTTATCATTCGTAATGACAGCATCCTCATCTAAAATTGCTAAGGGTATTATCTGTCATTAGGGGATTGCTCAAAGAACCTTTTAGAAGACTTTTTTGTGTGACGAACATGTGATGTAAAATGTTTTTTATGTTGACTTTAAAGGATTTTATGGGAATTTGAAAGAATTTTACATGGATCAGTTGATCACTTCTGGGGTTTTAAAAAAAGATTGCGGTATTTTTTAAAATCCAAGGGGTGTAAAATTTTTTTTTATAAATTTCTGTGTCGTCAAAGAAAAATTTCCCATTTTATTTAGAGCAGCCTTTGAAAAAAAGTTATTATTATAAAACCAGCAGAAATGTCCACATACATAGACCTTTTTCATCTCAAACACACCCACCCTCCACTATCCACAACAACATTAGCAGTATCATCATCATCAACCTCACTCTTCCTGCCGAAGATAATTCAATCAGTGATGGAATAATAAGGAAAATGGAAAGGTCAATGTTGAGAATCAGAAATAGAGATGGAAATCTTAATTTGTCGTAAAAAAATAACCATAAGAAGGAGTGAAGTCCATTTTGCGACACTTTTTTGGATGCTCTCTGAACATATTTCATTACCTCCCTTTTCCACCTTATTTCACTTTGTTTTTCGGTCTCATCTCATTCGAGTGAGTAAATGTGCCAGATGAGGGTTTGGCATTAAATTTTCTTTTTTCATTCAGCATGACACAACTGCTAGTCGAACATAATTTAATGACATTTATCACACAGTGTCGATATCATATCGAAAAAATTATTCAATTTGTCGAACAATAGCTCACATTGAAAGAGATTGATGGTAAGGCCGGATGAGACAAAAAAGAGGAATAAAAAATTTCACATAAATTGCACTCATGGATCTTTTTATGGTTTAGTTGAAGGAGAAACAAATAAAATTACTATCAAATCCGCACACCTGGTCATGTCCAAAAAAGTTTTACGAGATTATTTTATGTAAAAACTTGCAATGTGCATTTTATACTATAGAAAAAAGTTTAACTCAAAAAATATCTGGAAATTCAAAATTGTTTATTTTTTTCCAGGAAGTTCTTAAAAAAAATCAATTTTTCCTCTCAAAAAATCATCTTATCTCAATCAAAAAATGCCCTCAAGCTGGGGGTACGACAGGAATCTCATTGCAAATTAACTCGAGCAATCAGGTAAATACTTTAAATCAAGATGTTGTTATGGGATGTGACGCTTTGACGGCTGCCCATTTAGAGTCAAAAACAAAAGCTAATGGAAGTGTCGGTGAAAACTCGGCTGCCATTTCAAATTAAAATCAAATCTTATCATGGCTTTAAATAAAAAAGTGAATTTCTTAAAATTGAATTTGTTTATCCTTTCTCTCTTTACCTCAAAAATCAATAAATATTTCGAAATTCTGTCTAAAAATTATTTTTTGTCGAATTTTTACTATAAAATTTGTATTTGCTGTTTTACACGAGCATTATTTATGAATTTCAGAGTGGAAGATTTTTGTAGATTGAGAAGTGATGGGAGGAGAAGCCTAGGTCAATTATCTCGCTCCTTTCCTATTAAAATAGATCAATTAATTTTAAATCAAGAATTTTCTTTGAATCATACCAACTAATTTTTAAATCACACAAGGCACCCGCTGACTTGTAAGGAGATAACTGAGATTTTGACATCGACCACAAGAGCACAAATATAATGGTAAAAGGAAATCAAAATTTTAAAAAAACAGAAAAAAGACATATATTAAAAGATACGAGATAGAAAAATTTTGCGCCCCCCCTTCCATTTTTATTTTTAAAAAAATTTTTTTTCCTTTTTTGAAAAAAAAAAAAAAACCCAAAATTTTAAAAATTTACATCCTCCCCCCCATACTCCCTTTAATTTAACACCTCTTCACCTAAAAATTGAGGAGGTGGCAACTTTAACGGCGCTCAGATTAGCTTCAATTGGAATGTGGGTAGATCGCTATAAAATCTCGGGGCACACAGAGCTAAATAAAGTATTAGACAAAAGGAAAAGTCTTTGGAAGGAATCAGACAGAATGATTCCTTCTTACGAGTTTCAACATTCTTTCAACGTGGTCATCAAAAACCGTGATGAAGTTGATGTTGAAGATTACAAAGAAGCAGATGACCGAATCACTTGGTTTACCGATGGCTCAAAATCAGATATCAGCACTGGTTCTGGAGTTTACAACGCTACTTACAATGTTGGTCTTTCGATCAATGTTGGACAAAGTGCGACTGTATTTCAGGCAGAGGTTAAAGCAATAGAGCTCTGTGTCGATGAATGTCTAAAAAGAAGAATTGATAATAGTAATATTGTCATTTGCTCAGACAGTCAAGCGGCACTAAAAGCATTAATGAATAACAAGATTAGTTCTAAAACTGTCTGGAGTTGCCTTAAGAAGCTTCAGTCTCTCGGAAGTTCTAATGAGGTAACACTCACTTGGGTTCCGAGTCATTGTGGCATCGAAGGTAATGAAAGAGCTGACGAACTAGCCAAAGAAAAGGTAAATGAAACAACCGCTGATCTTGATCTCCCAGTCGCACATAGTCTGGTGAAATCAACAATCAGCTCATACACAGAAGAAAAGTTCAAAAAGCTCTGGTCTAACACAATGGACCAAAGGCAATCAAAAGAAATGATGGGTAAAATTGATAAAAGAAGAACTGAAGATCTTCTCAAGCTGAGCAGACAAGACGTAAGACTAGTGACTCACTTTATCACTGGTCATGGTTTAATGAATTACCATCTAAACAAGATTGGACTAGTGGAGAGCGCGATCTGCAGACTCTGCTATCGCGACAAGGAAACTGCAAAGCATATTCTGTGCGAATGTCCAGCTCTAAGAACTAGAAGACTATCCAACTTTGGAAAACTCCTAGCATCACCAGCGGACATCAAAGATATAAAGGCAATCCCGAGATTCTTAAAAGACTTGAAAATTAAATTCTAAAGATGGCTATAACACAATATGATCTGTAAATCATCAGTGTTCTGTCAATAAACGATATATAATCAAAAAATGAGCTTTACTTAGCTTTAATTCAATGCTCAAAGAAGAGAGATGAAAAATTGTAATTTGACTTCGTTGACTCGATAAGCAATTTGAGGAATGTCAAACCATACCGCTCTGCTTGAAAGAATATATTTGTGAGAAAGAAAGACGATAATCCCTCGACCACAACTGTGAACTATGCGATGGCACAAAGTCATTCCATACAGCCATCCGAGTGATAGCTGAGAGCTGAATTGACAAAAGGCGAAGAAGAAGAGTAAATGGAGAAATATTGGATTATTAAGGGTTAAGAATAAGGATGGAATAATGATGCGAGTTATGTTGCATGAATAAGAGAAAACAAGAAAAATTTCATTAAAATATTGATGTTAAAATGTTGATTCAAGATCAAACATTACTTTCAAATTTACCGTGAAATTTGAGATCTCGAGTTAATAAAACCAACTTCCTCAAGCATATTCTTAAAACTCGGCATCCCTTCTTGATGGATGACTTCACAAAACACTTTCCAAAAATTACTTTTAATCCAATTTTATACGCCAACAACGCACAAGGGTACGATCGAGTCACTTTCATTAGCATTCAGATAGAAAAAATTTATTTATAGCGCAACGGGAGTGAAATGAAAACTTTTCCTTTTTATCATCGCACCTCTTCGACATTCTTTCACTTTTATTATGTGTTAATGCTGTACTGCCTCGAGATGTTATGTGTGAGTGGTTCGAAGTGAATTAAATTTGAATTTCAAATCAAAGAAGTTTTTATTTAGTTCCCTTTTTTTGTGTGCCATTGAATAAACATGGCAATTTTAAGAACGCCTCGAAGGCTTTTTTTGCATTTTTTTCCGACTATTATTTGTGTAGCAGACATTTGGAAATTCATCCTTTGTGTATTCATTATTCAGTTTTATTTGTTGAGTGTGCGATATTATCATGAGGACTGTATATTTAAAGGAAGTGTTGGAGTGAACATAAAAGCGGAATTAAGTGACTTTGGAAGAGACACAAAAATATTTACAAAAGAGTTTCAAACCCCTCGAATCTAAAAAAGCTCATGAATATTATGAGGAGTTTAGTGGTGTGTGGCCTGAGAGCAATAAAACAAAGCAACTAGCTCGCATCCACTTCCGATACATTCGGATTTAATGGTATTTATGTGGTGCTCATAACCCGAAGACATTCGAGGCACATGGAACACCATCAGAAGTTAAACCAATGTGTTTTCTCTGCACTTTTCCAGCAATTTATTTACTTAGATTTACAGCATAGCATGAGAGAAAAGAAGAAGAAAAAAATTGGATGAAAATAAAAAAGTTTTTACTCTTCTCATCCCCACACTCTACGATAACGATTGCGACTTAAAAAAGTATCGCCATAAATTATCTCGAAAATTGTTTTTTTTTCTTTCTCTCTTTCGGAGACTTTATGCAGCCCAGCCCGTGAGCTCAAAGAAAGCTCCACAATAATGTTGTCGTTTGAAAGAGAGAGAGTACATAAGTAAAAATATGTGAATTTACAGGAGGATGAAAGTTTATTGCCATGACACTGTAGAGAGTGAGAGTAAATTGTTCTGGTTGTGTTTAATCCAGTTCAAACACGACACAAATTTGTGTTAGGATTTTTTTTGAAAAAATTTCTGTAAAGTATTTTCACATTTTGATTACAAATTAGGTAAAATAAAATTATGGGATTTTTACTAGTCCTAAGTTATTTAATTCCAAAAACTTTAGAACTCATTTTTTCCCTCTTTAACAAACCAGAAGAAAAAAGACAAACTTTTTAAATAGTAAACTTTGAAATAATTTTTGGACACTCCAATTTAAATTTTTAATACCTCTCTTTTCTTTGAGTGTCGTTTTTCCTTCAAGCGACTCATTATTTTTATTATTTTCACTCTGTTTCTTCAAAAAAAGGAGGACCGTGAGAAATAAAAGAATCTTTTGATGTCACTTGTTCATTCGGTCCGCAGTCCCTCCTTCACATTCACGGCATTTCAGAGAAGTGCGACAAAATAATCCGTGGGATGTCTTTTAGTTGGTAAGACTTTTTTCTTTAAAAGTTAATTTCATTATTTTCTCTATGATCTGCTCATTCTGCCCGCATTCGTAATTTTTTTTGTGTGTATTGAGCAAATACAAAAGCGAGAAATTTATGGGGAAAATTTTTATGACAAAAAACTTCCAACGACGGTTTTACATGAATAATTTGCGAGGTAATTCCGTCTTTTGTTGTTGTTAAATTTGGAGTGAAAATTTTTAAAGAGCAAAAAAATTAATTTGTGAGATTGATTATGGTGATTTTTGAAAGAACTCAGGTAAGTTTTAATCACGAATTCACGAACATAAAATAAAAAATTTTATTTAAAAATTAATAAATATTAATTTTAATTTAAAAATCTTTAAGTAAAATTAATTTTTAATTTTTTTAATTTACCACCGCAATTATGTAAAAATTCTAAAATTATTTAACTTTGACCTCATTTAAATTCAATGTGGAATTTCAAATACTTGTCAACGTTTTGAATAGATTTGAATAATAATTTACATCGCATTTCAAGCCAAAATGGAAAATAATTTTTTCAATTTTGATGAAAATAAATTTAAATTGATGAGAAAAAAATATTTCTAAAAAAGTTTTCATCCACTGAAAATTAATTCAACGACATTAATTAAATTTACCATTTTACGACTGCTGTAACCTTTTTGCCCTCATGATTTAATTTAAAAATTGATTTGAGTGCATTGTAAATTTTTCCGACGAAAATAATTTGATTAAAAACTTTTTTAACTTTGTACAACAAATGTAATTTTCCGAAGCTGTCTGTAGGGTCAAAAACTGAAATTTAATATTTTAATTAACGACATCACGTGGCGAGCTTTTACTGCTTTCATGATTACTTTCGTAAACCACAACCACAAAGGAGCATCAGCACGAGAAATAACTTTCTAATAGAGACGAACGATAAGAGAGTAAACGAGCTTGAAACTTTTACATTCGTCGTATACTTTTTCTGAAATTGATACCGAGCTGTTTATCATGCAATTTGAGAGATAAGATTGCAAACTTTTTAATAAGCATCATTACCGTCGCGCGGTACTTTCTAGTCTCTCTATCTCTAAGTTACTTTCAACTGAATTCTTGTGGGTTTTGAAAAAATGAAGATAGAAAAAATGTTTTTGTTGTTTTTGAGATAAAAATTTAACTCAAGGTTGTAAAAAAGTAAAGAAGTTTTTATCAAAATCTTGAAGAGATTTTTTTTTCAAATTTTTATTCCATTTTCATTACCAATTTCTTCGTTTTCTCTCTTTAATTGAAAAGGTTCATTGAAAATTAACATAATCAGGATCTCGATATGATTAACATCTTTCCCTACTGTTATCTCACCTACGAGCTACGCTAATTATTTATTAATTTGAATTTATTATAATTCGAAAAATTTACGCTGGCAAAATTATTAAAGTTAGGGAGAAAATGTGGTTAGTGTTAAATTTTTAATGAGGCAAAAATTTATAGAAAACTTTTTTATTTATTTTAATTCTCCAAATTAAGGATGGAAATATAATTAAAATTTTGTGAAATTTTTTATTCTCAATCAAAATACAACAAAGAAAATTTTATTGAAAAAAAAACAATCCAACATCAACCTTGCTTTCGTGGTTTCTTGCTTCATTCTTAACAGCGCGTTAAAAAGTGTGTGATGTGATGAGGTTGTTTATGAGTTAGTCAGTACTCAAAAAGTAAAGTGAGAGTTGAGTGTAAAAATCGATAAAGAACATCAAGAGTGAAAACACGGCGATTGAATGCTCATGACATGAGATAAATTTGCACAGAGAGAATTGAAAGGTAGACGAGAGATTTTTTCAAGGGGTTGAAAATTTAATTTTTATATAAATTTTTTGTATAAAATAAAAATTCAAAATTTTAAGACTAAAAATTTAAGTTTAATATTGGAATTCACAAAAAAATGCTCCAAATTTTTCGCGTCTCTAAATTTTTATGCCATCTTCAATTTCACATTATCGATAAATTATTGAACATAACTTGAACACTTAAGAGCACATTAGAGCATTTAATCTTGATAGAAAATTTTTATTATGTAGCGAAAGTTGTGTTAATGGCCTCACTTTATTCCCTCATTAATGCCATTGTATGTACTTGCTTCACTATTCATCTTCATCATGAAAATGAGCTTTCGATTAATAGCTCTTGTGCTCTCTCTCTTTTTATATTACATTATCTCACTCATCTCCACTCCCCTCACACTTTTATTTCCTTCACACATTAGTCTTCAAGGCTTTTTCGCATGCACATACTCAACCCCTCATATGAGAAATTTTTATTCCTCTTTCTTATTCTTTTTATGATGGCACTCGTGACACACATTTGTCAAGACCAGCATTCGCTTTATCTCTTTCTCTGCTCTCTTTTTTTTCGTCAACGTCTTTGACATATTTCAATTATTTGATCACGCACATGTTTGATTAAAATTAATTTTTTTTATCAAGATTATTTTTAATTTCTTTATTTTTGTCTATTAAAAGAATTGAACTTTTTTAATCTTCTATAAAAAAAATATTTTTAAAGCTAAATTGCAGATTATGCGATAAAAAAGATTCGCAATTGAGTTCTCAAAAGCTCCAAATTGGATTCTTACGTCAGATTCAACAGCTGGAAAATGCTCAATAATATTGAGATTAAAGCTAATCGCTTTAATGTCTTTCGATGAAAAATTCTCTTCCGAGATATTGTGACATTTTTGAAAAAGCAATTCTTGGAATATTCTAAAACTTGATAAGACAATTTTTTCCTCAAAACGTTTACTTTCACTCAAAAGTCAAATTAGCTAATTAGAAAAATTTCTCAAAAAAAAAACTCTTGGAACAGCTAAACCACAAAATCTTTCTCAGAAAATAATTCTTACGCATAACATCACTTTGAATTAATTACTTTTCGTGGCTGTGTAAATGTTAATTACCGCCTTTCCTATTTTGAAGGTGAGCAAAAATAAATTTGAAATTGTGAAACAATTAATTTTCAAAAAAATAGATTAATCAGAATTTAAAAAAAATTTTAAACTCTAATTAAATTTTACCAGTTAAAAAATAAATAAAATAAAAATTATTTTAATTTAAATATTTTGTGTTTATTAAAATTTTTAATTACTGAGCTTTTAATTTACTGACTTTGATCATGATAATATTAAATTTTACTTTTCCTCCGAACTAATTTTTATGTTGATTTAAAACTGCATTCATCAATTTTTTGCTTTACATAATTTGCAAATTTTTAAATCAAAATTTAATGAGTTGAAAACAATTTATTTTTGTGATTGAAAAATAAATAAATTTTTTCACAAACTAATTATCAAAAATAAACGAAATTGAAACAAAAAGTTGTAAACATTTCCATAATGAATTTTTAATTTTTCCCGCATGAGTTTCCTCTCAATTTTGTGGATGTGAAAAAAAAATAAAAAATATTGTCGGCACATGGGAAGTAATCCAAGGAAATAATCTCATCTCCCATTCTCAACTTGTTCCGTGAGTGTAATATTTCACCATGTAATAAATTTGCATGCCTTCTTACTTTTTAGCATTCACATCCAAGTACACCAAAATTTATTCACATTTCTTTTATTCTTCTTGCTTCTATTTGAGAATTTTTCCCAATAGATTTCAATTTTCACAATTTTTTCCTCTTTTTTTCTTCTTCACTAAAATCTTAATAAGGTTTTGCCCGAAAGCTCGTCTCGCGAACCGTAATAAATTGTTTAATTATTGCAAATATATTTTTTTGCGACCAAGAAAAAACAGCAAAAATCTCATCGGCTGACTTTTATTATATTTTACTATCCAAATATTATTCGCATACACGAAAGCGCGCCGAAAAAATCCGTCCGAGTTGAAAAGAGTTTGAAGACAAACTGAAAAGTCGTCGAAAAAATTTTCTTTTTTGGTGTCTGCTGATAATGAAACAGAAATTTTCTCTCTCATTGCAGCATCCGAGAGAGAAAATTTTCCGAGAGATTTTGAGCTTCATGCTGCGAGAGAGAGAAAATTTCCACATGAACTCTTCTGACCCGATTTAAATACACAGAAAAGCTTTCGAATGAAAGTAAAAAGAAGACAAAACATTTTTTTTGGCGAAAAACAGCAAAAAAATTCAAATTGAGTTTGCTGACGTTTGATGAGATGAAATTGAGGGGAAAAAGTTACAAGGGCAACACGAGCTTTTTTAATTGAACCCTAAAGCTAAAATTTGGTTTAATTAATAGGAAAAAAATCTGATAAGATTGACGGACAACTTGAAAAGTGACGGAAACGAGACAGTTTGAATAAATTTTATTGGAAATAAAAAAATTAAAGATTTTTATATTCAGGTTAAAAATTTACGAGCTTGAATTCCCAAATCACATGAAATTTATTGTCATAATGATAACAAAACTGCAATGAATAATGTTTTTGGCTTTAAATTGGCTAACTTTAAAAAATTAAATCTCTTATAAATTTATCATGCTCCTGATCATGCTTTAATCTATAGAAAATGTAACAAGTTCAAACCCAAAAAATTACAATTTCTATCATAAATTCAATTTTCACAAGCAAAAGTCGTCTTTCTTCTTCTTCATAACACACATTGAGAAAACAGTTAGCAAACATGAGTTCGAGAAAATTTACATTGTATGATTCGATGCTGCTATCAATTTCCATTTCAATTGACAAGAGCTGAGAAAAGAAAGTTTTTCAATCGAAAATTGGCATTAAAGTAAATTTTCATATCGTCCTTGGATTTTATTTGAGTTTTCCCATTTTTTGACCCGCATTGATGTAAGAAGTTGAGCATGAAAATTGTTTCATTTAAAATTATTTAAAAACTCTAAAAATTTCAAATACGTTAAATCTTTTTAATTCTTTAAAACTTTGAGATTCTTTTCAACTTTCTTCCCTTGACAAAAACTTGCCTAAACAATTTGAATCCAGCATAAAAATTGAAAAAAGAATTTATCAAATTTTACAACTGTTGATCATTCATTGGAGATGAAAAAGGTCCCATGACGAATAACACATCGGTGCGAAGAAGAAGAAAAAGGAAACTTTTCGATTTTATCCCATTTCGAGAGAATGAGACGAGAATTTTCTTCTTCTAGGTTACTTGAAAGGATTCAATTGAGCATGCAATGTGGCAGCGAAATAGAATGATGATAAGAGAAAGGAAAAAATCCACTTTTTGATATTGATTCAATTTTCTCGACGATATTAAAACGCTTCTTTGTCTCTTCCGCAACAAATTGGAAATTTGTACTCTTGATTTGGTGTGTGGATGGAGGAATTTGCGCAAGAACTTCAAATTAGAAATTTTTTACGAGGGATGGGAATTTTTAAAATTTTGAACAGATTTTTTTAAAAATCATTTTTATGTGTTAGAAAATGTCAGATAGATTTTTTTCAAATGCAAAAATCCTCCCACCTCAAAAGTCGCTATTTGATTTCAATCCTCAGCTTAATGTCACACCTATGTCTCATTTGTAACAAAAATCTATTTTTATTTCCTCTCACATTCTGCTCCCTCTCTCGCTCACCTTCTAATGCCAAACCAAAATATTTATTGAGAGCTGCCAAAGCATAAAAAATTCATTTAGTCATGTTTGTTTTTTATCCTAAAGCGAATCCCGCAATGTAATGAAATATTCCTCAATGTTATTTTCCTTTTTGGCGGCGCCAAATTGCTTAAAATGCATTTTGTCGTGTTCGAGATAAGAGTTTCGGAATATTGAAGCAATTTTTTTTAACTCACTCATGGGGAGACGTTTTTTCAATTTCAATTGCAATGTTTGCTGATATGTGTGGAGCTCAAATACCATTAGTTGTCTCTAAAAACATGCAGATATGCAGAAAAAATCGAAGAGAGAGAACGATGCGAAAGATGTGACTGCGATAAGCTAAATTTATGACTTTTGATGTGATTCCGACCATCGTCGACGACTGCGATGCGATGTTGTCGTTATGCAACGTGGTGGAAAAATATTATTCGGAAAATTATTAAAGCATCATTTTATGGAATGGGTTTGGGGAGCAGACTGAGATAATAGAGATGACAGTAAAGTTGGTATTTTATATGGATTCATGCATTCAGACTAAGCGACGTGGTCGTGAAAATAGAGCAAAGAGGTCAAATGAGTTTTTAGTTTATGATCAATTAAAATTTTTAGCGCAACCACCAGTAGGAGTCGTTAATTAATTACGTCTGAAAGTGATTCAATATTCACGTGTGAATTTCAATTAAAAAATATTGAAAAACTAAATTTTGAAAATTAATTTATTTAAAAATTTCAACGTAACCTTCAAATCAACCCCGAACAAAAAAGTTGTAAAAAATTATTTCATCCTAGTGAAATTGAATTTCATCGGCATCGAAATAGAAATGACGAAGAAGTTGAAAAAGCTGAACATGGACGCCAATTAAATTTCTAAAGAGGAAATTTTCAAGTTGCAATTCTTTTGTTAAGTGGCGCTCGAATCTAGTTGAAATGATGAGATTGTAAATTAATTCTGTTGATGGTCACATTTAAGAGAACTTTAAAAATTTAATCATGATTTAAGTTTTGCACTTTAAATTTTTTGTATTAGTTTTTTTCTTGGAATTTTAAAGCTTCCTGAATTTAATGATTCTTGGAAATTTTTATAGACTTTCCTATAAAAATCTAATCGGATTAATAAGTGATCAAAAATTTAATTGCATTCGCATTCTGGGAATTTCAAAAAACTTAACAAACATGCTTGAAAATTTCTTCGTGAACAATTTTAAGTGGTGAAAATTTTGCAATTAAAAAGTTTCATAACTCAGCTACGAAATAACAGCATCAAATTTATTTTAATTTAATCCTTTTGAAATTTTCCATCAAGTTAATTTTACCTCAACATAAATTCCTAATTAAAAGTTACCAAGAAATGTAAAACTGTTCATCTATAAATGAATTAATACTTCCAGCACTAGTTGAATAACAGCATGAAATAATTTTCCACCCACAGCAGCAATAAGCCTGGCAGTTATATGACATGTGTATGTTCATGCATTAAGTGAATGTAAGAGCACAAAAACAAGTTACCTTATTGCGATTACGAAACCTGTATGAGAACTAAATTAAAAGAGCATTCAGTGGGTTGTTACATATTCGGATAGAGCTTTGTTGCCGTTACAATAATGGTGAGAGTACATAAATAATGTCAAAAGCATCTTTTCATGAGAAACAACAACATCAACCATAACAATAAAAAATAATTTTCGCAATCTAACATGCGGATGAAGAAATGTTGCAAGTTCTTGAAACAAAACTTTGCATTAAAAAAATTATAATGTGAATTTTTTTGAGAGAAATTTTTTAAAAATTTCAACTAAAGTTTTTTGATTTGAGAGACCGAAAAATAAAGTTTTATTTTTTCAAATATTTCCATCCCTTGCAATTTTCTCATAATATTTTCTTATTCTTCTTTAATATTTTCCTCATTAAAACTGTGTCAAGAAAAACACAACAGGAGTTAGAAAAAGTGTTAGATAAAAGAAGTTTGTTATAACGTCAGAATGTGTGTTTATATAATCATGAAAAGACAAGATCTTAAACATGTTGAAAGCAACAGTGAGTGACACAACATCATCATAAAGTTGTTTTATTGTAGAATTCTTCTCATTGTTTCATATTGACAACTTAAATGAATTTGGGGTTAAAGAAAGAAAATATGAAAATAAAAAACTATCAATTTTTTCAAAAATTAGAAACCGAGAAATTTTAAAAATCTCAATTCAATAAAATTTTAACTGATTATTATTTTTAATCAAAGCTTTTAAATCACTCAATTTCTTCTTATTTACTTTATTGAGAAATTTAAAATTATATTTTCCGTTCAAATTCACATTTCAATATTAAATTATTTTTGAACTCTCTTTTAATTAAACTCAAGACAGATGTAGAGCAACACTCGTTATGAAGTTCCATAGAAAACTTCTTTAGATCTCTTCCGACTGATTCGGAGGAGGCAAGGATTTTGAATTAAGGCACGAGAAAACTTATTCATCATGAATATGTCAGAAAATTATCATCTGCCAACCTTTTTTTTGTTGTTTATTATCGCAGAGTGTGAGGGAGGAATCTGTTGCTGAATGTTGAGTGAAACTCGACACCAAAATGATGATGAAGAAGTTTTCAATGTCTTTCTGCATCTCTGCCGAGTTTTTCATTACTTCCAGCATTATGAACGAATGTAAAAGTTTGCAGAAATTTTCCTCTCTGCATTGCGAGATGAAAAACTTTTACATTATTTCAGTGGAAAATTTCTTCACTTGTGTCAATAGAAATTTGTTTGTGTTTGCCTTAAAATCACAGATAACAAGTTGTAAAATTTGTGTAAGTAAGAACGTGATTTAAAAATCAAAATAAATTGTGCGAATATCTTAAAAATGAAAAGTTTTAATTCGCAATATTTTTGTGGAAATTTTTTGATTTTTTTTTGCACTTTTATTTCATGAAAATTTTAGTACGTAAACCTACAATGATAAAAATGTCAAACTTTTGTTGTTTCACTGAAAATATTTTCTTAGGAAATATCCACTCAGATTATTTATCAAGCTATGTACAAGAATATGGTTAGGGCTGATGGACGGATAAAAGATGATGAATGAAGGTAAATTTTTTCATTAATGATGTTGATACAATGACCATCGAATTGATATTCAATCATTTATCATTAAATATTCCCATAATCTCCAATATTATAACTTATTCCCTGCGTGTGGATTTAAGCTCCGAATTCCAACTGTAGCGAATGATGAATTTTTCTCGGTAAAACACCTGATCTGAAATGAAATCATCATCATGATAGCCAGTAATTAATATTAATTAACTTTTTTACATCCATACATTAATTCTGGTTTTTTTCTTTTTGAAAACCATCACGAGGATTTAATTGCAAACAGTAATTAAGTTCTCTCATTAATTCCGTGTTGTGGCGTTAAACAAATTTTCAGAATTGTAATTATTTTAAAATAATTTGTGGTGTCAGCATCTGTGATGTGTGAAGTCAAAATTACAAAGTTACTAAAATTAAATTCCATACAAAAAAAATTAATTACTCCTCAAGTCCTCGTAAGAAAATTTATAATTCCTTATTGAGCTCTCTTCAGCTTGAAAATTCCAATTAAGCAGTGAATTTTTCATAAGTATTCCGCTGTTAACAAATCGCAACCAACTCATTCGGATAAAGATGAAAAAAATCCACTTTAAACGAATTTTAATCCTTCGAGCAGCAGTTCCAAGTGAAAATCATCATCATTAAAATTAATTTTCTGAAAGAGTTTGTTTTGAAAATCCCTTCGAGACTCTTCTTATTTTTGTCCTTGTTTACCCTTAAAAAAGTCCATTTCGTTGATTCTGCTCGAGCTCGCCTTTTCTGCTTTGTTTACTTTTAATGTTTTAATAAGTAAAAAAAATCTTTCGAACATTTGTCATTATTTAATGAAGAAGAAGACAAAAAGGGACGAAAGAAAATCTGGGTCATGACACTTGTGTTGTTTAGTTCTGTGAAACTAGATTTGAGGAATTCTTAAGCCAAGGATATTTTTGAACAAAATGATGCGGAAGAGTTAAAAGCTTTAATTAATTAAAGCTTTACGAATGAAATTTAGAGTGGAAGGTCGAATATTTAGTTTTTAGGGATTGAGTTAAATTAAATATTCGAAATTAAATTTTTTCATTAACTTTCCTAAGGAATTTCTCCTTTTTTCTGAAAGAGAACAAAAACAAATAATGACGTTAATATTTTCAGAAGGTTCGAATCCTTAAAATTATATTTTTATCATTAGTCTTGATTTTTTAATTTTTTTAATTTTTGTTTTTCTCAAATTCACATCTTAAATTTTCTTTAAAGAAAGCCTCTAAAAATGACAAGCTAGAAAACAGAGTGAAGCAGCAATTTGTCTTCTTCTTGTTGCAAAGTCATGAATCAAGTCACCCTTTGCTAAAAATAAATCGCTCGAAAATATAACAAGAATCTTTGATGATAATTTTTAAAGTTATTTTTGAAACAAAAAAAATTATATGAAAGTTTCCAATCCTCGCCTCATTCCATCTAATTACCTCTCTACAGAAAACAAAAGCAAATTTCTCCTTCAAAATTAATGTTTAGTTGCAGTAGAAAACGTGATTTATTGGCTCATTTCACGAAGCTTTATGTCTCTACAAATGAAATCCCATGAGTGCAATTCTCTCGAAAATTTCTCTCATAAAAGATGAATTTAGTTTACTTGTGCTATGGTGTGGCACAAGCTCTTGCCTCCATCATCATCATTAAGTAAAAAAGGGCAATATGAGTTCTATTGTGCGAGATGCGAAAAGGGAGACAATCATTGAGTCTCTGATGATGCTCCATTGTGTGCTATTTGAACTTCAAATGCTCCTCCTCGTCGCCACCAATTATTTAACTTCGATAAGACCTCTCGAAAGGACTGATATGTCACATCGAGTAGAAGAATGTAAGAACCGACGCCAGTTGTAAGGCAAAAGATGTTGAGAAAATCTTCAATTTTGTCATCGCTCATTTCACGATTTAATGAGACAGAAATGTTGAGGATCTATGAGTGAGATGAGACAAATTTTGTGAAGGCCGAGAAAATGCTGAGTTTTCATTTCAATGCTCGTTATTTATGAAAGATTTATGATTTTTTAAAATGTATTTTTTTCGACTAATTTTAGCACGAGATCATCGTCATAACGATAAATTCCCTCCAATTATATCCAACTGCACTCTAACCCTCCTCACCTAAAATCCCTCAATCAACAACTTTTTAATTCTCAAAACACCCCCACATAATTAATATTTTTACTTTCCTACTTCAAAGAAAACTTTTTTCTCGACCCTTCGGATTAACGAGCTTAAAAGCATGAGCGAAATTTAATACGAACCTTTTTCAGTATAAAAAAGCCAACACCAGCGCTTGATAGGAAATTTATGACGAATTTAAAAATTGCCGTCAGCGGTTGGTTGAAAAATGTGAACAACATTTCCTTGATGTTTCTGTGAGAGAAAGAAAAAAAATTTAATATTTTAAATTAATCAAAATTTCTTAAATGCCTTCACATGAATCTTGAATTAAGCCTTGAGCGATTGAATCGGAAAAAATATTTTTAACAATGTCTATCAAACCCACGCAACAGTATCATCTTCTCAATTTACCTTCGTTGTCCCGTCACAACCACCTTACGGTCGTATTCTGATTGGCAAATTTCACAAACATTATTTCGAATCGCCAGAATCCATTGAGCTAGACAGGAGCGATGAACGTATCCAACTGTGCCGGAGCAATTACATGGAACATGGATTAGGTCGGCCGATGACAGAGAGAAGCAAATGCGACATAATCGGCTCTGAGATGTAAACATAACTATGAATTTTGTGTTCTTTGATGTTGGTAGAGAAATTCTAGGAAACTTTTATTAGTTTGCTTAGATAAAATTTCAACCTTTAAGAATATATGAACGCATATGTGCAAAAACTGCCAAATGACTAAAATGGTAAACCCACATGCCTACTTCGGAAAAACATATATTTTAAATATTTATCAAACGGACAATTTTTATTTCCAAAAATGTGACTTATTTTGACTTGAATAATTTAATCAAAAGTTTAAAAATACTTTCTGAATATCGCTAATAAACTTTTTGCTCTTCAATACTACAAAATAAAGAGATTATTGCAAGATAAAAATTGCCCGTTTGAAAAATATTTAAAATATATGATTTTTCGAAGTAGGCATGTGGGTTTACCATTTTAGTCATTTGGCAGTTTTTGCATATATGCGTTCATATTATATGCAATCTTTAAAAGTGAAATCAGTTTCAAGTGATGATAAATTTACTTCGTAAAGTACGAGTTCTTTGACCTTTAAAATAATTTCGAAATTCCTCTCGATTCATGTCACAAATATGCTTAAAACATTTAATACAATTTTCTTGTCAAAGCTTCAATGATGAAATAGAACTGTCGTTCAACTTCATCAGTTTTATGAAATCCTACTCAATGTAAATTTACCAAAGCATCAAATGCACTTTGTGATGAAAAAAAGTTGTGATGTGAGCAATTTCGTTTATAAGTAAACTTGTCAAAAATACGTTGAAATAAAATTTGAATTTGTCTTTGCGAATCAATTGCATGTTTTTTATATATGGTCTGGCGTATTCAAATTTTTTTACAATTTTCTATTAGACCTTTCAAAAAATAAATAAAGCTAAATTTATTAAGCGCCACTGAACTTACTCAGAAAAACTTTATATTTAAAGAGGATGATTAAAAATTTCAACTTTTTCAAAAAGCATCAAGTGATGTATTGAATGTCAAATTCTCTGAATAACATTTGACTTTCTTCTCTTCATTCTATTTCAATTTTTGCGTGTGTTTCAATTTTAGTCATATCACTGCAAAGCTCTTAATGCTCTTTATGTCTGTATTCCACCTACATTTATTATCTCCCAACACACTAATGCTCATGTCTGTGGCTTTGACTTTTCTTCGACTTCTAGTCTCTATTTCGAAAAGCGACTTAATTTGTCCATGGAAAGTGATATGTTCATGTAATCTGACATTTTCTGCAGAATGTGATGAGTTCAGAGTTGATTGAGATTGTGGTAAAATTTTACAATTTCAACAACTTTTCATATCCTTAAGACTATGTGTAGTTAAAAATCAATTTTAAATTGGGAAAAGTTTACTTTCGGTTCAATAAAGTTACTTAAGAAATGTTACAGTAAAAGTTGAAGCTATGAAAAAACTTAATTAAAAGTCAGTTTACATTGAAAAATAGAATTTACCTAAAGATCTAAAAAGTTGTACAACTTTTTTAAGTTTGTAGAAAGAAATTTCAAAAAGTTCAAATTTATAATTTTTTTTTAAATTTAATTTTCATTCCTAAATATTGAAATCATTTTAAGAAAAACAATTCTTGAATTTTAATTAAATTATTTTGAAATGAAAAAATTCATGAATTTATTACAAATAAATTTTCCTTACAACTTTTTCCATTCTTATTTCAATCCAATAAGGTTCCTAATTAAAATGAAACCTAATTTTTTTCAAGGGTTGTAAACGTAAATTTTTGATCTATTTTTCCCTTTGAAATTTTTTCTAATCCTCTCAATGTAAAAGGAATGCATAAATTAAATTAATTTGATGTTACTAACGTGTCCTTAGTGTCATCGAATAGGAAGCGTTAAATCAAAAGAAATAAACAAAAAAATTTTAAAAAATTCTTCTTATTTAAATTTAATAATTTTCAAATTTTTAAATTTTTAAAATTTATTTCAAATGTTAACTTTCTAAGTTTCGTTTGATTTTATTTCCAGCGCTCTTTTCACCTTTTCAACTTTTAACAAAGTCGCTGCTGGATATAAAAACGAACCTTTCGCTATGAGCTCGTACTTCTTCCTTCCCTATGAACTCATTCAATACGGTTATCTTTGGATATGCCCGATAACATCTCAAAGTAGTGTGTAAAATGTTTCTCTTGATATTTTTAACCCACTCAACTTTAAGTGTAAGTGAGTGGAGATGGGTTAGGGCAGAAACTTTTTGATCTCTCTTAACTTCTATCTATTTTCCTAGAAAATGTGTCAAAAGTCCTTTAAATTATTCATATGACAAAAATAACCTTTATGGATACTTAATTTTTGGAAAATGTTCAAAATTTCCATGTTATCATTTTAATCAAATGCGCAGCAAATTTATCTCATTAAAATTTAATTCATTGCATTTATCATCTTCATCAGTAGTAAATGTTAATAATAAATTTGAATTCACAAAGGAATAAAAAGTTCTAATTATTCTACGAAATTATTTTCATATTAAAAATTTCCTCTGCCTGCTTTCCAAGCATTGAAAAGTTTTATTGATGATCTCAAGTTAAATTAAGTTTTTGGTGAAGGAAGGATGTTGTTTAACTTGGAAGTAATAATTAAACTTTGACTGTAATTTGATAGTTGCATAACTTGAGGAACTTTGTTGTTTTTTATGAAGAAGATTGTTGAAATTGATAGTTGGAAAATTTGATGGTACTTGAATATAAATTTTAAGAAATAATTTTGTTTTGCTGGAAATTAAAATCTTTTAGTTTTTAAATTTATCAGAGCTAAAAAATATTTATAAAAAATTTAAATCAATTTTTTCAACACATTCGATTTAGTCGAGACACTTCAACATAAAAATTCAACCACAGGCACTGAAATAAGAACAAAAACGCATTGAAGGCGAATTCGAGACACTTGAGAAAAAATTTTTTTTTCCTTAGTTTTTTAACAAAATAAAATTCTTATTAATGAAAAATAAATTTTGTATTTTATAAATATATTTTTATTTCTTTCCTTTTTTATGAGATAATTTTTCCATCTTTAAGTACAGTAATTTTTCTTACTCGCTTTTTTGCAACTTAACAATTATTCTCATGCCACAAAAATTTATTTTTTACTTCATCTCAGAAATCGAATGTTGATTCTTTCTCGATATTTTATAAAATTTCTTCTTCTCATCAATTTCACACTTTTTACTTTTTGCGTCATGTTCATGAAACATAAAAGGTATATAATATAATTTATATCAAATTGATAACAGCTTTTCTCCAAGTATGAGTAATTGTTATTCATCATTTCTTTTTTTAAACAACTAATATTTCCATATCTGTGTATTATTCTTTTAAATATTTTTCATCTTTATATTATCACACTCATTAAATATCTAATTTTTTTCTGTCTATTTTAGCGATTTTTTTAAGTTAGGTTTTTGTAGTATTAAAAAAATTGTAAATTATTTTTTAAAGTCGTTGAAATTTTTTTAAACAAAGTGGAAA
Organism: Tanytarsus gracilentus; assembly: GCA_038502055.1. Taxonomy (NCBI): domain Eukaryota; kingdom Metazoa; phylum Arthropoda; class Insecta; order Diptera; family Chironomidae; genus Tanytarsus; species Tanytarsus gracilentus. The sequence goes on along the minus strand of JAXRKN010000044.1, from coordinate 10,998,800 downwards.
AAGAAACGCTTGAAAATTGTCAAATTTAGTCGTGAATTTTTCATTCAAAATTTGAAAATTTTCAATTGCAGAAGTTTTTAAGGCTTCTAATTTTCAAACTTTTAGGCCTATGAAGAATTTTAAGCTCTTCATAAATTTGTTTTTAGGACAGAATTTCGTTTATTTCTTCCACTTTGTTTTTCGCCGAAAATTAAAAACTTATTAAAAAGCTTAAAAACATTTTTTTTCTTTAAGTGATCTTAAATACTATACGAAAAAATTTACAGTGATTTATAGTTTTTTTCGTTACGAAATACTGCGTAAAATAACAGCGGAATATTATTTTTCCATCTCTTATTTTTCATCCACTTACATTTAATAACATCGTACATTTCATGAGTGCGTTTTGTGAGATTTTTTAACACAAATAAAGAGAGAAATTTACCTTTTCACCGACACTTTCCATTCGAACTCAGAACTTTATGTAATTTACCCTGTGTGTGCGTCAACATTACTGTTTAGTTTTTGAGCAATTTATGTTTTAAAAAAATTAGGAAGCATTTTTTCACTCAGATCAACCAAACTTCTTCTTCTTATAAAAAGTTGCAGCAACAAAAATTTATTTTCAACATATGAAAATAACGTTTTTTTTATCTTTTTTGATGTTACCCGTTTATAAAAATATTTACAAAATATTCTTCGATTTCTTTGTTTCACTTTCACTCACTCCTCCACAAATGCTACATGAAGACAGAAATTTTACTTTCCACATCATAATTGAAGGTTTATTCTCCATTTTTATTCGATTAATCCCGAATATTTTATATATTTTTTTGTTTAGATATCATTTAACATTCAGAAGAGATTAGTTTATAAATGTTTGATGATGGGAGATTTAAAGGGGTTGATTTTAATTTTTTAAAGAAGAGTTTTTAAAAATTAAGAAAAATGACATCACACATATGATGCTTGTTTTAATTTCAAGGGGCAAGAAACTTGTACGCAAATATATAAAGTTTATAAATTAATGTACAAATTTCTCAAGCTTCAGTTAATTTAATTTCTCAATTTTTAAAATCTCAACTCAAATCGCACCCCTCTCTATCTTATTCTCATTAAGTTGCTGTATTGTGTTGTTGTCAATGTTGTTGCTGTTCACTATTTTTCTGCTGCTATTTTACAAATCGACTATTTTATACAATTCTATTGTAAAATGTTTTTTTCCTCAATTGCTTGCAATGAAAATCGGTTGATCGGTTATTTTTAAGTTTGCAATTATTACAATGCACATTTTTACTACATTTAATACTTCCCGATATTTGGATTTTTTCTCATCAAAAATGCACGGTATAAATTTATTTTACTCCTATTCATTTTCCTTAAAATATGTGTGGATATTTTTTGTGTATCATTTTAACTAATTTTCTTCATTATCACTAAAACATATTTCATACACAATTCGATAATTTTCAATATTTCTTTTTTGTATTTAAATTCACATCAAATTTTTCCACATTTTTACTTCATTTTGGTTAATTAAAGCTTTTGTTTTGAATTTCTTTTTCACATGTTTAATAAAAAATATTTTTCTTTCTTTAAACTTCCCTTTTTTTATACGAAACTACATTCTTTTTTAAAGTATTTACCTTTCGACTTTTTTTAAAAGTAAAATGGTGAAATTATCATGCAAGGGATGTTAATTTTATTAAAAAAATATTTTTTTTAATTTCTGATTCTGAAATGTTGAAAAGATTTTCAAATTTAATAAATTTAACGTTTAATTTTTCAAAAAAATACTTTAACATTTTTACCTTCCACCCCTTGCATCAATATTTTCACCAATTTTCTTCTTTTCAACCAATTTTTTGTTTTTATGAGTATATTTTAACTCACGTGAGCATCAATTTTTCCTTTAAATTTAATGTTTTTTTCTCTGTGATTCAATTTAGCTTAAAATTTATGCCCGAAAGTGCAGTAAATAATTTTTTGTCATCAAAATTCATCTATTCAGTCTCCATACGTATTTTCAATTTCATCTCTCATCATCCACTTCTCATCAATTCCATCAATTTCTCTTCAATTTCTCAACCTAGAAGAAGAGGAAGATAATAATTAAGAAGAGGCAAATTAGCAGCTGATTTCAGAATGGTTTTCTTTGAAGTTTTCACTGTAACCTTGCAGGGTTTGTATTGAGAAGGGTTGATTGGAATTTTTGTCTTTACACACCACCATACCGTTACTACTGCCATTGTTGTTCACGCCATTCACCATGCCATTGTACTTTGACATATCGGTTTCCATATGTGACTTATCACCATTTCCATTCGGCATCATTTTTATGTTGGCATAACCTTGCTGCAAAGTTGATGGATCAAGAGTGATTGCATTCGATTGTGATTGAGGTGGCGGCGGCGGTTGGTAATGTTTGCTTGTCGAAAGAGTTTGGATGGGACTGTTGCAGAATGCCTGTGGCGGCTGAATCGTTGTCGGGGTGTCTAAGCTTATTAGGCGATCCTTTCGAGAAGTAAAAGCCGTTAAATATTTCAAATTATTAAATTTACAATAAACTCACTTCCATGCTGTCTTGCTGGCCTGTCATTAGCTTCATCGTTGCTGGTTTACTAAACGACGTCTCCCAGCAATTATCCGACAATTTATGTGAGTTGGTTAGTGTGTGAGTGGTGAGAGTGTCTGGCAATGTCACGCACGTCGCTTGCGACAATAAACTCTCAGCGATGGCTCTCGAGTCGGGAAGTGGTATCAAGTAGTCGGATGAGTTTGGAACTTGCAAGCAAAAATCATCATTTCCCGATGGTCTCATGATGGTCGCATCGCGTTCCATTGATTGTGGGCGGAAGAAGCTCGGCAAAGGCGAATTCATTATTTCGGGATCTTGAGTGCATGCTGTGATACGCTCAAGAAGAATTGAGAATGTTGGACGTTGTTCAGGCGATGGATTCCAGCACTCGGCCATAATTCGATAAATTGCAGTTGGACAACCAGGTGGTGCATCTAAATTTTAATAAAATTTTTATTAAAACTTTAATTTAAAACTTTGATTTGATTTCTTACCAAGTCGACCACCGCCAGTCACCAATTGCATTACATCTCGATTAGGTAGGCCGGTGTAAGGCATCAGACCAAGGGAGAAAACTTCCCAAAGAAGAACGCCAAAGCTCCAAACGTCAGTTTTGGAAGTAAATATTCCATCAAGAAACGCTTCTGGAGGCTATAAAAATATTCAAAAATTAAAAATTTATAATAAAATATTTTTCACATTCATACCATCCATTTAATTGGCAGCATAGCTTTGCCACCTTTTCGATAGTAGTCCGATCTGTAGATGTCTCTCGCCATACCGAAATCTAAAATAAATTTATTTAAATCATGTTCAAAAATTTATAAAAATAAAATCTCACCAGCTATTTTGACAACTCTTCCAGGTCCTTTGCTACTCAGCAAACAATTTCTTGCAGCAATATCTCTGTGAATGAATCGTTTACTTTCCATATAGCGGCATCCTTTCGCGACATCTAATGCACAAAATATTAAATCTTTCATGGTAAGTGGTGACGGACGTTCGGGCTTGTTGCGTCCTTCGCGAAGAAAATTCTTCAGGTCACCACCAGCCAGGAGTTCGAGGACAATAAATCGTGGATGTCGATCGAAACAAACACCAATCAAATGGACGATATTTGGATGATTGAATTTTGCCATAATGGCAGCCTCCATAAGGAAATCAGACTCAGCTTGTCCAGTCGAGAGTTCGGGGAGGGTTTTGACAGCAACTGGCATCTCAACGGTGTCACCATCGCGATGCCTATATAAGCCTTGATAGACTTCACCAAATGCACCCTGGCCAAGTGCTCTGTTGGATGAATAGAGATGAAATTATAATGACGTCACTTAGCATATATGACGCAATCGCAATACTCACTTTACAAGCCGTAAACTTTCACGTGCGACTTGCGGCAAACTTTTAACATCAACATTTCCACCATTCAATATTCCATCACAACCATAATTTGGATTAAAATTAGTTAAAGCTGAGTCATCGGATGCACGCAATCGACTTAATTGAACCTCCTGCTCGAGGAGCATTTTATGGCGGAGGGCTGCAGCTCGTCGTCGTTGGAAACGGTTATCTATGAAAAAATAATTTAAAATAATTTAACGTCTTTTAAGATTTTAAATAACTTACACAACATCGACATCAATAAGATAATAGCAATGACGAGTAAAACGACTAGGATTATGAGAATAATTTGCAGGAGATTACTTCCTTCGTCGTTTGCATTCTTAGTCACTGTAAAATAAGTAATTAATGAAATGTTTTGAGATATTTAAAAGTTTCTTACATTCACACGCAGTAAGGTTATCTTGCTTGAGACGCCAGCCCTCGGGACAAATGCATGCGACAACCGATCGGTATTCATCAAGTGCAACACAACGATAATCACAACCACATCCTTCAATGGCGGGAATCAAAATGACGGATCCATGACCGCTATTTGAGCCGGGATAGACAAATGACAGTTCCTCGATATTTCGCGAGCCTAAGAAGGAACTTCCACCCTCGCCATTTGTAGAAAATGCATTTGGATTTGAGGATGAATTAGAGGTAAGATTTAGCATTGAATTGCCGCCGGCATAACCTCCTCCACCTCCTCCAGAGCTACAACCGCCACCGCCTTTTAAGAGAGAAAAAATGTTTTGACATTTAAATGTCAAAGTTGATATTTAAAAAGGAGATTTAATTTTTTACCTCCACCAAAGCCTCCAGCGCCTTTTTCAATGCAAGCATTGCCACCCCTCGCGCCTTCAATTAAAGATGCACCATAGTATGGATCTAATGCCAAGGGTGGATCGCTTCGTGAGCGCCAACCACCTGAGTTAAAATGAACAATTAATTTTATTGAAAAACATTTCCCATGGGAGTTTTCAGCTTACCTCCCGGACCAGCAACAGCCGCTCCCTCAAAATTGTCATTTTCAATTTGACCACTAGAATCGCCACGCTCCAAAACGATTCCTTTAGCTTGTTGAATGCTTTCATCGAGATATCGTCCAACTCCCAATCCTCCACCTCCACCCGCAACGAGCAACGGTATCGCTTTATTCACTTGATTTAGCTACGAGAAAAATTTTAATTAGGGAACTCAATATTTTTTATTTTAAAATCAGCTTACCAAAAAGACGTAAGACGCACCGCCGCCACCGCCCGCTCCTCCATCAAGCAAATCATGCCTCATGTTATTGATGAAATGTGTTTTTCTCTCTTTCGGAAGATCAATCGTTGAGGAACAACCCTCTTCGTGAATGCCCATTGACTTGATGCAAGCATTCTCTCCCATTTGTCCAACGAGCACATAAATCTCTTCATCTTTATGAAGTTCAATAACAGAACTCACGATAGTGCCACGTGACGATGAAACACCGCCAGATCCCAATCCGCCGCTTGCACCTTTTGCAATTATCCTGAAAGAGAAGTTGGATTAGGCAACAGATTAAATTGGTTTTTAAATTTTATCTTACGTATAGTAGCCTTCACGTGGCACCTTCCAAATTTGAACGCCTTTATAGGGAATTTTATCAGAGACTCGAATATGATTCGTAATCTCGGTGTTGTTATAATGTTTTACACAATCATCAGAAGCCGGTCCAAAGCTCCCACTCTTGCCACATGTTGTAAGTTCATAGACTAAAAAATATTTACTTGAAAATTACGAACACATAATTTTAAAATGTTAACTTACACTTCTTGTCGACAAAGTCAATTCTTGGCTTCTTGTGTATTCCAATTCTTGGATCCCAATAATTGTAATTGTTCAAATGTTCGGGTGGAATGTTATAGCCGAAGCACTCAGGGCTCATTGAGAAATCATCAATCGCGACATCGCTGTAAATTCGCATGCCTTTACGCGCTTCAATTTGAAAAAAGTATTTTGATGTAATATTTGGAACTACAACTTCGACACGTTGCCATTTATCGTAGGGAGATCTTGAACTCCACCATAGAGTCGTTGTGACATTTTCTTTGGTTTTCATTTCAACCACAGATACATTAATGCTACCCGGATTTGGACCATATTGATGGACAAAAAGGCGAGCTATGCAGGTATTACGGTAGGGTGATGACTCATTGAGATGACACGGTGGAGGCGGATTGAAAGTTACGGAATTTATTATCGCATTACTGGCAAAACCAGCACTCGATTTCTTTTCAGGATCTTCAGCATGTTGATTCATATTTACAAAGAGATAATAACCCGTCTTATTGTTATGCTGATAAGTGTGATCGAACTGAGGTCCAGTCTTTTCAGTCGGTGTTGGTCCTTGATTTCGTGTCCAGTCCATTATCGCACGACCCGAATTCTGCCATCCACACCATCCGTCTTCAAAGTCACATAAACCTCCCTTCGGAATCTTGTCACAGTTCAACGCCTCATCCTCGCCATCTTCGCAATCAATCTCTAAATCACAAATGCGAGTATTTTCAATGCAAACCACGGCCTTACTCTGATTGCACTTGACTTGTGAAATGTTGCACGAGTCTTTACGCGGGGTGTCTGCAAAGCACTTTTGCATTTGTAAGTTATCGATGCTCACATGACCACGAAGTGCGTTTGTGCTATTTAGTTTAGGAACAATTTCGAGGAGAATCCGAAAGTCCACAGTTATTCTGTAAAATAAAAATTGTTAAGTTCAATTCAATCTGAGTAATTAATCTCTCACCTGTCAATATCGAACGTGTGATACTTCCATTTGCTCATATTGTCGCCCACAATTTCTGCCGGCACCCATGAACTCTGAGCCGTCTTAACGGGTTCAATGACAATCTTAATTGTTCCACCTAGCATTGCACTCTGATGTAAGAACATCTCTAAATAGCAACCCTCACGTGTTGAACTAAATATGGGTGACCGTAAAATTCGAGTTGATGTATTTTGAGAGATTGGAAGGTGTAGGAAATGACCGTTTGCATCGTTGTGGACATCAGCACTTGGACCGGGTGTTACTCCTAAAATTACATGCCCGTTAAAATTGGCGACAACATTTATTAGAAAAGAGACTCACCTGTAATATTAGCCATCGTTAAATTGGCTCCAGTTGTGACGAGAAAATTCGATCCATCAGCCTCATCGTATGTCCATGTGCATGGTTTTTCAAACGTACACTTCACTCCCAATTTCTCATCGAAATCATAATCATCCATGTTCGAGGGCGGCGACGGTGTATGCACGTATGTCTTAATAATCAATTGATCTTTGAGATCTTTAAATGGACTGTTTGGTATTGGAAGGGATTGAGGCGGAAAATCCTCCGCATTAATGTGCTGATTATTTAAAACAAAGCTCTTCGGTGGAAGTGGCTCATTATTTTTGGGCGAGTAAATAACCTGCACAACACCATGCGTATAGTTGTTATTTCTTCCCGGTTGATTTAGTTCATGCGTCGGATCATTCGCAATATTTCTAAGGTCATTAAAGCTTCCTTTTTTACTGTAATTTGTGTGCTCCATTTTACGCTGTCTTGCCGGATCGACTTTGTGGAGCTTCTTTTCGATTTGTTGATGACGCGGAGGTTGGAGATGTTCCTTTTGAAGATATCCATGGGAATATTGTACGTCCGAGGGATAGGGTTGTCGGTCAGGTTTACCGCCACCAGCAATTCGCGTTTCTGGAATGGCATTACGGCTCGATGTGCTCGTTGGTTTGATGAAAAATGGCTCCGTGAGGAGATTTGATGTGTTGGTTGTATTCAATGGACGTTGGGCCTTCGCCACAATCGCTAGGGTCGCTAGCAATATCAGCAGTGCTTGTTGATGGCTCATTTCTTTTACATCCTTAGAAAATTGTCCTCGGGAAAAATTTTTTCTTTATGTGAAAATATTTTCTCTCTCTTCTTCGACGCTCTTTCTTTCTCTCTCTCTCTCTCTCTTGCAAGAGTGGTTGAGGTAGGGTAGGTGTGTGTATATGTATTTGTGTGTGTGTGTAATCTATTCAATTTTCATCCTTTTACACAATTCCAAGTGAATTATTGTTGCTTAAAGTCTTCAACATGACTCGACCTGAGCATCATTCTTAATTATATTTTATTTATTATTATTTTCACACACACGCACGCACGCGGTTGTATTTCACTCGCTTTTCTCTCTCTCTCTCTCCCTCTCTGAGGGAAAATCTGTTGCAGAGAAAATTTTCAATCAAAAGCGCAATTTTACAACAACAAGAGGAAAATTTTCATTTCATCTTTAATTCACTTTAACTTTCTCCATTCCATCCTCTAATGACTTTTCTCGCCTCACTTTTCACTCGCAATGATTTTTCAACGTTTTTCTCTCGCCTTTTTCCGAGAATGAAAATTTTCTTCAGCCCCCGTAGATTTTATGAATTTTTGCAGTAGATTTTAACTTTTCAGCTTGAATTTTAACGAATTCTTATTGGCAAGTGACTTCGTCACGCGTTTGAGCACTTTTTGGATGTTAGCAATGCAATTTTTTACGAATTTTGCAAATTTTCACTAAATACGTCTCCCTTTACCCAATTTTATGTCGCAAAAACTCTCCGCCAAGAGGAGATAATTTTGGAAGGTGGATAAAAGGAAGCTGGAATCGTGCCGCTCATGCGCGATGACACTGAATTGCGGTACTGTGAAGGATGCTGGAAATTTCGGCTACAACTCACGCACACGAACAAAATTTGCGAATCGAAATTTTTATTCGGGTGACTTTTTCTGTTTATGATTCGAAAAAATAGTTTTTAATTTTATATTTTTTTCTTCATTAAAAATCAGCTGATGAATTTTTTGAAGAATTTTTAAAGACGTTCTACTCGCACGCGATACACGAAATAAACTGAATAAGAGAGACGCTCTCGCATCACTGTGATGTCGTCTGAAAAAAGATGATTCTAAAAATAAATAAAAACAAAAAAGATTTAAATGAAAATTTCCGTATATCTGTTTTCCAATTTCGTGTGCGATGTCTTTATGAGCATATATGAAAAAAATTGTTTATACACCGATGAGTGAAGGAAAGTCTAGTGAATGTTTTTTTTTATGTTGATCATGATTTTTTTTCTCGCTGTGTCTGCAACTGACTGACTGGTAGTTTGCTGATTGTGTAGTTAAAATTCGAGCATGTCAATGTGATAAACACATCGTAAATTTTACGCGATTTTGATTTTTTCTCGTTTTCTCAATTAAAAGCGTCAGAATAAATAATTGAAAATTTACGAGTTTTGTTCTGTGAATTAATTCGACGCAGATTTTTAAATTAAAAAGAAATAAATTAATCACTTAAAAATTTAACTAACTAAAACTATTTTAAAAATTTAAAAATTTGTTTAAATATTTTAAATCCTCCTTTGACTTATTCAACCACTGATTGACATAAAACACAAGTTACCCATCTCAAATATCATCAAAAAATTATTTTTCCTTTTTGAAATTTTTGCGGTTGCAAAAATTCAACAAATTTCGGATGTGACGTCATTAAGTAATTTGATGCACATGTTTTTCTTCTCTTTTTCGTCTCAATTCTTATTTTAGCATTTTGCGGAGATGAATGACAAAAATTAAACAAATGTGTGTGCATTTTTAAAGTGCAGATGCGGCGCCTGTTTATTCTTTACTTGCACTTTTCGAGTTTTTATTTATGACATGAAACAATAACAGCAGGAAGTCCCTGGGTTATGTAGAGTGGCGGTGTTTTTGTCGTAAATGTGTTTGTGGGAATTTTTTCATTGATAGTTTAAGTAATGATTAATTAAGATTTGTTTTTTTATGAGCATTTTTTAATTTTATTTATTTACATTTGAATTTTTATTATTAAAAATTTTAATATTTTCCTACCTATAGTTTCAAAAATTTATTTTAATGAAAAAAATAAATTAAATTTATAAAATTTCTAAACAGCACAAAAAAATTCATCCATCATAAACAAAGCGAATTCAACATTATCTCACGTGTGACTCGACTAAAAATGTATGTGTCATGGATAAAAATCATAAAAACCCTTCACACAATTGAAATTTATCATTTTTTTTCAAATCTCATGTACACGATGAATAAATTTATTGCTTGCTGTTTTTATATTACAACCAAAATTATTAAAAATGCATGCACACATTGCGAATTTATTTATGTGTACGATCAACCAAAGAAGAAAGTAACTTATGCTCTCATAATTTCAACAAAGCACAAAAACATCATTAAAATAAACGCACGTGTGTCGAGAAAAACTCATAAAAAATCCTTGAAAATAAAATTTTAAATTTATTCTGATGGCAGCATCTGAAGTGAGATTAAGTTAATTTTATTTCACTTTCGACTCGAGAACCAAATTTAAAGAAAAACAAAAATTAATTTTGCTGTAATCATAAAAGGAGAAAAAATTGCTTAAAATGGATTTCAAAAGTTTTTGCTCTAAATACAAAAAATCATAAATATTAAAAAATATTTTTTCCTCTCGAACATGCCAGCGCACATAAGGAATCATAAATTAAGGTAAAAATAACATATTTACGAGGTAAAAGTCATTAGTAACAACGTGCGAGAGTGAACTCAATTTTATTCCACTCGGACAACAAGCAAAAGTAAGAAATAATTCAGGAACAATATCGCATTTCTTGACCATCACCACATGCTGCATGCGGCTTCGTTTAAAAGTTGAGTCATAATTTTTTTAACATTTTTTTTTAAATTTTTTCATCATAATTTTTAAAATAAAATTAAAACTTCTAACTTCTGTGACACTATTTTTTGAGTGACCTCTTGATGGACGAATTGTTCATTCACTTCTTGTTTCCAGCACACGACGATGATGGTGAAAAGATGATTTTGTTTGGTATTCTAAGAAAAAACTTTCTTCTAATCATTTCATCATTCCCAATGAAGGAGCTGTGGATACCTCGGCAATAAAATTCTTTTATGTACACACACACATCCACAAAAGGGAGCGAAAACGTGAAAATAATTCTTGATTACAAATGACATGTAGCTCATCCTGAAGGTTTCGTTTTATTATGTGAATTGTGTTCCATTTGCTCTTTTTTCGGGTCCCTTTTTATCATTTCAACAATTTTCTAAAATTATGCTTTTAATGTCAAGGTAAATTTTTGGAAATAATTTAAAGAAAAATAAATTTCAATCCATGATCCAACTTAAAAAAATTCATTTTTAAAGAAAATTAATTTTCTTCAAAATCTTCAGATTAAAATAGGAAAAAATTCTCAGAAGACTTCAAAAAATTATTTGACGTTTTCAAAAGATTTAGATGATGAGTAATGAGCTAAAAATGACAAATTCATCCAATTGTGACAAGCTTTTAAAAAGTGAAAATCCCAACAACAACAACAAAATCCTCGCATATTTTCAAGGATGAAAAAACCACAAACGAGAATTTTCTTCTGTCACGAAATAATCAGAACGGCGGTCCTTTACAGAAAAGTTTTTAAGAGGTAGATTTACATTTTACGCAGTCACGGTGGAGCAATAATCATTGCTCAAGTCAATCCCGACGTCAACCTGTCTCGCAATTCATCATCGTCGCATCACACAAATTTGACCCATTTTTTACCGGATTTACTGCTTTGCGACACAATTACATCGTTAGAATTTTTCGAAACACGTTTTTTCCTCTCTTTTTCGGTTGATGAAGAGCTTTATCCAGAGCGTGAATGTAGAAAGTCAGGGAGCGAGGAAAAAGCTTCTGATGGCATTTAAAAACACATAAATCATCCCTGAAAGTGCTTTTTACTCTCTTTCGAGTTTTTTTGATGAATGAATTTTTCCTCTTCTTTTTTTATTTTCTTGAAAATGAGAATGAGATTTTTCTCACGCTCTCTCAAAAAATTAAACACGCTCAATTTTCTCTTTCACGAAAAAAGTGTTGCATTTTTTCCTGGATTTGAAATAAATAAAATTAATTTATTTGCTAAATTTCCAAATTGAGTCACAGTTCGTAAAACTTTTACCATAAATATTTCAAAGCACACATTCAACATAAAGAGTCAAAGTTTTAATTAAACAAACCATAATTCACACTCTCTCCATGGTGTTACGTGTTAGCTTCACAAGTGACTAAAATTATGAAGTTCAAATACAAAACAATTAAATGTTGTAAAACTTTTTCTCACATTCATAATCAAATATTTTAGTTTGTGAATTCTGACGAGCATAAATTCAATGTAAATGCACAAAAATTGGACATGATAAAAACTTTCTCACATGTGGACTTTTCCGAACCGAATTTATATTCATGAAAAAATATTTTCTTTAGATGAGGGATGATTTGAAAAATCCCGGGAGAGCTTGGAGGCACCTGAACAAATTGAATGCAGATTCGAGGAAAGAAGTAATTTTTTGCTCTTATGCGATTCGCTTGAAGCATTCTTTTGCCTGCCACAATCATAAAAATTAATTTTCCAAACGACGTTGATGGCGGCGAAGAAGAAAATTTATTAAAACGAGATTTTTTCAGGCAATTTGAATGAATAAAAAAATTTCCAACTGATTAGCTTTAAAATGAAGAAAATTCTCAATTAACATTTTTCAAGTGCTTGAAAAGTTTTTCTCGTAAATTAAAAGCTCAAAAATTACCAACTTTTTCTTCTTAATTTTTTTCCTTTCGAATGATTGCACGAACGAACTCTAACAATTGCATTTTAATGAATTTTAAATTTTCTGCAAGCAACAAAAAGTGTCGTTACGATACGAAAGCTCCCTCGCGAGTGTCACGCTGTAATTTAAACGGGTAGAAAACTTTTGACTTAAAATTTAATTGAACGAGTTAATTGCACAAAGTTACTCATTTGCGCTTAATGATAACAATTTTTTATTCGCTTGCTAATGAATCGCAATTTTATGCAACATGTTTGCAGTAAAATTAAGCATCAACACTTTCATTATATAACTTTTTTTGTGTGACGAAAGCGGAGAGCGATTTTTTTTAAATTTTTGCATGAAAAACTTTTTCATTTCTCTAACGAAATAAATTGCATAAACAATGAGCTTTAGAATGAAATAACAAGCGTTCAGTGTCAGTTGGTGAAAAATTCACGATTTCATTTCTAACTGATGTGTTAACACTCACTTTGTGCAGTGTGTGGGATTTTTCTAGTTTGATGAGAAATTAAAAATTGCTTTTTTTACGACAGCTGAATTTTTGAGGCGACACTTGATGGCATTTGTATTAATCAAAAAAAAAATTTTCATGGAAGCATTTTGAAAAACTAAACTAAATTGAAATTTGTTGGAAATTTGAATTAAATTCTAAAAATTGGGGTAAAGTGAAATAATTTTGAATCAAAATTGTCTTTGTAAGTGAGATACGGAGAGATGAAGGTGAGTTAAAGAAGGTAAAAGAGCGGATTAATGTCAAAACTTGCTAATTAACACCACCATGATTACGATGATGATGATGTTAGTGAAAAGTATTTAAGCATGCGGTTGAAGAACAGCTTGAAAATTTTACATAAAGAATTTAAAGTATGATGTGGAACTGTGAAGATGAGCAACAGGATGAAAAAATTGGATCTTGGCAAATTATCACAAATTAATGAAATTAAGACTTTTTTCATCCACTTATGAGAAAATCTTTTTTCAATCTGCATAAAAACTAGTCGCATTCCAACTTTTTCTTCTCATCTCGACTTCTTAATTTCATTCACTAGATGTGTTGGTTTATCCACCATTAATTATTTTTGGATTCGATTCACAAAACCTTGAATTGATGAAAATTTCAATTTAAGAGTCAACAAGACTGAAAATTGTTTAAAATTATTTTCGAGTGTAAAATAAAATCGTAAAATTGAGATGTCACTCGATATGGAAATTGGAAGCGCTTGTCAAAGAAGTTGGAAAATGTCCAGCAGTAACTTTTTGTATTTTACAACTTGCTTGCTGTCGACTTCTTTTTCATGTCGTAAACAAAAAAAAATCACTTCAGGCTTGCAAAAGTGAAGCAGTTGAAAATCGATTTTTCTTTCTTGCGGCTCCTTCGAGAATGTTTTTTGCTCAGTGAACCCTAAAACTACATCAACCATGGTCTTGAGTTGTCCCCAAAAATATTTTCGAAGTAAATTTCCGAATTTTATTTTTTGCAACAATTTTGTGAGCTTTTATTTAATTTTCTTCCATTTGTGCTTGTTAGAGTTTATACGGATAATTCAATTACGCTTATCTTCATTACTTTTTCGCTTTCTGATGTTAACCTGATGCTGTATGTACTTTGTGTGCTTGTACCTGACTATCACCACGAACGATAAAATTTTACCTTCAAGTTATTGAGTAAAATTTTCTCTGCTTTTGTCGTCGCTTGTTGAGTTCTCGAAATTACTTCCTTGAACTCCTTTGTCATGTGCATCAATCAATTGTCATAGCAATTATTTAAAGAAACTCTCTCACACTGGAAGCTTTAAGATATAAATTTAAATTTTCTAGTCTTGAATTTTTTCTCATCATTTATTCATAAAAGCAAAAATTTTATGCTGTCAAATTTTTTTCATTGATAAGAAAAATCGACGAAAATTATTTGACGAAAGTGAAAATGAAGCTTGTTGATGTGAAAGCACGCAAAAGACAATTTTCATCATCGCACGAAACTGATTATGATGATGAGCTTAAGATAGCTCAAAAATTGATTTTTTTTAATAGCGATATGACTAATCTTGAATATTTTCAAGATGAGTCTCACTACTGAATAACCATCGCATCCAGACTTTATGTAAATTTCCAACATTGCATTGTGCTCATTAAAAATTCATCAAAGAAATTAAAAAATCTTTTCATCGACTCACCTTTCCATAAGCTGTGATTCCGCCATGTTTTACATCATACTTTGGTGCATCGACGTCTATCTAGCGTGTAAAATTTTTTTTAGATTATAACAACATCATCGACGATGCTAGTGAAAAAGTGAGTCAATATTTGAAGTGTAAGTTGGTTAGCTCTGGTGGATGCTTCAATCTACATAAACAAGAATTTCTATCTACCCAGCATTGCACAAAAAAATTTGTTTTTATGCTTGCGTTAAAAAATTGACAGAACAAATTATTTTACAATGTTTCAGAAAGTTTTAAAACAGAAATTTACATTTCCCTAAAATTTTTTGTTACGAAGAATAAATTTTTGAATGTAAAAAATATTTCTATAAATTTTAACTCATTCATGAATACAAAATGGAAAAAATTTCAATTTTCCTTTCATTGAAATCAATTTCTTTCACTTATCACGCCTCATATCTTACAAAAATTTTACTCCTCACTGAATCCTAAAAAGAACTTTCGTCAAAAACTTTTCATGCATTCATTCGCTTACTTTATGAAATATGAGTTAAATTATTTTTTCCCTTCTTCATAACCGCATCTCATCGCTGATGGGAAAAGGAGGAAAATTTTTCGTTGTTTGTTGCTTATTTGTATCATCAGAGTTCCTTACACATGTAACATGTTGTTTGTTGGCAGAAATATTTATGCAATTTTATTTTCCTACAGCGTCGGTGAATATCATGGTCATAAAATTCGTTGAAATATGCTCGCATGGTATAAGATCTATATTTAATGAAGAATATGTTGTTAAAAAAGCAGCGAATGCGTGTAGAGAGAAAAATATTTTTTGCATTTATGGTTTAGAACGAAAGATGGAAGAATTTAATTTTTGAAATGGTCCGCAATAAAATGAAGAATTTTTTCTATTGACGGAAATTTGCAGTTAATAAAATTTATGAAACATGTGAGATTTTTTATGAGGGGAAGACTCCCAAAAAATAGCATTAAAAAATGTTTCAAAACCCACACGTGGGTGTTGCCGTGTAACCCACTTGTAACTGATCAGTATTGGAAATGCTAAGGAAATGTAATTATGTGGAAGATTTTTTTGGGGAATTTTCTAGAGAATTTTTTTAAGAGAAACCTTGGACAAGTCTTGCACAAGTTTTTTAGGAGAAGTCTTGGAGAAGCCATTTTCAAAAAGTTTCGGAGTAGTCATTTTGGAGAAGTCTCGGAGAAGCCATTTTGGAGAAGTCTTTTTTGGAGCAGCCATTTTGGAGCAGCCATTTTGGAGAAGTCTCGGAGAAGTCTCGGAGAAGCCATTTTGGAGAAGTCTTTTTTGGAGCAGCCATTTTGGAGAAGTCTCGGAGAAGCCATTTTGGAGAAGTCTCGGAGAAGCCATTCTATAGAGGAATTAACATCCAGCTGAGGAACCAACATCCAGCTGAGGAACCAACATCCAGCTGAGGAACCAACATCCAGCGGAGGAACCAACATCCAGCTGAGGAACCAACATCCAGCTGAGGAACCGACATCCAGCTGAGAAACCAACATCCAGCTGAGGAACCAACTTCCAGCGTTGGAACCAATATTCAGCTGAGGAACCAACTTCCAGAGAAAGAACCAACATCCAGCTGAAGAACCAAGATCGAGTTCTGAATCTGACATCGACTTAAAATATTTCTGTAAGACTTAAAAATTACCCCTTAAATTTATATTGCACGCAACACCCCCCATATTTAATAGTTTTTGTTAATTTAACTAACTTTAAAGGGAGAGAGATGGAAATATTATTGATTTGGGCAAAACTAGAGTCTATAAGCTATCATTTGGCGAAAACCCGAAATCTCTAGCTGTCCCAGGGGCCTCGGAATTTCAGGAACGGACGGACGGAAAGCAGGGCATATAAGTGTTACACCACTTCGTGGGTTACACTAAAAACCTAAATTGTCTCTGCTAAAAAATTTTTATTAACATTATATTTTATAATTAATTTTATTAGAAAAATTAAAATTTATTAAAACTAATAGTAATTTTTTTGAGTATTCTTGTTTTCTTAAAATTAAAATTATCTCATGAAGACTAACATGGAAATAATGTTTTGAATAATTTATCACTTCCGCTTATATTTTTCATCTTTATCTATGTTGTGATATGTTTGATGTTTTTTGTAGTGGGGTGAGAAACTTCCCACATCTGCCTCTTTAATCACCTCTCGGAGGCTCAATTTTCGAGGCAAACTTTCAGTGGTGTTCTTCACTAAACCAAATGGATGAAGGTGATAAATTAAGTATTCAAGAAAAATCATTTCCTTCGGTTTGATGTAATGTGCAGCTGCAAAAGTGTCTGAACAGCATTTTGTGTTTCCCTGCGTGACATTAAACCATTGATATTTTTCGTACCAAAACTCGTCTACCGATTTCCTCATATGTCGTTCGACGCCGATTGGAAAAAATCTCTGCTGATGAAGCACATCGCGGCCATCAATTGCCAGTGCTTGATGCTGCAGGCATTTACCCATTTCAAGATCCTCGGAACCGCCGCTATTAGAGCGACAAATTGTGTCGTTTGTCATTATTCGTGTCACAAATTTTTGTAGTGCTTTTTTACTCAGAATGTAACTGCCACCCGCCATGTAACCCTGTAGAATTTTTTTTAACTCTAACAACACATAAATTTTTAATAAATTCCTTGACCTACCTCAGGAACGCTCGACAGAGAATACTTGTTTCCAATGTATATCGATGTGTTGGGATTAAACTGATAAAGCAAGTAACGAATGTTCTCCATTACCAGATATCTATTGTACATGTCCATGTGCGTTTAAGCAAACACAATGAAAGAAGAAAAATAAAATGTTGTTAGACATCATGTTTTACATTGTAGATATTGTGTAAGGTAGTAAGAGGTGCTGATTGAATTTAGTTGTACTAAATTTAATAACACAAAAGATTTTCTTGATAACACAGAAGGAGATTAAATTTGAAGGAATATTCTCAGAAAATAATTTAAAGCTGCTCGTAAATTTTGAAGCATTTCCACTCTGAATTTTTAGCAAGAAATAAGAATCAAAAATAAAAAAGGGTGGAAAAAAAATTCACCACAAAATTTAAATTTTAGTTTAAAATTTTAAAAATTTGATTTTCTTTTAATTTTTACTTAAAAATTCCGATAAAAGTATCAATTTTGGTTGTCAACCATTAACGATAAAAACTTTTCCTCGAATTTTTCTTAACATGATTAAAAATCCATTACTTAAAGTTTTTGAAGTCTCGCCGCAAGGCAATTGAGCTCGACCATAAAAACTGAATGATAATCGAGATAACACATAAAAATATTTTCGAAGCAAAAAAAACAATGAAGAGATCAAACTTACGAGTCATCGTCAGCCTTCATGAACCATTCATAGTCATTAAAGTGATTTTCATAGACATATTTGAAAGCCTTTTTAGTTTTCTCCCACAGTGTCTCACGACTCTCGTTGGTCATGTTGAGGGCAACGATTGAACTGCCAAGTTTTTTGTTCTCTTGGGAGCTCATAAACAACAGCTTGTTGCAACGCTTACCCCAAGTGTTACGAACATGAACGGCTTTTGCTTTAATGTTTTTGGGCATCGTTGCAACCCAACATAAAATTTTTACTTCATTTTTGAGTTGATCGGAGAGGGTTGTGTCATAGATTTCGGGAATTTTAGATTGTATATCAATCCAATTGTTGATTACTGAACTGGGTCTGTGAAATATTTTTTAATTTTAATAACTTTGTCACTTTTATGATTTTTTTCTAACCTCTTTAAGTTTAAACTTCTGTGCACAGAAGTAAAATATTTTCCGGTTATTAAAAAAAAGAGAACAGTCCCCAGTACAAATCCGATTGTAAATGAAACTGCTTCGCGGATATTTTTCAGCATTTTTACTCGCGCGATGTTAACCAGACGACTTTGAAATTCTAAATGAAATAAAATGTGTGGCCCACGTGGCGAGATAATTTTACAGCACTAATTTATCTTATCGTTAGCCTTATCTTCACCAGTAGTTTCTATGTGAAAAAATTACGACAATAAAAATTGGCTATAAACGAAAATTATCGTAATAAATTTAATAAAATTTTATTTTATTCGAATTTAAATTTAGTTAAAAACAGAAAGAGTAGAAGAAAACAAATAAATTAAAATTGTTTTAATTTTTATAATAATTACAATTTTAAATGGAATAAGTAATTAAACATATTGTTAAAGAATCACCAAAAAACATGAGACAAAAATCCAACATGAATTATTATGTTCTCTTAAAAATTCGAGAGAGTGAAAAGCTCAAAATCTCTCGGTAAAATTCTCTCACATTCCTTATCATTTTTTATACGATTTCTCTCTCACTCAACCCGGCAATAAAGTTAATGCTCAAGCAGAAGCATGCTGTCGACGATTTTGAGCACTTTTGCACCGTGCCGTGCTCCGCAATCCAATCATTGTCGAATGTGCTTATGAAGTGCGATTTGAATTATGCAGAAGCTCATTTTATTATTTGTTGGGGGGCTCATAATACAATCTGAATGAATACTAGATGTGCACTCATATACGAGAAATAACTTTAATTTCGCATATTGGCAATTTATTAAAATAAACACACGAAAAGCTTTCGATTTTTCTTTCATTTCATTTACTTTTGTTGTGTGCTTGTGCGTGGTGGAAAAAAAAGTGTTGATGATTTCTGTCAATATGTGCGTGAATGAATGTGTGTGATTGAAACGGTTTGCTTTTGTTAGAAGGTGAAAAATTGATGTGAAATTCCAAAGCACTTCGACACCATGAAAAGGATTCTTTTGAATGCGATTCGACTCGTGTCGCATAATGGACTGAAAAGTACTATAGCAGGGGTTGGAGATTTTTTAAAATTTCAAATGTTTTTAAACTTACATTTTTCTAACTGACATAAAATAAAATTTAAATTAAATTTGCAAAAAAAACCATCACTTGTCTTTTATTTTACAGAGTAAATTTGCAATCGAATATTTTCTGGTTACACTTTCAATCCTCAACCACACTCAACTGATTGTGAATTTTTTCGGTGACGGTGGCACAAACTGAAAAGAAACCGTTCGACATGTGAAGCAGCGCTTGTTATTTATTTACATCGATGATATGAAAAGCGTTAGAAATAAATTCTTTACAGCACTAAAATAAATTCAACATCATTTATTGCATTCTCGGAAGAGTGAGAATTGTATTTCATCTCTGTGGTTGAGTTCATTCAAAAAACCAAGAGATGAAAAATTTTATGATTTTTCAAAAAAATTATAAAATCAATTGAATTGAGAACTAATTTCAAACTTGCATTCAAAATTTAAAAATTGAAAATTCCATCGCTTGGATTTATTTTTAAAATACAACTTGCAACTCACTTGTTCACGTGCCAAGAAGAATATTTGTAAGCAGGAAAAGATTACAGTGTATTTTCCCATCCGATCATAATTTTTCTCCATGAATCTGCTTTTTCATGTCACTGCAAATCAGATAAAAATTTCTCCCTCTTCTTCTCGATTTTCAATCATCTTCCAGATTATGAGAAAACTTTTATTGCATCGTTTGAGCTTCTCTAAATACAATACATTTTATATTGCAAACACCATAAAAATAAAAATATAACGCTTTTAATGGCCATAAAAAATGTACCGCAAGCACGTTTCATCGAAATTCAAGAGACATGATATTTGCTTAAATAAGAGCTTTAGAATATTTTTTTGGGTTATGTCGCACGTTTTTTTTTCGAAAAAAATATTTAATCCCCTTCCTAACCGTTGTGTTATCCTTTCCTGTCATGCTGTGTGAGTGTGTGAAAACCGCTTAAGCTCGACAATGCGGTTAACACACAAATTTTTCAGCCTTCAGGTAAATTTTCATCGTCATATATCGTTAATGGGTTGGCGTACCCCGGGCTGTGAAAGGAAATGACTATAATTTTACTTTTCCCTCCCACACATCAAATAATATGGGTGAGCTTTAAAAAGCTTAAAAAAGCTCTTTGAAAAAACGTGATCATCTTAAGTGATGGAGAAAATTAATCACGTTTTCACTTAAATATAAAATAAATCATAAATTTCAAGTGTGAGACTTTAAAATATTTTATCAGAGATAGTCGTTAAAAATTGAAGTCTGCAGACATAAAATTATGCAAAAAATATGTCGCATGAAATTTATAAAATAAAATTTAGATAAAAATTAGAAACTTTATAGGATTTGAGTGAAATTTTCTGTTTTGAAATCGAAATTTTATGTAAAATTTTTAATATCGATGTCATCGAAGATTTTCTCCAAAAAATCATCAACTCCCACAGGCGAGAGCTTAGAAAGCCATTAAGCTAAGTAATTTCACAAATTAGACTCAAAATTCCATTACTTATCTTTTGTTCGAGATGGAAATTTTTCTCAACATCGCGCTTATTTTTCACAATCATCGAATTTGAATATTTCCTATAAAAATTGTGTAAGCACGGCGCGTACTCATCAATGAACGAGCGATGAAAGTTTACATTCTTATTATTTTGATTATATTCTCATTCTTCGCTCTTTCTTTTCTCCGCCTGTCACCTAAGATTATATTTTTTCCTCTCTATTTGTCAAGTGAAATTTCCTTTCTTGGTCACGTTTCTGCCTAATCTCTACAGAAGGCTCAACAACAACATTGAAAAGTACTAAGAATGAAAAAAGTTTTTATCTCAATTTTTCCGGTATTTATTGAATTTCCCATACCATGATGCTCTCGTCCCTTACACACATATTTAAAGTTCACATGGACTGTAACCTAATTTTGAATCAGAAATTTCTATGTGCCCCGCATCTAGAATTTAGTTTTACTCATGTGCTGATATAAATATTCATCTCTGGATTATCATTCCGAAAAATGTATATTGTACGATATGAGTTGGAGTATGCATGGTGAATGTGTTGATGGATGAATGAATGAGAGATTTATGAGTGATGATGAAAATGATTGAGTGACCCAGGGGCTGGGTAATTAATCACAATTTAAAAATTTCAACGCGTGTAAAAAAAGTTTGAGTGAATTTTTTAAAATTAATTTATTTAATGGAAGAAGAATAATTGACAGTGGAACAAAATTTAAAATGAAACACCTGAAATATGATTACAAATTCAACTTCAGATTTTGTGAGCAGTTTCTAAAAAATATTTTAAAATTATCAAAAATTCATCAACCCTTGAAGGTCAATAAAGAGAATTAGTCAGAATGAGAGGAGTAAAGCTTTTTTGTCAATAATAATGAGAGAATTTTATACATGCATGAAAATCTGAATATTTGTATACGTTTGGATTTATATTCATATCTATATATCTGGGGTTGATCTCCATTTCGAGCCCATTGTTTTCTCATGATTTTTAATTAAGATTTATGTGTGAGCATATTTTAAATTGAATTTTATGAATCCTTATCAAATCACTAAATGAAGCTTCTGGCTTTTATTAAAAACTGATTTTATGTTAGTTTATGTTGCATGAAAAATATTAAAACTTATGCAACAGCCTCAGAAAATGAATCATGTAGATGTTTATCTTGAATGTCTGATTAGAATACATAAAGAATTTCTTTCGACTTCTCACTTAATAAAGAGCCAGGGTGTGAAACACTCGCAATATTAAAATATCTTAGAATTTTTCTTGATTTCTTTAAATAACCATAAAACTTAAATCTAGATTAATCTAAAAAAAAAATTTCTAATTTAATATCCATTTCACTTTTAGTGCCAAAATGATTCGACAACAAAATAATTTTTTATGTGCCATTTTAAAGCTTTGATGCTCTCAAGTACAAGGAAGTAAAATGAATAAAATCGGCTCAATTGACTTGGAATATTGCCGGAAAAATCGTTTCCTCTCTCGTTCATTGTCCCCATGAATATCTAAATAAAATTGGAATTTGTCATCTCGAGCTCATTGTTTATCAATTTATATTCTTCCTTTTTGCTCTATCATTCCTAAAAATAAACACTTTATCATTTCACAAGCGTCGCCTCGAGGGACATTCTATACGAAATGAAGTGCTTCATCCTGTATCATTTGAATATTTTTTTCATCTCTGTCTTCCTCATAACTGAGATGAGAGAATTTTGCAATCTATTTTGTGAGAACTATAAAATAAAGCATGGCCGCAAGGCATTCATTGACGATGACAGGCTTCAGATTAGCGAGATTGGACCCTCATAGAATGAATAATGGATGAATAAAGAGTTATAGACAAGAGTGAATGGGAGGTGATGTCATATCAGTTTTATAATAATTATGAAATCAAAAACATGCACAACATAAAATTCCGAGAGGGTTAATCGACTTCACTGACAGAAATTTATTTTACAAATATTTGATGTCATTTTTCTGTAAATAAAAAAATAAATCAAACTTTTTTATTTCTAATCATTTTTCCAAATTTTCTTTTGGATTCTAAAAATATATAAAAATCTTTTTCACAAAATTAATTAAATCTGTTGAAAATTTTCTCAGTGTCTTCAAACACAACCGCTCACATTTTAGTCTAATTGAAATTTCCCATCACTCAACTCCTCAAGCTATCGCAAGCACTCAAAGTATTAAATGGCGAAACGTTCTCGCTTCAGCCTTCTGCTCTGCCATACTTCAGCAGCTTCTCATTCATTATTCATCATTTTCATCTTCCGGATCGTCATCATTAGTTGGATGTTATGGGAGCTAAAATGCTATTTATTTGCATTGTAAAACCAACTTTTATGTGCGGTAGCAAGGCATCGTTTATCAAATATAAACACCGAAAAATACAATATGGATGTTTGTAGCTCAGAGAGTGCAACAAAAGTTGAAATTGAAATTTTGAAGTGAAAATCACAGCAGAGCTCTAAAATTTCATTAAAAATCTCAAAACACTCGAGTAATTGCCCTTTATAAAATTTACACCGAACGCCACAAAAAAACTTCACAACCACCGCGAAATGTGCGGGACAAAAGAACACCACTTCACTAGTCAAACCTCTCCATGGTATAATCAGTGCTCGAACTCATGTGTGTGGCATGCTGTTGCAAATTTATGTATGAAAAAATAATTTATGACGCCTCGAGAGAAAAAATGTTTATACACGAAAATTTTCCAGAATGCGCTGCAAGTGTTTATTTCTCCTTCGGGAGCTTTCTTCAAACATTTTCGTCTCCATTTATAAAATTATTCTAACGAGTTTTTCAGTACAGCACAAATAGCAATGACTTGGCAATAGCATCAGAGCGAGTTTATATCTGAGAAGTTTTGCTTCCATCTTGACATGTTCATAAGAATGCGACGATGATATGCTGGAAAAATAGTGTACAAATATTTCATGGAGATGTACTCGACTCTTTTAGGGATATTTCGCTCCATTTCTTTGAAGAAACTTTTCATAATATTTCATTAAAAAGTTGGTGGTTGTGAAAAATTACTTTGACTCGATGATGAAATGTGAAAGTTGAGATGCAGTGTGATTTATGATGGAAAATATCTGTGATTTAAAAGTGAAATTTTGTTTGTGAAGAAACTTTCAAAAAAATTCATTGAAAAAAAAAATTTCTTGACATTCTTTATCTCCCTTATGGCTCAACTCAAATCAATTTTTTTAACATCTTGATTTCCACTCAGACCCAACTCTTGTCATCCAACAAATTGAAGCGATTTCTCTTAAAAATTTTCGTTCAACATTGAACAATTTTATTTTTGCTGTTGCTGACATTGATGTGACATGAAGCCATTGAAAAGAGTTGAAAAACAAGTTTTTATTTCAGGGAGTAAACAAGTAACAGCTTAGCGTTGAGCACTGTTCAGTATAAATAAATTTCTTATCATCATCGTGGGGAAAATCTTTGAATAAGTCAAAAAGCTGATTTATGGTAAATTGGAAAGATTTAAGAATCCTTGTGGAGGTTTTTGAGCATCGCAAGTTTCGAGAAATATCTAATTTTAAAATTAAAATTGATTAAATTGAATTTGGCTGATTTAACAAATTTTCAGCAGTTGCAATCCTAATAAAAGCTCACGAAACCCATTCAAATATTCACAAATGAACATGTTAATATCATTCGACAAAATCTTTACGGAATTCCGTCCAAAAGTCAATCCACATACAAAAAATCCCTTTTGAGCCAAGACATGAAAGAAAAATAGTCAAAGATGAGGATGCATGTTAAAAGTTGATGGTATGAAATCGATAACAAGATTAGATGAAATGTTTTGTCATGTAGCAGTGCGTCGTTCCTCATTTGAGAAGAATTCAATCATCCTCTAAACATTTTTCCCTCTTCAAACTTCCAAAAATATAAAAATATGACAAAGGGCTTTTGTAAATTTATTTATTTATCTTCGAATAATATGTGAGGATGTTCGTATGTAAAATAGGGCGGAGGAGAAATATACATGAGAGTAAAAAACCGGAAATATGAGCGGATGAGTGGTGTGAGTTGTTGTGTAAAGGATGCAAAAAGCATAAAATTCAATGAAGCTTTAAAATCCCCTGTCGCTTCCATTCATTTCACTCCCATCTGTGTGCACTGCTACAGACAACACATCAAACACTGTTACGAAAAAGATGATGTTTTTTTCGAATGGAAGAAAAATGCGAAATGGGTCAGGAATGAAAAACAAATTGGCGATTAAATTGCTGCTGATTTTTCATCGAAAATTTTCAATTTATGATCGAGCTTTCATTCAACTTTTATGGGAAAATTTTAAAAATTCATAAATTATTGAGTTTACAGCAAATGTTAGAAATTGGATGAGTAAAGTTTGGATGTAATAAATTTATGGAATCAAAAAATCTACGAAGAAAAATTAATTTTTTACAGCATATAAATTGGATTAAAAAAATGTGTGTTAACATTAATGTTGTAGCTTTATTAGAAAAATAATTTTAAAATTCCAAACATGCTAAAAATAATTTGTTATTAAAATTTCTCCTCAAAGTCACTCAATCGACCAAAAGTTTTTTTCTTATTTCTTCGGCACCGCATGCATCCTCTCTTCGCATTTTATTGAATAAATTTTCCATGTCGAATGTTTTGTTTCTCTCGAAGTTGCTAACGAACGAGAAATGAATGTACATGAATGTTGAGCAATGCAGCAGTAGCTCAAAAAAAGCTCTACGTGAGGTGAATAAATTATTGATATGAATGTGAACCATTCGTATATGCTTATATAATAACAAGGATAATAAGTAATTTACTGTGTACAGAATTTTATAAAAATTATTTTTATTCTCATGTGAAAACTTCCAGGATTCCGTTCACGCATACACACGATGGCGCAACAGAGAGTTGAAGATATAAATGGATGGCAATTTATCACTGGTTTTAGCATTTGTTGAAATAATTTTCAAGCGTCTGACGAGAGAAATCCTTTTTTTTTGCTCTCGCAAGCCTCGTGAGATTTTGGCTCACTCGCACAGTAGGGAGGCTCCTAAACAATTGAAAAAGGTTCAGATTCAGTAAAAATGGGGATTTTCTCTTATTTTCGTTTGTATGTTTAACCGAGAAGAAAAATAAGTCGAGGAAATTTTTTTAATAAATATTCAAATTTCATTTCTTCTTTTTATCACTTGCGACGATGTACGTTGGCTACAGCTACGCGCCGTGGTCATGGTAAGATGAAAATAAATATTTTAAGGCGCTTTTATATCATTTTTCAGTTTTCTGCTAAAATAAATAAACAAGAACGTGTTTTTGAAATGGAAAAATACGAATTTTGAGGTGGACACGAGAGCTTTTTAAAAACTCAATCAAAAAAAATTTAAATTTTAAAGTTTCAACAAAAATTAATTTTGTTTTAAGTGTTAAAAATACTCGGGTCTGACTCTTCTCCAAAAGTAATATCAAAGCAGGCAGTCTTTTTTTGTTATTCTAAAATTTAAACGCATCTAAAAGTTTTAATTTTTCAAAATATTTGCTCAACATAAAACAATTAAAAAACATTCTAACAATTATATATGCAAGATTAAATTTTCTGCTTCACAATTAATTTCAATTTCAATCCCACATCACAAAAAATCCACAAAATTATCCGAAAAAAGTAAAAATCATCCTCAATCGCGCTTTCAGAAATATATCATCGTCAACAAGAAACCTTTCCCACTGTCATACTCGTTGAATCCACTATGCGGCCTTTTCTATTGTATTCGATATCATAAACCACTCGCGGCTTTCGTGCCGTCAAACCCTTTTCAATAGCAGTAGGACAAAAATTATATTTTTTGTTCTTCGCATCGCTTCGCTCTTCGATGCCATTAACAAAATTAATTATAAGCGAAAAATGATTGCACAATTTTTCATCATTTATCACGTCGCTCTCTCTCAGGGTTGCGAGTTTTCCTCCGGTATATAATGTGATTGATAATCGAGATGAAAGGAAATCATTTATATGAATATAAATGGAATTTGCTAGCGATGCGATAGTTAGTGCTGAGAAAAATAGTTTCTGTAAACTCAGCTGATGGAGGGGAAAAGTTTTGAGAGACGAAAGTCAAGGAAAGGAAATTTTATTAAATTCTCTTTGGAAATAAGAAGCAACCATTTATTATTTTAATTAAGTACCAGTGTCCTTTCCTTACCGCAAACACTCAGAGATTATCTTAATTTTTCATCCAAGCGTTTTCTCATCTTTTCATCTCTTGAAGCACAAGCATGATAAAACTTTTTTAAAGCTCAAAAAAAATCGATGAAATTAAATTTAAAAAAAAATTGGAAAATGTGATTAGACCAATTAAAATTTAAATCCAATGCATATCGGGCGATTAAAAAAATCTGTTGATGCTTTTTTCAGGTTTTTGAGTCAAAAATTTTGACTAATTTCTTTTTCGCTTTAAAATAATTCTTATGAAATTATTTATTTTGGTAAAAACTGGAAACTTTGAAGAGGTGAAAAAAAATCAAATTCTCTCAAGATCATCTCAAGTGCGTTATCTCGAAAACACGAACGATTTAATTCGGTTCAAGAGATTTTGTAATAATTTGATATTCGTGGAAATTCATAAGATAGTAATTGAAGTCCTTCTGAGAATAAATTAATGAACGTAATTCGAATTTGATTTAATCTGAAAATGAATCGTTTAATGAATGATTTAATCAAATGATCAACAATGTAATAAATCGCAAAATTGACACTCCTTTTGTTTCATTTCACATAAAACTTTTAGGAATTTATTTCAGTCAAGTGAACCAAAAATAAAGCGAATTCTGTTGAATAATAATCACCGTCAAAAAATCCCTAATCCTCATTAATAAACTGAAAAGGATTTATGAAAATTATCTCTCGGCAACCTTTTTTGGCCCCATCAAGAAGATATTAATTTACAATAAATTAACCTCTGTGCCCGAAAATTCTATGTAAACATTTTACTTCCGCTTTATAAAATTTTCAAGGTTCATTGAACTTGATTTACCTGCAATAAATATTATTTTTTCAAACATTATCGAGTGAAAATTTATATAATGGCAAGCGTTGTTCAAATAATTGTGCTCGAAAGATGAAAATGATGGCAAATATTTGAGAGTCGTTGGTCGGTTGGAGAAATAAATTTAAAAAAAATTATGTGACATTTTTTAGTTCAGCTTCACCTTGAAAACTTTTAATTAATAAATTGAATTTTTTATGGTTTTATTTTTAAATTTTGCTTGAAAAAAATAAAAATCCTTTTTCATGTGACATCAGTGTCTCTTAAATGTTTTTACACACAATAGCCCATGGGCTAAGATCCTCTCTCCATTTTTTCCACTCATTCACTCAGCACCAAAGTATATTTTATTCTTTACCAACGAAAGCTTTCATTTCTATTTTCTCACACAATGGCAAACAAACAAACAATTTCTCTCTGACCCACAAAAGGATTGCCCGCAAAAAAGATACAAAGAGTATAGTAACAGCACAGTGTAGGAAGTGAAGCATCATAAAAAATTAATTAATGGTAGACCAGTCGGTTAAGTGTCCCTTTTTTCTCTTCTTTTTAATTTTCCTTCTCTCACACAGGACTTGAAGCATGTTGTTGTCACGTTACTCCGACATTAATCAAAAAGGGATTATTTAACAATTATAAACATTCCTTTGGACTCGCTTTTAGTATTTTTTGGGGTCTGTAAGGAGAAGCCGCAATGGATGGTGGCTATTTGCACTCTCTTTTTAACTCGCTCCGACGTCTACAGAATTTTATTATTCGCTAGTTTGTTTGCTCGAAAATTTATTGTCTGCAACAAATTTGCTTCGTTTTAAGACTACAACAAAGGCTTTAAGGAGTGTCAATTTTAAAAAATTTCTTCTCTTATTAAATTTTTTGGAGATAACAAGTTGAAAATTTATTTTCAAAAATGTGAAATTTAATAAATTAATTTTTTAAAAATTTAAAACTTATTTTTAGGTAGAAGTATTTTTTTTGAACTTTTTGGAGAAACAAAAAATTTGATGACTTTTTGGTAAGGAGAATAACAGAAAGGAAAAATTTAAATAAAAAGGAATTCATTTTCATAAAATAATTGAAGAATTTATTGAAAACTAAAATTTTCATCTTTGCAAGAAAAAAATCTAAAGCATGCAATTTATAAGAACAAAAATACGAAAATATTTTCTGTCTCAGACACTTTATTGGATACATTCAACTTTCATAATTTTTACAATGAACATGCAATGAGAAAAAATCTCATCATGACTCGGAATTATTTTCACCGATGAAAATCTCTTGACCGCAATCGTCTTTCGTTCACCGCAAAAGCTATTCAGTATGCCAGTGTGCAGAGTGCAATTTTAACCTGATGCGCTATAATGATGTCTGTTGTATTCTTACACCACAAAAGTCATCACACGGTTTTACGATGAAAGTCTTCAGTAGAATTGTGTGATTAAAAAATATTTAAAAATTATTTTTGCTTGTTCTAAAAATTAATTTTCACCACCCTTGATTTCATTAAAATCTCATAACTTTTCATCTAACCAGCTTAAGAGGTAAACAGTGCTTCTGAATATTTACTAATTAAATAACATAGACTGAGGGCTGATAGCAAAGAGCGAGAGAACGAGAACTCACCTAATTACATTTTGTGGTATTTCGAGTTATAGTATTAAATCTTTTTACAACTTCTGTATACTATTAAACTCTGGAATTGAACTTCTCAGAATAAGTGAAAAATCTGATATTTATTAATTAAGAATTCGAAACACTCGAAAAAATCCTGCGTGGGACATGAAAACCGTTGAAGCCGTAAATTTAAATAAAAGTATACTTTTTGTATACAATTGTCTATTGAAAATACGTTGAAGCCGAGATTTAAATTTTATTTGTATGAGGATTTTTTGAATTTTAACGGTAACATTTGGTCATGTCCCACGCAGGGAAAAAATCTTTTTAATAAAGAAATTTAAATTTTTCAAATCCTTCCTTGATTCTGCTTTTAATTAGATTAATTTAATATTCTTTTTGAAATCATGCTAGGTGCAAAGCATGAACTTCAAGTCTCTTGTGCACATAAAAAAAGAGTGAATGAAAATTAATTAAATTCATTTAGAGGAGAGTTGAAAATTAATTGCTTTTTTATACATGCAAGAGAGTTCACTTTTGTCTCATAATGAAATGTCTTTTAAAATTTGTCGAGCTTTTTGTTTGATTTAACTGGCACGAACGAAATAATTAAATTGAAGCTTTTTGATTTTTATCTCACAATTTTATGATGGATGGTTTAAATCATCTAATTTAGATGAAAATCACTTAAATTGGTTCTAATTGACTAGTGGACATTCTTTGATTTTTAATTGGATAAATTGCAATTTTATTTTAGTTTGTTTGATGCAAACTTTCAAGAGATTTCTTTGTAAAAATTGCAAGAGCTATAATTGAATTAAAATTGCACTATACACAAAGCTTTGCAGTTGACAATCCACCCACTTTTTCACAAGTACAAAGAATAAAGCTTGCTTGTATAAATTCATTGATCCAATTTGCATTGTAAATCTCAATAAATTGGAAATTATTTGGTTAAAAGTTCTGGTAGCTTTATAAATTAAAGATTTTCACAAATTCAAAGAGAAACTTTAAAATTTTTTGTATTGTCTGGGAAAAAAGCATCTTGAATTTTTCAAGCACTACAAAAATGCATAAAAAATAAATTCGAGAAACCATCTTAGAGCACTCTGAAATCTGATTTTTTCCTCTTCATTGGATTTATTTTCCATTCCTGTCATCAAAAAATAAAAGAAATACGAGAAAGTAATTTATAAGCAAGGAGAAATGGACATTTCAATCTTTTATATATTGCTGCTGCTGCACGTTGTTTCTTCTTTCTCACAAAATAGGTAAACAATTTTTCTTTATGAGTCGAAATGAGAGAAAAATGCTTCAAACTTCCTTCCAATTTATCACCGAAGAATGACGGAATTGTCTAAGAAAATGAACTTTTCCTTTTCGCATTTCTTCATTTACTTTTTATTCTTTTAGCATGGAAGAAAATAAAAACTAAGCAATAAATGAAACAGGAATGTCCAAAAAATATTCAATAATGAAAAAACTCTTTTAATAAAAGCTAAAATAAATTTACTCTGAGGGGTCAAAATTTCCTCACTTTCTTTTCCAAACACAACGCTGATCTCGTAATAAAAGTGGATGAAAAATTTTCTTCCCTTTCATTTGTTCGCCGCTCATACAAAAGGATTTACTCACTCTCAAGCTCTCTGCAAGTTCATTACAAAGTCTTTATGTGAAGATTAAGTGAACGAGGAGAAAGTGGGAGTAGGAAAATGATTGTGCATCATTTCTGGTTCACGTTAGTGTTGTCGTGGAAATTTTTCTTTCTCTTATCATCAATTTTGGTAATGAACTTGAAATATTGAGAGTAAAGAAGAAGAGTCGTTGTGGTCATGAGTTATTTGATGTGCTTTAACTTTTCTTATTAGTTTTTTCTCTTTTAAAATTGCTGAACGTTTTTCATCTTATTTTATCTGGAAAGTTCGAACATAATGAAGTAAAGATACATTTTTCTTAATTTGTTAAAATTTTGTAAAAGCTTTGGAAGAAAAAAATATCATGACAGTTAAAATTAAATCTAAAAATCACTCTGAAAAAAATCACCAATTAACTCTGTGTTCTACTTATAACCTCAACATGCTCTAATGACCTAAAACAAAATTTCAATTGATCGAAAATTGTCCACAACCGCAACAAAATGCCACTCACCAAAATCGATGCTGCTGCCTACTTTCTAAACAGCAAGCGATTTTCCTCACCATTTTTCATTCGAACGTGGAAAATTCTAATTGCAAGTGTTTAAGGATCATTTTTCATTTGTGGGAAAGAAACTAGAGATCCTCACGGTTTTCACCGGTTCGGTTATAACCGGTTTTCACCGGAATTTTTAAAACCGGTTTCACCGATTTTTTCTTCCGGTTAACCGGTTTTCACTTTTTAAATTATTTTAATTTATAAAAATACATAATAAAAAAAAGTAATTATATAATAACATCAAATAAATATTGAAAAATCAGGTACTAAATTACAAATTACTTTCTCATTTTCAAATAAGATATCAAAAGTTTTTTATTCAAACACTTACACAATAGTAAATGATTTATTTTATTAAAAAAGAAGTATTTTGATTTTCAAAGCGAGAAAAAAGTGTTATAATATGAAAATAATAGTTTTTTAATATTTTTTGTCGTAGAAAGGTTCGGAACAAATCATCTAGTCAGCAAGCTTTTCAATAGACTTGGAGATGAAAACATCAATGCAATTGCCTTTCTGAAGTGTTATTTTAAAATAAGTTAAATTAATTTTTTTTTTTTTTTTTTAAGTTTTTTAAGTTATTAAATTAAATTTTCTTTATTTAAAATTTTTTTTTTTTTTAAAAAAATCTTTTTTTAGAAATTTAGATAAAAACTCATAACGGTTAACGGTGAAAACGGTTATATTTTTAAAACCGGTTAAACCGAAATCGTTAAAACGGTTATTTAAGGATCTCTAAAAGAAACTCAACTGAGTGTTGTGCTGAGAGTTAAACGAATGATTGATTGCATTTACATTTTAATTTCTATTCATGAGTAAAAAAATTCAATTTTCTCTCAACTTAACAACTAAATAAACCGCAAGGATTTTCACATCACTGTAAGACGCAATGATTATATTAAAAAATTGATTAATCGATGCTCATTCTCTAATCAGTTGCTGGCTGCCTCACGAAGTATCCCCATTGTGTATTATCGCCCGCATCTGGTCCTCTATAAACTCTCATCTGAACACGCTTCGGCGAGCCTATAGATGTAAAGAATTATTGGAAGGGCATTAGAGGAAATGAAAAACGAACGCAAGAGAGCATGTGATGATATTACTTTATAGCACTAACAATATTTAAGCATTTCTATTACCCGATAAATTTGCTTTTCGACTCTGCTGCCTTTCCTTGCGCTCCTTTGTGGCGACTAAAGCCGAACAGCATACGAGAATGAAAAGCAAGATTGAGATAAATTTGAGCTGTAACTGAAAAAGGGAAAAAATAAATTTAAAAAATTATTGCAGCAAAAATGAGTTGACAAAAAGATTTAAAGCTCTCTTAATTTTTTCAACAGATTTTACTAGACGCTTTTGAAGGTCAAGCCGTGAGTTTTTGACAGTAAAAATTATTTTACAAAGTCTATTCGGAATCTTATTTGAGCGTTTTGTTAAAAACTAACTTTTGAAGTAAAATATATAACTGAATATTTTCTCTCCAACTTTCTTCAACCTTCTGCACGTATGAACTTCATGCACACATTGTGTGAGTTACCATTTTGTTCCACTTTGTTCTATGCCACTATTTCGCAATGTGAATCCTTAATGAGCCTTTGCCAGTTTAATACGCACGCACACCTTTTCAGTTTAAAACACGAGGCGCTTTTGACTCGAGTATTTTTTTATGCTGCTTTGCAATGAAAATCTTTCTTACTTAATGGTGCGTTAAGCTCTTTCATTTCTTTTATTATTAGCCAAAAAAAACTCTTTTTTGCTGCGAGAGAAAAGAAATTGGAATTTTTATTGCAACTGCCATCGAAGAGAGAGAAAGAGAAAAAAAGTTACTTGAAGACCATTAAAATTAGTCGATGTCGAAGTTATTCGATGAAGCATGACACAAAAATTTCAATCGCCATGTCGTGAAAAACTTTCGCTTTAACTCATACAATAAAATAAGAGGAAAATCTTTTCTTTCCCTCTCCCTCCGACAAATGCCCTCCTTTTTTTATTCACGGTATTGTGAGTCTAATGAATTGACAACATTAGAAAAAAATAAAAAATGGAAAAAACTTTCTTATGCTCTCGATTATTCAGAACTTTTTAGTTTCACATTGTGACAATAGAGAAGTTTTTTTTTGAGAACAGGAGGTTGATATCAGTAGATACAGATATAAAAGGGGAGAGGAATGGCAAAAAATCTAGTCGAAAAGAAATAAATAAATTTATTTGTAAATTTTTTAATGGTGCACAAAAGAAAAACAAAAATTTTACCAAGAACAAAATGGATTGGACATAAATCATTTAAGTTTCAACAATTCTCAAATTGATTTAATTTTTTCATTATTTTATTTAAGTTTTAAAAGTTTTATAAAGCTTATCAACATTTTTTATGGACGTCCCCATGTAAATCGCAATTTTCAAAGCTCCATTGACTTTCTCTTTCGATATTATGAAATTTTTTAAATTAGAAAATATTAATCTGTAACTTTTCGAGCGAATGACTCAGTGAACTTTTACTACTATGTTCTCGTGAAGCATTAGCAAGCTACTGATAGCATTATGCTGTCGCATTTTAATGATAAACAAGTGGGTGACCGGTACGTAACGTTTTAAGTTTTAATGTTGACTTGCAAAATGAATTTACTTCTTTATTTTTATCCCATTAGCTCACATTTTACCTGCAGATCTCAAATATTGATTCTTTGTTACTGATTAAATATTGTAAAATTTAAGCTTTGCTGGCACCTGGGCAGTGGATCATCCAAGTGTGTATATTTCATAAATCAGAAATTTGATGGCCTTGCAAAAGTTCTACATCGAAATCAATATATGGCGTAGCCAAAACTTTTTAATTTTCAGCTTGATCAAGTTGGTTTTAATATGAATTTATTTTTGAATGAATAAAATGCAGCTGGAGAAGAGAAAAAAAAAAGTTTTTTGAGCATGATATTATCATACATATTGAAAAAAGTGCTTTTTGAAATTAAAAAATGTAGATTTTAGGGGAGGAGCCGGGTAGAACTTTCAGAAACATGTGTTGAGGAGCTCGAATAACAAAATACCCCATGGCACTCTTTTCAGCAGGACGAAGGCAGGCTGTTTTTATCGTGTCATTCTCCGAGTAAATTTGAAAGGCAAAAGTTTCTCTGTATATGCGATCATAAAGGAGAGGAAATGTTGTGAATGGAAATCAAAATTCAATAAACATCGCCAGACGTATCAATTCTATTGAATTAAGCTCAATAACTATTCATGTTGATGCCATCAAAGAAAGGAAGAAAAAATGCTTTTGAAGTTTTATATTTTTTTTTGTATGAAAGTAAAACTTTTAGACTTTTTGTAGATGACAATTTTTGAATTTTAGAGGGTATCAAATTAATGTAACGGAAATTGTTTAAAATTCAAAAAATTTATTATTTTTTTGTGTAACCGAATTTACTGAGTTAACTTTCAAAAAAAAATTCTGATATCAATTTTTTACATTTTACGAAGCTAAAAATTAGAAAATTTTTGTCATCCTCAAACTCAATCTGACTCGCACATGGAACAAAACGTGCATGATGTGAGTTGATAAGGTAATGATAGAGAATTTACTGCATGCAGATATTTTTGACACGATACGAACATATTCAAGTGGTTGTTTGAACAAAAACCATCAATGGCTTTTCATACCTTCTCTTTCATTGTCTACGAGCTGTAATCCACTCTAATCGATCATCAAACCATGCGAATAGCATGAAATTGATTTTTGAATGACGCTCTTTATAATCTCATAATGATTGAGATACTTTAAGTGAATTTCGATCGATGGATTTACACTTCACTCTCACCACGTTCTCGAGATTCAATTCGATGCTTTAATAATATTTTCCACCACGAGACACTTCACCGCATCATCGATGAGTCTTCGAACTAAATTGAAAATGAAAATTTTTCTTATATTAGGTGCATGAATGTGGACTTGTACAGAAATAGCAATACAACAATGCATTGACTGGCATTTTCCAATTTTGAAATAAAATAAAATTCACTTCGGTTTTCAATTAAAATGGAATTTTCAATTAAGAAATTTCACAGGATGAAATTTTTTTTGTATTTCTGAAAGTCTGCTGTAAAATTTTATTTGAGGTTAACAATGGATATTTACTTTTCCTAAATTCTTTACTGCATGCAGCTGCACAGGAATTTTAATATCGGCTTTAAAAACATCATGGATTCATTTCAAGTTTCTCTCTGAAGAGACGACAGCAATTTTTACATTTAAATCTTAGATTGCTTAAATTTTTATAACGTTTTTTGAGATTTTTAACTTCATGGTCAGCTTTTACAAAAAAAGCTCTTGTGACTGACTCCTCTCGAGTTTTTTTTCTCAATTATGAATTGAATGAATTAAAAGCAATAAATTTCTTCTTAATGACAGCTTTACTTAAAAAAATACATTCTGACTTTTCTTCAGATTTCTTCTATTTCAATTTTAAATTTGTTTTTCAGTGTATTTTATAATCCACAAATCAAAAGTCTGCTAATTACCACTGATTTTCCGAGAGCTTGCGGAAAAAATTATTTGCTTCCTCCCACGCTCTGCCACAAGTTTAAATAAATTTAAATCCTCTTCCTTTTTGGTTCTTCTTGAATTTAATTTACTGCCTTTTGTGTTGTCGACTGAAATTATTCTGAAATCTCATCATTAATTTTCAACCTTTACACTTTTACCCCCCTCCTTACGTAAACTTGTATAATTAATTCAAAAAACGTAGCTCGCACTTTGCGCTTTAACGAAAATGATAATTAGCAAAGATAATGAAGTTTACTGTTTATCACGAAAATTATTGCTGATTTTTCATTAATCACAAAACGTGAACAGAAAAAAAATGTTATCGTGATTAGCGTCGGCGAACAATGCCACTGGCGCTTTTTATAGTTATGTTTGTTTGTTATGTGCGATGATGATGAAGGCAAATATTGAAAATTTCAGCGTACCAAAGTGAATTATTGCGTCTATTTGTAAATCCAATATCGAATGAAAGTTTGTCAATTATCAGAAACGTGTTGATTAGAAAATTAATTAAAAGTTCAATTGATTATTTTTAAATTTTCGTGACATCAAATTAGTCTTACTTAAAGATCCTTCTTATCCACCCATTTTCTCGTCCTTCTTTTTTGATCGACAATATTTATGGCTAAAGTTTTTGGCTTTAATATTCCAACATTACATCATAACAACTTACTTATGTTGCTCTCGCACAGAAAATGTTACGACGAGAGAATTCAATTGTTCGCCAGATAGCTAAACACAAAAATTTTATGCATGCGTCTGAGCCGGAGAGTCTAAATAAAAAGTTTTCTCAACTCAGTTCCCGATGGTGCTCGAAGATGAAAGGAGTGGAAATTTTGTAGAATTAAATTTTTCCCACGCAATTTTAATTTTTCTTAATTTTTAAAAATTTTAAATTTTGTGAGAAATTTATTTCCATCCCTTGATCATAAGAATTTATTCTTTTTTCTTCCTCGACGGCGTTGATTTATTGAAAGTTCTTCGCTATGAGAGTGCGATGGTTAAGAGATTATGAGACACAGCACATTCACTCAGAGATGTTCATACATTAAATATTAAATATGGATGAGACAAAAGGCGAGCGATGAGAGAGTGTGCGGGGATATTTCGATGTGAAAGCAAATCCATTGGGAGTCATTTAATTATTATATAGTCATGGATAATAAAATACAGCGATCCCTTTTACAGCTTTATGGATTTAGTCAGAATATTGTTCAGACCACATTCAATAATTCTCTTGTGACACATAAAATATTCTCTCTTTTTTTGCTGAAACTCCTTAAGCTGCTCTTGTTGTTGCACACACATGTGATTGCACATAAGCTTTATGACCACAGATTTTTATGTGATAAATCTTCGACAGAATCCCATATAGTGTGCCAATGATTCGTTTTTCATAATTGAACCCATTTCGACCTCGCATTAACCAAAATTAATTTCGATATTTTTCACACAGCGATTATTCGATAAATTCCATTGAATGAGATTACAATGGATG
Source organism: Tanytarsus gracilentus (assembly GCA_038502055.1). Taxonomy (NCBI): domain Eukaryota; kingdom Metazoa; phylum Arthropoda; class Insecta; order Diptera; family Chironomidae; genus Tanytarsus; species Tanytarsus gracilentus. The sequence continues at coordinate 10,960,765 of JAXRKN010000044.1, read as the reverse complement.
AAAATTTTATTATTTAAAAAAATCATTTTTAAATTCACAAAAATTGGTTCTCAAATTTTCATGAATTGTTTAAAATAAATTCACCATCCCTTGACCTCGCTCAACTCTTTTCATAAAAATCTCTCTTTTCGAATACAATGAAAGGATTAAAAAAGAATTAAAATCCTATGAGTGGTTATCAAGTGATTTGTTGAGTGTGGGAAAATGATTAATGGTTTTTCATCGCGTTGTAAATTTTCCGTTTTATTTTCCTTTTAAACATGATGATTAAAATTCATGACTTTATAAATCTCTTCTATGATGACCATGAAATTTTTGCTATGAAGTCAATGAGGCTTGAAATGACTTTGGATAAAACTCTTTCAATATTGATTTTTTATTCCATTTGGAAATTTTCTTACTAAATCTACAATCGTGACTTTCTAATTAAGAACGAATTCACTTCAAATTTAATTCCTGTCTTTTTCTGAATCCATCCGACATAAGAACTCACTGCTGTATATACACCTAGAAAATTAATTAGATATTTATGATGAAAGCATTTTCATTAAAATGGATTTTACCTGGAAACTCTGTGAAGAGAAAATTTAAAAATTTAATAAAATTATTTTCATTAAAGAGCTTCAATCAAGGGGTCCCCAACTCCCATATAAATCCATATAAATTTATATGGAATTTATATGGATATAAAATTTATATGCCATATAAAATTTATATGCCATATAAAAATTTATATGGCATATAAATTTGTATGAAAACCATATAAATTTATATGGCATATAAATTTTATATCCATATAAATTTTATATGGATTTATATGGATCTTTAATATGGAACACAAAATGTTTTTTATTATATTAATGGAACTTTACAAACAATTTTATTTTAAAATGCAATAAAACCAGGTATTTAAGTTGAATGAAGTAATCGATTCGAGTCAATTGATTTATTTTTTCTGAGCCAAGATCAGTGAAGTGAGATCTGGTGCTAGAAGTGAGATCCAGTCAATATAAGCTCACTTTTGGAAGTGAGATCCAGTCAATATAAATTTCAGTGCTGGAAGTGAGTCTAGTCAACGTAAAATGGAGCGCTGCAAGTGAGATCCAGTCAACGTAAGATCCAGTGCTGGAAGTGAGATCCAGTCAATCTAATTTTCAGTGCTGGAAGTGAGACCCAGTCAAATTAGGATCGAGTGCTGGATGACAGTTCTTGTGGAACCAAACTTAAATTCCAGTGCTGCATACAGTTTGGTTCCAGCACTGAAAATTAGATTGACTGGATCTCACTTCCAGCACTGGATCTTACGTTGACTGGACTCACTTCCAGCACTGAAATTTATATTGACTGGATCTCACTTCCAAAATTGCAGCTTATATTGACTGGATGTCACTTCCAGCACCAGATCTCACTTCACTGGATCTCACTTTCACAAAATTTTAAAGATCCATATAAATCCATATAAAAATTTATATGCCATATAAATTTTATATGGCCATATAAATTTTATATGGCATATAAATATTTATATGGCATATAAATTTATATGGATTTATATGGGAGTTGGGGACCCCTTGGCTTCAATAATCTCAAAAGCTTCTCATTATAATTCAAAACTAATTGAACCAAATTAAAGATTATTTATTAATTTTCTCACCTGCAACACCGCATGGTTTAAGGCTCCAACTTACAATCCCCACTTGAATTCCTTTATTAAGCAGTGGACCTCCGGAATCACTATGACAACTCGTTCATTAAAATAAATTACTAATAAATGAATTTTTTTCTTTCACCCATTACATTCTGCACTCGAGAAATCTTTAGCTGCAGCGCAGATGTTGCTTCGATAAATTTTCATATTAAATGGATTTTTTTCGTGCGCCTTTTGACAATCGCGCCAAGAAAAGATTTTTAAATTGGCTTTTTGCAGTGATGGCGTTGTCATGTTCAAATAATCCCAAATGCCCCAACCTGCCACTGTCGATTCTGTTCCGCTCTCAAAATTACTTCCAGGTAACGGGATTTTCACAAAGGAATCGTGAAATTCTGTCAAAATGGCTTCTTTAAGTCTTATTAAGCCAACATCATTTCTTACTTCTTGCAGATTGAAATTTTCATGCTGTAAAAAGAGATCTGGAAATGCAATTTTTCCTTGGTGCAATGAGGTTGCTGCATATCGAACTGTCGTCTGATTCACGGGCAGAGCACAATGAGCAGCGCTCAGTATCCATTTTTCATTCAAAAGACTTCCAGCACAATGATGCTTTTCGAATTTCATTATTGAAACGAGGTACGGGAATTCCCTGATGTCTGCATCGACTCCGCCGACTATTCGAGACTCCTCAATAGCACTCGAAAATGTGAGAAAGAACTGACAAATTATTACTAATTGCTTCATGGCGAAAGAAACGCGAGTGTGATTTGAGCGATTTTTTCATCGCATTTTTATAAGAGCTATTCGAGAGCTTTTTATCAAATTAGAACAAAACCCTCAAGCGATAAAATAATTGATACATAAATCTGTTGCTGCTTTCAAGGTAACCTCAAACGAATTAATTTTCGTTATTGAGAGCATTGAAAAAGTTTTATTTGAACTCATTGAGCTTGTTTTCCTAAGAATCATCCACAGAATTTTCGTTAGCATAAAACTTGAACAATTCGTGAAGTGAAAATATGTTGAAAATTAATCTTTAAAAATAACTCAAAAACTTTATTTCATACTCTAAACAATTTCATAGCTAATTTTCATCATCACTGCCGAATTTTCTCTTCTTATTCTTACCATTTCCAGTTGGTAATTCAACGACAATTTTCTTGTCTTCCAGGAACTTTCGACGTTGATTCTTTTGCTCCATTAATTCGTAGTGATCGGCAAACATACTTTTGAGTGGATCGTACATTAAATGCATCATAGGAAGATCATTGAGTGTCACTTCCATGTTATCGAAACCTATTGTGACATTCTCCAAGTTATTTGCGAGGAGTGGTATCTTTGCATAGCGCTGAGAGAAGTGTGTTAGAATTGTGAAGCGTGCCGACATTCGCTGACCAACATTAACTGCTTCTGAGACAGTTGAGTGCATCTTAAGTTTAGCCTCCTTCCACAAATCATCTTCCATTGTCGCCTCATGGATGAGGATATCAGAATTTTTGCCAATTTCAATTAAAGCATCGCACGGCATTGTGTCGCCACTGTATGTGATTTTTACTGTTTCATTTGGGTTTTGCTCCGATTTCATGAGATTTTTCATTGTCATAGCGATGCCGAACGAGTGCGGGCAGTGCTTAACGTAGCATATTTGAAGATTTTCGAGACCAATTCGCTTGATGAGTTCGGCTGGTTTTGATTCATCGACTACCCATCCAATCTAGGTTTTAAATTAAAATTAGTAAAGGCATTAAAAAATATTAACTAAGCTTACAAATTCCGAACATGGCACCAGCTCAAATGTGCTTAAAATTTCACCAATACGATAGTTATAGAATGATAGCCATGAGTTAATCTGATGTGGTGCAACAATTAGTACTTTATCGTTTGTCAATTTACGGCGTCGCGTTAGAATATTAATTAAACCCAAATGATGATCGGCATGAAGATGTGAAATATAAATCATTCGAAGTTTCTTCAGTATCTCGTCAGCTCCATCGCGTCCATAGAATCGAATAATTTGTCCGAGAGTTCCTTCACCGCAATCGAGGATAGCGCATTCGTTTGGCGAAAAGTGAACAAGATTTGAAGACACATTTCGAGTTTTATTTGGAATCATCGATCCAGTGCCAAAGAGAATGACACGTGGATATTCGTTATTACGCTCAGCTACAGTTCTTGAAACAATTAAATTTTGAGCTTTTGATCTGAACTCGGTGATGAGCTCTGGCAGGTCGGGAGAGTTTACGTAAGTTTCTTCCATAACTGTTTCTGGATGATTGTATGGCTCCTTGTTGCGATCGAATCCATTTGGCGGACGAAGATGAAAGGTAGTACGAACACCAATTTCAGGAAAAACTGAAAATTTATCTTCATGTAAATTTTCACCTTCAGCATCAATCTTAAATATCTTTGCAGGATTCTCTTGGGCAATCTCTGAAACATCTACTGCCATTTCACTTGGCTGCAGCATGTAAGGATGACGTTCTTTGAGCATTGGAAAGACATTACGATCGAGTTCATGAAGTTGTCTTTGAATGCGATGTGATGCAAAATAGCCGGTAAAGGTATTTCGTTCGTTAACAAAAATGTGAGCTGTCGATGGAAAAAAGCGATCCATCCATTCCTTGTAGCGTTCATTAGTAGTCATTTCTTCGGGCGAAAAATGAACAATGACAAAGGCTCGGTCATGTTCGATGGTACATTCACTCTGATGCGGCTTAAATCGTTCACAATTTAACAGTGCATTGAGATAGGTTTCGTCGGGAATATCAATGAAAATGTAAACGACACCAGGACACGATGGGCCGCGAACGTCATCGGCTTTGACAATTGAGCCATCTGGCAATTTGACATCAACGCCGTTTTTTAGCTGTCCCAAAAGAGGTCCAGGCCGAACGCCCTTTTCAACGCACTTCTCGAGATTTAGAGTACCTGGTCTTGGTTGAAGTTTGCAAATGTATGCCATAACATGATCTTCATTCTTGCTGCTAGCACTCTTTTTTTTGTTCTCTCGCTCCGATGATTGCTGCACTAATCTATTCGCTTCCTCATATCCAAAGTAGTCAGTCTTGTCTTGATTGGTCCAATCGTCGTTCGTTTCTTTTGTCAGGATGTCCTCACTGCTTGATGATGTTGCAACTGCATCTCTGTACAGTGGAACATAATTCACGCGCATTACAGAATCCTCAAAGACACCGCCATCGACACAATCGGGTGTCTCAACTGCCATGTTTTTTAACACCACAAATCTTCTAGTTGAGTCAAAAATTTCTGGAATGCCTGCCGGTCCATGAAGATGTATTTTGGGCACTCCAATCTCTTGAAGTGTAAGACACAATCCCGGAACACCACCAAATTGATTCCATGCCTTGCGAGTTAGGAAAATGTGCTCCATTCGAGTAAGTTTAGTACGATGTTCATGAGCAAGTCGCTGAGTGCCCTCACCGCAATTAAATAGATATCTTAAAGATTTATGTTTGTTAGAAAAGATCCAGTTACTAGTTAATTTCATAAAAACTCACCTCGATTGCTCGGAAAAGATGTAAACAGAGCTGCTTGTTCCTCTTGCGCCACTGCCCAACACTTGAATGTTAACAGTGCCCGGTGAATAGAATTTTGACTTCTCTCGTATGCGAAGACGATGTTTTTGGTTTGTTTGAATGTGTTCGGTCGTGTCTTTCGGCATGCTTAGTAATATTTTCTCTAATTTCTTTGTCGAATACCTACGAATCCATAAATTTATAAATTTCATGCGTTTAACGCGATGATTTACCGTCGATTGATGTTAAAGAAAGGCGATTTTAATTATTTAATGTAATGACAGCTTGATAGCGCTCGGTTTTTTGTTGAAAATAATTTCAAATGTGCTCTTGTGCTCTTGTTTACTTTTTTTACTTTTTTGAGCCCCTTTTGAAAATAAGTTTATGAAGGGGAGAAAACTGAGTAAAATTTCGTACAAAATTTGCATAAAATTATTTAGTGACAACACAAATTTAAAATAAATTAATTTATAACAAAAGATGGCGAGTATAATTAAGAATGCTCTTCTTTTTCTAATGAGCGAAAAGTGCTTTGACAATTACTTCACCGATTTCAACTTTTTCGATGGTAAATTAAGCCAAACAAAAAAAAACATCAATATAATTTTTCCAATTTTTAAATTTTTAGCTTCATGTGGAAAGGCTTTAATTAGTAAAGGATTAGGAATCGGAATCATTGCCGGCTCGATGTTAGTTAAAGTACCTCAAATTGTCAAGATATTAAATGCAAAGAGCGCCGATGGCATTTCGGTAATTTCAGTGCTTCTGGATCTTATGGCAATTACATTTCATATCAGCTACAGTTTTGTCAAAGGCTTTCCGTTTAGCGCTTGGGGAGATGGTACTTTTTTAGCAATTCAAACCTCTATCATTGCCGCTCTCGTCTATCTCTTTGGACACAAGTCAGCTGCTCGTGCTTTTGGATTCATTGCTATCTATAGCATGATAACATATGTCCTTATGAGTGGAATTACACCTTTAGAATATTTGTGGACTGCTCAAGGCTTTAATATCCCGATTTTATTAATGGGAAAACTCTCTCAAGCTTTTACAAACTACAAAAATGGAAGCACTGGTCAGTTATCTGCAGCCACGTGCTTCATGCTCTTGGCAGGATCCACTGCCCGTATTTTCACATCAATACAAGAAACTGGAGATACAATGATGGTAATAAATTAATATAAATCAGTAAATTAATACTTAATTATCAAAATCTTAATAGGTCATCATTTACATAGTCAGCACATTTGCAAATGCAGTCATTGTCTCGCAGCTTCTCTATTACTGGAATAAACCTTTGGGACCTGCCATCGTTGCCAAGGACGTTGCCAAGGACGTTGCCAAGGACGTTGATAAGCATCAAGCAAAACCAAAGAAGGCCAAGAAGGCTGACTAAAACAGTTACGTTCAATTTACAAAAAGACTACGAATTTTCTCTCGTGTCCTTGTTAGAGAGTAATTTAGATGAGTTTGTATTTAAATTAAAAAAAATTCCATTTTTATCTCGATATGTGGTTGTTGTTATGGATCTTCAATAAAAAAATAGTAAAATTAAGCGGAAATTGGTTTTTGTCAAAAAAAAATTTTAAGCTCAAACGGTCAAAAAAATTTTAAACGCAAACGGTCAAAAAATATATCGAATTCGTTAAGTTTTGCAACGAACTTTTTTTTTGAAACTTAACGAATCACAGTAAAAATAAACAACTTTGAATTCAAATTTAATTAATTTTGCTGGAAATATCCTTTTTAAAGAAATAGTTATGGCTGCAAACGATCTATCAGATAAAGCTCTAGGTAAGTCACATGAATTAAAATTGAAAATATTGAGATTTTGAGCATAAAATTGATTTTTTACTACAGCTTATAATCTCTTTATGCTTGAATTTGGTAAGACACAACTTAAGCGTGGTCGAGTCTTGTCCTACGATGAACTTCGAAAACAAACTCTTCCCCTTTGGAACCACATTTCAAAGCAATCGCGCGATGATTACAAACTGCAAGCGATTAAGAAAAAGGATGAAATTCTTTCGGAAATCAACAACATCCATATGCTTGATGCAAGAAGAGCACAAAAAGAGCGAGAGAAATTTTATGCAAAGAATTCTCTCGTTAAGGAACATTTGCAACATAAAACGGCATTTTCTGAAGGTTTGTAAAATCATTTTAATACATAATATAACTTTTTTTCTAAAACATATTAAAATAGACTGGAAATCAGAGCAATTCATACTTGCTGATGTTAACGTATTCGTTGTCGCAAAAAATGATGTTTTTCCAGCTGAACTAGCTCTGAGCAAATTCTCACTCAATGACGGAGTCGTCGATTCATTCCTTTTGCATATTGAGCTTGATACTCGCATCTTACCAAGTGGACTTTTGTGCGCTGCTAAAATGATGTCGGAAGAAACCCAAATTCCATTGACCTTTCAACGTTCTCGAGATGGTAGCTTCGTCAGAATTGATCAAACCGATGCACTAAAGCGACTCCATGAATTTCTCGGCACTGATAAAGTCGTGTTTGTGCTTAAGGAACGTAATATCAAGCACGATGTATTCGAGACCGTCGAGCTTACTTTTATGAAACTGTTCAAAATGACCATATTTGCGGCACCTCTTGAGGAATTGTTTAAATCACTAAATGGGAAAATGAACGAAAAGATTGTCGATATTTCGTTGCTGACTAAAAATCCTTACGAGCATTCATCTTCCATCGGATGTATGCATCACTACATTGTCGATGCTCCAATGTTTTGTTCACTCGCTAGGTAAATAAATTTTTAATATAGAAATAATTAACACTCATTAATATTGCTTACAGAGTAAAACGTTGGGCATTTCAAATCTGCAAATTGATGCTTCCAGAGGACAATCTCAAACAAGGATTACACAAGCCGCATCCAAAAGACAAGCCAGAAGAGAATCAATTGATTATTGATATGAGCATAATGCGTACAAGCGAGTCGATACTCAACTTATCCGAGACCAACAGTGTTTGCTTTGAGCATACCTTGAATGACAGCGAAAAGAAAGAAATTAAGTCATTCACAAGTGATGAAACAAGCTTCCAATCAAGTACTGATAAGTCAATTCAAGAAACATCCAGTGAATTTAATGAATCTGCAACCACTAACAATACTCTAACCGAACAATCGACCGTAATCATTGACGATGTCGCACAAAAGGAATTTGTCCCAGTCGAAGAGTTTGATAAGCTGGATTTAAATGATTTCAATGACGACATTTCGAGTTTGATCGCTGAAGATGGTTCAATTTACGGTGGCGATAATAGCGTTTTCGATATCAGCAGCACTGGATTCGCAAAAGGTGAATTTATGGAATCATCTGAATTACCGGAATTTAGCTACTGCGGACTCGATGACTTCTGATGCGAACTAAAGAACTACGCTCCTGTAAATAATTCAATGAAATCTCACTTCATTCGCTTTTAAATCTTTATTCTGAATATTATAAGAAAAAGAATAAATAAACATTCAATACAATCTCGAAGGTAATTCTTGTCGTTTTATTTTGGGATGTCTTTAAGAAAGAAAGATATGAGAGTGATCAATAAGTAGCAAGGGATTAGAAATTTTGAGATTTAAAGATTATTAAAAAGTTTAGCATGCAGTATCATTTTAATCCAAAGCTAAAGAACCTCTGAAACTACTAAAGCGAAAAGAAAAAACTATTAAAAATCTCAAAATTTCAATCCCTCATCATCAAAACTACTTTGAATCTATTTTAGTATTTTTCGCTATAATTTTATGCAAAAATGAAAATTTGCTAGTCAAATTTTTGTTTCTTCGACTTTCTTTATTCTTTTCGTTCGATAAAATCACATTTGAATGTCACAGAATACGCGTTTTAAAATTTCTTCATTAATAAATTTTTATTAATCTCTAAAAGTTATTCAGTCGCACATTAGCCGATAATTAAATCAAAAGTTATAAAAGTTTATTTTTTTAGGAATCAAAATTTTTGAAAACCATAAAATGCTACAAATGCAATCAGCGGGAAATTTCTTTTGTCTTCATGAAAAGCTACGAATTTTATGTACATTGAGATTCATTTTAAAATTACTTTAATAAATCATTTTCATTTGAGATCATAACATTTATGATTGTTGTATAATTAGAAAAATGCATTCATATGATTGTGACTTAGCTTTTTTTTTGTATTTCAATGGCGTGAATGTATATGAAATTGGAGTTAATTAAGAAATATATTTTAGTTTTTGTTCTTTAACCGTTTGTTGGCTTTTTGTTGTTTGATATTTTATTGATTAGAAAATTGAGAAAAGGATTAACTTCACTTTTATTCAAAAATTCAGTAAATAGTTGTAATACCATCTCAAATAAATATTTTGAAGATTTTTCTCATCTAAGACATTCAACAAAATTAAGAGAATTATGTCAAGTACTTTATTTTTTATCATTAGCTTTTTTCTTCTTTTAAATTCAATTAAATAAATTTTCCACAATTTTCTTTTCAAAGCTGATTTCTCATGCCTTAGCTACAATGTTTTGGTCGAAAGAAATTGTGACGATAAAAATTCATTTCTATGTATTTAGTTTATATAAATTTTCAATATATCAAACACCAATAAAATTTAAAAGTAATAAAAGAAATTTTTTGTGCATGACTCTCTAAATATTTTTTCTTTGTGACGTGCAATAAGTAATAAAAAATTAAAATTTTAGCACATAAATCGTGCTCTATCGTGTTTGTGAGCTTTTATGGAAATTTTAAATGACACTTTCAATATTTCAGGTTTTTTTAAGACGACTCTTTTATTATATTACGTGTGACCTCTGGATAAAAAGAAACCTTTTTGTAATTCTTAAGAGCACACAAACATAAAATTTACTTTGACATAATTATAACAAGGACGGGAAATAGCCATTTAACACTTTCGATGAAACAAATTGTGCTTTTATACTTTCATGACATTATCTATGTGTGCTGCAAAATTTACTTTGATACCACTAAACATTCATGATTTTATGGAATAATAAAAGAAGCTTTTTTTCCTAAATAGAAAAACTTTTTTTCAGCAACTTGGTCGAAATTTAATTTATTTAATTTTATCATTTTTTCCAATTTTTCTTAAAATTCACAAAAAGCTTTTCGAAGCTCTCAATTTTTTGCTTAAATTTATTTTTTCCAATAATTTCCAAATTTATTTGTACAGCGGTTTATTTAGAAAGGTAAAGCTGCATGTGAAAACTTTCACTCAAAACTTTCTACGGACTTATAAAAAATAACTTTCTATAAGGGGGATCAAATTTAAATATTCGTAACATGCACAGAACCTTGACCTTGATAGTGATGATGTTGATGTGTAGAGTATCCATTCGTTAGAAGATGATGTTTATCACTTTTATAACAATTGTTACCGCGTGAGTCTTCAGCAAAACTCGAATCCTCTTCGAGTATTTTCTCCAAAAGCATTTCACCGCTTGCACATCCTTAAAATTTTCATTCATTTTTTTTCAATATCACATTTAAATTAATTTTTTTTGGCATCATGAGGAAGTTGCGGTGGTCGAAAAATCATATAGAAAATGAAGGGAAGGGAGAAGGGCAGAAGTGAGAAAAATTTGTTAGTGCGAATTCAAACATTCGTGCTTTTACCAGCGGAAGCGGAAGCCGACATTGTGGGCGTTAAAACTTCAGAGCTTGTCGGTGTCAGTGGTACATTTGAGTTTGAAATGCCGTCAAGACCGCGTTCTTCGAAACCCCGTTTTATTTGATTTTCACGTTTTGTTTGACGCGTTTGTAGACCGCCCGTCTCGACATCACGTTCCAAACGATGGCCTAAAATAAAAAGAGGAAAGAGATGAGAATGTTTTTGAAAGATACAAATTTGATGGAAAATTTAAAAGCTTTCAAGAGCTTTTGAAAGCTCAAATTAAAACTTAAATGCAGCGTGTTTTCGCTTTTCAAACAATTCTCTGCCACATCTTGCGCTCCAAATTCAATAAAGAAAATTCAATTTTGGTTTTGATTTTATTACCCGATCGTGATCGTGTTAATTGCGACTGAACATATGCTTCCAAGTCATCTTCCTCTTTTTTACTGATGACACTGTTTAATACTATTAAGAAAATTCCCAAGCCCATGGCAAACAATCCCGTCAGCACAAGCTCATTCCACCAGCTGTCTTTTGCAAAAATACTCCATGCATTCGAACTAAAATTGATAAATTAAAAACGTAATTAGATTTTTATAATTTACATGATTTTTTTTATTTCTCGTTATGAACACTAAAAAATTTCCGTTAAAGTTTGAACATTATTTTTTTACAATTTTTCTGTGTCCATAAGTAGAAATTTCAAATTTATAAAAATTAAAATTTATGAAATAAAAATTCACTTAAACTTTTCCCAACCTTTTTATCAAGTCAAAAATTAAAAATAAATTTAAATTTTAAATTTTTCAATGAACCTCGAAACGTCATCAGGAATAAGTCCGGCACCGAGTAGAAAAACTCCAAAGACAACGAAAACGACACCGATGTGAAGCATTCCAATACTTGTGACAACCTGTTGATTACACAAACCAGAAATTTATCAAAACATTCTTACAATTTTGCATTTAAGCACGTGCGAACATACTTTTGTATCGTTTATTCCATGCTGCCCATAGTGATGTCGTTGCTTCCGTCGCGTTGAGCCATGCGGAGAGTGAGTGTCGCCACTTTCTGTGCTCTGTATTGAATAGCGACGCTCTTTTGCTCTTTTCTGTTCATCACGACGTTTTCGCTGTCGCTTGATCGCTAGTGCGGAATGTATTCCAACGGCGTGCATTTTTTAATCTACAAAAGGATGAAACAGGAAATAGAAATAAACTTTAATTACTTTCGAGCTTAGCGTTAAATATATTCAACAGTTGATAATTTTGCAGTTATTTTTTTCTTGATGGAATTAAATTTCTAATCAAAATCCCTCTCCTCATGTTTAATAGTCTTAAAGCTACTTATGATCCAAAGAAAGAAGCGCATGAACATTAAATTGCTTTTATATCCTCTGGCGAACATAAATTATTTTCTGCCTTAGCGATTGAAATGAGCATTTTTATTTCCACTGGCCGTTCTCGTGCATCTTAATAGGGATGTTCTTAAATCATGTCAATTTGTTTAACCTCTGTAAAAAGTAATGGAGATCCGAAATTTTTTGAAGGTGGAAGAATTAAAGCTCAATTTTAGAAATTTCCAGAAAAAAAATTCACTTCAAATTTTCTCACTAAAAGTTTTTTCGCTTTAACTTTTCACAGCCTAATTTAAAAACCCCAAAACCGGCTTAAAAGTTTCCTTCCCTTTTTTCATCACAAGAAAACCCCAACAACGACAGAGATTATGTCGAGAGGTGAATCGATGATATTTAGATGGAATCTATTCATCATTTCCTCGACTCCTTGACGACTTACAATGAAAGCGGCTTTTAAAAGAAGCCTCAAGGACTTTTCATCTTTCTTTTTTTGGATCTCAGCGGCTCAAAGAAAATTTAATTTTTGTAAGTGATTTAATTTTTTTTGTACAAGTTGTTTTTTCACTCATGGGAAACGTAAAAAACATTTTTGACATTAATTCAAATTGCACATAAATTTATTAAAGTCATTGGTTTGACATTTAATTTTTAACATCATCAGTTGGCGCTGATGAAAAAGGCAGTGGATGAAAAAAGTCATAAGGGACTTCGTGATCGAGGTATAAAACCTAGATGCGAATAAAAATCATCGTTCGCTACTTTCAAATGTTTTTTTTCCCACTTCTATAATATACCCTAAAACTAATTTCATCTCGAGCATTGAAGAGTTTACGGCTGTGTAAAAAGTAACGGTAGAAAAATTTTTAAACTTTAAATTAATTACTCAGTTTCGATAAAAACCCTTCGAAAATACAATAACATTTGGAGAAAAAAAAACAAATATTTAAAATTCTTCAATTCATCATAAACCACATTTAATTCACATCAAAGTGTAATTACAAATATCACAGGTAAGAAACAAAATTAAATTAAACATAAAATTTGTTAAATTAAAGTCAGAATATTTTAAAATTTCAGATATAAAACAAGCAAACGGACACTATTCAGAAGCTGATGGAAATGAATTTAAATTCATTGAGGAACAAGGAAATTTACAGAAAATAATTGACACGATCAACAAGCTCGAAGACGAAGGCAAGACAATAATCAAAAACACAGAATGGCACGACGAGTGAATCAAAGTAAACTCACAGCAAAGATTTGGACAATGCAATACGCAATTCTAACATAGAACGCAACAAGAGAACTCCACAAATTCCTTGACATGGAGATGGCGATTGATGAACTCAATCGAAAGGTGAGGTAAAAGTTGAACGAAAAAAATAAAGATCTTTTACACATTTAATTTCTAGCACGGAAATGACAAGACAGAGAAACAACAAGAAAACAAATGAGACGGAAATCGAGAGGAATCAGTTCGTTGACGAGAAGGAAAAGGAATGCGTGGACGAAGACAAGGACATGGCAATAAACGAGATCCCTTTCAATTCGGGACAAAAACAAAAACACGTCCATCTTCACCTTGGATAAATAAATAAAAACATGTATACAATGAAAATAAAATAGATAACAGATTTACTGAAAAAGACAAATAGTTCATAGTTTAAAATTAACAAAATATAGCAAAGTCAATAAAAAGTTCAAAACGGCATATTAGAATTTGAATCTTGATCGAGGGACTTATAAAAATTAATAAAATGTAAACAAAAACAAATCAGAAAATTAAATGGACCAAACAAACTAAAGAAAATTTAGACCATTTATATGTTAAAAGTTTGAACAGGAAAAAGTATTAAATAAAATAGTTAAAAAAAATTTTAAAACCCACTTCTATTTAGTACATTCCGCACGGAAAAGTATAAAATAAAATAAAATCAGTATAAAGACTGATATTTTGATATATTTTGTTTACCCATTGAGTACATCAAACAAAATTTTGATATTATTTGCTGTATCGTGAGATATTTTAAACATGCGAGTGCATGTAATGCTTGAATGGAATGAAAACTGGAATTAAAGAACAAAATAAAGAAGTGGGGGCGGTTTAAATAATTAAACACAACAAATTAACAATTAATTAATATATCTTAAAAAAATAAACACTTAGCAACATACACATCAAAAATATACCGCCCCACTTCTTTATTTTGTTCTTTAATTCCAGTTTTCATTCCATTCAAGCATTACATGCACTCGCATGTTTAAAATATCTCACGATACAGCAAATAATATCAAAATTTTGTTTGATGTACTCAATGGGTAAACAAAATATATCAAAATATCAGTCTTTATACTGATTTTATTTTATTTTATACTTTTCCGTGCGGAATGTACTAAATAGAAGTGGGTTTTAAAATTTTTTTTAACTATTTTATTCTCGCTTTAGGCTCCAATTAACCTCCAACAATCTCGTTTCAATGTGAAAAATTGCGTTGTTTGTTTTTCTTTCGCGTCACTTAGTCTTTAGTGAAAATCTCGTTATGGAGATTTAAATTGTGAAATTGGCAAAAAAAATAGCTGTGGTGATTTTTAATGGTAACGACATTAAATTTTATCGGGTGATAATCTCAGTAATAAATGTCCATTAGGAAAATTAATAAAATTGACAAAAAAATTTAAAAATTAATTCATTAGAATTTTATAGCAAATTTACTCTTATGGGAAAATTTTTATTTAATAATTATCACATTTTTGGCGCCTGCATATCTAATTTCTATCTAGAGCAAGTTTAAAACCGTCTGTGTGTAAAATTTTATGCACTATCATAGAGAGGAAATAGAGCAAGACGTAAAACGTGCATTAAAAAGTTGAGTGCTTTCACGATACAGGGGGTTTAAAATTTAATCTAAATTGAATTCACTTTCCATAGAAAATTTTAAATTGAAGCATTAAAAATGAATGCGACTTTATGACGCGTTTTGTTATTGAGTGCTTCACATTTATTTCAGAAGAAGGATTTGAAAAGATTTATCTCGAACTTGTTGAATTGAAAAATAAATCCAAATTTTTTTTGAATTTTTAATGATAAAAAAAGGTTTAAATTTTTTCACTAATTAATAAAATGATAAGCGAGAAAATTTTACTAACCAAATGCGATTGCTAAAAAGTTCAAATAAATTCTAAACCGCAAAAGTGAAATTGTTAACATAATTTGCATAATTAAAAAGTTTTACTCGGTTATAAAAGCTTGCAGCGAATAAAAATTTCCTTTCACATCTCAAATCTCATTAATTAACCTTAAATATATTCATCTCAGAAGACTTTGGAGTAAAAATTGTTTCAAATTATTTTTCAGTTTATTTTACAAAACAAACTAAAGTTTTTTCCTCCGGAAGTAATTTGATTTTTTATCCCTCCATGACATCTCATATGGCATCAAATTCAAGTTCACGTTTCAATTCATCGTCATCAATATTCACAGCGGCGGAAGATGATAAGGGTGAAGGAGATTTGTCACGGGATCAAGCGTCATTCACAAAATCATTGGCGTCATTAACTGAACTCAAAAAGCGAGCATCAAAAGCTCCTCGAAAAGTTCAATTCAAGAGTGAAGTGATGGCGTTTCATCACGATCGAGACTTTTGGAAATTTAAATGTAAAACGGAACCGCTTTGCGAGTCAAAGAGACAGTGCAAGAGTCTGGAGAACTTGAAGGAAACTTATAATGATAAGCTTGTTAGAGTCAAACGAAATAAAATTACCATTCAAGCGTGATTAATATCAGCTGGAAAAAAATTGGAATTCACTCAAATCAGCATAATTTACGGCGTAATTCAACAAGTTTGTTTACACGAAAAATATTGTTAAAAAGGAGAGAAAATAAATCACTTTTGGGGTTTCCGAAATAATGTTTGGCAAATTGAGTTTGAGGGGGTGGCTCTAAGGGCTCACAACTTAGGTATGTTGGACTTAATACGATTCGTCAAGGGTCCCTAGGTGATTCAATAAAATGAAGAAAAATTATTCTTTTGGTGCCTAATAAAATTCTCAATTTCCACTACATTTACTTTTAATCTTATCGCATCACTTTCACTTGAGTTGATATTCAACATATTCTTAAATTAAATGCGACATTGATTGATGTCAAAAAAATTCACAATTTTCTTTATTGACATGTGTTTGAAACTTTCTACGCGACCTAAAAAATCAGGTTGTTTCTCCATTTGTTGCGCTTTTCTTTTTGACTGAATAATACACAGTCTACAGACATATACGAAACATGAAACACCGGTAAAGCATACACGATAGAATGGAAGACATTGTTTTTGAATTATTTACCTTCTGCGGATATCGATTTTCTTTAACAGGCTGCGCTTTCGACAACAAATAAATAAAGCATTCAACATTGCTGGTGAGGTGAGTAAGAGTGACACAGAAAAAGCATAAAAATGTTAATACACTCAGAAACACACACCCATCGGCGTAACTCTATTTATCAGTATAGAAAAATTTCATTGTGTTGCTACATTGTCAAGTGAATGCCTTCTGGGAATTTCTTTTGGAAACATATGTGAATTGCTCAGTTAAACCAGCTGAAGGAGCTGAATAAAAAAATATTTTCCTCGATTAAATACTTGGAATTTTTAAAACTTAAACTATTTATTTTAAAAATTTATTTTTCATCTCCTGAATATAAGAAACATGTTGAAAATATTCGAAAAATTGTCAAAAACATATTTCTCTCTCCAACACGATCTGCGACATGTCTCAACCGTCGAGATTTGACAGTCATAATCCTTTATGAGACAATATCACGTTTGTAGACACGATAAAAGCAAATTTTCCAACCTTGCAAGCATAAAAAAATTAAAATTTATGGCTGTTATCCCATGCCATCTGAACTAATCTCTTGTGTCATATTCAATTATTCCATTTTTCCCTAAATCTACCAATTTTGCCTTTTCTTCTTCTACGAAAACAATCACCTGTTTGCCGACGCCAAAATTTCTAACTTGTTTGTGCTTACACATCATATTTTTTTTCTTTTCGGCTTCCACGTTGCTAATCGCATGTTAACGAAAATTTATGGTCGATAATATATCCGATAATATTAAAAATTGCAAGAAGAAGTAAATCTCAGGAAAATATTGTACAATAACTGAACACACAATTACTTTAGTTTGGCTGGATTCAGGTTATGTAAACAGTCAAAGCTTTTATGTAAAAGTTTGTTTGAGTTATGAAGAAAAATATTTTTTATGCAAAGAGTTTTTGACCCGATTGACTGGTGTTCGTTCTATTTTTTGCTTGACTAAAAAAGATTAAATTATGAATTTTATTCTAAATGTTTAAATGCGCAATTTTCAATAATATTAATCATTCCTTAAAATTAACACAAAATAAAGATTAGAATGTCAGTACTTTTTTTGTGAGGATCGAATAAAAGATTGAATAAAATTTTCATTTGTAAACCTTCAAACCTCCCCTAAAATTTCGCCGCAAATTTTCTCACAGCACACACACACACACATCAGGTGGAGAAGTTAATGAGCAAATAACGAGTTTCTTCTTTTTAATTCATCGTACACCGCTTTTACTTACTCATGAACATACAAATGTAAGGTTAAAGCTTGTTACCTTTTTAGGGGGGAAAATTTAATGTGAAAATTATGCTTGAAAGGAAAAAGCGGTGATGAAAACATTTTTTGTAGTACCTTAGAAAGTAAAAAAAATATTTTTCTTGAAGATAAATTTAACTAGGCATAATTATGCGTAATTGATTAAATTAACTTATAAATATTGAATTATTCTCAAACTTTTGATGACAAAAATAAGTTTTTCATCTCTTAAAGAAAGTTCATAAAAACCACAACAAGATTGATGTCAAAAGTTCACAAGATCATTTTCTGAGTCGAGCATTTTTCTCACTATAGTCAACTTCAAGAAACTAAAATTAATAAATTACAATGATATGTTCTGTAATTAAATTTAATTGAGAGTTGTTGGAATGGAAGAATAAATGCTGTTGAATACAACTTGAAAGGGTTTGGCTTAAACACACATTTATATCGATGGTGGTGGCAGACTTTTGTATGTTTTATCCCAACAAAAGCTTTATAACTATTGTTTTTAATACTTCGCATTCTCTTTCACAATTTTCATGAACAAAAAAACTGTTTGTCTTCACTCATTAATTAATTAATTGGGGGACTCTTTTATGATATAGTTTAAGCGAGTTTTATTAAAATGTCGAGAGGATTCGGTAAAGAGTGAAGAGTAAAGCTCTCAAAAGACCTGCAAAATTAAAGAAGCTTTGTTGTGGAATTTATTTAAAACCTCCTGAATAATGAGTACTTTTGTGAGCTTAAAATTGAATAATTTCCACGTGAATTTTTAAATAAATTACACAAAAATTTACTTAACCTAATTTTTTACGCTTCCCAATTTGCTTTGTTCTAGACATCAAGTTCATTAATATTCTGTAAAGCGCATTTTGATGTAAAAGATCTTTTTTAGCATGCATCTACCTTTTATGAAAATCGTGAAACGATACGAAGATTTAAGATTAGCTTTCTCGACTCGCTTTTTCACCTTTCGTCCAACCCTCACAATCTTGCCACATTTTCTTAAAGGTAAATTCACTTAAATTTCATATCAGATTGAGAAAGGTCAAAAAATAAAGTTATGAAAGTTACGTCTGAATTTGAGTTTTATAGGACTTTATCTTTTTTTTTGGGATATTTTATATTTTGTTTTGTATTGTAAGAAATAAAAGTTTTGGGTTAGAAATTTTTTTGATAAGTTCAATATAAGGTTGTGGGATTAATTCAATTATCACTTTTTTATTTTTTAAAATTTCGAAAAGCTTTTACCGACAAATCTCCCCAAAAGCTCGTTGAGGGTTGTTATAATTTTAAAACGTTGTTTTAATTTTTAATTTTCTCTTAACGCTAATTTTCTTGCAAAATTCCAGAAATTTAAAGCCTTTAATTTCAACACATGTTTACCCTTGAGACATTCTTGTAAAATTGTCAAATAAATTTCTCACCTTAACGATCCTTTCCTGCTAATGAAATGAGTCCCTTAATGCTTAATTAAATCCAATCGAGTAATTTTTTATATCCTGTGTGAAAAAACATTAAAGGAGAAAAAAACACAAACAAAAATTATTTTCACTTCAATTAATTTTCTTAACTCCAATGCACACACACACAAAGTTCATTAAATTTAATAAACTTTTTCTCTTTTTTTTGGCCTCATTGAAAAATATTTACACAAATATTGTTCACATGAAACATTAAACTAAAACTTTTTGTTTTCTCGAGCCTTTTTTTTGCCGTTTTCACATCAACTTTCTGATATGCATACACAAAATTTTCAGAAAATATTTTTTCGAATTTCATATCACGCACAGTGTGTGATGAAATTATTTTTTGTAGGAAAAATAAATATTTTTATAGCATGTACAAAATTTTCTTCATACACATGAAAAATTGAAGAAAAAAAAAGCTGATGAAAATTCTCGAGGAATTTCTACGATGCGATTTATGAGTAGAAAAAAGAAGGACATGAGAAAACTCTTGACCTTGATTGTGGAGCTTTTTCTAAGGAATTTTTAAAAGACGACAAATAATTTTCTCAAAATTTAACTTTCAAGAATTCTTTAATAATCAAATTGTGAAATTTGAGTCTTCTTAATTTTGTTTTCGTTACTCAACATGACCGTCGCCAAGTTAAGACTTATAAGAGCTTAAAACAATCATGACAATAACATTGTAAGAAAGAAGAAAATTGTCTCAAGAAGAAATCAAGAAATCTTTTTCAGAGCTCAATGATTAAGCGAGCAAAAAGAAAAAAAAATCGATACGAGCCAAAAATTCTGAGTTCAGAAGCTTCTCTGTGTCTCCTTCAACTTGAATATTTTCCCAATTCATTATATCATACCGTGACGATGGCAAATGAACTTTTGTCCTAAACGTGAGTCACACAAACATATATTGATCACCATCATCGTGAATAATTTATGAATGAGCACATAATGTAGTACTTTTTTTGTCAAATAGACAGCGCACATGGTAGCGTATGCGTTTGTTGAGAATAAAATTATGGTTATTGATGTGAGCTTGGGGTGAAGTGTTTATCTCAGCTACTAATAAAAGATTTAAGGAATTTTGCAATAAAAACAGCAATTTATCAGTGAGATAATTTGTTTTCTATTTTTAGCGAAACAAATTATTCAAAAAATCCATTTCATTTTTAAAAATTTCAGGAATAAAAATTTAAATTCAAGTAAGATCAACTTGAGTCTAACAATCTTCAAGAGCTCTTTTGAATCTTCAAAATTGCCTTAATCTTTTTTCCAGTGCTTCAAGACAGCTGCTTAGACAGTCAATCCTTCAATTTTCATCGTTTTTACCACAGAAAGAGATTCTTTCCCTTCAAAGGCCTTTTCTTATATCTTTCGCACAAAATCTTCCGCTTCCTCTTCTCTTCAAGTCGTATTTAGAGATAATGGAGGAAATTTTCATGTTGTTGTCACATCAATGGCGACAAAGATGGCAACAACAATCACACTTCAAGTGCACACACACACACGCTCACTTATCGTGCCTTTCATCCTCAATAATGATCTCTTCTGAAATCTTGATTAATTTCTGTTTATCGAATTTTTTTTCGGTGTCATGCCAAAAATAGAAATAGAATAAAAGCTAGGCTCGTCTCGATTTGCATAAATAGCATTTTGTTCTTTCGATAATCCTTGAAGTTTTTTTTCTCTTTATTCTTTGAGATTTTCACCTTCTCATTTTTCCGAGACTTTTTTTCACATTTGTTCTCAATATTATGACCTAAATCGAATAAAGCTCCGAGGAGGAGGCGAAATTTGATACAAATGTGAAAAGATAAGCTTCAAGCGAAGATAACGATTGTGAAGTTAATCAGCAACAAAAATCGAGGTAAATTTCCAGGAAGATTTTTTCAGGCGCCGGTTTGCGTGAAATCCATCGCATGTTAGGGATTTATTGAATTTTTAACAAGCTAATTTTAAACTTCAATTCAATTGCAAGAAATTTGTGTTAAATTTTTGAAAATATTTAATTAATGAAATTGACAGTAGTTCCGTCATGAAACACAACATCAAAATATTGATTAATAATGCTTTCGTCCCTTGAGCACTCAATTGAAATATGGTGTGAGCACTTTTATACGTAGTTTGAGTTCACTTCACACTGGTTTTTCATACATTGTTTGCTCCACTTTTTCTTCATCCATTCAGCCTCTTTTGAACAAATATATTCACAGTTTAAGGAGAGGGGAGGCAGTAAACAGTAAATGAAGGAATAAGAAAATTGGAAAAGAGGGAACAATCTGGAAAATGTATGCGAATGAGGGCATTGAACCTCTTTTTTTATTGCAATATGCTGAGAAATATTTCTATTTGATTCGAATGTCCGTAAAGTAAATTTTGGATGTTTTTTTGCATATGTTCAGGTTATTTATGTCGTCACAATTCATAAATTGACGAAATCACCCCAAAAAAAATTTCCATATGTAATTGCAAGCAATTGAAAAGACCACACTCGGATATTTTAAAAGGTCACAGTTTTTTAATTGATCCTAAACACACCTCGAAAAATACTTTTACGCCGCGCACACACAAATTTATAAAAAGAGTTGACTTTTAGCTCCACAACGACAAATTTAGGAGGCAAAAAATTTTCATTCTATTTTTTCACACTTTTTTTTATCCTAAAGTTTCGACTAACTAGAGTTGTTATATTTTTTCTAACTACTTTTGTATTCACATTTGACTGGTCACTGAATATTGGAATCTTTTAAGCCTTAATCAAAAGCTCTTAAATATTTCTCCACATTGAGTTCAATTTCTAAGAATTTTCTTTTATCCAACGCGATGCACATCTAACCTGCTTAAAAACTAAAATCATTTTGCTTTATTTTCTCTTCATTTCCATCCTTTTTCTCCTTTACATTTTCTTTCCCTCGCTGATGCGTGAAAATTTCTCTCGCACTGGAATTTTCCATTTTCCAGTGTCGAATGTTTACGATAATTTTTGAGGCGGTTTATTGAAATTAATAGCTAAATTTTTAATTTCAGGCTAAAATCTTAATTTTTTTGGAATTTTATTTTGAGTTTTCGTCAGAGCTTTTAAATTAAAAAGTTGGAATTTCCTACAAAACTGCAATAAAAAGTTGATGTCAACAAAACCGCCGCATGATTCTGAAATTTTTTTTTTTTGGAACTTTCCAGAATATATTAACTTGATCCAGGGAAAGCTATTATAAGAGTTTTTTGTATATTGATAAAAATCTTTCAAAACGTGTTTTTCAAAAATTATTTTTTATTTTTCAATTTTTTTAAGCATGAAATTGTAATGACTACAATTTAAATACAATACTTTTTGCGATCACATGAATTAAATGTTTTCTAATGAAATACATTTTTGTTGTACACTGAAATCATCACAAATATGTTGTGTTAAGTATTGAAATTCAGGCTGTCCATCTTTCACCGACTTTTTAAAGCTGCCAAAAGCTAATTTTTTTAAATAATATTTTTGGATCATTAAGCGCATTCTAATGTTCCTTTTTTTCCAAGATGAAATAAATTAATGATTTTAAGAATTTTTAATTAAATTTTGAAGCATTTAACGTATAGAGAGATGATTTTACAACTAAACACTTAAGCACATCTCGAGATCCAATTTTATGACACAATGAGATTTAATTAAATCAGTACAAATAGATATGATGTTCAATTTAAACGATTTCTTTCTTCTTAAGCATTTGTTCGATTTCATTTTTGTTCACCACCGATACACTGCAAACGTCACTTGCATTAATTCGATTTGGGGCCGGATTCTTTTTCTCGAAGTAAGCAACAATCTCTGATAATTTTTTTCCGTGTGTTTCTGGAAGGAAAAAAAGTGCAAAAAAGAATCCGAGCATGGAGACGAATGAAAAGAACCACTGAATAGCATGTGGTCCGCCAAGGAAGTCTTTTAGAGGACGATAACTTTGAACTGCCATAAACATGAGGACATTAGCAGCAGAGAAGCTCAAGCTGTGTCCAATACTTCGAATGTTTTGTGGAAACATTTCGGCCGTGAGAGTCCACGGAATCGAAAGCAATCCCATCATCGATGAACAAACAAAGCAAAGAAGGCAAACCACGGGCAGCCAACTCAACTGTTTCGCACCCTCCTGAATCCATATCGTACATGCACCGGAGATAAACATACAAGCGGCCATGAAAAATGAGCTGAGCATGATGAGAAAACGTCTTTTAAACTGTTTCAATAGCCAAGCATTCAAAAGAGACATTCCGAAGCGAACCAACCCGAGAAAGATGGATGATTTGAATGGGTCAATACTGTCAGCGCCCACGTCCTAGAAAATAAAGTAAACATTTTAATTTGCATACAAATGTAATTTATAGCGACGATTAGACGTTATTGTTATGTGAGGATTAATGTGAATAATAATTAAATTATTAAAGCTTTAATCTTAACGATTTTAGTGATTTTGATCACTCAATTGCAATTGAGAGAATTTCCGTTAGAAAAAAAGAAATTCCTCAAATATAAACCTACCCTCAAAAAATTCACGGAATAAAAGAGCGTGATATAAATTCCACTGAATTGTTGAATTAAAAACAGGAAGAAAAGAATTGTCAACGGCTTGTAACCTGTTGGCTTTAGGAATTCAAGCCAAACTGACTCCTCCTTCACATCACCTTTCGACGACATTTTCATTTTGTCAGCAATTCTTTTTTCATTTTCACGAATCAATGCACGAAGATGCATGTCAGCGAGAGATTCAATTGTATCAGATTTGGGATAGTTCTTGTAGAGGTATGTGAGTGATTTTGCGGCATCTTCAATGCGTCCTTTCGATACGAGATAGACTGGAGATTCAACCACAACTAATTGAACGAGGATGATGGGAAGGAAAGCAAAAATCGTTGCAAACCATGCAGTGAGACGCCAATCGACTAATGCACCCGTCACGTAAGCTATGACCATACCGAGTGAAGCTATTGTTGGTGCTGATGATATCAGACTGCCACGCAATTCAGGTCGTGCTATTTCCGTGATGTACACATAAGCCGGTGATGTTCCAATTGCACAAGCGATACCCATTAATATTCGCCCAGCAAGAATCCAATAAATGTCCGTTGCCATAGCGACCATCACAAAGCCAAAAGCCCCCGGCAACGCTGACACTATAAGATTAATATTGCATTAATTGACATTTAATTTTTTAATCTTTTGTCACCTTTAATTGTGTTCACTCTTCCAATTACGTCCATCAGATAACCCGCAATTAGAGAACCAACGGGAACCATGAGAACGACAATGGAAGCAGCGAGTGAAGTCAATGCCTCAGAAACATGTGGAATGCCACTATTTTCATCCTCAATTTGTGGAATTAAAACTGCTGAATATGAAAGTGCATAGCCAACGAAAATGTGAAAACTCGCCGCGGCAATGGCTGCAATTATCTAAAGTTTTGTAAAGTGTGAAAAAAAATGAAAATAAATTTGCCCATTAGTGATTGTTATCGCCAAGAGGAAATTTATAAATGTAGGTCAATGCTATCGGTTTGAGTGAAAAGTGTCAATAGATTTCATTTTTGATTAATTGCAAGACACTCGCGATATGAAGCGAGAGACACGAGCCACTCAATTTAAGAAAATTAAATTTTCTTTATCGAGGCATCGTGGAAATAATTTGGAATTTTACAAGAAAAAAAAATTAAAAACTCTGCTAAAATTTATTAAAAAAATGTAAGTCTTTAAAAGCTTTTGAGCTTTCCCTGTTTTCGTCATATCAAATTACACCATAAGTATTCACCTGCGGTATGGCACTCCACAAGGAATTTGTCTCGTAGCTATTTAGCGATCGAACGCTCGTTATCACTTCTTTAAATGCATCATCATTTTCACTTTTTGCGTTACTATTCCGGCTGCATAAAAATTCACACAAATTAAATTGATTAGATTGCAATGTCAAAGTCGTAACAAAAAAATAGTGTAGTTGTAAGATGTAGCATGAGAGAGTCGCGAAAAATGTCGATAAAATAAAAGCACGTGCGGTCGAGAAAAAAAAAGTTAGAGTTCATCGCCATGCGATCAAACATTTTTCATTTTTCAAGATCGATTTTTTTCTGAGTTGGATTTTTCCTTTCACCCAACAAACTGTTGCTCTGATCAACTCAATGCAGTCATTATTCTCAATTAATAAAATGATATAAAACACAATTTATTTAGGAATTTTTGCAATCTAAAATATCATTGTGGTCAAATCTAAAATAAAATATTAAATCATTCATGAATGATATTTTTTAAAAAAAAAATGTTTAATGTCGATTTGTGAAAATTTACCATATTTTTTACCTTAAAATTTCAAAAGCAAATCTCAAATTATGTTTTAAATAAGACCAAAAGAATCATTTTCATTTACTTTCACGATGCACGTGTGCACTTTAAAACATCGCCAACAACAATAAAAAACATCGCCAAAATTCTATTTTTAAAACATGACAATTTTCTTATTCTTTTTCGTTCAATTCTAAAATTTAATTTTGCTGCCAGGAAATTATTTTTCTATTTTTCTCATCGTCACCAATTCAGTTCACGCGATTTTAATTAGTGGTGATGCAAAGCGTTGAGGTAATTACTTATTGTATAGTTATTGAACTTTAATTTTGTTATTTACATGAAAAATAGTTGGAAATTTTGTTAAAACAATTTAAAAATCTTGAAAATGTTGATGATTAGCAATTTTGTCGTTAAATATAGCTACTGATTTTAATACATGCAATTTTTTAATTAACATCAGACGATGGAGGAACAAACTCAACAAAGATTCCTGAAATACAACGAAAAATTTTTCGAGGGAAAATTAACTAAGATTAAGCTCGAGTGGAGTAATCGGATGAGACTTTCGGCAGCAATTTTCTATCCTAATAAGTACAGTGTGGAATTAGGAAAGATTTGTTTTAATCGAAAGCTGTTAAAAGCTCGCAGTGAGAAAGAAGTAAAAGAAACTTTGCTGGTAAGTTTTCAAATCTTTTTACTTCACTGTAACTCTTGACGTAAAGTAATTACAGCACGAAATGACACACGCATATCTTCAACAAATATACGGAAATACAATTAAACCACACGGAAAGGAATTTCAGGCTAAAATCTTGGAGATTAACATCGCTTTGGATTTTAATATTACAGTTCTACATAACTTCCTTACATGGTGGCGCTGCGATGGAGTGTGTCGTGTAAAAAGCATTTTCTTCTATGGTTATCTGTCTGGTGTTGATGAGAAGCAAATTTTTAACTCAAAAGGTCTCGAACGTCATGATCAATTTTGTGGAGGGACATTCCAAAAAGCTGAGCAACCGAATTCCGAAATTTTAAGTGAATTAAGGCAAATTAAACGAAAGCGAAAATCAAATGTCCAAAACGAGATTTTAAAATTGATGGAGGGTGGTGGTTTGACGCGTCATGATGCATTGAAAAATTACAAGAAAACTCGATATTCGACCGATGAAGGAGAAGAAAAAAATTCTTTGTAAAATATATTGAATTCTTTTCAAAGTTTGGAATTTCATGAAATTATAATTTTTTGAATTAGATAAAAAACTAAGCGATTTTGTTGAAATAAATAAGTGTATGGTCAAACCATAAAAATTCAATTAACGTACTTTTTATCTTATCGACACTTAATTTCATGCATTCGTGATTTTCTACCTATTTTATTATTTTATCACGAGTTGCTTAAATGGATGACATACCAAAATTTTCCTTCACTATTACTCCTGAAATCAAGCTGAAGTTGTGAGGAGCCAATGCTGTTGAATGATGAAAATATGACAGTTTAATGGAAAAAATGAAAATTTCAATTAACTTTTGCATGCGTCGCAAATTTTTTTTGCAATGCATTTTTAGTATTGATGTATTTGTTGCATTGACATTGAAAAAGTTTCTATTTGTTTCCATGGATGTTTAACTTTTTTTTTGTACTATAGTAAGTACATTATTTTATTATGTACCTGATTGGATCCATATTTAATCTTTTGCTAATTTCTTTTTAATAATGATCACCCAAAAAATTAATAATCACTTTTTATTGTGTGCATCAGAAAAAAATTAATTTCACTCAATTATAAAAATAAATCTTCAAAAAAAATATTTTTAAACAAAATGAAATTCGCGACTCAACGGGGAGGCACTCAAGAGAAGACTGACTAAAAAGTTGTTTTTTTTTCATCGTCGCATGAATAAGTTTGTTTTGCGAAAAGGCGTTCTGCTAAAATTATGTGCAATTTATATTTTTGACTCGTGATTGGTGAACTTGATTTTTTTTAAAGTCTTGTCGTAGAACTTATAAAATATAGCTTTTAAAACTTTTAATTTAATTAATATTTGAATTAGTTAATTTTTGGATAAAATGTTACAAAATTTATCAACAACCCATCATGATCAAGTTTTACGTAAGAACAATTTGTTTATTTTTTCAACAATTCAAACTTTAAGAGAAGAAAATGAAAATTTTATTTTACCAAAATTGTTCAATGTTTTACTCTAAATCGTATTAAATTTTCATAATAGAAAATCATTTTCTTTAGATCTTTAAAATTTAAATTTAATATTTTTCCACTCTAATGGTTACGTAAAAATTATACGTAGAAAATAACGGTTAATTTTCTTTTTAAACTTTACGTAAAACAACAAAAGCGGCAAAAACAGCAAGAGTAAAAATAAATTTATTTTAGTAAAAAAAAGACTTTTGCTGACTTTTAAACGTTTAATTATTGAAAACTTGTCAAAGCACATCTGGAAAACTAGAGGACAATCGAAGAATTCAGCTATTAATCGAGACAAATAAGAAAAATCTAAAAGGTGAGAAAAATAAAAAATAAATCATCAAATTCTAACAAATTAAGACTTTAAATTGAAATCTCCCTTTAAAAACATAAAAATACAGTAAAATTAACCCATTCCAATTGAGTTTATCTCAAATTTCTACTTAAATTTCGAAAGTTTATTTTAACCTCAACATTGTTTATATTGATCAAACAAAAATTTCCTTCTGGAAGTTCTAAAAATCATTAATTTATCTAAAAACAATTAATTTTATATTTTTTTAGAAAATGGGCGATAGTGAGAAACTTGAAGTTCGAGATCCAGCTCGAGTTGAGCGTATTGGAGCACACTCGCACATTCGAGGATTGGGTTTGGATGATGTACTTGAAGCGAGAGCTGTATCGCAAGGAATGGTCGGTCAAAAAGATGCTCGTCGTGCCGCCGGTCTTGTTGTTCAGATAGTTAAAGAAGGCAAAATAGCCGGTAGATGCATTTTATTGGCAGGAGAACCAAGTACCGGTAAAACTGCTATTGCCGTTGCCATCTCGCAAGCGCTCGGCAGTGAAACTCCATTCACGAGCATGTCTGGATCTGAAATTTATTCGCTTGAAATGAGCAAAACTGAATCACTGGCTCAAGCGCTACGCAAAAGTATTGGTGTTCGAATCAAGGAAGAAACTGAAATCATCGAGGGTGAAGTTGTCGAGATTCAAATTGATCGTCCTGCAACTGGAACTGGTCAAAAGGTTGGAAAAGTGACGCTCAAGACAACTGAAATGGAGACAAATTATGATTTGGGAAATAAAATCATTGAATGCTTCTTGAAAGAGAAAATTCAGGCTGGCGACATCATAACCATTGACAAGGCATCTGGAAAAGTAAGCAAACTCGGTCGCAGCTTCACAAGATCTCGCGATTACGATGCGACTGGCGCTCAAACACGATTCGTTCAATGTCCAGAAGGAGAATTGCAGAAACGCAAAGAGGTGGTTCACACGGTTACTTTACATGAGATCGATGTTATCAATAGTCGCACTCATGGATTTTTAGCCCTCTTCAGCGGTGATACTGGCGAGATTAAGCAAGAAGTTCGCGATCAAATTAATGCCAAAGTTAGTGAATGGCGCGAAGAAGGAAAAGCTGAAATCATTCCTGGCGTTCTCTTCATCGATGAGGCTCACATGCTTGACATTGAATCCTTCTCTTATTTGAATCGTGCACTCGAGCAAGACATGGCACCTGTCGTTATCATGGCAACGAATCGAGGCATCACAAAAATTCGTGGAACAAACTACATCAGTCCTCATGGCATTCCAATTGATTTGCTCGATCGAATGATTATTATTCGAACAGTTCCCTATACCGATGACGAGATGAAGGAAATTTTAAAGATTCGCTGCGAAGAAGAAGACTGTCAAATGCATCAAGATGCCATGACAATTTTGGCTAAACTCGCACGACAAACGAGCCTCCGCTATGCGATTCAACTCATCACCACCTCAAATCTCATCAGTCGCCGACGAAAGGCGGCAGAGGTTTCAATGCAGGATGTCAAGAAGGTTTATGAGCTCTTTTTGGATGAGCAACGATCAAGTCGTAAACTGCAAGAGTACCAAAATGAATATCTCTTCCATGAGGTTGAGGACACTTCAGCCATGGAGACAAATTGAAAAAAACTACTTTATTTTTCCGGATTTCATAAAAAACATTTCGTCATGAATTTGCGCCAATAAAAATCAGAAATAAAATTGTTCGCTTCTTTTTTGTCATCATAAAAAAAAAGAGACACGAAATATTACAAATTTTAAAACTATTCGTGATTGGAAGAGAAAAATTTGATCTAAAATTTACTTTTTAAAAATTCCCAAATTCTTTGCTACAGAGTCTCGCAAGCTTTTGGCGAAAGTCCACTTTCACTGAGCACGACACAAACTTCCGAAAATAGGTCCTTCAATATTGTGGCTTGCCGACGCTGTTGTCCGTCAAGAGTAATTGTTGGAATAAATGAAACGGCAGGCTTTAAGGCGTGAGTTGCTTCACCCGCAATTTTATGTAATTCTCGCCCATGCAAACTGTTAAAGCATTTCTGAATTGTCTCTACATCAACGGTATATTCTTTGGAGCATCTATTGAAAGACTCTTGTGGATTCGCATTGTCACGTATCATGCAAGCCTAAAATTATAACTTTCTAATATTTTTAAAATTTAACGTAATTATTAGAATATTACAACAAAATTCAGTCGGGTACTGGTATCATGAATGGCTTCAACAGAGCAACAGTGGATAATGTTTCCTTCACTAAGTAAATAAAAGAAGAATAAAACGGTAGAACATGGCCATTTTAATAATTTTATATATACCATTCTCGTGGACCTGATTAAGACACATGCAAAATAATTATTTAAATTTATTCAATTTGCTTAGTAAAAAATATGTGATGAAAAAACTTACCGTGTTGGCACTCGAATTGTAATGAACCTGTAATTGCGATAAAAATGTTATCATTAAAATTATCAGGAAACACTTGATTTTTTTTTCAAAGGTAAATTTTTATGACCCACTTTTAATTTTTTAACTCACCATCTTTCTCGTTAAGAGTTTTTGCCTTTCCATAGGGAAAAAACTCAATCTCCATTAAGTCTGGTATTTTTAAGTAAGAGCTTTTAAGCTGCTTCAAAATAAAGTTTTTGGAATCTGGGCACAAACTTTCGTAAAAAACTGACACTAGCACGGGTGAACCTTTGGCTCGTGCAAATTCTAGCTGATCCTGTTTAAAGATTTTAATTTTATAAAATTGATTTAAAAGCTTTTAATTATTTTTCTTGGCTTAAATAAGAAAAATTGAAGTATGATTGGAATCAATTTTTTTTCTTCTAAATATTGAGTCTTCTTTTTGTTCAACTCACCTCATGCAGCACTCTACTGTTGTAATCAGAGAAACTTTTGTAAGCGTAATAACAAAAAATTAGCACTAAAACGCCGATTATAATTCTGTATCTCGCATTTCCACTCAATCTTTTCATTATGATATTATCCTTAACTATTCTATGGAAGGGTCTAGACTTGGAAAGTTTTTAATTAAGATTTTAAAATTACTTTATTCTATTTTTACTTTTAAATTTAAATTTTCATTGTATTTTGCCTCTGAAACTTTTGTTTCTTACAAAATAATATTTTTATCCGAACGATCAAAATCGGATTAAAAAATTTTCAACTTTTTCGGGTGTCGAAGTTTATTTTTGTATCAAAACAAATCCATACATGAAAATTTAAGTGAAATTAAATATTTTTTGAAAATGAAGGTAATTTGTGAGTATTGTGAGCAGCAAGTTGATGATTATTTGCTTGAAAATCATCAAAAGTTTTTCCATGCCGACGAATTTGAGGAAAATACAAAGGAAACCAGCTCAAGAGTGATTTGTCAACATTGCGGCGAAGAATTTGACTGTAAGTTTTTTAAATCTATTAATTGCCTTACTTAAAATCATCTACTTAAGTGTATCGTAGATTAAAATACTTAAAACACCAACTTTAAATATCTTTACAGCCGACAAATTTCTTCAACATCAGAAGACTCACAAAAGCACAATTCGCTACGACTGCGATGAATGTGCCAGCTCGTTTGACTCACAATCTAAGCTATCAATGCACTTTAAGAACAGCCATGCTGAAGAAACCAATCAAAACGAGCTTTATCAATGTGAAGTATGTTGGGAAGTCCTGTACGACAATAACAAATACGCTGATCACATGAATGGTCATTTTGGCATTCCACGATATCCAAAGCCATGTCCATTTCCTGCTTGTGATGGGGAAACGGCCAGAGAATTTCATGTTATGAGGATGCATAATGAAATATATAAGAAAATGAGAAAGTTCTCGTGTAATCTTTGCGATAAAAGATTCTACCAGGAAACAGCGGCACTCCGACACGGTGACAAAATTCATTCTGACAATGGTCCTCACCTTTGTCCCGAATGTGGCAGCGGTTTTGCATCAAATGAACTTCTCACCGAGCATCGACCGAATCACATTAATTATGTCATGAAAAAAAATAATCCAAAGAAGTACGTAAATCTTCCGAGACACGAATCATGTCCAATTTGTCATAAAACTTATGCGCCCGGACGGAAGAGGCACATTCGAATACAGCAGCATATCGAAAGCGTGCACGAGAATAAAAATAATTTCAAATGCGATATTTGTCAAAAAGCTTTCTTCAAAAATTCCCAATTGGTACGGCACCAGAAAAGACACTTCAAGAATGAACAATGTACGATTTGTAGAATTCGCGTTGACAGCATCAAAGAGCACTACGAGGAATTTCATTCGAATCTCAAGGAAACGTGTGCAATATGCTTTAAGAAGTTTCAAGCTCCATGCTATCTTAAAAAGCACATTTTGTGGGCACACACAAAGAAGTCACTCGCGTGCGATCTCTGCGGGATGAACTATGTAGATATCGATACGATCAAGAGACATATGAAAATTCACATTAAGAATGGAATGAAAACTCATGGAAGGATTAAATTAGTTAAACTTGAATCGAAATTTCCGGCCCAAAAAACCTTATACGATGACGACTCGGACTGAAAGATCAGAATTATAAAAATAAGTTTTGTGATAAATTTATGAAATAAAAAATAATTTTTTTTCACATTTTTCTAACGGTCGCTCGAGCCAAAAATTCAAATTAACTTTTTACCCTAACCTCAAATATCCCGAAAGTTCATCAAAACACAAAAAATAAAAAAATGTTATCCATAAGCAGAAATTTAAGATTTTCCGCAAGAACGACACAACGTCTTTTAATTAATCTTCAACAATCTCAAAGAACTAAGGCTTCAACGCCCATCAATACGGTCGTGTTGTTTGTTCCTCAGCAAGTGAGTTTAAAGAATTAAAAAATTTATAAAAAAATTAATTAAAATATTTAAGGAAGCATGGATTGTCGAACGAATGGGAAAATACTCGAGGATTCTGAATCCGGGTCTTAATTTCCTCATTCCCATCATTGATCGCATCAAGTACGTTCAAAGTCTAAAGGAAATCGCAATAGGTAAGAAAATTATATTTGTGTAAAATTGCATCATCCAGCAGCAATAAATAACAAATATTTTAGAGGTTCCTCAGCAATCCGCAATCACTTCCGATAATGTGACGCTTAACATTGATGGCGTTTTGTATTTAAAAATCGTTGATGCTTACAGGGCGAGGTGAATATAATTAAAATTTTTTAAATTCTACTAAATTTAACAATTTCATTTTTAGCTATGGCGTTGAAGATCCCGAATTTGCAATAACTCAGCTGGCACAAACAACCATGCGATCGGAACTTGGCAAAATTGGTCTCGACCTGGTCTTTAAGGAGCGTGAGTCACTGAACGTGGGCATTGTCGAGGCAATAAATAAAGCATCCGAATCGTGGGGTATTCAGTGTCTTCGATATGAAATTCGTGATATAAAATTGCCTAATCGAATCCATGAGGCGATGCAAATGCAAGTGGAGGCTGAGAGACGAAAGCGAGCGGTTGTCCTTGAGTCCGAGGGTATTCGAGAATCGGATATTAACGTGGCTGAGGGTAAGAGGCAGGCGAGAATTTTGGCTTCAGAAGCTGAGATGCAGGAATCGATTAATATTGCTGCCGGTAAAGCCAATGCACTGCTAGCAATCGCAAAAGCGAGATCAGAGGGACTTAAACATGTTGCAGAACAACTTAAAAGCACACAAGGAAATCAAGCAGCGTCGCTTTTAGTTGCTGAAGATTACATAAAAGCATTCGGCAACTTAGCAAAGACATCTAACACACTCATTCTGCCTTCTAATGCCGGCGACGTCAGTTCCATTGTGTCGCAAGCCATGGCCACCTATAAAACCATTTCTAAACAGTCGATTGATAATGTTGTTGCAGGCAGCTCTGATAACGATCAACCGTCTCATGAGAGAAAGTCATACTTTAGTTCGGATCACAAATTAAGCGAAAGTTTTGATGAGAATCCGAGCGATTTCAAGAAATAAATAAAGTTTAAGGTATGCTAAATTTTTATAATTCGAATTTTATCTAAATTTCAGTATAAAATGAATCTCGTTGAATGTTCAAGTACTTATAAATTAATGGAACGACACAAAGGGTGTTGAATCCGAGCACAGAATATGTCGTAAATTTTGTTGTTAATTCGATAAAGTTTTTTCTCGCATTGTCAACCGAGTTCTTCATCTTCTTTAACTTTGTCTTGTCCTCCTTCAACAATGAACATAAAATTGAGAAAATTGTCTCTTTACCAATAAACTCTGTGGCAGCGACAATAGCTAAACCGACTATTGTTCGGAGGCAAAAAGATGTATAGTCATCAATCTCATAATGTAGTGGATATGATTGTGTGATTGAGTCTTTTAAAAATCCACATTGGTAGTTCATCCAATTTCCACACTCGACTCCAAAGAAAACTCCAATTACTGAAATCGTGTCACCTCTAAAAAATATAATTTAATTTAATAAATTGATAATTTTCGGTTTGGATAATTTACTCACTTAGTGGGTGTCCAAATTTTTGTCGAGGGAATTGGAAAATATACAGAGAGTAAAATGAGGACGGTAATGAGTATTCCTGGAGCAAAAAAGCTCTTTGCTAGAAAAAGTTCAATTCCTTCCGTGAATGGCAGTGAAACGATCAATAAAATCGCCGATAGAGTAAATCCCATGACTAGATCGAGCACTGAATGCATGCCAAGATAAACTCTACTCCATGAAATCACCATGACCCACACAAAAGCTAGCAAAGCAGCGAGATAGATATTAATGTCATATCGATTAAGAGCAAAGTACATGATAGTGATGGCAATCGACGGTGAGGACATGGCGTGTGTGGATGGTAAGCTGTATTCATTGCTCCATTTCTTTTGTAGCTGGATCGCAGGGTATTTTGGACGCTCGACTAAGAAAAACTCCTTCAGAGCCTGTCCAATGTACATATTCACGAACCAATTGAACACAAATCGTCTTCCAATATATCCATCGAGATTGAAGAAACAAAATGGAATGAAAATTCCATAAAAGAGTTCGTCGCCTTAAAGAGAGATC
Organism: Tanytarsus gracilentus; assembly: GCA_038502055.1. Taxonomy (NCBI): domain Eukaryota; kingdom Metazoa; phylum Arthropoda; class Insecta; order Diptera; family Chironomidae; genus Tanytarsus; species Tanytarsus gracilentus. Next base: position 10,925,623 of record JAXRKN010000044.1, on the reverse strand, counting down.
AATTGATAAGATCGCAAAAAAAATATGATAAAATAAATTCTTTACCTAGTTCAGTGCCGATTATGAATAAATAATAGAAAAATTTATTCTTTACTCGATAATTCTTCTCGTCGACTTTGTCATCGCTTTTCTTTTCAATTCTCTCGATACCGAAATAATTCTGAATTTTATAGACAAGCTCAGGACTGTTTAAATAATTCCATAAATTCGACATTTAAAAAAATAAAAATGTAGCAGAGCGAACTTGAAATTTATTTATCTGAACTGTACTGAGGTAAACTTTTGAGGGGTGCTGCACCTTAGGTTTATGATTTTTGACGAGATTATTTAAAAATTTAACAGAATTTTTTTTAATAAAGTGTGACTAAAGGATTCAAAACTTAATTATGAAGTTTGGTGCAATACTATAGTTCATAAAACTTGAACTGTTCTCCTACCCCCTGATCTTTATTTATTAAACAAAATAAAATCGAAGCTAATTCACCCTGTACTCTTATCACTATAATTAAAACATTTTAGTCTCAAACCCCTTAGAAGGAATTTTTAAAATACTTTGAATGATTAACAACTTTCTTATCTTTAATTTATTAACACTTCATATTCCTCATTTTAATCACTTGCAATTGTGAATCTTTAGCATAGAGAAATGAAAATAAATTACAGTGAAGTTATTAAGAGTCTCGATGCTTTTGACATTCGATTTCCAACAAGTTTAGAACAAAATGGTTCAGATGCGATTCACACGGATCCTGACTACTCATTGGCCTATGTGGTTTTAACAACTGAAAGCGGAAAAAAAGGATTTGGATCTACTTTTACATTAGGAAGAGGAACGAACATAATTTGCAATGCCATTGAAACGATGAAATTTTTGGTTGAGAAACAATCGGTTGATGAGATTTTTAAAGATTTTGGGTCTTTTTGGAGAAAGTTGACTAGCGAACCTCAACTGAGATGGGTAATGCGTTGAATTTTGTTAATTATATTTTTTAATAATAAAAATAATATCGCAGTTAGGACCCGAGAAAGGTGTTGTTCATCTCGCTGTGAGTTCAATAATCGCTTCACTTTTTGATTTATGGGGAAAATTAGAGAGCAAGCCAGTATGGAAACTTTTAAGTGACATGGATCCAGCATTTTTAGTGTCCTTAATTGACTTTCGCTACTGTTCTGATGTTTTAACAAAAGAAGATGCAATAAACATTTTAAAACAAGCTGCAAAGGGAAAAGAAGAAAGAGAAAAGGAGCTTTTGGAAAAAGGATATCCTGCGTACACAACTGCGGCTGGTATGATCAATAAAAAGCTAATCATATAATTTTTAAAAAAATACTTTAAATAGGATGGCTTGGTTATACTGAAGAAAAAATGAAGTCTTTATGCCATAAATACATGTCGATGGGATTCAATGCATTTAAAATAAAAATTGGCCAAGATTTAGATCGCGATATTGAACGATGCAAGATAATGAGAAATTTGATTGGCTACGAAAATGTTTTAATGGTGGACTCAAATCAAATTTTTGATGTTCAGCAAGCAATCGACTGGTTAATTGCATTAAAAGACTTCAAAATTTTGTGGATTGAAGAGCCTACATCGCCTGATGATATTCTCGGTCATGCGGCTATCGCAAAAGCACTTAAACCTTATGGTATCTTTGTGGCATCCGGAGAAATGATAAGCAATCGTGTAATGTTTAAGCAATTCATGCAAGCAAATGCATTTGAGTACTGCCAGGTTGACTCGGCACGCATCGGAGGAGTGAATGAACTTATTTTGGTTTATCTCATGGCTAAAAAGTTTAACGTGAAAGTTTGCCCACACGCTGGTGGAGTTGGATTGTCTGAGATGGTACAACATTTGCAATTTTGGGATTATGTGAGCTTATCGGGAACCAAAGAAGGTCGGTACATTGAATACGTCGATCAGCAGCATGATCAATTTATTAATCCAGCTCGAGTGGAAAATGCCAATTATATGGCACCGACTCAAGCTGGCTATAACACTGAATTAAAACAAGAAACGATTGACAACTTTTCATATCCAAACGGAAAAGAGTGGCAAGATATGTTTGATAGAAATATTTTTGTCAGACCATAAAATTTATTCTTTCATCTTATTTGAATTTCAACTTTATTTTCGTAGATTTTTGTCGATTTTATTTTCATCTCACAGAGTGAACTTGGATCTTTGTAAAAATAAGAGAGCTGTTCATCTTTGGCTTTTAGTTTGTTTTCTTTTTGAGTATCCTCATCTTCGTCAACCTCTTCAATCATATCAGGTTTTCCTTTCAACGCTTCTCGTTTAATTTTGTGATTAAAAATTCTTGAAAATTTTTCTGTAAAGGGTCGAGGAACAATCCCACTTTCTACATAAAACTTGTATTTTGTCGCAAAATTTGGAAACCACAGTGAAAAATTTCGAATGTCCATCGTCAATTGCTGAAAATAGACTGATAATAAGTTAATAACAGACGTCCGTCACGATATGAACAAAAATATGTGCGTTTGAAATATTTTCAATTATGATAAGATAAAAATTTTGAATCCAGTTTTTATTTAAGATAATTAATTAGACAAAATCTCGTCGTTTTTAATGCAAAAGTTTTTAATTCATCTTTATTTTTCCATTCATATTCATTCAATAAAATTTTACTCGACAACATACACGAGATTTGTTCCAATTTCAACTTTGCTTCCTGTCGTGCTGATGTAAACTCGATTTTCTGTGAGATCTGTGCTAAAAATGCCATCCTCCAATTCCTTCTTGCCTGTTTTATAGTCACCAAATGTGGGAATTTTTCTCGGTCCAAGGATGTGATCTTCGAATCTCAGCAATTGAATTGCACTTGAGACTTTAATGCCAAGAGATTTTGCGAGTTTTTGTCTTAGAGCTTCCACGCTATCGCCGTCGGAAACGTTTAGGTGTTGTGTAAAAAGGCCCGATCTCGGAATTGGATTTTCTAGTGTCACTCTCACCGATGGCTTTACCGAATAAATGATGCAAGGTGTACCCGGCTGAGTGTCTTCCTTTAATTTCTCCGTTGCTGACTCATCACTCGTAAATTTAATCTCAAGTTGTTCCAAGTCGAGAGTACTTTTAAGATATTCCAAATTTGTCGAGAGAATCTCATGCTCATCGAAATCAACAGCCAATGCCATCGCTGCCTTTCCAAATTGAACAATGCTTTCGCGAACACGTTGCACAAAAGGCATAACTTTCTTCATATACTTTTTGAGAATTTCCTTCTTACCTAATTCGACGGAGATGAGTCGATTGTCGGGAAGTGATTTGTCGTTTTTCTGTTTTAACAAAAAAATTAATTAGATTAAGTTATAGGAGAAAAAAAAATATTTCCCATCGATGAATCGAATGAGTAAATTAAAGTTACTGCTTCGAGATTAATTAATAGGACGTTTTAATTTAGCCTCGCTGAATAGCTTTAAGAATGCAATTTAAACATTTTTAAATAAAAGTCATCAAGGCATAGAACCGCATAGAAAAGTATACAATTTTTACCTCATAAAACTCTAGCAAAGTGGTGAGCACGCATGCTTGCCATGGAGGATAACTTTTAGCGATCCAAATGACTCCGTTGGTTGGCTTTTGAGCATTTTTGGCACTCATGTAGCGTTTGAAGAGTAAACGGAAGTGATGTGCCGAGTTCATCAAATATTCAGAACGTCTAAAATTTTAGAGATGAAGAAAATTGAATTTTTAAACACAACAGCTACTCACTTGATCAATTTCTCATCAATTTCGCCAGCGACTGGGAATTGAGCATTTACAATTGTTCCTTTATTGCCAAGCAATTCCCAAATGTAGTCGGCAACGTGTGGACAGATTGGTGCCATCAGCAAAACTTGTCGCTTAATAAATTCAAAAACGAGATCCACATGCATGTTTGTTGAGCCGCAAAGTTCTCGATAGGTGTCACGCGATCGTTGGAATTCAAATAATCCCGTCTTGAGGGCTTCTTTGAAGAGGAATTTATTGTAGTTTTCGTCAGTGAGTTTTGTTAGATAATTCATTTCGCTTATAAACACACGATCGTAGAATGAATCTTTTTCGCCCGTTCTCAACAGCAATTTTCCAGCAATCATTTCCTTAACCCACTCAATGAACGTATAGAGACGCAAAATTCCAGCATCAGCCGTTAATTCCACAAAGTTTGCATCTTCAATTGAATCGCCAGAGTCCGCAAGACAGAGACGTGTTCCATCGGCCGAGAACTTTTCAATCGCCTCGTAGAGTGTAAGGAAATTTCCATCAGATTTAGACATTTTTGCAGAATTCAAAAGAAGATGTCCATTGGCGCGAACGCCACGTGGCCACATGTCGGGTTCATTATTCCAAATTGCAGTGTGATTGTAGAGCATAAAAGTTAAATGATTATTAATGAGATCCTTGCCAGACACGCGAAGATCCATCGGATACCAATAGTTAAATTCTCTCTTGAGAACATCAAGACTTTCCTTCTTGGCTTTGCAGTTCTTCGGATAACTAGCGTTAGCGAAGAAAATATAATTCCACACTTCATCAGTCATCATTTCAGCCTTAATTCCCAATGGACTCGGCTTTTCACCTTTGAAACTTCCAGCTTGAAGCAAATGAACGATTGTATAGAAGGCCATGTAGATTGTAGAATCAGAAAGCGATTCAATGAGCCATTGTTTGTCCCATGGAAGTTTTGTGCCTAAACCATAAGTTCGTGAGCAAGCATATTCGTGCAGCCAATCGAGGCATCCTTCAAAAGCTCTTTTCGACTCATCGTGATAAGTTTCGACGTTTTTAAGCAATCCTTGTGTCTTATTTAGCCACTCTTCTTCGCCATAATTAATGTACCATTGATCGCAGAGTGCAACGACGCAATCATCGCCAGATCTGGAGACAATGTTCTTTTCAGGCTCATAGTAAGTGTCCGCTTCATTTCTATCGACAAGATATTTCTTCAAATCTTTTTTCACATCTTGAACTTTTTTGCCGGAAAACTCGCCAACGAGAAGAACACCATCGTAAAATCCTTTCAGATAAACCAATTCCTTAGCTTCATTCAATTTATCTCGGTCATTTTGAGAGACAACTTTCAATTGCTCACAAACTGTCACTGCACTCAGATTTCCCAGACCAGGTACATCGATAATTGCAATAGGCTTGTAAGGAAGAACCATTTCATCAGTAATTCCATATTTCTCACGCATTGGCTGTTTCTTTTGCAGGTCAGTGAGTGCAGCATAGTCATCGGGCGAGTCGGATGGAACTGAAGTAACGACGCCTGTTCCCTTATCCTCTTTAATCGTCAACATTGGAAGAGTGTAAATTGATTTGTTGGAAGTTAATGGTGCTTTAAGCTCAACTCCCATCAATTCCTGTCCCGTCAATTCAGCAACGATCTTAACTTCACCATTTGAAGCCGTAAATCCTTGATAAGACATATTTCGCGCTGCTCTTCGTGTGCAAATCCAAATCTCATTGTTCTTCGATGTCTCAATTGCAACGTATTTAATATCGGGATGTAGCCAGCAGTTAGTTTGACCGTACATTGTCTCTGGTCGGAGAGTGGCAGCGACCAAATAAATTTCATTCTTAAATTGTGACAATTTTTGAGGTTTTCTACTAATAATTTTCATCTTGACGAGCGTATATTCTTGCGGACCGACACCTTCGCCTGAAGATCTATCGTGATCCATGCACGGCTGTCCATCTTTTGGCGAAAAGATTGTGTGTCTCTTGCCAAACATGATTTTACCTCTTTCTTTCAGTAAACGGAACTGCCATTGAACAAACGAGTCGTAGAATGGATTGACATCAGTTGTCACGAATGTCCTTCGGAAGTCAATATGAGCGCCAATGCGCTTCAAATCTTCGATTGCGAGAGGTGGAAAATAATCGAGCCAATGACCAGTCTCGGCAAACTTTTTAATTTCCTCATCGACGAGTCCGAGACTCTGCATGATTTGCCACTGATACTTTGTAGTTCCAGCTTTTGCGACAGCCTTACTCTTTTTGCTCTTAGTTTTATCCTTTGGCACAACATCCCGTTCAACTTCTACTGTTGCAATTTCATCTTGTGGGAATTGAGGTGGATATCCATAAGTTTCAAGCTCTCGTTTAAGTTTATCAGCACACGCCTTTATGGGCATGCCGGTGCAATGAAATCCAAGTGGAAATAGCACATTCCTTCCTTTCATTCGATAATATCGAACACCAAACTCGGCTTTTGACAAAGAAAAAGTATGTCCGAGATGGAGACGACCGTTCATGTAGGGATAGGGAAATGTAACGAAGAATTTCTCATCGAGACTCTTTCTTGGCGTGGCCGGTGCATCGGAATCGTGAATCTAAAAATATAGGTACGTGGATGTTTATTTTTTTTGAAAAGGTTAACTTTAATTTTTGCATACCTTTTCACGCTCCCATCTCTCCTGAACATCGCGTTCGATCTTCTGTAGGAACTCAACCTTGAATGTTCCCTTTCTTTCAGTTGTCTGCAATATTAAATATTAATATTTAGTGAAAATGTGTATTTTTTAAAATATAGTGTCAATACTTTAATAGCAATTAAATACACTTGCCTTCACACTTACCATATTTAAATAAAAACTATCTGGTGATTTTATTGATTAAAGTTTTTTAAATCTTTATATTTCCTTCAATTTTTATATTTAATAAATTATATTATTTTCTCGCTGCGGAAACTGAGGCGAAAACTTAAAAGTGAAGCAAAAATATTTGAAAAAATACGTTAGTATCGTTCAACTAAAACTGAGTAATTTATTTTAATAAGATTTTTTAATATCTGAACTTCTTTGAATCCTTGTTCCTTTAATAAATATCTTATCATCTGTACGGAACTCCACTGCCCTACATAGTAATAGGAAAGTTTTTGTTGGCAGATGAGCTCTGAATCCCAAGATGTGCATTGGTAAAAAAACGCATCGACTTTCCGTGCGCTCACGGACTAAATTAATTTATTTTGTATTTTTGCAAATAATCAATATTTCAATTTGCAAATACAATAATTAAGTCTAAAATTGTGGGATTGTTCACCTAGGCTCTCAACTGGAGTTACTTTCAAAAAAAATCGTGGGGTTATTGCCTCCCACCTATTTAATTCCCTTTTTTTTCAAACCCGAAATCGATAATATTTGAATAATTTATCAGCAGAACCAATACGATAAAACTATTAGAGTCCTTCGTAAATTCCGTTTTCTCAAGATATCGCAATAGTTCTCTCATCGATTGCATTGAAACGGTGAAAAAAAGAGAGAAATGTAGACAATGTAATGTGCCGAAAGGAAGAAGAGGCACAGTAGCGAGGTAAGATGATATGAAGTGTCAAGTATAAAAGTCTCATTATTTCCAATATAGTTCAATTCCAAGGCAGTAGCTTGTTGAATTTTCCACTGTTGAACATGCGCACGTTTTACAGAATTTAATTTTCGGTGTGCTTAAAGTTCCTGTCGGTACTCTCATCAAATTATCATGCATGCGAGACTCACCAAAAATGAGAGAATAAGTCGTGAAATTTTAAAAGCGTTGAAAATAATTTAAAAATCATTTTGAAAATGGACAATTGACCCCTTGGTTACAAACGAATGTATAAAACTTCAGGAAAAATAATTATTTTGGAATAAAATTTTTAATTTAATAACTTTTTTTTTGTTAATTTAAACACTTTTGCCATTCCCTCACCGCCTTCCAATCGCACATTCTATCTCTCTCGAAAATAAAGCTCACGAAAAATTTTCCAAGTCTCACGAACATTTTCATTTTTCACACACAATTCCGTTCATTCAGTTTCTTTCGAGATTTCATCTTGTCTGCATCGTAATCCTCGCGTGCGTGCGTCTCCGTGTAATCGACCAAGAAGAACTTTTTAAAAAGGAATTATTTTGTTTTCTTCTTAAATCGCAAGTTCAAATGAAGAAGAAAATTTGCCGTCCTTCAACCTGAAATTTATATTTTTTTTCTGAGTGCACACAAAAAAAAGTGCTGTAAGATATTAATATTAATACGAGAAAGATGGATTGTGTGTGGGGCGAGAGATGGGAAAAGGTGGAAAATGTATTTTCTCTCTTCGATTATTTTATTATTTCGGTTATAGACGCACAATATAAATATTTTCATCATCTATACCTGATTTTTCTCACTAATTCGCTCGTGTGCAAAAAAGTTTAAATTTCAGACACGAGAGTGTGTCTAAATTTCGAGATGTAACGGAAAATTTTCGCGAGGTAAATTTGAGAGTTAAAAATCTTAAGACTTCTTTTTGAAAGATTAAGCGAAAACACGAAATTCAGTATGAGAGAAAAAATTAATGAATAATTAATTATTCAAATTTTCAGAAAATTAGTTGAGAAATTTTTTCACTTCATTCTCATGATGTGAATGTCTCTGGAAACTCTTAAGGGAAATTTACTTTCGTCGCTCCCACACACAAAACATTGCACATGAAAGAAAATTCTGTTGAAAAAAATAAAACATTGTAGAACTTTTCAATCGACTTCCAGAAGATTGATGAGAATTTTTCTCAACAGAATTCCTCTAATGCGTCAGCCATACAGAAATCAACTCCAGATTGAACACGAATGATTTAAAAAGTGAATTAAAATTGATAAAGTTTCAACTCATCTCGAAAATGTGAACTGCGTGGGATGAATTGCGAATGATTTTCACCATTTTCACATTATTTTTTTTTTGCTTTATTTAAACAATTTTTCTTTCTCCTCAAACATCGAGAGGAGATTCGAGTGAGTGAGCAAGGCAAGAGTGCTTAAAAAGTGCAAAAAAATATATATAAATTTAAGCCACGCATACACGAGAGAAAAAATTATAGCAATTTTCATAGAGGAATGTGAAAAAGGTGCTCTGGATGGTGTTAAAAATCTCTCTTTTTCGAAATAAATTCATATGGAATGTGAACACGTGAGATAATCATTTTTTGCCACTTCACCTTTGAACGAAAATCAATTTTTGTGGATTATTAAAAAAAGAAGGCTAAAAAGTGAACGATAACGGACAAAGCACACGAGCTTAAAGCAACAGATTGGAAATCATTCTCTTTTTTTCGGATACAATAGCTCGAGAAGGAAAAAAGGTTGGTGAGCCCTTAAAATTCTCGATTTCATCAGAATAAAATTTTTCCTCCCCTTTTTTGACCTCGAATGTGAAATAAAATTTTACAAATTCTTTGAATCATTCGATTGAACCATAAAAATCCCCAAAACAGTGCTCCAACACATCTCACTGCATCGTTTACACCTTTATGACTTCATCAACTGCTGTGCGGGATGGTGAGAAAAAATTTGTTTTCCTCTCCACTAAAAGTTGCACATAAAACTTTGTTGATTACAAGATTTTTTTTTCTCGCGAAATGCCCGTAAAAAAATTCATATGCGCAAAAATCCTCAGTGGAAAAACAAATTTTTTTACGTGGACTCTGAAAAACTTTATAATGATTTTCGCGTATTTTGCGGACATTTTGATGAAAACAGAAGCCTTGGGTCTTGTGACCTTAATTAACTTTGCAGAAAATATTTCAACTATTTGATCAAGAGCTTACAAAAGGCGAAGGCAAAAAGGGTTTAAAAGCTGCTGACTGAATATTCCGATTGTCCTTTTTATAAACAACCCTCGATGTTTGTTTAGGTTGATTTTTTTCACCAATCTGACCTTGTAGCTTCTTTTTAAAAGTATATTAGAGAGAGAGAGGTTGAAATCATGTCGTCTTTTGAGAATTAATGAAAGAGATTGAGATAAAAAGATTAAATGAGTCGTCTCAAGAGCTTGAGGTTGAGAGGAAAATTTAAATCAGTTGAAAGCATCAAAAAATGAAAAAATTTACTTCACTCCATGAAATTCTCGATTTGCAAGTCAATCACTTTATATAGTACTATGCAAATCTCATCCAGTCATCGTGATGGTGTAAAAACTTTTCGCATTTACATTGATGATCGCATACATGAATATTCAGATGAGATACTTTGACCTATAAATTTTGGATAGAGAGAAAAAAATGTACGTGCTATATCGACGGCTCACTGCCAGCACTATCTCTTGATATCGATTTATGAGATGTATGCAAAAACTAGAGGTACAATCCCTATATCAAGATACCTTCTTCCTGTTCATGCAGCTAGACGTAAAGTTCAATTTTCATTTTTTTGTATTGGAAAATATTTGAGAGAAAAAAGCACACGAGAATCCAATTTTTATTTGCGGAATTTTTGATTTGCATTTTTCTGGGGTTTCATTTTATTTAGAAGAACTTTTTTGCTTACTTAAAATATGTTTAAAAAAAGTTGCGTAATTTCTCAAAAACGAAAATTTGTCCTTCATTAAAGAATGCCTGAATTTACGGCTCCCGTTAACCTTAACAATACCCGCAAAATACCTCACGCACCAACAACAAATTAAATCTAATAAATTTGCCGCGTTTAATACTCGGAAGTTATTATGCCTTGGCCAGAAGCTAATAAAAATGATGGCGAGCTATAAAAGGCACAAAAGAGAGCGAGGCATAGGTCGAATGAGGTGTGGAACGAAGAAGCGGAGGGAGAAGAAAATTATTATGATTCAATTTACATTTTGATTTCATGCCCTCACATTTTATATGGAGATGAAAAAAGTTCACAATTGATGCAAATTAAATTGAGCATCAACAATATTAAAATTTCAATTCACGTAGAAATGAAAAAGTCTCAGAGTAAATATGCCGGAAGTTTTTGATGTTGAATTCAAATTTACACATAGTAAAAATCTCGAATGACGGAACGAACATCATTAAAACAGCTCTTTAAAATGTGAAAAGTCGGACGTAGTGGAGAGTTCAAAAAAGTTTCATTCATGAGCTTTTTCAAAATATTTTGTAACATTGAAACTTTCAGTATTTTTTCAATAAAAAAAATCTCACTCTAACTTTTATTCCACATTTTTTTTATCAGACGGAAAATTCGACGTGAGAACACACAAAACGGAATCGTTCATATATGGGAAGGCAAACAGACTGGGAATGAAAAAAATAATGTATAGGAAGAGGAAAGATATGACCTAATTTTATTTTGCGACAACCATATACATTCTCCGAGTTTCAAAGAGTTCATTTCAATGTAGATAAATTTTTCTTTCGCCCACGCCTCGCTGCACTTTATTAGGTCAATGTTGAATGAGTTGATTTTATGGTGTGGAAAAGTCTTTACTTAAAGTTGAGATGAGAAAAGTAATTCAGGATGGTAATTGAAAAACTGAAAAACTTTCAGAAAGGTTGCGCTTTCATTTTTCCATTCTGACTTTGTTTGCTTAAAAAGTTGTGATGTAGTTGGAATTCTAAATGAACTTAATCCTCGAGCTCTCTTTTTCAATTCCTTTCTCGTTCTATTCGAGCACTTCTTAAATAATTGTTTGTTTGTTCAGCAAAAAAAAGTTTATCCCGTTTCACGAGGGTAGTTTCTGACACTAAAAAATGGAAGTTGTGAATTGCAAAATGGTCGAGAAATTTTTTTAAATGAATTAAATCAGATCAAAAAATTTATATTTTTTTTCTCCAATAGTGTTTTTAATATCTCGCTTTATAATTTGATGGTATTTATGATAAAAATTGTGAAATTTTAAATCCGAAGCTTTTGTTAAGCTTTTCGAATGCAAACAGTTGTCAATAATATTTTTTCTGCTCAATTTACCAAACATGAAGCGATTAAATAAACGGTGGTAAAAATATATGACCGACTCGATGAGTTCACATCAACAATGAAAAATAAACGGCATGAGGACTATTGAATGGCATTTAAAATATTCAAATTTCGCTTTTATTTAACATCTTAATTTCGTTGCATGAGATTGAAATAAACATTTTTTTCTATAATTAGAATTATATTTCATTCATTAATGAATTAATGAGCTTACATGGGTTTTAATTTTTTCTTCGTCACTACTTCACATGCATAATTAAATCGCTTGCATTTACTCACGTTCGGAAATAATTTTGTCTCATGAAGACGACGATGATGTCACATAAGTTTATTTATCGCACATGTGCGTTTATTTGTTCACATTAAGTTTGTAAATGATGTTGATTAATTAATTTCAATTTAAGGCATCATAAATATGAGTGTATGGTTTATGCGAGGGATGAACATAATTTAACATAAATTGAAAATTCTTCTTATGTTTCTCAAACTTAAAAATTGTGAATTCAAAAAAATCATACCCTTTGCGCCCTTGAATCAAAACAATTCATTTTAAGCTGAAACATTTTTCAAAGAAAATCCTAAAAAATTTTCCGCCGCATTTACTTGAAAAATGAAAACATTTCACGTCCTCATTAATGTCATAAATTTGTGAAGCATAAAAACGAACAAAAAAATTAAATGGCGCACAAAAATGCAGCAGGAGGACAAAAAACAACCATTGTATCTTCAACACAAGTCACATAAAACTCCTTACTATAGCGGTTTGCAAAATTAGCTCAATGAGAGAAAATCCATGCAGGCAACAGTTTTGTGCTGCACAAAACTTTTTTCGCTCCTTGGCGCTCAGCAACACAAAACAGCAACATCATGTCGTGCCTGTTTGCTGGAGAACATAAATTTTAAAAACTTAAATCAAAACAAACAGCATTAAAAATTTATTTGCCCTGCTGGTTTTTCTGGTGTGTGCTTTGCTGCGAGAGTAAATAATGCTGATTTATTAATGTTTTGCTCTTGGTGTAGTTAGAGTTTTTTTTGTGCTGGATATAGAAATTATAATCGCTCCTAAATATTATGTGAACATTTGGGAGTTTCGAAAAAAATTAGCTGCAACTTAAAAAATCAGTTGAGGTTGCTTTTTTTGGATGTGAGCAAGTGCATAAAAGTCGTTGCTCAGTTTTGTTTTTACATAACCTGAAATTGAATTTTTCCTGGATTGCCAAAATGATTTCATGAAAATGCAAAAAAATGACATAGTTTTTCATTAGTTCGAGAGCTCACAATTAAAAAATTGATTTTTCTGCGTTTCTTTTAATTAAATTTTTCCTCCCGCATTTCTCTCGCTGCATCTGGTTTTCATTCAGTGAATGATGATTTGCGCTTCATATACGAGCATGCGAACATGAACAATGAGGCAACAAAACAAAAGAGAAAATTTTTACATTTTTCTTTGAATTTTCAATGTCTGACGTTTGTCGATTTTTGTTGTTGCTCTTTTGCTCATCATCCGTGATTTACGAGCTCACTTGATTTGCGACTCTTTGCAGGCATTTAATGACTAACTGCTCGTAATCACTTTCCTCTCAACTTTTTACGCTCTTTTCGCATTATTGAAATTCCTTTAAAGCAAATTTTCCTTTGATTTTGTGTGAGTCAGTGATTGTTTGAAAAATTTAATGAGACAAAAGTAATTTTGAGAAAATTTTTCATGACTTATTTTTAGGTCAGAAATTAAAATTTCATATCAAAAACTTTTCATACTCAAATTTTATCACAAATCGTTTAAATTCAACTTAGAATTTTTCAAGACTTTCAAATGACGCACTTAAAATAATTTATTTCAATAAATTAATAAACTTTTTCACTCGTTTTACAAGATTTTTTTAAGCTTTAAATTCTCTCTTGGGATTTACGCTGTAATTTTGCTATCGATCGCTCCACATGATTTCCCCAATGCGATGGAAAATGGAACTATTACGAGTCCTCAAAAATTCATGATTGTTAATCCGAAAGATTCGCACGTAGGGCACGTTTCGAGTGCTTCAGGGCGAAAATTTTCCTCACAGATTTAATCAATCTTAAGTCTTTTTGAAAGCGAGAAATTTTATTAAATTTGAGCTCAATATTAAAAATGATAAGGAATAAAAAAGCGAACACAAATGTCCATCGGATCTTGAGTTTTATCTTCTTTAAGTTCATGCTACCCCATCCGTAAATTGATTTTCCTTCTCAATATCCTTCAGACTATGAAGAGAAAAGGAAAAAAGCAATTTGCGTCAGCAGAGAAGGTGAGCGTGAGTGAGATATGAAAAAGGATGAAAATTGTGTGTGCCGAGGCATGCCAGTGGAATTTATATCTGTTGATTTAACAGTGTTGCTCCTCATACAGCTAAATAACATCATATCGGACACGTTTTCACTTCTCAAAAGTCACAATCCCCAAAGTGAATTCAAAACATTCATATGCAGTGACATGCGAGGATGGAAATTTCATTCTCGAATTGTTATTTCTTCCGATGCGAATTAAACTTTCATGGATCTTATAATGGATTCATGACAATCCACCGTTCTTTAACATCATAAAAAATAATTTCTAATGTAAAAGTGAAAAATTTTCTCGATTAAAAATTTAACTTGCTTTCGAGGTGAAGTAGGCGGATTTGAATGATGACTCGGCGAGTTTGATGGAGTGGGGTGAAGATGAAAATGATAAGAAGTCGAGGAAAAAGGTTGTTTTATGGGCAATTAAATTTAATAATTTAAGACTTGAAGGAGGTCATTAAAGATCATTTAAGGGGTTATTTTTGAAAGCTTTCTATTGAAAGTTTCATGCCACATGTTGAATGTTTCATAACCTCAAGTATATTCAAGTCTCCCTCTGTTAAAAGTTGTGATAAAAATTCTGCAATTTCCGCATCGTTATTAGTTTGAAAAGAAAATGTTGTGGTGCATGGTAGAAGCAAACTTTTAAATCCTTTAGTTTATAATCAAAGTGCGGACATTTTAAATTTTAAATTGTAAAGGTTCTTTTTTTAATTGATTTAATTTTTTCTTCCTTCATCATTTGAATTTTTTAATATTAAGCTTATGTTCAAAAAAAATAAAGAAATTCTTTAATGGCCATAAATTCCCCAAAATTTGTCCTTCTGACATTCCATAAAAAAAGTTCAGGTGAGCCACATTTTCTGGCCAGCAAAAATCCTTCAAAACACACACACTTATGCTACTGGTTTTTATGAGCACGTCTATCGATTTTTCACCTTTTCTGCCTTCCGTCCGACATTGACATCACTGCCTCTGTCACAAATGAATCTGAACTGAATTTCATCATCAGCTTTTTCATATGTCGCAGATATTTTTGAGGAAATTTTCGTTTTAAATTTCAAAACCCAAAAAAAGAGGATTTTGTTAAATAATCGGATTAAATATCTTTTTGATGTTTGGGGTCTCATTTGAAATATGTTGTTGGAGCTCTATCGAGAATAAAAATTTGAGAAAATTCTTTTAAAATTTAAGTCATCGATAAGGTTTGTGATATCGCAAATTGAATGGTTTTGCTTTATTTTAATGGATATTTATAAAAAGAAATTAGTAATTTCAAATTACATTTATGGCATTTTTAATTTTCTGGATTATCTCAATGGCATTTAAAGCTGTCTTCAGCTTAATCTTCGCAATCGAAACAAAAACCTTTATACTCGAAAGTTCCCAAATAAGAATTGCAATTTGGACACAAGTGCAACTTTTTTCTGCAATTAATGCAGAAACATCTGTTAAAACAGCAGCAAAACCAATCGTAAATCGGGTTGACCTTCTTAATTTTTGTTTTCACTGTCACATTGCAGAATGGACATGTCATAACAATTGGAAACTTCTTCATTGACTGATGGATTATTATTGTTGTTATCACTTGTGGCGTTTTTTGAACACTCGATGGTGAACCTGAGCATAAATTTTTTTCATTTAAAATTTTCTCCATTTTAATTTTTAAATTTCTTTTGGTGCAACAAGATAATTAGTCTCTTTTTAACTTTATAGATGAATCTAAAAACTTACAAAAAATTGTTTTAGTTTAATTAATAAAATCACTTATAAATAGCATACGATTTTTTTTACGATGTTGACTGTTTCATGGCCAAATGCGAAAAGAACCAAATTTGCGATTTTAATACGCAGCAAGTAATTCAGTCTTTTGATTTCAGTACAGTCATGCTAAGAGTAAAAATATTCGGTAGGGTTGTAATACAACACAATAAATGCATTGAATGTTCTCTTTATTGTTAAAACTCGTTTTCGATATTAGTTCGTGTTTCATTCATAAAATCACTAAAGAACCAAATAATTTAAATTTTTTGCCACGAGAGGATGTTTTTAAAATATGATTTAACAATTGAAGAAGGTTTGCTTTAAAGGAATTTCAATAATGCGAAAAGAGCGTAAAAAGTTGAGAGGAAAGTGATTACGAGCAGTTAGTCATTAAATGCCTGCAAAGAGTCGCAAATCAAGTGAGCTCGTAAATCACGGATGATGAGCAAAAGAGCAACAACAAAAATCGACAAACGTCAGACATTGAAAATTCAAAGAAAAATTTAAAAATTTTCTCTTTTGTTTTGTTGCCTCATTGTTCATGTTCGCATGCTCGTATATGAAGCGCAAATCATCATTCACTGAATGAAAACCAGATGCAGCGAGAGAATAAGAATAAATTTGAATAATTAATTAATTTTAATCCCTTTTGCAAATCCAATGAAAAAAAAACAATTCTCATCATCGACATCGTCACGAAATAATCATATCCCGATGGGTGCCATAAAATTAATTTTATCTACTAATAAAAAAGTTTTTGGTTCTAATATCCATTGGATTATGGTTATAAAAGTCATAATTTCTCGCAGATATTTTCCCATAAATCTTTCAATTTAGCTATGGGAAAATGGGTTCTTTAGGCCAAGGGAACTATTTTTGTGGGGTTATAAATTAAAAGTTTAATTTAGTGGAAATTCAAAGTTTTCATCCTTAAATTTTTTTAAGAATTTAGCAAATAATTAAACATTAAGATTTTTATAATGGCTTTAAAATTTTAAAATATTTAAAATATTCAAAATTTTTATAAAGCCAAAATTCAGAGTTTTTAATCATAAAAATTTCCACACTAAAAAAAGCTTGAATGAGTAACAATTTGTTCTCACGAGTCGACCACAAAAAAAACGAGCAAAAAACAGCTCTCATAAATCTTTCAGACAATTCAAACGAAAAAATTGTTAGAAAGCCGGAAAAACAAGTGCAAATTCTGCTGCAACGGCAATAAATCTCATTCACAATTTGCCATTCACTTTTCATGCGTTTGATGATGAAATTTTAGAAATCATTTGTTAAAGTGACATTGCTGAAATGTTTACACGAATCATTAAAATATCGTGAAAAATTGATTATGAAGATGGATCATAATTTGAGGCTGTTGTTTTCGTGTAGAAAAATAAATAAATGTGAATTTATGCTCGGTCATCATCATTTGCCATTTTTATGTTGCTTCATATTTATTCGAGCGATATTAACGATGATTTCGTGTGCCATCTTCAGACGAGCGAAAAAGTTTCTTTAGTCGCCACTTAATGACGAAAAATTATTCACTCGGATATAAGTTCGACACTCGAAAGCTCTTTAAAATCACTCGACTCCCTTAATTAAGAGCTCTCTCACCTTAAGAAAGAAAAGAAGAGAAAAACTTTAATAATTACTGAATGACTCGACTCGAGGGAGAGCTTCGGGTTGTCTTCAATATTGATTTTGTTTCATGTTTCTTTATTCACAAAAAAAAAGATATATTTTTGAGAGATGAAAATTTTCTTCTTTTTCTCTCTTAATTTTTCGTTGTAAATATTTATTTAACCGCATGCTCGCTCAACATCATAATTATTTTATGAACCTACTCTTACACTACCGAATTTACCTTGAAATCATTAAACGAAATTACTGGAAGAAAGGAAGATCCGTCTTGCGATGTTGCCAAATTTTTCAATTACATTAAGTGGATTGCGGAATTTTAATCACTTGCCGTTCGAAATTTTCGAGTGTAAAGTGAAAATTAAGATGGTTTTGAGTTACATTAAAAATTTAAAAGTATTTTTTGTAAAGCTTTAACTAAATTTTTGAAAGACTAAATTAATTAATTGGTCTCAAAAGAATTGAGTTTGATTTCATGAAAAAGCTCTGGAAGTATTTTTTTTAAACTCATTTAAAATTTCCCTTGGATATTTCTTAATTAAATAATGGATTTTAGTAATGGCATGAATTTATTAGAGAAACCACTTACATCTAAAAGCATTAGAATATTTATAAAAAAGAAACTTAATTACAGTTAAAGAGAATTTTCATTATATAAATTTATATGTCTCTGACTCATTTCTCAATGACAATTTAAATAACCGCCAGTAATAAACACCAACAAATTTTAATTACCTTAATGTGCTTCGAAGACGCCATGGAAGTTGCATTTAACGACACCTTTCATCTAAATAATTCAATAACCTCAAAAATTTCGAATGGAGTGAGGGAAAATTCTTCACATGACTCAACATTTACAGCCTGCGATGACTCAAAGAGTGATTTTGTGTGTAGCTATAGGAATTCTTGTCGCTCGTCAGCATGATTTTGCCTTATGGAGCAACTAGACACTGATTGATGATGCATTGATGCTTAAATTAAGGAACTAACATATTTCCGATTTATTTTTGGGCAAACAATTCTTGTTATTTTTCTAAATCCGCCAAGGAACTGATAAGCGAGATGATTCAATGTAATTTTAAAATCTTATCGCATATGTGACGAAAATATTTTTAAAGGTTTCCAATTAAATCTCGTGTCGATAGCCTAATTTTAATCCCTCACTTCAATAAATCAAAATTCATTTGCGATAAAAGTCGAACAATTTCTATATTATTATTGAACAATGCACAATAGAGCGAAAAAAGTTTTCAGTAGTCAATCGATTGTGCTTAGAATATGAAGTCCATCGTGATCGCATTTTTCCTCATATTTCATTTATTTAATGGAATTGAGTCCCTCGAAGCGACGACGAGCGAGGTCGAGTTTGAGGCAACATGTAAGCTTTCACAATTTCAACATTAATCAGTTTATTAATGAGGATGTTTTATTAGTCATAACGTCTGCCCTAGATCGCATGCGAAATGCTTTAAATCGAGCTGTAGCTGCTGTCATTGAGAGTCAAAGGGATAATTTTGCAACGGGATGGCCAGAGCTCGGTATCCCACCAATTGATCCTTTTTATTTGGAAAATTATGTCCTTGACTCGGACGAATTGAATGGATTTTCAGCGTAAGATGAAATTGCAATTATTAAAATTTATTTTATCGCTATCTTTTTAAAGAATCGACATGAATTTAACCGACACTTACGTGAAGGGATTACAGAACTTTCAAATTGTCGAAGTGAACATTCGACCTGCACTCTTATCAGCTCTGATCGTTATACGTTTCGATAAAATCGACTTTGAGGGATATCACAATACAACTGCGACTTTCTTTAGTAATTTTTTTCCTGTCACGGCTACTGGCCAAGGTCCATACACAATGACACTTAATAACCTTATTTTGACTGTTGTCGTTCAATTTGATTGGATAAACTTCCAATACATAAGGTTACATCAGTTGCGAGTTAATTATGTAATTGGACCGGCAAATGTGAACTTTAGTGGATTCCAGCCACTTTTTGGGACGACATTTAATGCGCTTGCGACTATTGCAATTCCTACCTACATCACAACCAAGCAAGTTGATTTAAACCAGAGAATTAAAGACGAAATCATTCCACTTATTAATGATCGCATTTTTAATGACGTCTCGTATGCCGATATTTTCCAATTTTTGATAAGATTCTTGAAAAATTTCGCTATCAGCTCGGTGATTGATTTCGTACAAGATTTAGTTTGTCACTTGTAAGTTATAATTCAAAATTTATTCAGCATTTGATATGTACATGCTTTTTGTAGTTTACAAAGTTTGATTTTTGATTTGTGATTAAATGAGTTTAAAAAATATTTTTCTTAATAAAGTTTCCTACCTCGTTCAAAAAAAGCTATATGCATTGTTTATAAAGTGTTTGATGACAAGTGTTTTGATGTATTCAAGGCAGCATCCATAATCTTCATGACAAGCGAAATCTTAAGCTCGTTCCATTTCTCGGTGCTCTTCAGTTCCTTGTAGTACCTGAAATTAAAAAAGTTTCCATGATCTTTAATTAAATTTTAAACGCAAAACTTTAAATTAACTCACTTCAAGATTATATCCAAGCATTTCTTCTCGAGTTCTTCGTGATTAAATGCAACAGCAATATCCAAAATGGCCATGACGTTGTCCTTATCGATCTTCTTCATTAGTCCATCAATGCAGAGATCAATCAACTCGACAATTTCATACTGAGCTGCGGCATAAAGAACATTTGTGGTCATCATAACTTCATTGACATCAGTGGTGCCGCAGTAAATGAAACGAAGCACTTCCTTCATTGTCTCCGACTTAATGCCCTCTAATGTTGTCTTATTTTCATGCATTTCAGCGTCGAAGAGCTTCTTAAAGACTGGCGATTTCTTTGCGAGGAATACACGATGAATCGGAAGTGCAACTTCATCGCAGCAAATTAGAGTGAAGTCACTGTAAGCCTGATTTTCGAAGTAGTATGAGCATGTCTCGCATACGTATCCATCAGAAGTAATTGAATCGTCCAGTTGAGCTGTAACATCAATTTCCGTTAATTTCATCTCAACTATAAGCTTCAATCGTCCAGATGAGTCAATGTAGCCCTTTGATTCGTCAAAAAGGACATCCAGACGCATAAGACACGGCCATCCCCAGTTAAGGTCGAGTTCAGAAGCCTTTTTCTCCCATTGAAATTCACTGTTGCCGAGTTTAATGACGAAATTGATGACAAAGTTATCGTTGCTTACTTTCTTTTTGTAGAGATGAACATCCAGTGCATTTAGTTCTTTGTTCAAGGTCACATTGAGATTCCTGGGAGGGAAAAAACGTTGAAATTCTTGGAAAAACGCAAACACGAAATTTTATTTACCATTTAGTGGCATTGCTGCCAAGTTTAACGTCGAATTTCTTAACTTCTGTGCGATTCTTCTCGTTATCATCCACGCTAACATTCTTAATAATCCAGTCTGCTCTGAAAGTCTTCTGTTTCTTTGCTTTCGATTTCATCCTAATTTTTTTTTGTAAATTTACGCAATTATTTGACTTGAAATTGGGAAATCTTCAATTTTAGTGTGAAGCACCTTACCTGCTCTTGCAATTGCTGCCAATAAAATTCAAAAAAAGCTTTGAAATATCCTTTAAAATTGCTTAAATAAAATAGTGTGCGCTCGTTGCGTCAATTTTGGTCGTTTAAGATGCAGAAAAAAATTGAGGGATGCAGAAAATAAAAAGATGCAAAAATTTGAATATTTTTAAACCGTTACAAAATTTTACAAATAATGCTCGAAATAATTTAAATTTTTTCTAATTCAATTGAAACCACACGTCTATTTTTGTGAAACTTTTACATCATGATAGAAGTGTCTTTTTATCTTGAAAGTCTTCTTGGATTTTCTTCTCAAAAAAGAGAAATAAATTTATCTAAAGTTGAAGTGAAAACTCGAGAATGTAAAAATGTAAAAAGGAAAAACTTCTCTCTCGCTTAAACGCAAATCGTAAAAGGAAAATTGTTGTAAAACAGAAAAGCTGTTGGCAATGCCTCTTTTATATAATCTTATCAACGAGATATAAAGAGACAAAAAAGTTTTAAAAAAAAATGGGAAAGAATCTTGTTAACGTTTCCATGTGGAAATGCTTTTTAGAACTTTTCATGATCGACGACAAAAGTGAAAAAAAATCATGAAAAGAAAATTTTCTTTCCGCTTCAAATGATTTTCGTTTTAAATATTTTTTTTCTTCTTGCACGAATACAAAAATAGTAAATCAATAATTGAATTTTTAATGCAAATTTAAAAAAATTATTTATCTAGAAGCAACAAGCATGCTTCGTGTTTTTGCAATTTTTATCATCACAAGTTGCGATGGGAATAAAAATAAAACGAATGAGTTTATGTAAATTTTATCTGCTTTTTTGTGCTGTGCAATTGTTATCGATTCATTGAGTTGGTTGATTATCTCGACTGTTTGTGGTTGTGAAAACTTTATGCGGTTTTATTTTGGGGGTAAAAGGAATTGATGAGAAATTTTTTCATGTGTTTAAAAATTTAATTTAATGAGTTAAAAATTTATCGACTTCAATTTCTTTATTTTTTTTAGATTCTAAACCCTTGCTAAAGTTATTTCAGGATCAAATTTCATCCACATGATATAATCGCCCATTATTTAGTACTTTTATGAGTCGAAGAATACTTTCGAGCATGACAATCCATTGTTAAAGAGCACCCGAGGAGGGAGAATTGAAAACAGCTGAGAAGAGCCTGAAGAGCTTTATTAATGTAAAATCATCGAGTGGAAAGAGAATCTGAAGCGAACCTTTAGGGTGCTTTAAAAATGTTTTCTTTTTAAAATTAAATTTATTTTCTAACTTTTTGAGATATTACCAAGCAAATTTTCTTTTGCTCGCCCATTTTGTTCACACTTGATCGATAGTTTTTTCCGACCCATTCACTTTCTCAAGTGCCAAACTCTCCATTAATATTAAGTAAGTGCTCACACATAATTGACGACGACATGTGTGTGCTCCATTATCAACTAATGATACCGAAAGCATGATATGAACTAATGATGGTGATGGTGAAAGGGATTTTTCTCTTCAAACTTGACCTCGCAATCGACGACTTGAGAATTAATTTTCATTGTAGTTTTGCTCCAATCACGTTCATGAGCGAAAACAAGCTTCTGGCATTCTGCTGAAGAAGATAGTGCACGATAATGCTCGCACATAAACAGCGAGTGAAGGAGAAACGTGCTTAAGTTTTCTATCCTGCTCTGAATTTCTTTATTTTTACCGATTTTACAGTAAATTGTTAAAGTGATTATTTCGCATATATTTTTACTCTTTAAAGGCAGCAGAGAAAGTTTCTTAAAATGGAAAATACACAAAATCCACAAGAGCCGCAAAACAAGTTTTTCCTCTCCTCGAGTTGTTTTTCTTTTTTATGGGTAAAAACATTGAAATTCAATCAGAGTTGAATTGAGATCTGATAAAGGGAGAAAATTTTTTTATGCCATTAAAAATTTTACATTTTTTGTCAACTTACCTTCGAAAATATTTAAAGTAATTTTTTTGTCCCCTCGCCAAATTTGTGTTTATGTGGTGAAAAAAAGGAAACACGAGGCATGCAAATAGCTGAAAGAATAAAATTTTCTTTGTTCCACTCGTTTAGTCGTAAATAAAACATGAGTGAAAGCTTTTTTTCTTTTCTCGCGAGGGTGAGAAGTGGATGAAATTTCAAAATAAACAAATTGGGAATTGATTTTACTTTCAAACTATAAGGTGTCGACTTGTTTAAGCTGACGAATGTCGGAAGTGAATGCTTTTTTAGGATTTACATATATATTTTCACGCATTTTATTAAAATTAAAATTAGGAGAAAGAAAAAAGTTGAGATTTTGTGTCCCACCCTTTTAGAGAATATTCTGGAATATTTCAGTGCAAGGTCGAAAAGAAGGAAAACCGTTTAAGCACGATTGAGCAGATTTGATTAAAACTTTTTCCCTCTTTTTTTATTTCCAGACTTCCTCAATTCAAGGCTCAACGAAGTCAACCAAAAAAAACCTATATCAAAGATTATTCAGCATAATCACAGCCACTCCGTAATTCCATTAAATATTCAGCTATAAAAATTCATCTAGCGAGTGAGTGAAACGAAAATCATTTGGACATCCAAAAGGTAGCGAAATAAAATTTTTTCGAGTTTTTTTTATGACGTGCGATTGACTCTGCAAAATTTTTTTATTACGCCATTGCGTGTACTCTTTATATTTTACGAGTTTTCATCTCTAGAGCATCATCGCTAAGGGGAAAATATCTTTTACTCGATTATCTCTTCGTCTGAGCTGCGATAAATTGATTCTGCAAAATTTTACCCGCAAATCTCTTTTTTCTGACATGATAAAGCTGCTCTGATTCCTACAAGTGCTCTTTAAGCTCCACTTCACACCTTCGAGTAAAAGATAGGTGTGTCTTTTTGCAGTCGTTACATTCGGGGTGAGAGAAGCTTAGAGAAGGATAAAATGTAGACGATTTCTTAGAAAGGGGATTTGATGAGTTTATTTTATTAAATTTAGTTAGAATTATTTGGAGTTTAACTAGGAAAATTAAATATTTATTAACCTCTGGAAGAAGTGTTTTAATTTTTTATTCGAGATTAAAAATAATTAAATCGAAAATTGTTAATTTAATCCTCTCAACTTAAATTTCATCTGTAAATTAATTTGTCAGAAAATTCCACAGCAATTAATCAGGAAAGAGCGTCGATAATCGCTCACGCATTTTATTTAATCCCATACACAGATGCCAATGTTATAAATTCTATCAGAACCTTATTAAGAACCCAAAAATTTAATCTGTTTCACCTTTTTTTCGAGAGCTTAAAATGTTAGTAATGATAAATAAATTGAAATTCAATTTTAATGTTTCATCTCGATGCAAAATTCCACTCTCGAACATTAAATTGCGCGCTTTTGAGTAATGACTCATGCCACACATGTCCTCACAGTTGAAATTGTTTACGCACAATATTGGTAATGTCGATGAGACTCGAGAGAGAGAGAGAGACAATGAGTGCGAAACAATGAGCCAATTTCGAGTACGAAATTGCGTTGATAAAGCCGTAAACATGAGGGAGTAAAAAATCGATCCAATACCAATAAAAAAGAGAGAGAGACGAACATCACCGAGAAGGAATGATATTTTGTGAAATTTTATGTATTTATGTGTGCTCGGAGTTATTGCCATCAATTAATTTCAAATTACCGGATTCAGGACACAAATGACATTTACCAAAATGTGTGTGTGTTCCATTATTGAATTGTATCTTTATGCATTTGTGTACATAAAATAATGTCTGTAGGACATGATGTTGTGACAGAAATGCTGGGTGCTTGATAAACTTGGATGAATTTTCCTGGAAGAAAATTAAATGAGAAATATTTTTGCGTGTTTAAAATTTCAAAATTTTCTCTCTCATTTTTTTCGGGAAATTGCGAAATCCTCCGAATGACCCAGATTCTAAAAAATGACACAAAACGCAAGTTGAAACAGAAGCAAAAATTTTCTTTGTCTCCTCATGTAGTGAAATTGGGTCATTATGAGCTTAATGTGTTTGCTTTTATGACAAACAAAGCAACGGAGAAAATGTCTCCCTACTTCTCGTGTATCCATACAGATTTTTATTTTGCTCCAGTCAGATTGCAATTCATCCTAAGGCGATTCCACTCTCATCATGCCATATTGCGTTGGCTGTGCATAATTACGAGAAATGTGAGAGAGCGAGAAAAAAGGAAAAAACTTTCCACAAGTTTCTCGCTTTTCAAATAATCAAGAAAATGAGTGCAAAAGAAGAAGTTTCAAGAGCTCGTAAAGTGAAACAGAAGAGAAAAACTGAGAATTTTCTTCTTGTTGCCATGGTGTGGTCATAAAATATGAAATGTGGAGAAAAAGCTTAAATAGTGCGGATTTAATCAAGCCGGTGGAAAACTTGAAAATAATTTTAATGGAAATTTAATTTTTTCGTGGCTTTAAAATAAAACCGATAAAAACTATAAAAATATCGAAACACATAAAAATTTCATTTATGTATTTGTTCGATGCAAATATTTCAGACTAAATCATATCTCGAAAAGAGATAAATTTCGCTTGTCGACAAATCACTTCGGCGAGGCTTATGTGTGTACATGATGAAAAGGATTGATATCTCACAAATATTGACAGTTCACTTTATGACTGCTGCAGCGCTGATTTATTGAGCTTTTAAAATCATGTACATGAGTGCTTTCCTCTTTAAGAGCATTAGCAAATACACTCGAGTATCGATTTTGTTTATGCGACACCTGGATGATGATGTAAATATTAAATAAGGTGAAATGTCAACTTCATGCTGATTAAAATAAAGATTTTTTTACTGCAAATCAATGGGTGGCAAAAAGTTTGGCAACATCGCAGAGGAAAAATCAGACTGAGTAATTTGATCAAGGTCTCATTTCACCTTAAAACTTTAAAGTTCATACACTACAAGCGAATTGTGACGCTAAGCATGCGGTTGTATAAATATTTGCCTTAACCATATATATTTTAATTTACAAGAAACATGAAAAGAATTTAATGAACTTGAATAGGAAAAAAGTCGGAGAAAACTCTCGAGATTTTTTGTGTAATTTAAAGTATTCGAGGGAATTGCGCGGCTTTAAATTTTGCAATTTTTCATCTATAAATGATAACCTCATTTATTATTACAGCTTAAGTACTCACAGACTGGATCAGCGTCTGCTTACACTGACTCGAAAATTTTTAAATAAACTTGTGACTTGGCTTTTGGATTCGAAAAAAGTTTAAAATAAAAAATTGTTATAAAAATTTTTGAATTTAATTTTTAACGGTCCTTTTAATTTCGAATTTATTGATATTTTTTAATTTTCCAGCTGTTAAAATTATTTATTTTTTCCTTAACATTTTCTCTGTATACAAAAATGTGAATTAGAAAGCAATAAATCTTTCGAAATTGCTCGCTTTCTAAATCTATGTTCCCATTAAACTGCAATTTCGTTTCCCGTACGTCACATGCTCAATTGACAGAGCAGATGTGATTGGAATGAACAAAAACAGGCGAGATGAAAAAAAATTGCTTTACAAATGTTTTTTCTTTGCACATCGTGAAAATTATTTTGTTACTTTAAGTGACACTGATGAAATTGATACAGTCGCTTTAATGGATCATCATCATTATTATGCTCGCCACCATGAAAAATTTCTACTCCACCTACAGCCATCGTTGAGATTTTCTTATTTTTTCTCTCGGCAATTTTTCCATCTTCATCAACAAGTGTTTTTGTTCTTTTTAGTGTAACCCACGAAGTGGTGTAACACTTATATGCGCCTATTTCCGTCCGTCTGTCTGTCTGTCTGTCTGTCTGTCCGTCTGTTCCTTCGAGATCTCGGCTCCTGAGATAGCTAGAGACTTCTAGTTTTCGCCAAATGGTAGGTCTATGAATTTAGATTCGGCCATTTTAGGAATTATGAGGGTCATGACCACAGGTCGTGCCATGGACAGCCCTAAATGCCATTTTTCATACAAATTTCCTGTTATATGGCTTCATGTATGTCGTTGAACTCGTATTTGTATCAGGAATCGAAAGGCATTGATGATATTTGAGGAATGTCTATCATGGCCATCCAAGAGTGCCACCAATGTCCATCACGGCCGGCCAGTAGTGCCCCTAATGTCCATTTTTTAAAAGTATGGCTTCATGTACCTCGTTGAACTCGTAATTGCATCAGGAATTGATTAGCATTGATGATTTTTGAAGAATGACCGTCACGGCCGGCCAGGAGTGTCCAAGGAATGCCACTAACGTCCATTTTTTAGAAGTATGGCTTCATGTACCTCATTGAACTCGTAATTGCATCAGGAATTGATTAGCATTGATGATTTTTGAAGAATGACTGTCACGGCCGGCCAGGAGTGTCCAAGGAATGCCACTAACGTCTATTTTTTAGAAGTATGGCTTCATGTACCTCATTGAACTCGTAATTTGACCAAGAATCGATTGGCATGGATCTGAAAATGGAACGCAATGGAAAATGGAACACAATGGAAAATGAAACACAATGGAAAATGGAACACAATGGAAAATGGAACACAATGGAAAATGAAACACAGTCGAAAATGAAACACAATGGAAAATGAAACACAGTGGAAAATGAAACACAGTGGAAAATGAAACACAATGGAAAATGGAACACAATGGAAAATGGAACACAATGGAAAATGGAACATAGTGGAAAATGAAACACAATGGAAAATGGAACACAGTGGAAAATGAAACACAATCGAAAATAAAACACAATGGAAAATGAAACACAGTCGAAACACAGTGGGAAGCCATTTTGGGAAGCCATTTTTGGGAAGCCATTTTGGGAAGCCATTTTTGGGAAGCCATTTTGGGAAGCCATTTTGGGAAGCCATTTTTGGGAAGCCATTTTTGGGAAGCCATTTTTGGGAAGCCAAAAGGGGAGGCCAGAAGGGGAAGCCAAAGGGGAAGCCAATACTGATCTGTTACAAGTGGGTTACACGGCAACACCCACGTGTGGGTTTTGAAACATTTTTTAATGAGCGTTTGCATGTTTAGTGTTAAAATGTGAGCCATAGCGTGTCATTTAGTGGTCAACAGATTTTTCAGCACATTCGGGATAATTTTCACCAGGTGCGATTGAATGACACTTTAATGGTTAATTTTCGTCAGATTGAGCTGTAAAAGTTTTTTAAAACTTCAATGTTCAGCGCAATCTTGATATCTCAATCATCATCATCACGAAACGCCGCCCGACAAATTTGTTTCCAAACAAACAATTCAAGTGAAAAATCGAAGAAAAAAAGAGTTTTCAATTTCACTCTTTTATACTCAATCGAGGTGTTTAGAGAATTTATTAAGCAAAAGGAAAATTTCAATTCGTAAATAAACGCGCATGAGTTTGAGAGGTGATGTTTACATGAAAACCTTTCAAGAGAATTTCCACATGTTGATTGGAGAGGAAAACAAGCGTTTGATTGAAATATATGTAAAAAGTTTTTCAAATTGACGACAGTTAAATTAAATATAAAGAGAAATAATTTTTTTAAATACCCTAAAAAAAGGTCAAATCGAATTTAAATTTTTCCACAAAGTTTAAATTAAATTTTTGCATGTTTACAATTTTTCAATTAACGGGACGGAGACTTATAACATGCGGCGTTTTTTATTAGAAAACTTTTTATTTCGATTGACAACATCAAAATTGACAGAACATTTTAAACCGGCTCGGTTTTATATTGAAAGATTTTTCTTCTCATTCATCTGTCACAAGATTGAGAAGGTCATGAGTCGGATGGACGAAAGATTGAATTGAATATCAAAAGGATGAAAGAGGATGTCTCGAAGGGAAATGACCATCTTTGATATGTTTTAACCTTCATTTTAATTACATCATATCGCTGGATTATGATTAATAAAAAAATAGTAATTAATCTTGTCATTAATAAGTCACTAAAAGACAAGAAAAATTCTAAATTAATTAATTTTAGTTTCGAATTCTTAATGTCAAAAAAAATGTCCTAAAACATTCAGATATTTTTTTGTCGCCAATGAGTCTCACAATGCAAAAATCAAGAAAACGAAGGCTGTTACCATGAAAAACCCATAAAAGAGATTCCATCTGCTTCCAACTGTTACTTGAAAATTTTCATACAAATGTTTCATGCTCTGATTACGCTTCGTTGCCTTCATAAATAATTTTTTCAAAAACCAACAAACATCACGAACGAAGAAGAAAAGTTTTAAATCAAACTACAGCATAAGTTCATGGCAATAAATTTTCATCAAAACGAAAGAAGAAAATAATTTGCTCAATGAAGAAAAGTTTTTTGTGTGCTGCTTTTCTCCGTGATTTTTGGGGTTGCAATGAAGTTTATCTCGATGGTGACACTAGCTTGATTAAATTTACTGAGACGCTCTGCAGTGCAATAAAGAGAAGGATTATGAAGAGAATTTGTAATAAGAACTAATTTTAAGATTTGTAAACTTACAAATTAGATTGAACTAGTTTTTGAAGAAAATGCGAGTGAAGGAATTTTAATTTTTAATCTCAAGATTTAATTTTTAATCCTACAGATTTATTTAAAATTTTAAAATTAAATTAATTTATTTGCAATTTTCTGCAAAAATTTAAACCTAATTAAATTTAATAATCTCATTATCAACACAATTATCTTAATAAACATGTGACAGTAAAGTTTTTTACATCTGTTTCTCATTAGCGTTGCTAGTTGGAGGTGGGTTTTTACCACCCCCTTTCTTACTTTACAGGAATTATGCAAAGCTGAAGCTTACTAGCATTGTCATGAGAGGATGAAGCAGAAATGAAAAATTGTCGGGGGAAATTCAACATGTAACATGAGGATTATAAAGAAAGTTCTTCACAAAGTTGCTTTCTCTGCTGAAAACTTTCAAAACGATGAGAGAAAATTGAAAATTATTCAGTGCATATTATTTGCTAATAAAAAATTCTCTTTATTAAGTTACCTTCAGTCTTCTGCAAGTTGAGATTGAAACAAGCTTGAGATTTAAATAATTTAAAATTTTAAAGATTATTTAGAATAAACCGAAAAATTCAAAATGTTTATCCCTTGAATGCAACACGTGTTTTCAGTTTTCACGATAAAGCTCTTGAAAATAAAAATTTATGTGTTAGCACTGTAACAAAAGTTAAATGACACTGACTCGAGAGCCATATGCAAAAGTCTTTGCCCCAAGCAAACATTCAACTCTATATCTATTCATCTTCTTGTGTGTATGTGGCGTGAGTTAACTTGCCATCAATTTTACGATCACTGAAACGACTTGCGAAGAAAAAGTTGATCCGAAAAAAGGAAAAACTTTTTTTTCAAGCATCTCGTGTCTCTTTTTTTCTATCGCTAACTGAGGGATGAAAATATTCGACATGAAAAGGCAAACGAGCTTATACAAAATCTTTCCACAACAATACAAGAAAATTCTTCTTTTTGTTAACCTCCTTAATGGTTGCCATCGCATTATTAATGGAGAAATCGCTCGAAGAATGCGTAGCTGAAATTGATATTTCGAGAGTCTCATTTTGTTGATTGAAAATGAATGACGGAGTAAGAAAAAGAAACAAAAAAAAATTAATTGGATTTTGAAATAATTTGAATTTTTTCCCAAAATTATACCATTGAGAATTTTCACACTCGTTTAGTGAATAAATAAATTCAACAACTCATCATGACTTAATTTCAATTAATGATGCCATAAATAATTAATTCAAAGAAGCCCTCGAAATCATCTAATTCACAAAATTTATCTTCTTTTCGTCTATAAAAATTTTCTTTTCTCTTTCGATCGTCGCTGCTTAAATCAAACATCGATTTTCATCACATTTTCAAGTGTAAAGAAGAAAGACTGTGTGATGAAATGAGAAAGAGAGTCGAGAGATGAATTTCAAAATAAACACATCAAAAACTGACTTTTTTCGTGTTTTTACAGCCGTACTAGCGGAAGTGAATACTTTGCGTTGGATTTGAATATATTTGAAAATATTCATGCGTTCAACGACTGCGAGGAAAGTGCAAGGGAAATTTTAAAACTTTTTTGGTTGCGTGATATTTTTTAAAGATTTTTTTAATTCAAAAATTTAATTTAATTTAATTTTTAAAAAAATACGATAAAACTCCCCACGCTTTAATTCCGCAAAGTTACTGACCCTTTTGAACAGGAAATTGTCAGACTTCACTCACATGCTCGATGATGAATAATAAAAGCAGATTTTGCAGAAAGAAAAAAACTTTCACCCAACCAACCTCTAATGATTGATGATGACATGCTTTGAAGTTTCTTTCCCTCTTCGGAATTTCTGCTAAATTATCTGCAATGAATTATTCAATCTCAGAAGAAATAATTTGAATTTTTGATTTATTGGTAAATCGCGCAATTAATCACGACTCGCTCATAATTTAAATCTTTTTTTGCAGATAATGTTGCTTCCTTAGCAATGGGAAAAACTGCGCGACGGTCCATAGACATAGATGAACTGCCGTCGTCGCCATCGAGCTCACCATATCTCTACAAGAATAATAATAAAGAACAATCATCTGTTACCCATCAGCAATTTTGGTCGCACTACGATTTTCAAGTCGTTACACCGTCGATATCGAAGCCTGAGGCGGCGTTGAGGTTAGTTTATCTCATTATTTCAAAACACATATCAATTTTAATCGTGTACTTTAGAGTGAGGTGAAAAAACCTTGAGTGGATTATAAAAAATTCATGCAACTGATTAAATGGCTAAAAGAATTAGATGATGTAAATATTTACATCCATTCTCTCACTCACATTATAAACTATATAAGCCTTTTTTTAATAGAAAATTCCTCATGTACTTACTCACTCCATGCGTATGTTATTCTTTTCAGTCAAATTAAAAATGTTGAAAGTAAAACATCGAAGACTGCCATACCACCATTGTCAAGTTCAACTAAATCATCAAAGACGTCGCAAAAAGGTATTGCCGCCACACAAAAGCCATCGACGACAACATATAGGGCTTTCACCACCACATATCGATCAACGGCATCGACACGTAACTACATCTACTCGAATCGAAGTGATAAATTAACGGAACTGGATAGACTTAGAATGCGTGAGGAGTTTTTTGCCACTTATGATGTGATGACTGGAATAAGAATTGCGGCCACTCTCGGTGGCTTCTTCATTCTTATGGTTTTTCTAATCGTTTATAAGAGTCGAAGTTCTTCGGAAAAAGCTTTAGATGTGAGTGAATTTTAATTTTAGTACGTTAAAAATTTATTTTAATAAACTTTCCAGGATCCAAAGATTGTCGCACAGGCGGCCGCAACAGTGCAAGAGGAAGAGGATCGCGAGTTCCAGGAAGCATATGAGAAGACAGCATACTCCTTATATCAAGACGAGCTTGACCTTCCCATGCCTCTCGACTTCGATCTCAATCGCGATCGAATAACTTCATTAGGAAATGTTAGTTTCTCTAGTTGTCCACCGTATTTAATCAATGCAAATCTTAGATTTTCCTCAATAGGCGGTTACAGTACACTTCTCGAGCCGCCACGACGATCCTCTGACATGCCAAAGAATCGTCGTCAAAGTAGCTTAGAATCGTCATCATCTAGGATGCTTAGTGCCTATCATTTAAACGATCATTATAGTAATCAAAATGAAAATTTCTTCAATGAGAGCGATGGCGAGGAGGCGGGAGACGAGTTTGACCAGCGCTTTACCACAACCGCAGAAATTGCATCATATCCACATAGTTTACCTGTGCCAAGGGTGGGTGGCTTTCTAAATTCTGAATTTAAATTTTAAAAAGTCGTTAAATTATAAATTTATTAAATTTCTTTTTAGGCCCCCGACTCTCGTCGAAGTAGTGGCATGACGTGTTGTAGTACAGAAAGTTCTTACTTGGAACGAAGGTGTTCAGCAATAACATTAGGTTTAAGTTCGTTGGCTCCAATGTCGCGTGCCTCATCGCGTCGCGCAATTCGAGAGGCATGGGATCATGATTTACAACAACAATATCAATATCCCGGCATACACATCATCGAAGCAACACCAAAATCCTCACCGTGTCCGAGTGAGCGACAATCACATTTAAGTTGTAATCGTGAGATGGTCGGCAAAGAGCATATAAAAGTTCTGGATCGCTTTAAAAGACGAAGAAATGAAGATAATTCAATTGACTCCATAAGTGAATATCCCGATGAGGCAACAGCGAGTAATAATGGACATTTTTCCGAAAACATTGTCATCGCAAATGGCAGTCAGCTGCAGCAGAATTGCAATAGTAAAATTTTAGCATCGAGCAATCACGAAAATGAGGAGACGAGTCATAAAAGTAATAATAACAATAATAATATTGAGGGAGAGCGTCGAGCACCTCTTGCATCTCTTAGTTCATTTAAAATGTCATCAGCTGAATGTGCAGACTCGACGGAAGACGGTCACAATGCATCGGTGTTTGACGACGAATTAAGTTGCGCTGACACTGATGATGATATGGAGCAGTTTAGCACGGATAGTGATGAGATTAGCTTGCAAAGTCCACCATCGATCGATCAGCACGTGCCGAGTGGCGGAAGCACGATAAAATGTGATAACTCTTCAGTTATTAACGTTAAGAGTGAGATAACCTTAAAGGAACCTACGAAGGCATCGGAAGACATCGAAAGACAACAGCGATCAAATGACAAAACCACAACAATCACGCCAACGACGATACGACCCGTTAATTATTCATTAACTAGTGATAAGAAGATAAAATCCAACAGTAGCGAATGTGTTGCAATTTTAGATTATAATAATGAAAGAAACTTTTCTATGAAGCCATCCACATCATCATCTGCTGTGATTCTCGAAATGCCTGTGCTATTCAAGCAGGAAATTGAACAGGCAAAAGCAGCTTCGTCACATCATCTGCAAGATTCCTCCGAAACTCATCGATTGTTAGATCTTAACATTGATCCATCATTTGGCGATGGTGATCATAAAAGTGGCGGCAGTTCGAGTAATCGTAAATGGTCTAAAGAGACACTTTTCTGAGGTTTAAACTTTGACGCAATAGAAAACATTCCGAAGGTCTTTGCAAAGGGTTGGTGAAAATTTAATTTATCTAATCTCATTTTAAAAGTCACCATCCCTTGACATCATTTCTTTTCATCACATCTAACCGCTTAATTCTGCATTCTTTTCCATATCAATAAAAAAATATATTCAGAGAGTAAAAAAATGTTAATGTAGTGAAGAAAGAAATATTGAATTAAAAATAAAATAATAGAGAAATTCTGCGAAAATGAAAGATGTTATTTTGTGCTCGAGCGATAATTTTGATGTGAAGTGAGATGAGGCAAAAGAATGAAAGCCATGTGAGTTAAATTTGTTCACACTCCACAATGTGAAACGTATTAAGTAATTTTTAGCAATGAAATGATTATAAATCGAGAGCTTTTGTTGTGTCGTTTTTGTCTTCTGAGAAGAAAATTAAATTTAAAATTCATTAGAATATTTTTGCCTTGCGGAGTCGAGTTAAGGCAAAAAGAGCTTTGTTTTATTTTCGAAAGCTCACGGGAAAGCTTTAAACGCTTTTTAAAATTAAATGTTTAATCTAATTTAATTTTTATTTAAAAAAATTTTAAAGCTTAAAAATTTATAAATTGAGCTTTTTAAAGCTTTTATGGATATTAAAAAAGCTCATGACACTGAGTTTTTTATTTCAAATTTTCACAAGCTCTTCTAGATGATTTTAATAAAAGAAAACTTCTTAGCGAGACTAGATAATTTCTTATTAAAGCCCGATTGTTGATTTAGATAATTTTTCATAAAAGCTAAAATATTAAGAAAGAAAAATATTAGAAATGTGTTGAATATTTTTCTTGTGAATGAATAGCTCGAAAATATAATGAATATTAGCGCAAAAAATTATATGATTAGTGAATGTATGAAAGTTGTTGAAAAATCATTAATGTTTAAGAAATTTTCTTCTTTGCCAAAAAAGTAAATTTTTAAAAATTGCAATCGTGCACACAATTGCCAATAATTTAGCGTAATTTCTCTCACGTTTATAGTTTTTGGAAATAATTTTGGGAATTGAGTAGTTTAGGCATCACATCATCAAATCTCACACATCGACACGCACACATTTCCTTAAATACATTTTTATCTAGCAGTAATAAAAAAATAGACGACTATAAAATTGTTGAATACCCCACTTTCTACATTTACATGGACATGAATGCCTTCTTATACTTCAGAAAAAAATGTTAGAAGACCAATTTAGATGACTCTTTGGACATTGGAAAAAATTCTTTTAGAGTGAAAAAAAAATGTAAAAGCTTTAAACGAAAAATAATTTCTATATCATTGTAGATTTTATGCTTAAATATTCCCATTCCCTATCCTTTAAAATTATATTGCTTGATGATGCATGTTGCCAAAATAAAAAATATATAGAGATTCAGGGTAACAAAATGTTATATTAAAAATGGGATGGAAAAATGAATTCAATTTCTTTAAAGAGAAAAAAGTAGGAAAGTTTCTTTTTTTGTAAAATTTGCAGTAAATAATATATAAAGAGCTGTCTACTAAAAAAATATAGAATTATGAATTATAGTTTGTACAAAAAAATGAAGAAATAAAATTTAAATTTAAATGAAAAAAAAAACTTTTAATTAATTCCAACGTACTTTAAAAATTCAAAATGTAGCGAAAATAAAATCGAAGTTTTACTGTACGACACAAAAAAAAATCCTTTGAACGACACAAAAATATCAAAAAACGAAATAATAAGTCAATTGACCAAAATCAAGTGTTATTTTAATTCAGTAAAAGAAACAAAGCTTTAGACATCACGAAAGTCAATTGCGCTGACTGTAAAGAGCGCTCAAAATCGAAAACGAGACATTTAAAAAGAGAAAAAAAAACATTCAATGAAATATTATGAATTTATTTAGTAATTTTATCGTGTTTGGAGTGCTTATCGGCCTTAATCATGGCTTTTATGTGCCAGGAATTGCGCCGCGAGAATTTGCCGTCGGAGATTTAATAGGTAAGAAAGGATACTTTTTTTGGTGATGCTGGCAACTGGATGTTTTTTTTCGTAGACGTAAAAGCGGTGAAGATGACATCAAGCCGAACACAACTGCCCTATGATTATTATTCACTTCAATTCTGTCTCCCCAAAAATGGAACACTTCACTACAAAAGCGAAAATTTAGGCGAAGTTTTGAGAGGTAAAATTTTTTAACTGGATCTCTCATCGGATGTACCAACAATATCTTTTTACTTTTTTTAGGTGATCGAATCGTTAATACACCTTATGAGGTGAGAATGAATAAAAATATCAATTGTAAGCTGCTGTGCAACAGCAAGGAACTTCCCATAAACTGGGACATTCAACAATCTAAGAAGGTTGCTGAGCGAATAGAGCACGAATATTTTGTGCATCTGCTAGTTGATAATCTTCCAGTCGCGACTCGAATACGTAATCCCGACACGATGGAGACTCAGTATGAGCATGGCTATCGACTGGGCATGTTGAACAATGGCGAGCCGTATATTAATAATCATCTGAAGTTTATGCTCTCTTATCATATTCATAGCAAGTGAGTGAATCAAAGGAAATTTTGTGTCAGTTTAATGAATAATTGTGAATTGCAGAGACCAATATCGCGTTGTTGGCTTTGAAGTTGAGACATTGTCCGTTGATCAGGGTGAAGTAAAATTCGAGGGCGACATTTGCAACTTTCCCGACAATCCTAAGCCCCAGCATGTTAATAAAAACGATCACACGTCACTTTTCTTCACTTATTCGGTTGTGTGGAAGGAATCGCAAGTCAAATGGGCTTCGAGGTAAAAGAAATTAAGTAATTAATTAACTTATTAAATTACACATCACTAACATTGCCGTAAAGGTATTTTAAAATGCCCTATTAACCAACGCTGATGGTAGAGGGGGTTGGCCCGACATCAGTTCTCACAACGATTATCTAATTGTATTTATTCCAGAGGGGTTGTCGAACCGGGCTTATCGACTTAGAACTCCAAGAGCCCGCAGACCCGCTTTCCGAGGACGGGAATATGGGGGGTTGGACTCTCTCCTACTTCGGAGTGGCCACCAATCGTCATCAATTAATTAACTTATTAAATTACACATCCCTTATTTTAGATGGGATTATCTTCTCGGCATGAATGACGTTCAAATTCATTGGTTCAGCATCATCAATTCGCTGATTGTTGTCTTTTTCTTATCAGGTACGACCTAGAAATTTATTAATATCAATGTTGTTTAAAGATTATCTCTCTTTTAGGCATTCTGACCATGATCATGGTGCGCACTCTTCGTCGAGATATTGCGAAATATAACACAGACGATAGTTTCGAGGACACACTTGAAGAGACTGGCTGGAAATTAGTTCATGGAGATGTTTTTCGTGCACCACGTCATCCGCGATTATTTGCAGCTGTCATCGGAACGGGAATCCAAATTTTTTTCATGGCATTTATCACGATTTTCGTGGCTATGTTGGGCATGCTTTCGCCATCGTCGAGAGGTGCACTTATGGAGGCCGCAATTGTATTGTTTGTTTTCATGGGACTGTTAGCGGGATATTTTAGCGCTCGTCTCTATAGAACGATGAAAGGAAAGGATTGGAAACGAACAGCCTTTTTGACGGCGACATTTTTCCCTGGTATCGTTTTTACAACATGCT
The DNA here is from genome assembly GCA_038502055.1 of Tanytarsus gracilentus. Classification (NCBI taxonomy): domain Eukaryota; kingdom Metazoa; phylum Arthropoda; class Insecta; order Diptera; family Chironomidae; genus Tanytarsus; species Tanytarsus gracilentus. The sequence goes on along the minus strand of JAXRKN010000044.1, from coordinate 10,887,939 downwards.
TCTTCCTCAATTTCTTCATTTGGAATAAAAGCAGTTCGGGTGCCGTTCCATTTTCGACGATGATTGGCCTTCTTCTGCTATGGTTCGGCATCTCTGTTCCTTTGGTATATCTAGGCTATTACTTTGGCTATCGAAAGCAATCCTATCAGCATCCCGTGAGGACAAACATGATCCCTCGACAAATTCCAAAGCAGCCACTGTACATGAACATTATCATGTGTACACTTATGGCCGGCATTCTGCCCTTCGGTGCGGTCTTCATCGAGCTCTTCTTCATATTCAGCGCAATCTGGCAAAATCAATTTTATTATCTTTTCGGCTTTCTATTTCTCGTCTTTTGCATTCTCGTCGTGAGTTGCGGGCAGCTATCGATCGTGATGACTTACTTCCTTCTTTGTGGTGAGGACTATCGATGGCACTGGAGATCGTTTTTCGTTAGCGGTGGCAGTGCTGTTTACATCCTCTTCTATAGCGTCTTCTATTTCTTCATTAAACTTGAAATCACCGAATTCATTCCCACAATTTTGTACTTCGGATACACCTCCTTAATGGTTCTCATGTTTTATCTGCTCACCGGCACTATTGGATTTGTATGTGCCTACAGCTTCATTCGCAAAATTTATTCTGCCGTTAAAATTGATTAAATATCTGCTTTAAACTTTTTATATAATTTATTTTTAAAGTTGCGCCATTAAGTCAAAAAATCCACTCATTGATCTTCACACACGTAACTCAGCAATTCAATTGAATTTACCATTGTAGCTCACAAAATCTGATTGATGTGTAAAAAAATTTAATAATCTTAATTTAGATTAGAAAGTTATTCGAAAAAAAAGTGAAAAAATAATTGAAAATGTTTAGTTAATAAGAAAAAAAATCTATAAACAATAAAATAAATTAAATAAAGATTTTATTTCTCTTTTCTTTTAAGTTTTACTTGGGCAATTTGTTCGAGTATGCCCACTTTGGCGACAAATTGAACACTTACGGGGTGCTCGAGCACCGGAATTACTTGAATTATTATTACTATTATTACTTCCACCGAAGGAATTTGATGCCTGCTGATCATCCCACTGAAAGAATTTGCAAACTCCTTTCGCACACTTGAGAAATGATCGATTCTGATTCGGTCCATCTTTCTTACAAATTAATCGCTGTGTTGGTTCATTGCAATTGCATCGCACGGAGCTAATTGATGGCCGCTGATTTCGATTGTTTGAACTTGTGCTTTGATTTCCCCAACGCGGAGGCGGCGGCGGAGGTGTCTGACTATCGTCATTGTTAAACCAATTTCGACGATTTTGTGATACAGTTGTTGGTTGTGTTGGATGGGGTTGTGCGATATTTGTTCCGAAATTGCGAGCTTGATTGTTATTAAAATTTTGCTGATGGATGGGCGCACTTGCAGCACCGACAATATTTCCGAGAAATTTAACCGAATCGTGATTAACTTTGAGGAGAGTTCGAAGCGGACCGTCACAAAAAAAGCATGTGATGTAGTTAAAGCCATCAATCCGAGAGTACAATGGATTTTCATCGACCATCGCCATCATTGTGGCTTGTTTGAATTTTAGTCGAACCTAAAATATTGAGTTAAAATATGTGTGATAAATTCTTGTTAATAAATCTCACCTTATGACTGTCACACGTTGTGCATTTTTCATCGAGACTCACAATCTCTTTAAGATCATTATCAAGCCATATGGCGTGTTTGCAATTTGGATATCCCTGGCAGGAAATGAATGATCCACTGTTATCCTTCTTATTTCTAATGATCATCGAGCTTGTGCGGCATTTTGGACACTTGAAAAGCTCATGGACGGTAGTTATAATCATGGGATCATTATCTACCTCCATCGGATCTTCTTCAAATCGATTCGCCATCGCTCTATCGAGATCTTGAATTTTCTGAATGATTGTTTGAAAGCAAGTTCGATAGATTTCAATTTGCTCGCTTAAGACTTCGGCTGGATTTTTTGTGCCCTCACAGATGCGCTTTAAATCAACTTCCAGTCCAGCACGTAGTTGAGGCTTAGAGAGTGTTAAATTCATGACTTCATATCCTTCCACCAAAGCCATTCCGAGCTTACCGGGTACCAACTGACCATTATTAACTTCTCCAATGTATTCGCGATCTTTAATAGTTGCAATATGTTCAGCATGAGTGGCATCAGTTCCAATGCCATGCTTTTCCATTAGTCCAATTAAGTCTGCTTCTGTTAAAAGCGATGGCGGTGAAGTTTGACCCTTCTCAATGTCTAATTTGGTCGGTACGAATGTGCTGTTAATCTCATAATTGTGAATTTCTTTTCCACTCCATTTATCGTAGATATAAACGTCAAGATAATTTCTCTCGTATATCACAAGGCCGGTGGCATTAAATTCCTCGCCTCCCATTTCAGCATTGACCAGAGTCTCCGATCCGACGGCATCCTTACTAACACACGCTAAAAAGTGTCGCGTGATCAGCTCATAAACTTTCTTCTCATCGCCAACAAGTGTATCCGAGAATTTTGTTGGATGAATTGGCGGATGCGCTTGATCACTTTTATTTCCATTTCGAGGATTTGGTCCCCAATCGATCACTCTTTGAGCAAACTCTCCCCACTCACGATGAGGAATTTGCATCTCAACCAATGGCACTAGATTAATGTCCTTTGAAAATTGATTTGTCTCCGTACGCGGATAACTAATCAGTCCCTGCGTGTAAAGTTTCTCAGCTATTGTCATGATTGTCTTCGCAGTGAGTCTCAATTTTCTCGAACCCGTCTTCTCAAGCTCCACCGTGTCCATTGGCTGCGGCCGCCACTTATTTTTGGGCTTCTGTTGAACATTCATTATTCGAGCTTGTTCTGCAGCGACGCATAAATTCAGCAATGCCCTACAGCAGTCTTCGTCAAAGAAACGATTTCGAGCCCAATTAAAGTCAACTGTCAAGCTATTAATTTTGTGCTGCAATTTAATCTTCCAGAAGTCACTCTTAATGAATCTCTCAATCTCTCGATAGCGATCGGCAACAAATCCGAGTGTTGGAAATTGACACGAGCCATACGAAACGAGCCTATTCTCCTCAATTTGATTTGGGAACTTTTGCTTAAGTCTTAAAGTTTGAAAGCGTGTAAATGCAGCGCCGATGCGAAGATCAAGTTCACTTCTTACATCAACCGCTAAACTCTGTCGCTGATCGGGTGCTTGAAGATTATTCACCGCTCGAGTAATTGATGCAGCAGTCATGTCCGAAAATTTCGCTCGAAATATCTCAATGTTGGGTTTAATAGCTTGACACACTTCAATCACCTCGTATCCAATATTTTCACCTTCTCTATCGCAATCAGTCCAAATAACGAGGCCTTGGCATGTCCGAACTTCTCTTTCGAGTTGTCTCTTGATCGGATCATTTCGTTCGTCGCAAGTCTTTACTATTGGCGCATCGAAAAGCTGTTCCGGATTGCAGCCTTTCCAGCTTCGATAGGTTCCGGCGAAATCCTTGTTCAGGAGATGACCAGAAACTGATGTCATGACAACTTGGGATTGTTGACCTCGAATTTGAGCTTCAAACTCGTAGATTTTGTTAAATTTCGCGATGCCATCGCGCTAAAAGTTTGATTTAAAGTCAGTTACAGCTTTAATTTTATAAAACTTACGAAATTACCCGCTGAGAACGTCCTCGCGAAAGAAATCCAGCGATCGTTTTTGCAGCATCATTTTTTTCCGCCACAAAAAGCCACTTCATCTTAGATCTTGAGCTACAATATGTCCTAGTGACGATGAGGATGCGAGCTAACATTGATTTTAATGCACAGCATTCACTGACAATTATTTAATTGATGTAAAAATGTGAAATTAAATTCAAATTTTTTTGTTTTGATTTTTTGCCGGCGCTCAAATTTTTTTGCAGGGTTTTCTTCTTTTTTTTCAAAAGGGGATGACAAAAGCACCAAAAAAATAATTTTTGTAAATTTTTATTAAAATCTTTTATATGTTAAGATTTTTTTTTTGTTAGTTTATTCAACTCTTCATGAACATGATAAAACTAATGAGAGAAAAGCGAAAATTTATTTATAAATGAATATGATTTGATATTAATTAGTCCTTAGTTGATAATCGCCATTCTGTGTAATGTATCGCACCCACGGTAAAGCTTGATAGCCACTCTTTTCGATAATTTTTAAATATCTTACTTGTATTCCGCTTACAGTGCTAAATTAAAGATTACGAAAAGGTGTCAACGTTCAAAAAACCATGTTAATTTTTGCAAGCAGGAGAAAGTATTTTTATGGTGCTATTAAATTTGTATAATGTTTATTAAAAATTTGACTTGCAACGTGAGGAAGCAAATCAAATTTAAATCTGAAAAGCCATTGAGAAAATCTATAAGTAATAAATACGAACGAAGTTGTCATATAACATTTTTAGCTTTTCATGTGAAATTAATTTGCCGGAGGTTTTTTTAATGAAAATGTGTTAAGCGATGTGTGCTGAGATGCTTGCATATTTTGTTGCATATATCGCAGACGCGATAAGGTTGCCTGCTGATGCTCTTTAAGCATTGATGCACTGTTCGCACGCTGTAAATTTTGTTGTACTTTGAGCAAGTAGCTGCATGCTTACCGTGCATATGTGCTAGATGCTGATAAAGCCTGTACTTAACAGCAAATTTAGCTTCACATTTGTTACAGGTGTAACTCGCGTGCATAAGCGCCTTGTGCAAATTTAATTGTCTGAAGTTGGAGAAATGCCACAGATACACATTCGGAAACAAGAAAAATAGATTAACTTTTTAAATTTTTTAAAATTTTTAAATACACACCTAGTTGTCGACAAATACCGTGGGAGGCGATCCGCCGTGGATGTCTCGAAACGTCTCTCGTATGCCTTCTTCGACAATCAAAGTAAAATTAAAGCCACAGAAATCATGTTCTTGGTTTTCGATCGCGAATTCACTTATGAGGTTCAACGATTTCCAAAATGCAATGTATGACGATCTCTCCTTGTTTACAGGCGTAATGATTCGCTGAAAATAGTTACCGATGTGTGCATAAATTAGCGCCGTCTCAATGGTGAGATTTATTGGAAGAATTCTGTAAATTACTTCCAGTGCAAGAAGAAATTCAAGCAACAATAGCGTTTCTCTCAATAATCCGATATCATGAATATTTCCGTTCACGCAAAAACTGCCAATCAGAAAGGCAATTGTTCCAGCCATAAAATAAAAAAAGAGCACATTTCATTACAGGCATTTGAGTCACCAGTAAATCGCTATAAAAAAACAAGAGGGCTGCAAACGCTTCCATTTCCAATACCCCATAGAAATACCAACTCCTTCAATGCATTAGCACTCCTCCGCCATGATGACATTCCTCAAAAATATCAATGAAATCATTCCTGATCAAAACGAGTCAACGACATACATGAAGCATAGTTCTGAAAAAGACATTATGCACCCTGCCGGCCATGATACATTCTTCAAAAACATCAATGCAATCGATTCCTGATCAACAACGAGCAACGACATACATGAAGCCAATTCTAAAAAGCATTAGGCACACTCCCCATGAGGACACCCAAAAATCTCCATTCATTCCGCAAATACGAGTTCAACAACCCATGAAGCCAATAAGAAAATTTATGAAAGACATTTTCACCAACGGTTCTTGGAGTCACCTCAAAACTAAAACTCCACAACAAACCAAAACAGTTTACCACAAACCCAATCAAATCCCCACCTCTTAAATCTCACAAACTAAAAAGTGAGAAAGGAGAAAGAAGAAAGAAGAAAGAAGATGACAAAGCCAACCCCAACAACCGATTTCAAATCTTTTCCCTTTATTCACCTATCATTTAATATTTTTGGTATTGCACAATGTAATGTCTTGGCACTAGGGGTCAAAAACAGGTTTTGGAAAAATCCAAAATTAATATATAGCGGAGCTATAATAAAATAATTAAAAATGCAAAATTGAGGACACCAAAATCATACATTTGTTGATGCATTATCACCCAACCACGCTATGAAATCGAAAGAAATCCAGCGATCGTTTTTGCAGCATCATTTTTTTCCGCCACAAAAAGCCACTTCATCTTAGATCTTGAGCTACAATATGTCCTAGTGACGATGAGGATGCGAGCTAACATTGATTTTAATGCACAGCATTCACTGACAATTATTTAATTGATGTAAAAATGTGAAATTAAATTCAAATTTTTTTGTTTTGATTTTTTGCCGGCGCTAAAATTTTTTTGCAGGGTTTTCTTCTTTTTTTTCAAAAGGGGATGACAAAAGCACCAAAAAAATAATTTTTGTAAATTTTTATTAAAATCTTTTTTATGTTAAGATTTTTTTTTTGTTAGTTTATTCAACTCTTCATTTTATACATGAACATGATAAAACTAATGAGAGAAATAGCGAAAATTTATTTATAAATGAATATGATTTGATATTAATTAGTCCTTAGTTGATAATCGCCATTCTGTGTAATGTATCGCACCCACGGTAAAGCTTGATAGCCACTCTTTTCGATAATTTTTAAATATCTTACTTGTATTCCGCTTACAGTAAAATAGGGAATTTCAAATTTCACTTGAATCGGCGGCTTTCCTTCGGTATCTTCACCTTTAACCGATGGCAATTGAAATTGAGCACGCATTAGATACTCTTTGCCACCCGGGAATGATTTAATATTCCAAATGATGGCATTCTGTTCTGGATTGTATTTGCAGCTGCCAACAGTTGTCTTAAATTTTGGTGTGTCTGCATCGGCAGGCACTGGAATGATGATTTCAACATTGTTGGCTGTTGATCGTCGCTTGAATTGAGATTTTGCCTTAATCATGTACTCAACGCGACTATGTGCATGTCTCTCGATTACCGATTCAATCCACAGCAATGGTTTGATCTGATTGCTATTGCGATAGGTCATCAACTCGAACTCGCCATCGGGCGGAATAAATGAAATCGTACGATCATTTTCGAATCTCGAGAGTCTCACGCACTGATGAAATTTCACGTCTTCAAGCTCAATTGACTTTGACTTTCCGCGGCCAGTTGACTCGAAAAGAACTTTATCGTTGAGCCCAAGACGTAGCTCGGGCATTCCTGACAGATAAACTCGCATCTTAATGCATCCTTCAATTTCACTCCTTAAAACCGTTCCATTTTGATTAGCTAGAACATTTACGCTCTCGATGACGTCGAGGAAGACTTCATTTTTACGATACTTGATACCTTCCGAGCGCCATGAAACGGCATTTGTGACTGCCATAGGAATGCGTGGCTGAATCTCCAACTTATGACCCTCTTGCGTGATATACTCTTGAAGAATCTTACTATCCGTTGTCTGAGGATAGCCGAAATCGATTAGTTCATCGAGCAGTTCGTAAATGATGACGAAATTGTCTCTAATTGATTCCTCCTCGAGCTCCTTAAAATACTCTGTAAATACTTCAACGATTTTATGTAGCATTGTAAAAATTAGGGCGATATTGGCGTTCTTCGTCATTGTCGAGACAATATACAAATTGCTTGTTTTGATGTAAGCAAACGTGTGATCTTGAGCTTGAAGAAGTGGATTTAAATTTCCTTCCTCCTCTAAAATAATGAAATTTTAGAAACTAATGAGTCACGACTTGTGATATAATTTTAAAATTATTTACCTCGTTCCATTAAGAGTGGCATAAACTTGTCAATGACATTACTGTCCAATTCTCCGCGATAATTTCGCGCTACCAGCACCTTTCCTTTGAGATCCAGCACAAATATTTGATTAAACATGATGGTCTAAATTTAAATTAATTTAATTTCATGATATTTAATCAGACCAAGAATTATTTTAGGATGACACTATGAGATAATTTCATTCAATCGTGTGCAAGTTTCTTTAAAACTCGTTAAATTTAGCTTTAAGTTTGTTTTAAAATTAATTCCCTTTACTCGATTAAAAACTTGATACCGTAGCTAATAAAAAATATCATTTCGAAAATTGTATCCTTAACATTACCAGCTCCACGAGGTTTTATGTGATTTTCAATACAAAATTACCCTTTGGTGTAAGTCGAAATATCTCTAAATGTGAGCACATTCAACATTCGATGATAATTAGACTTTAAATGATAAAAGTCATATCTACCAAACTGCATCAATAGATTTTGGAAATAAAGAGGAAATATTAAGCTGTGGTTCCTCAAAGTTTAGTAAAATTCAGCATTAAAAAACTTCTGCGGAACCGAACAGAACCGACATACGAATATCAGAAAATGTAGATAGATACATGAGCAACCATTTAATATATATAAGTGATGCCGGGAAAAAGCCGGAAATTAGGCTAATTTCCACTTTAATAAAATGCATATTTTCGCAAGGAAAATTTATTGAAATTCTTTGTAATCATTGAAAGTTAAATTAGTAGGCTAATGAATTTCTTTATTGATGCTAACTATTTTTTGAGTTTGCAGCTCAGTAGGAGGTTGGGGTTAACTTAAAATTTGATTTTGAGTGATAGAAAACTAAACCATTCGATAAAAATTATATATTTTCAAGGAAAAAAATATTTTTTTACTCGAAAAAAAAATTTGATCTTAGTATTCGAAATTTAACTTGCGCACGTTTGAATGAAATTATCTCATCGATGAGAAAAAGTTGAAAAACATTTTAACTTACTTTTTTGTCTCTAAATATATGTTTAAGCTAAACAATCTTGAATTTTATATTTTTCTCTTGTGAAATTTTAAAAAGTAAATATTGCGAAGACAGGGTAACTCAGAAAATGGTGACACGTCAATTTGATTTGAATTTTAAAATGCCGTTACAAATAAAACCAACTCAAAATTTAACCTCAAACTTTCGGAATCTTTAAAATACTTCAAAAATTTCTCTTTTCTTTATTTAATGGAACCTTTTTTGGTCTTGAGAAAGACCATTTTTTGTCATTTTCTTTAAACTTTAATTAATCTTCATTAAATCTTCTACTTTAAGTTCGTAACAGAGTCAAAATTTATTTCGATGATGTGTACTTGGTCACGGCCTTTGTTCCCTCAGAGACGGCATGCTTAGATAACTCTCCTGGCAGCAATAATCGAACGGCAGTCTGAATCTCGCGGCTCGTGATTGTTGAGCGCTTATTATAGTGTGCCAACCTTGAAGATTCCGAAGCAATGCGCTCAAAGATGTCATTCACAAAGCTATTCATGATGCTCATTGCTTTCGATGAAATTCCAGTGTCCGGATGAACCTGCTTGAGCACTTTGAAAATGTAAATGCCATAAGATTCCTTTCGCCTTGCTTTGCGCTTCTTCTTTCCCTCTTCGCTGTTGCCCTTCCTGTTGCCCTTTACTACCGTCTCCTGAACATTCGCCACCTTTGTGGTAATTTGCTTTGCTGCTTTTCCCTTTACCATTTTTCAAATTTAATTTTTCTTTAGTTGTTATCACTTTGACTTTCTCGAAATGAATGCGTGGTCATCTCATTTGCACTCCTTTTATAGGCGATTTTACGCGAGCGAGAGCATTTGAGTTGTTGGGGTGCGTGAGAGTATAAAAGCGAGAACTTTTTGGTGCATTCTCATCAGTTGAGTTTTAGTGATCGCTAGCTTAACACACACAAACTTTTAAAAATCTTAAAGATGTCTAACAAATCAGAATCTGTGGTAGGAGGAAGTCGTTCGAAGCGTGCCGGAATTGTCTTTCCAGTGGGTCGAGTTCAACGTCTCTTGAGAGATGGCGGCTATGCTGATCGTATTGGTGCGGGTGCTGCAGTCTATCTAGCTGCCGCTCTCGAGTACTTAACCGCTGAAATTGTGGAATTGGCCGGAAATGCTGCTAGGGACAATCATAAAGTGAGAATTCTTCCTCGACACATTCAATTGGCGGTGCGCAACGATGAGGAATTAAGTAGACTCCTTAACAATGTCACAATTTCACAAGGAGGTGTCTTGCCGAACATTCACGCTGTTCTCTTACCAAAGAAAACTATAAAGAAAAATTCAGGCTCCGAGGAGCAGCCCGACGACGATGACTAGGACAACGAAAATTGACTTAGTTGAGTTGACTCTGCATTGACAAAACGGTCTTTATTAAGACCAAAAAATATCTTGTGGAAAAGAGGAAAAATTTTGAATGCATGAAAATTTTGTGTCTGAAATTGAAAAGTGTGCAAATAAAATTCCTTTGTGGCATTGCTTTGACCTTGAACGTCCTTATCCTGAATATCAAAAAAAATGCCCACGTGGCAAATCAAGAAAATTTCATTAACACTCTAAAATAAAGTCAAGTGAAGTCGATTGAAAAATTCTTCTTTAATTAAGCAATTTTTGGTTTTAAAAAAAACCTTTTTAGTCCTTTAACATTTCTTCTTTTTATTGTCTAATAATTTTTCTCTTTAAATTTTCATTTTATCCTCCAAATCCATATAAAGTTCTTCCCTGCCTCTTGAGGGCATAAACCACATCCATAGCCGTGACAGTTTTTCGTTTAGCATGTTCAGTGTAAGTGACAGCATCTCGAATTACATTTTCTAAGAAAATCTTTAGCACGCCACGTGTCTCTTCGTAGATGAGTCCCGAAATTCTCTTAACACCACCACGACGAGCTAAACGTCTGATTGCAGGCTTAGTTATGCCCTGGATGTTGTCGCGAAGCACTTTGCGATGTCTCTTAGCGCCTCCTTTTCCAAGTCCTTTTCCTCCTTTTCCGCGTCCTGTCATTTTTCCTCTTTGATTTTTTCAAGAACTTTATTGATGAACAACTAAAAACTGAATGATGAAAGCATGCCGATTTGACGCTTTTTTATAGAGAAAAATCCCCGAAAGACTCTCATGCTCTCGCTGGGGTAAATGTGAGTATAAAAAGAGAAAATATCAAATCACACGAGTCATTAAGCTTGAGAAAGTAAAGGGCTTTATGTCTGGCGGTGGAGGAAAAATTCGTAGGGTTCCTGAAACCCGAACAAAACGCGCAGGCTTAACTTTTCCAGTGGGTCGAGTTCATCGTCATTTAAAAAAAGGAAATTATGCCGAACGCATTGGAGCTGGAGCGCCCGTTTATCTCGCTGCCGTTTTAGAATATTTAACTGCAGAGATTCTGGAGCTGGCTGGAAATGCAGCACGTGACAATAAGAAGACACGAATCATACCACGCCACATCCAGCTTGCAGTTCGTAACGACGATGAGCTCAATAAAATATTGCAAAATGTGACAATTTCACAAGGAGGTGTGCTGCCCAATATTCAAGCGGTTCTTTTACCAAAGAAATCGAAGTAGGTTTGAAAAAATTAAATTAAGATAGATTTAATTATTAAGATTCAGTGCTTAAAAATTTTTATCATTCTTGCTGGGCATGAAAAATTGAAATCTTTGAATTATGAAAAATGAATTGAGTTAAAAGGTTAAAAAGTTAAAAAGTTTGTAAAATAATCGAAAAATAAATTGAATTATCCTGAATTTAAGCAAAAATTTTATTGTTTTGAATTTCAGCTAATTGAAATCGAACGAATTAAGTCCACGTTGATATTGGAACAATAAAAATTAATTTTATTTTTTAAAAAATTATTTTTAATTTTTTTATACAAAATTTTTAAAATTTCGAGGAAGAATTTTTTTCATTGCTTTAATAAAATTATTAAATAGAAAACGCTTCCCGATTTGATGCATTAATTTTGATTGCAGCGAGGAGATCCTGTTTAAATCTCACAAATAATTTTCCCTTTTTCCACGGATTTTGAAGGTCGAGTGGCTTAAAGTCATCACGAAAGCAACGCTCTCGACCTGCTCCAATAACGGCGACGAGACAAAAATCGTTGAGTTGGTTAGCGCCATAAACAGGCCCGTCTCTTCCTTTCAGCACAACCGCCATATTTAATTGCTTCACCACAAGGTCAACCAGTTCTCTCGCTGTCGTCTTTTTAGTACATTTGAGTTTCAGAGAAGTTCCAGCTGCCAAGCCCGTATCATAAGCAGCATAAATTTGCAGAATTGAACTGTTATTGTTAGCCTCGATGGCATCATGATTCACATAATCTCGCTCAATTAACATTTCCTTAATTTCACTTTCGATATCCGATGACTCGCTCGTGACATTGAAAGTTGACGTTTCACCTATGAAAAATAAAATCTTTAAAAATTTTTAAAACTAATTTTTAAAAAATCCCACCTGAGTCTTCAATTTGCTTAAAAGCATCGATGGCTCGCCAATTAGGTGATTCACTATCTTCAGATTTCCTTTGGCAAATTGATTGAACATTTTTTCGGTGTACATCACTCCACTGGAACTGCTTGCTACTTTTGCCAAAAGATTTATTGGATGTTGAATTTTTATCACTTCTCGATGATCGTTCAAGTGGAGTCTTCCGAAAGGGCGATGAAATCATCTCAATCGCTTCGTCTTCGACAATAATTAAGGGATCGCGATTGAAACTCTGATTGTGCGCTTCATTTTGTATTGCGTTTAGAGTTGGCTTCAGAAATGTGACGAGTGTCGACTCCTCTTCCGCATGATATTTTTTGATGTCCTTCTTCGATGATTTTGGATGGTGGGATACACGAAGTTTTGATTTACTGGGCGAGAGATCACTGTTGGCCTTTTGAACCTCCGTTGGATGCTCGGTAATTGCTTGAGTTGTGACTCGATGGACCACTAAGCCATTTGATTTGTTGCTCGATTCACTTATCGTTGGATTTATGCTTGTCGGTCGTTTCCTTTGATGTGAATTTGAAGTTGTCTGTCCTTTCTTTCTCACCACCACGAGAGTGTCTTCACTTTTTGATGTTGGCAGGCGAGGTATTTGAAATTCATTTTGTTCACCCGCTGAATAATAATTTGAGTCTATCGAAGCTTTTCTACTTGGCTCGGGTGCTGTCGCTGTCGAAGTTGAGGAAGTGACAGCAGCGACCTGTGTTTCAATACTGTTGAGTAACTGTTCGGATTTTGAGTGTTCCGTTAAAGCTTCGGAGCCTCGAAATGTTTGTGGACCAGCCCACGATCCCCTCACTGGTGATCTCACGTGAAATCCTCGTAGTAGAGTATCGGGCATTTTAAAGAAAATACTGTAGGTTGAGACAAACTCGAGAACCTTCTGGATATCCAACTTGCCGCTCTCTTTTGATCGATAAAATGAAATCAAATCTGTCATCCATCGAACGCTCTTCCATGTTGAATTTAGTTCACTCATTGTCTCCTCAAGGTGCTTAAGCTTATCTTTGGATATTTGAATTTCATCATTGCTGAATGCCTGACGTCGCTTCATACTCGCGGTGATCATATCGAACTCGGTTAGGAATGAGAGACGTGCATATTTCTGTAGGAGCGAGTGCTGATATGTGTTGAATTGAATCATTTCGTGAGTAATGAGCGGAAGGGTGATAAGATCCGAACGTTTAATGGAGAGGTCGTCATTTGACGAGTCTAAAATTAATTTAAAATTATTTAATTTAATACAATTCGACAAGAGTAACTCACCTTTTGATACGATGGTATCATTGCATGGCGATGGACACACGATAAGAAAGCTCACATCTTCATTGAGCTCGACAACTTCAGTGTCATAAATTCGATGCCTCAGTGCATCTTCATAGTCAATGTTCATTAATTTTAGTAACCTATTGAGTGAAAGCTTGAGACTTTCGATAAAATTTTCCTGAGCTTGCGATAACTTTCCTTCCTTATCGCGCTCTAAATTCGATTTTAAAATTGACCATTCTTCAGCCGAAATGTGAGGATTGTCACGGATTTTACAGTTCGGAAGCACATTTGGATTTTTAGCTTGACAAACAATCTGTATTGAGTCCATTGAAGTGAATAATTTTAGATAGCCGAGATAGAGGCCACGCGACAGTTTCACCTTAGATGCATGATAAAAGCTAATTTGACTTTGAATGGAGTTGAGAAGAATTTCATTGATGGGACTGTCGTCGAGGAGCTGTTGGGTAACTTTTTTCTGTAGTTTACTCATCGACATCCAGCGTGTGTGCAGTGTTGATGCTTTTGGTTCCTTAAAGTATAGGGCACAACTCAGTACCATCGTTCCATTTGAATCTTTTAATGGTTTATAATAAAATTGACCAAGTTCCGTTATTCCAAGAGAGATTTGCATCTGATGAATGGCATTGAGAATTTTAAATCGAAATTGCATTTTGCTCGATGTATTTTTCTCCATTTCAACTCGTAAATTCTTGGCATCCTCCCACGATGTTGAAATTTTCATTAGCCAATAAAAGTCGGCATTAAAATTAGATGGGTATGTCTCATCAATCTCTATTACGGGAAGAAAATCTTCGTTTGTCACCAAAATTTTTTCATCAGAAAAGATGATGCAAGCGAGATGAATGCCACGGCGAAGAGACTTTTGGAATTTAGTGACGGTTGTGAAGAGGTGCTTGATAGCGTGCTTCTTTTTACGTCTAAAATTTTATAATATAGATCCGTTAACAAAATAATCCTGGATTTAATTTAAATCTAGGATTAATAAATTTAAATCCTAGATATAAAATTTTAATTCTTATCGTTTCAACTTTTAATTAAATTCAAAGATTAAGATAAAATTATTTTAATCACCTTTGATCCTCGCAAGAAGGTTCGTCGATTCTCGTATGCTGCACATTTTTGAAAATGTTTTCGAGGGTATCACGTTGTGCCAAAAATAATGAATCTCGAGGATTCTCTTCAATATCTTTCCAGCTTGATGGAACGACGCTTAGTGGATTTGAAATTTTGTACGTTCCATGTCCTTTTAAATTTCCACTACAAGCTCTAAAAAAATATCTTCTACGTTGCACTAGATTGTCCAGTAGGAAATTCACTCCCATTGTTCCTTGAAAAATATTCCACTCGCTGATTGTCTTCTCCGCAATAACAATTGAAAAGTCTTCCCGAGGCGAATATTGAACTACAAATGAGAAGAAAAATTAAAAACACAATGAAACAGATCATCATTAGCAGTTGTTACACGTTTTGATGGGTGTCAAATAAAAAACATTTACTCACCTCGAAATGTTGTGCATATCGTCTCCTCAATTGGCTCCAATATCTTGATCAGAACTGAGTTTGTTCCGACCACATCTGTGTGCGATAAAAAATGTATCAAAATGAGTTTAAAGTTTGTATTTTTCTTTTGTTGTCGAGATTATCAAATACACATAAAAAATTATGAGTGCTTTATTTACTGTGAAAAAATATTCGCAATTGTATTGTGGACAAATTTTCGACTTACCGATAGTAAACGAGAAGGGAGGATCGGGTGCACGAAGTCGCTGCCAGCCGTTAATCATTTTTCTTATCAATTTAATTCGCCTCTCGACGATGATTTTCTCCGACTCCAATCCCACGCTAATTTGACCGCTCGATGATGTCGACGAGGAGTTAATTTGCGAGAGTTTTTTTTCGCTTTCGGCCAGAAGTGCATTGAGATGACTTTCGATGTTTTCGGGTGGAAAATTGCCGGTTTGAGCGCCATGCTGGAGGAGAATTTTTGTGATTTGTCGGCTATTGAGAAGCACCGCGAGATCCAACACTGAAAAACCATCGTTGTTCAACGCATTGACGTTGAGATGCTTTTGTTCGAGAAGAGTTTTGAGGTTTTCATATTGATTTTCCTCGACACACTCAAAAAGTGCTAAAAATAAATTAAAAATTTAACGGTTTTTTTACATAATTTTCAATTTTTTTAATGGTCATCTAGGTTGCACTTAATTTAATTAAAACCATGCAATTACACACTTACCATAAGCGGAACTCGGCTCGAAACTCTTGTTCACATGACCATATTTATACTTTTTATTAACCTTGAAGTTTTCACTTGTCGTAGTAGTCGCGGTGTTTTTATTGAATTCCTTTAGCACTCCATTAGATGAGCTTACAACATCACTTTCAACAGCATTCGTCGCTTTATTTTGCTGGAGAAAATTAAATCCTCCGATATGCATTTTTTCGCTCTTTTTATCTTCACTGCTTTTCACGACATTTTCATTTTGATGACTCGATGGCAAGCTAATTTCTATGAAGAAAAATTTTAAAACAATCGAAACGGTTTGTAAGTCGCGTGCGATAAGATAAAACTATAATTGAGTACTGTGAGATGAATGAGAGACTCATGTAGTTATGATCAATGTGCGAAATATGTCATAGCTATGCGAAAAAAATGAATATAGGTCATTTGTTGACCGCAATTATTCAATCATGAAAATTTGTTTTGAGGTCGCATGAATGACTTTTTTTGATTTTATAACTACGGTCGTGTAAAAAATATTGAATAGAAAAAATTCAATTAACTCTCTTAATTTTTTTTGTCCGTTAAAAATTTCAAACATCCCATCACACACTTACTCGTACTCGCGTTAGCCCAAACAGATCTTTTTCTAATTGTGGCAATTTTAATTGGCTTCTCGCTGACATTCATTGTCGGCTTTATTAATTTATCGACGTTATCGAATTTATTGAGAGGCGGCAAATCAATCTGCAA
Organism: Tanytarsus gracilentus; assembly: GCA_038502055.1. Lineage (NCBI taxonomy): Eukaryota > Metazoa > Arthropoda > Insecta > Diptera > Chironomidae > Tanytarsus > Tanytarsus gracilentus. The sequence continues at coordinate 10,871,494 of JAXRKN010000044.1, read as the reverse complement.
GAGCTTAAGTGCCTTTGGCGGAACAAACGTGGGCAATTGGTCTAAATTGAGCGCATTAAATTGACAGTTTGTCCGATTCTTCTTCACCGGTATGCGGAAAGACGATCTTAAGGCGTGCGATGCTGAGCGTTTAAAATTAGTCGAGAGATGGCCAGTTGGTGATGCCGACAATTGTTTATAATTATTTTTCATATTTTCTAATTTTATTTTCACAAGCAAAACAAGCCGCTTTTCACTTTGTCATTGTTATCGAAAAAAGTTTATGCAACACTGGCCACAATTTCACTTTCTCACTTAACAAATGTTTTCGTTTTCACTTCACACCGTTTAATTGAGTTTAATTAAAATTCAAATTGCCGCACGAGAGCTCGAAATTTCTTCTTAATTGTTCAATTAACATTCGATCGACCATCAGCGCATATTGAGCTGTCTAACATGAATGAGAAACGATATTTTTTTTGTGTGATAACTTTTTAACGCATAAATTTCTTACAGCTGTTCGTTAGATGCGACACAAACGATCGAAATTAGAAGAGTATAACGAGTATAAGTTATGTATGGGGTGAATCATACATAACGACATGCATGTGATTTCTCTACGAAGAGAGTATGAAGAGCCATAAACATAAATAAATTCGTTACATGAGAGAGAGACCCTCAAAATTATTTCTGTATGCGTGTTGCGAAATTCTCTCTCACTCACATGTGCTCAGCATAAGTTAAAGTTATGTTGATGGTCACAACTACACGGATGCGATTCTTATTGTGTATTGAAAAAAGCTCTTTCTCTCTATGCCGATTATGAACGTTACAAAATTTATTATGCGTACGGTTGTGTTCATAATTTGTTGCTTTGTAAAATATTGAAAGGGGGCGTAGAAGAGAATTTTTACCGCGAAACGAAATAATGTGAAGTAATGAAGGGTGGAATTGGATGAAATTATGTTCTGGAATTTGTTCGACAGTTAAAGTTGAGCAAAAAAAATTAATTTAAAATACTTTAAATAAATAAAACAAATGCTGAGATAATTTTTTTTAAAGTTTGAGAAAAAAACTTTAATTCAGATTTATAGTAAAATAATTTTATGCATACGACAATTTCAACTTTGTGTTGTAAATTTTAGTTTTAAAAATTCATAAAAAATATTTTCTCATCAATTTTCGTCAGAAAAGTTCGTAATCAAAATAAAAGAGAATTTAATAGTTAATTTATGAGCCCTGATGTTAAATGCCAGCATTGACTGCAGCATCAATCTTTTTTTCTTCCATAATTTCTCATGTTCCTCTTAATAAAAAAAAATTATATCGTTCACATCAAATTCATGTTAACAATTTAACAATCATGAAGGCCCTTCAATACGCAATTTAACAATAATAAAATTTCCCATCTCACTTCACGAAACAAATTTGAAAATTTCGCCTTTTATAAATTAATTAAAATTAATCAGGAAGTGAGTGCGAGAGAGAGATGTTTCTCATAAAGCTAATGTTAAATTGTGCAGCACTGCATTGTGCATACAACTTCCAACTTCCTCATGTGCATTTATGTGCAAGCGTAGTTGTATTCTTTTCGTCCAGATTTATTGCAACTTATTCAGCATTTCAATATTTGAATTTTTTTCCTCACTCGCGAGTTGTGTTGTGGATTTTATTTTATTTTTGTAAAACTGGTTTTCACAATTTCTTCTTTGTTGAGAACTTTTTTTTTTCGATAAAATTTTCTTTTAAATTTTTACACTAAAAATTTCGATCTACTTTTAACATTTTCGCAATGTCTCACATTGAATGAGAAATAAATCATTTAAGAATCGAGTTTCTTTTTTTTCGCCACAGTCGAAAAATCCATCTTTGGTTTGCCATTCCAAAATTGTGTGCTTCACTTTTGAAGAAATTCCAATTTAATAATCTTTGCCACATCCCACGTGAGTCTTCAAGAACCCAAAAGAACTTTTTAGCTAATCTCTTAAGCCGTTTACCTTCTTGTTTGTATACAATTTGAATATTAATAGGCACTTTCTATTTTTTCCGTTTTAAAAAAATCTTATAAAGTCTTTGAGACAATAAAAAAAGCGAACTCAACCGAGAGAGATTCAACAGACAACTAAACGGCTACAAGTGTAAAAACATGTTAAAAGAGCTTTAATTTTTGTGAGATTTGCCATTCCACAACGTTCTTTTATTCGTACAACTTGTTGCCTCTCTCATACACGCACAGTCACTGCTATGTGTAGGGGAGAGAGACAGACAATTCGAGTACCTGTGTATTGATGTTTATTAACTGAAAAAATCTTTTAAAAAATTTAGGTGCTTGATGCTCTCTTTCTCATTTATTCGGTTTATGTTTTGATCATCATCTTCGTTTTCTCTCCTCCGCATGCAGGTAGAAATTCCATAATGAGATTTTTTAAGTTCCTTAAAGATATCGAGTTTTAGGGCATTCGAGTGCTGATGGTGTTTAAATCTCTGGCTAAGCTTGTGATGAGTTCAAAATTTAATTAATTTCTTAAAAGATTTAGGTTTGGGATAATTTATTTAACGGTTTGAAATTCAAAAAAAATAATCTTTTGTTTGTTAAAATTATAAGTTTGAATCCTTATTTTTTTTCTTGGAATTTTTAAAAATAGAAATTGTTTCATTTTTTAAATTGTTCCAACAATCTCAAAAGTTGATTTTTTTAAAATTCCCCCAAAAATGTCAAAACTATTTTTTAAATAATAACATTTTATTCTTTCTCATAATCGGAGTCACATATACACGTAATATTCTCATAAATGGAAAAATAACGAAAAATAATTTTATGCTTGTAATGGGATAGCAATAAAAATTGGAATTTCTATGTTCTGTCTTAGTCTTCGTCATCGGAGACAGGTTGACCGAGAATTTTTAGTCGTTTTTTGTATTCAATCAATTTATTATCTTGGTCAGCTAGCAATTCGAGTAAGTCTTCGATATCATCTTGCTCTTTACCAGTTTTTTCGATTTTTTCACTTTTTTCATTCCTCACTTCGTCCAAATCACCACTAATCTTCTTAAATTGCTCAATTTCAGTCAATAGTCGAGCATTTTCTGCCTCGTAGAAGCTGATTCGCGTGTCGTGATGAATTTTTTCATTCATTAATGACACGATTTGATTCTCGAGCTCAGCTATTCGCGCAGATTGATCTGGAAATCCATTTTGCTGCTGTCCAGTTGATGCTGCTGTTAATTGTGCTCGCAGCAATATATTCTGATCACTGACTTTGCTCATTGAGGCTTGCGTTTCAGTTAATTTTGTCTGGTTCGTGCGAAATATGAGTTTAAAAAAATGTGCAACAATTATGAAAAATATAATTTACCGTGATGTTCTCATTCTGCAAGTGTAATTGTTTCAACTTTTCATTGAGCGTCTGAATTTTATGGTCTTGCTCACGAATGATGTTCTTATATTGAGCGACTAGACTCGATGCCTCTTGACTTAGCTCATTAACCGTCTCATTTCCGTTGGTGAAATTTGTCACAGTTTTGGTTATTGTCGCTGTTGATAAAAAAGTTAGATAATTTTTTAAAAGAGATATCACAAAATTACCTTCGAGCGACTTGAAAAGTTTACAAAATTCATAATCGAGAAGTAAATCCGATGCAGATTTAATTCTTATTTGTGGCTGTTTGCCCGCTTTGCTGTAGCTCTCATGACGACTGACTTCGCTCAATTTGGAGGAAAAGGTCTCGAGACCGATGCGTTTTATGAGCAATTGGCACAAATCATCACGTCGATGACCCTCGATTGCGTTGTCATTAAACTGTATGCAAATGCCCATTAGGAATGCGCAACAACCTTGGATTAAATATTCATTCTCGTCATGTTCGTTGGCGGTGATTTGTGCAATCAAGAAACTTATTGTGCCGTTAATGGATAAGAATGCGCGTACGGCCAATTCACACTGCGTTAGCCAAATTGATAAAAACATGAGAATACCGATTTTACTTTGATGCTTATACTGTCCTTGCTGGAGAAGATTGAAACATTGTTGAAGAAGCGATACTGGATGGGAGCTTGACGAGGTGGCCACGAGACTTCTTAGCAATTGCTCTTTTTGATTTTTATTCTCAACAAGAGCTTGTGAGAGTGAGACGGCCGAGAACCAATTGGAAAGGGCATCGACACTAAATAATCCTCCACATAGTAACTGACCGGCTGTGAGACCACTCGACGCTTCTTTCGATGACGGTAAGAGTGTATGAATTAAATCATTTTGACCGACCTCATTGCGATAGAGAAAACATTGGAAACAGTAGAGGACTGCACAGCGAAGCACAAGTGGTTGCTTCTCGTTGACCATTGACATTAAAAGAATGACTATAGCGGGTCGTGGTGGTGTGCCTGGTGCCATGACCTCACTAAAATATTGTTGGTTGTTTGAATCGCCTAAAAAGATTTGTTATTTTAAATCATAAGAACATAAATTATTTTTACCTCTTGCAATTTCAGCGACAGTGTTGATCGTTTCCGTTAAAATGTCAGGTGGAATACCAGAGCTCATTAACATTTTACAGAGGGTCTCGAGGAGGCCACAACTTCTCATGATTTTCTGGCACGCACCAATGTTTTGCTGTGAATTATTTGGTGAAACCAGAACACGAATAATTTGAAGCATACAGTGGAGATTAGATACTTTTTGTGGTGTCATTCCAAGTTCCTCGACCTCGGGCGATAAAATAAACATTGGTGCGATACGCTGGATGTAAGAGCCTTCCTTGAAGAATTGCTGATTACTTGAATTGTTTTTTAGTAAATTAAGCATAAGCAGAAGACAATCTTCGACTACGATTCCGCCATCAGAACATCCCTCCTCATTGATAACATCGTAGAGTTTATCGAAACCATTTTCGAATGCAACAATTTTTTGTATGTTGACATTTCCTTTTGTGAGCTGAATGAGAGAAAGTATTTAATATCAAGTCATCGTTCTTAAGGTCAAATCTCACGTACCTGAATTAGCAGCAGCAATGCATCGTTTCTGATAATTTCTCGACTATCCACCAGCAGATCCATGAGCCTTGAAACACCCATTGGACTAACAAGCACCACCTCCTGTATCTCCTTAGTTCTGTTTTCGAGCAAGCACGTGAGAAGCTTAATCGCTGACCATCTCACTCGAAAATCATATTCCTCGAGATGGCTGAGAACTAAACTGATGTTGTCCGGATTTTTAATGAACATTTCCGTAAATTGTTCTCCTATGTTGTCAGTGACATGAGGATTGTCCATTTCTTCCTCGAATTGTTCTCTCGTTGTTATGTTGCAGAGAGTGTCCAAGCAGTATCCAACAATTTCATTATCACTTCTATCGCCTTCCAGCACCGAGCAAAGAGCGACCATTGCTTGTGCTCCCACCTCAACGCGGTGTTTTTTCGATAGTGCTTTTAGCGCTCGACATGCATCTCTTCTATCATCAAGCAATGTCGATGATTGAACTCGATCTACGAGTCTTTCCACCTAAAATAAAATTTTTAACTAATATGAAAATAATAATTTCGCTATAAAACTTACAGTTTCTGCTCCCGTCGCTTGTTCTGGTGTTTCAGCGGTGCCGAGAACACTTTGCAAGCCACTCTTGAAGAAATTCATGTTGATTTCAACTTAAAATGGCAAGAAATTAAAGAAAAATTAAAAATTTCCACGACATCAGCAAAATAATTTTGAGATGATTTGAAATTTTCGCAAGGGCGTTACGTAAAAATTTATGCTTACGTATACGTTTTACGTAAAATAATGTTTGTATGATCTTGCATGAGTGAGTGAGAGAGAGTTTAGGGGATGATTAATTCGTGTTTGCAAAAAATATTAAAATTGAGAAATGTTAAATTTCAAAATTGTTTAGAAAATTTATTTTTATGTATAAGTAACCTTAATGTTAAAAAATTTAAAATTTAAAATCAAAAATTCATTTTAAATCATACATTATCACAAGTTTGCAAAAACATCGCATGCACATATCGGTAAAATGACAAATAATTGCACTTCTTGTTTTTCGAAACTTGCCTCATTAAACATTTACACACACTCCTGCTCATATTTCTATTGAAATTCATAAAGTTGAAGAAACCAAAAAAAAGTTGGGTTTCACTTTTTAATAGTCATCGATGGATCAAGAATAATTGAGAATAAACACGAAAGGCTTATGAGGTGAAAAAAAGTTTAATGACTCTAAATAAAATGACTATTAATTGATAGCCTTGATGACATTGTGCAAATTGTTTCCTAAATAAATTTTTTGCAAGAAACACCAATAAAGTTCAAGAATGATCTCGCAACAATTTCAAAATTTAAATTCCTAATGCACAATAAATTTTAATGCTTTTCCTTTTCTCATATCATCGCTGCACGCTGGAAATTTCTTCAATCAACTGAACATGTGGGAGAAAGAGAGAGCCCCTTTGAGAGAGAATCAACTGGTTATGTGCTGATATTCAAGCAAAAATAAAAATTGTAAGTAAACATGCTCATTTTATATTTTATCTCAAAAATTTCTGTAATGTAGGTCATTTTAATCGTGAGATTTAAATTCATTATTAGATATTAATAATTAGTCAATTTCAAAGATTTTTAATAAAATCGAATGAATTCTCATTAAATAAAATTATGACAGTTAAAATTTAAAAATTCATAAAATTTTTAATTCATAATTTAATGCAAGAAAAATGTCAACTCAGATTTAATTTAATCCAGCGATTTAAAAATTTCTCTCAGCATTTAAATTCTTCTCATTTTTGCTTTCCTCATAACATTCACAATCGATAGCATGAGCACATGAGCATGTTTAGTTGCTGTTGAGACGTCTGATCGTTCAGATGTTAAAAAATAACGTGCTTTAAAAAAATATTATTCGGACTCGAGTGTGTGTGTTTGTTCTCTGGATGGTGTCCTAGAAATTTTTATACATATTCACTTTTAAATGCAACTTGTTCGCTGCTTCGCTTGCGACACTTTTTTACTTTTCTTCAGTCCATGTTTATCAGGTCGGGAGTTTTAAAGAATTTAAGAAAGTAAAAGCGATTTAACGGTGCTATTCGGGAAAAAAATAATAAAAAAGTGAAGGGATTAAGAGAAATTATTTTTGTGCATCCGAAAAAATTTAAAAGTTGCATAATTTTACTTTTCAAAAAAAACTCAAGTGCATCGAGTGCACCAAAAAATAAAAAATAAATAAAGTGTCATTGTGAAAAAAAGAGGGACAGACCAAACAAACAAATATTAAAGTGTAATTTTAACTTGATTAACGGGAACATCCACTCGTCATCGTTCGCGACTTTGCATATGAAAATAAATTTAGTGAATGAATATTTTTTAAATCAGCAAATTGAGGAATAATGACTACCGATCTGGTCAAGTGAGAGAGTCACCTAAATAAAAATATTTGAGTGTACATGCAAAAGGCAATAAAAGCATTACATGACGTCGTCTAGGAATTAAATAAGTGAAGTGTTTATGAATAAGCAAAAAGTGATCGGTAGACACAGACAAATTAGTTCTTGATAATTTACTGCATATTTGAGGATCAACAAAAAAGTTAACTAGTGCGCTCGTGATTTTCGACAATTGTTCAATTGTCTTTCATTATACTTTTTGGCGTGTTCTTACTCACCACACATATTCAAGGTACGATTTAAAAAATAATTAATTGCCGATCGCCTTAAAAATGTTCTTTATGTGGTGATCGAGGAAGAATTTTTTTGAACTCTTTGGAGAGAAAAAATGGAACATTAATGTAAAATTATGACTTGACAAGGTCGAGATATTGCTAATTACACTGGTTATGTTGGCACTCATATTTTATGTGTGCATATTCTAAGAATGATTTACGAAACTGGATTTTCAAAAATTGCAAAAAAACTCTTCAAAACCAAATTTAATTTTTTAAATGTATGAGATTCGAACTCAATCAAAGTGATTTTTTAAAAATGAGAAATTATTAAGATTTAATAGACACTCAAACTTGGTTTAATTTTTTACAACTTAAAATTTTCCAGCTTTCCTATAATGTTCGTTAAAATGTGCAGTTTAATTATTCCAATTTTTTTTATTAATTTTCAAAATAATTATTCTGTGAAAATTTAATTAAAGCACTGACCTAGTGAAGCTGTAAAAAATAATGTGAATGTTAAGTTAAGTCATCAGCGAGATTTTTTTTCACTCAAAAAATTTGGCATTCTTTTTTTCAAGCTCATACTTTGGCCTCTTCGAGATAATAGTTCAGTTACTTCATCTGAAACTGCCTTGTTGTTCCCCCACAGGCGAAACTAACAGGCAGCCGTTTCTATATTGCATTGTTTATGACATTGAAAGAAAATTGGAAAAAAGATTCTTGTGCAAAAAATCCTTTAAACAGGGGATGAACACTGTTGATTTTTTTATTAAATTATAATTTTTTAAAAATTGTTCTAAATATTTTAAAATTGAATTTTTCAATCTCTATAATAACTTAATTATTTTTCGAGTTTTCACCCCTTAAAGTTTTACAATCCTAGAAATTTTACCTCAAAAGTTGAAGTCACTTTAAATGGCAGGTTAAAAAACTGATGCGCAACAAAGATCTGAAGGAAATCCCTTTCTACCTGCTTTCCTAAATTGAGGGTTGAAATTACCTTTTTCTCTTTACTTTCTTATTCTCATTAATTTCAGAGATATTTAAAAAAACTTTTTTTGAGTTGCATGCACACTTTCAATCTCATCTTACACTCAACTCTCATCGTTCACATAATGACACACTTAAGTCAATATTTTTATTTCATTGTAATATGCGTGGTACCTTAATCGATTAGTGAATTATTTGATTATGTGAGCATAAAGTTTGATTAATTCAACTTTAATTTTACGCTATTTAGCTCTTCACAGTAGTTTTCAGAGAAAAAAAATATTTTTGTCATTTTAATTTCCTCTTTTTGACTAAAAGCTTTTGAGAGCAAAAAAGTTTGTGGAAAATGTGATGTAAGTCTTTTTTTAGTGACCGTTAAAACATACAAAAATATCGATTACAAGTCGCGATACTTTAATCATTGAGTTTAAACATTTTAAGCCATACAAACACAACCACATACACACACCACGGTTACTGTTCGGCCATATATGCAAAAAAAGACACACTTAAACACTCTTATGCAATTGTAAAATTAATAAAAACTTTAGGAGCACATTTAATGTTGTCAGTCATTCACTGTGTTGTCGTCATCAGACTGATTTGCGAATGCTGAGCATGTACTTCCATGATATACAAAATTATCTAAAATGTATGTGAAGAAGAAAAATTAATGTAGAAAAAATTTGCAATTTTTAATTTTTAAAAATTAATTTTTCTATAAAAATATTTAAAATTTACCAACCATTGATCTTTTGACCCCATCACTAACTATTCTCGAGCTTAATTACGTCCTCTTTACCAACTACTGACAACCGCCTCAGTAGACAATCATAATGTCTTGTAGGTATTGATGAAAACTAGAAATATATCATGGCAATAGGTCAGCAGGTTGATGGACATGAATGAAAATTCAGCACAGCATGATCGTCGACATTTGAAAACTATATCAAGTGTTAAAATCTCTCTGTCTCTTTTTCTGCCGGTCTTGCATGCACTTCAATCACATTTCAAACGCCAATTCGCACTTTATGTAACTCTTTTAAATACATATTCGATGTATTTGTCCAAAGTTGCAGCAACTCACCCAAGTTGAAATCATTTTGCTGTTCAATTATGATTTTTTTTGCCAAACTCTTCGCTAAAATCTAAAAAAGATCATTATGCAATTAAAAAGCTGTTAATTATGCGCTATTAAGTTCGAATAAAGATATTTACAAAATTCACTAATCAATAACAATTAATTATGGACTAACGGATGCGATTTCATGAGTGAGTGAATTTTTAGAACGACCGTGAAAGAATGAGCGACAGAAAATTTATTTAATTAATAAATTTTGAACCTAATAATATTTTAAAGTTTATTAACAAAATCCAGGAACGTAATTGCCTCAAATTTAACTTGACATTGAACCATTTAAAAAACTAAGTTGTAAAAAAATTAAATTAAATTTTTCACCCTCGATTTTTTCTCAATTAAATTAAATCAAGCATTAATTTTATTAATTAACTGAACTTATTTTCAGATGACTTGCGGAGTGTCTTGGGTGGACAACACACTTAACAAATCATTCTTTAAATTAGGAGTATTTATAGGAAAAAATCCAGGATATTTTCTGATAGTGCCAGTACTTTTAGCTCTCCTATGTATAACTGGGTGAGTGATGAACTAGATTCTTTCATTCCAGGAATTTCTAATCACTCCAAGCCATCTTTAGATTTCAACAAATCAAATATGAAATAGATCCCGAATACCTTTTCTCGCCGACCACCGGTGAGGGCAAATTAGAACGTAAACTAGTGGAAAGTTATTTTAAAGTTAATTATACTCACCGATTCAACGTTGAACGAGTAACGAGACCAGGTAACATTGAGCTGTGTAGACTCGATAATTAATTTATGCTCTTTCTTGCATTCAACTTCACACACACATAAAGTTATACTCGGATAGTAAATAAAGGCGATGTATGCAATTTTTTTATGTAACGTGGACGTTTAAATGATAAAAATAAATTGCAAGACAAAATGTTTAAGATCCGAGGTGCTTCGTTATTTATTAAAGTATCAATAAGATGTTGTCCCAGGGGTTGAGAATTCGCAATATCAAAATTAGGTATTGAAGATTTTTTTGGATATCTAAAAAAATTTAATTGTACAAAATATAATATGCACTTTTTTGAAACTCGGCTTAGATAAAAAATTTTTTAATTACTAAAAAAAGTTCCGCCCAAAAAACGATACAATTGTTTAATACAATTCTGAGGATTTGAACCTTCTTTAAAAATGTGTAAATTATTTGTTTTATTCAATTTTTTCTTAAGAAGTGTTTTTTTTTTCAAAATTTTAATGATGTTAATTTTTTTCATTGCATATCAAACGAAACACACAATTTTATGCAAATCAATTCCACCTCCAGAAGCCATTTTCTCATAATAATCTCTAATTAACCTGATGATTCTTTACATGATGATGCTCATATTATGCAATTTACATCATTGAGTTATGACTGCTGAATGTTGAATATACACACACTTTAGAAAATCACTGCTTAGCAATTATAAGCGGCGTGTTATAATAAAATTTAATTCTCGAAAACACGTTTAAAGACCTACCGCATGCTGCATTTTTTTAATTCTCACTCTAATTTTGTAAATTTCCTCATTCGAAATTAAAAATGAGATAAAAGTTGTAATTTTGAAATTAAAAAATCCACTTTATTTTAAATCTCACTCAGCGCTGAGTGAAACAGTTTAAATTATTATAAAAGTATCATTGAAATTTTTAGAATAATTTGCGAGTGTTTATTGCAAAAAATAAGTTTTTCCGCTTAAATTTTTTGAGATATTTTCAACAGCAAAGATGAAACTTTTAATTATTCTTTGACCCTTGTGAACAATTTCGTACAAAATCTTCTAAATTATTCAAGATGCTCATGTTTGAAAAATTATCGACATTAATTACAAATTCACATTTTTTACTGCCGTATACTTCCACTTTAGACTTATAAATATATTAAGATCATATTTGCAATAATACTTAAATGTAGTTTTTGTGAAAGGTCAACGATATTTTGCTGCTTAGAATTTTTAAAATTCAATTTTTGCGTTCACCTGATACTTCCTTAGGAGCGTTTGAGTTTAAAGTGGCTGTAAAACTCTCGTTGTTTATTGACGTGTCATGACTTTGCAAGGAAATATTTTTTTGCTATTAATTGAAAGAATTTTAGAGATCACAATTAGTAGATTAATTAATTTTTGGAATAAAATATTTCGCAGATTTATAAAATATTTTCTAACACCTCGCTTGAGATTTAATAAAATCAGTTTTTTGACCTCAACTTTCAACTTCTTCGTTGATTTATTTCAATCATAAAATTCAATTAAATTCAACAATTATTTTTATCATACTTCAATCGAAAGTGACGGTCATTGTTGGTGAATCGATTGATTTTTTATCCACTTAACCAAAGAATGGAAAATCTCCATCAACATTAATCATGAGAGAGCTTGAAATTCATTAAATGTTGTTAATTTTATGCAACCGCAGTATAATTCGCACTTTCATTACATTATTAAAGAAAATTAATTTTATCTTTCTTCATCTCGCTCTCTATTAAAAAATATTAAATTTATTTTCATTTGATGAACGCTATGATTTTGCGGATGTCATTTGATGTATTTAGGATTTTAGTTTCTTATGTAATTATCTTTAAGTGAAAAGCGGTTATTGGCCGGTTAATTTTAAATTTATTGTTTGATGATAAAAAAATCAACGTCATTAAAGATTTTGTTTTAATTTGGAAGAATTGCTGAAATTTTAAAAAATATTTGCCGGGAAAATATTAATTTTTTTAAACTCCAAAAATTTCTCTATCTCAACCCACAATTTGCTTAATTTTAATTAATTTCATATCCATTGCAATAATTTCATCCGATAGCAGCTGAAAATAACGAAGAATTTTTACGGTATAATTTTTATGAACTTTCTAATTTTTTTACACTTGTTTTTCAATTTCTGTTTTTCCATCTTAATTATCTCGTTAACAACAAACAGCCTTGAGCCCGCAAAACGGGTGTTCTAATGAATTGGCTTCCATTAATTGCATACTGAAACACTTTTCGGAGCGATTAGCTTTAAAATGTCTCAGGTGGGCTGGAGCATGTCCATCATCACTATTCGTTGTTTTGAAACAAACATCGAATTTCTTTTTTTCTTATTATATGTGGGGCAAAAAGTTATTAAACACATTTCTTACAAAATGATGAGTGTTTCTTTCATTCAACGACTCGGAGGCATGTTGAGGTAGTGAAGAGAAGAAAAAATATTTCGAAATAAAAATTCCGTTATACGAAGACCATGTGTGTATGTGCAAGGTAGAAAGAAAGCAGCGATGAAAAAACTAGCAAAAATGATTAAATTTATGTAAATTAATTCTTTCTCCTTTCAATATTTTTTGTATTTAAAAAAATTAGGTAGATTTGGCCGAGTGATAATTGTGTCAAAAGATGGCGACGAAAATCTTTTGCGCACGGCTGTGTGGAAGGAGCTACGGATGCTGGATGATATAATTCAAAATACCACCGTCGAGTACGATGGCGAGTCATTCACGTACAAGCAAATTTGCGCCATGTGGGAAAATGAGTGCTACACAAATGACATTTTAAATTTGGATTACATTTTACCGGAGGCAAGTTATTTATCACTGCATGCGTGCGAAAGTCACTGTCGTATCTCAAAATGTTTGAACTTGATATTTTGGTGTTGAGTATAAACTTTTCGAAATATTTATTAAATATTTTTACATAAAACGTCACGTTTTAAAAAATTCCCACGACGCATTTCCGAACCGAGACAGTGAGAAGGTCGCGCTAGAAATTGTTTTCACTAACGCTTATTTGTCATTTTTCATGTTCTCCATTTGTCATCATCTCCTATTACCGGCTTTTGCTTTCAAAAGGTTGAGTCCGGCAATTTATCGCTCTCATGGCCAATTATGCTCAATCCAGTCAGTTGGGATGGTGAGTGTGATGCAATCATTGAAGTCGTTTGATTTTTAAAAAAATTTTCCTTTCTCTACAGCTCACGCATTTCCCGTTTTCTTTGGTGGCACTAAAGTGAATGCCGATGCGACAATCATCGAGAGCGTGCCATCACTCCATTTAGTGTACTTCGTGACAGCCGACACCAAGCGACAAGATGCTAAGTGAGTGTGGGAAAATTTTATTGTTGACAACTTGCAAATCTAATTAAATCATTTCTGGGGTTATTAAATTTTTTTCGAGTGTTTAATGAGGTTTTAAAGTGGCTTTAATTCTTCAACGGTTCTTAATTATGACAAGGTTAAATTGTTTATTGAACATTAAGTGCAAGCCATCAATAATTTCTGGTGCGAAGCTCAAGGTCTATCGTTAACCATTAAAAAAAATTTGAATTCAAAGAAAAAAAATATTTGCGCACATTTTTGGAATTCCAGTGGAAATTTTTTATATTTAAAATTGACTCTCTCTCTCTCTCTCTAGGGGTGCCGCTTGGGAAGATGTTTTCCTCGACACTGTCGGCCAGTACGAAGAAACAGGATATTTTAAGCATATTGCAGTTGCTCGTTTCGCATCGCGTACTCTCGACCATGAGCTGGAAAAAAACACGAGAACGGTCATTCCTTACTTCGGTTCCACTTTCATTTTAATGGCCATATTCAGGTAAAAGAGAGAAAAATAATTTTTTTAAAAACGAGTTTCTTGATTTTAATTTAACTTTTTGCATATTCACAGCGTCGTTACGTGCATGATGGGTGACACAGTTCGATCGAAACCATGGCTAGGACTTTTGGGCAACGTAAGCGCCGTGATGGCTACCTCAGCTGCATTCGGATTCGCAATGTACTTGCGTGTTGATTTCATTGGCATCAATCTTGCAGCGCCATTTCTAATGATCGGTAAGCTCTTTTTTTCTTCTCTCAATGCATTACGAATGAGAAAGCAATGCTCGTAATTCACGTAATGATTTTTTTAAATTAATTACTTTTGCCACTGCTCATTGAAACAACTTTGAAAGCGAGAAGAATGTAAGAAGAAAAAAATTATGAATTTTTTCTCTCTTTAATGAGCGAAGCCGTCATAATTTTTAACTTAATTGACTGCCGCCAATCAGCATGCCAATTTTTTGGTAACTGATAAACGTAAATTTTTATGGTGGAAATAAATGTCAAATTATGCAACTCAAACAAGCCTAACTGAATTTCCTAGAATTGTCAATTGAGAAATAAATGTTTAAATATTGCACGAGGACATTGCGCACGTTAAAGACCTCCACTCGACAACGACAGGTTGTTCATATTCACCGCGCTTATTTTACAGCTCTGTGAAGTGAAGGAAAAATAAGGAAAAGTTGCTGGGTTTTTTTGAGATGTAACCATGAAAATTTCGCAACATGTAATTTTGGAATTTCCCATATCTACGCAATTTTTACGTGCGTATGTCAATGATAAGAGATGAGATTTTAGTTTCAATAAAAAATAAATTAATTTCATCCTTCGTTGATCACCTCAAAAAGCAATTTTTCCACCATCGTTAAGCTAATTTTCCTACGCCTCTTTTCGAAACCTCTTAACCGTAAAAAATTCTTCAAAAAAAATGCTCTGAACTTAACACATGAAATGATTTCCATTCAAAGTCAATGTCTTTCTATGTCAGCAGCGATCATTAATGTCGCTTTGAAATAAAAAAATTGAAGAACTTTCGATGTAAACAGCACAAGTGATGCTAATTGAGCGAAGTCAAATTATCTTCGTGTTTTTGACATGTGCTTAATATTAGTTTTAAATACACTTATGTACAAGGTGATGCACTGTGATTATATGAGCTAGGTTTGATAGAATGATTGAGAAGTGTTTGATGTCTCAAGGTTTATTAATAATTTGAATTGTTTTAGCTTCCTCAAAAGAGGTGAAAGTTTTGTCAAAATCTTTTTTAATGAGTTTTGAATGAATTTGGTCGATTTTTACTCTTTTAACTTCAAACCTGTGTTTCCAACCCCTTTACCAGTTAAATAACCATCGTTTAAATGAAAATTCATATCTCATAATAATTGCATTAAACGTCCATCTCGTAAACAATTTTCGTCTCAATAATTATTGATGAATCGTTTTTTTTCTCCCCAATTTGTATTACATTAAATTAAAAGCTTTCATTGTGCAACGAATTTTTATATAACATTGAGATTTAAGACTATGCGGTAAGCTAAATTGAATTGTTTCTTTCTTCTTGATGTGTAAACCTTGACTCACAACCGTCAACTAGGTTCAATAAATGCATCTTTACGATTGTTGTCGTCCGCAGCGGCGATTTGAAAGTGATTTCAATGCTCGTCCATTCACTCAAAAAAGTGTCGAGCATCATTAAAATTTCCATTTTCTTGCAAAACACATTCGGATGCCCATTTTTGAGTCGATAATTTTTAAGTTCATAAAAAAACCATCAATCACTCACTTTCAGTAGTCATCAATGATTTTTTATGTTATTGAAATAAATTAGAAATTGAAGAAATTTTTATCTCCGCAATTTCTTCTCTTTTTTTTCACCGCAAATACACGAAGCGACTTCAACCTTGACTCAATTTTCTTTTCTTGCATTTAAAATCGTTTACGCGCGTGTAATTTGTTGTTGTTGCTTTTCGCCTCATCGTTGTTGTCGACATTCGTGCATTGCTCTTTCACTTCACAGTAAATATGCGATTTGCTATGAAATGTTGTGGAAAAAGTTTTTCGATGTCTTACAGTGAAAGCCATGAAATTTGATGTGTCTCGTTGGTTAACTTGTAATTTTTATGGTTGATATTAGAAATTGAGATTTAAATTTTTCCCGAACATTTGAATAAAATTGTAACGTATTTTTAAAATTTAAAATGTATTCAAATTTTTAACAGTTTAAAAAATTTAAATTTAAAAATTATTTTTTAAAATTTTAAATAATTTGTCCAAAGTTCTTTAAATTCGCGCTACACGGTACTAAAATTACTTTCGCATCGAGCAGATTCATCGCATTGTAAGCTTTTGATTGTCAAGGACTCGATTTAAAATTCAAAATCTCTTCAACCAAATCTCTCACTGCGTTAATTACGCTTAAATAGTCAAAATCGAAAGTGCTTAGCGATTTAAGTTATTGCAACTCGTGCAATACCGTAATAGATCATTAAAAGGCAAACTCAAATGCATGTGAATGAATAATTTCTTCTCTTATTGCTCAAAAAAAGTTGAGCGTTGTAAAAATTGCGATTTAGTAATGAATTTTGTCATCGACCGCTCGCTCAACGATTTTTTTCGACATCATCCACAATTGTGATTTGGATTTTAAATTAATTAATTTTTATTTTGAAATTCCAACGATTTTTGCGAGTTTTTTTCATCTTAATTTAGAACCGTCAAAAATGCTTATGAAATAAAATAAATTTACTAATTTTATGTGAGCACCAATGACCCTCAATTGCGGTTTTAAATTAAAACCGTTTTCTTATCTCAATCATCGACGTGCAAAAAATTGATAAAAAGATTTGAGCTTAAAGCGCATTTTGTCTTGTTGCTAAACACATTGTTGCACATTAAACACGCTACTGCCATGCTTTCTAAACAAGCTCCGCAAGCGCTTCGCAAAATGATTTAATGTGCTTTTGCGGAGGAATTTTATGAACAATTTTTAACTACCTCTGCCAATATAAATTCATTGAAGTCTCTCACAGTGATTGCGCGTGTGTGGAGGATTTTTATTTCGCTATCGAGAGTTATGTTGCTACTGTGAAAATCAACTAGACACACAGAATGGCAATGTGCAATTTTTTTATGATTATATACGTTGAGGTCAATGCAAAGGTTTTAAATATTGTTGAGACGAGCTCTCACGTGCATTTTTAGAAGAGTTGAGAATGATGCAGCATCTAGTTAAAAATTTTATAAAGAATATTTTTAAATAAATCACTCTCTCCTTGATCTCTTGCGGTTTTTTACGAGCTATTTAAATTTTACGCAATTGAAAACTAAAATTTTTAATATTCTACTTGATCTCTTTAGGAATTGGAATTGATGATACATTCGTGATGCTAGCAGCATGGCGGCGAACATCGGTAAAATTAAGTGTTCCGGAGCGAATGGGTCATATGATGTCAGAGGCTGCGGTTTCAATCACCATCACTTCACTCACGGACATGATTAGCTTTTGGATGGGTGTCGTAAGTCCATTTCCATCGGTGAAGATTTTCTGCATTTATAGTGCACTTGCTGTGGCTTTCACATACCTATGGCACATCACATTCTTTGCGGGATGTATGGCCGTATTTGGAAACTTTGAACATCGAAATTTACACGGATTGTTCGGATGTAAGGTTCAACCGGTGTCGGTGGCCATTAAAGGTATGTTCTAATTTTTTTGAGACATTTCCCGGATCTCATTATCGACACATGTCATGACGGGGGAGCAAAAAGTTTAAAAATTTGTCATGCTCTAGTGACTGCAGATTTTCAGAACAGTCTTGAATTACCAAAGTCTAAAAAGAAAACCTTGAAAAATAAATTTAAATCACATAATTTTTTTGTGCTCACTTGAAACAAATTAAATTAAACTAAGCTCATGCAACAAGTATTTTAAAACGTCGATGCCAAATTGAAACATGTTTGCATTGCAATATCTTTACGCTCATATAAGTCGCTCAATTTCCATACTCGCACACAATTGCAGGTGAATTTTATTGCTGTTTTTTTTTTTTTTTTTTTTTATTTTTTTTTTTTTTTTTTTTTTTTTTTTTTTTTTTTTTTTTTTTTTTTTTTTTTTTTTTTTTTTGTGTTTTGTTTTTTTTTTTTTTTTTTTTTTTTTTTTTTTTTTTTTTTTTTTTTTTTTTTTTTTTTTTTTTTTTTTTTTTTTTTTTTTTTTTTTTTTTTTTTTTTTTTTTTTTTTTCTTTTTTTTTTTTTTTTTTTTTTTTTTTTTTTTTTTTTAAATTTTTTTTATTTTTTTTTTAATTTTATTTATTTTTTAAGAAATTTTAACGGCTTTTTTAAATTTAAAATTTCTTTTTGTTACTTTTAAAATTCGATAAATATTTTAATTTTAATTAATTCAAAAATCAATTAATTGCAACTCTGTAATTTAATCAATTCGATAATTACTCTCAAAACTCACGTGTCCATCGCTCGTAAACAAATCAGTTTGATACAAATCTCTCGCTCGTAATTTAAAAATCATTTTCATTTTCAATTGAACGACGAAGCTGGGTGATTGTGAACGTGCATGAGTAATATGCAATAATGTGAGCGAGAGCGAAAAGATGTCACAGAGATTGTGAAAGACTTGCGAGCATGTAACCGCTGGAGAGCATATTATAACATATTTAACAACATCTCGCTAGCCGATTAAGCTTCAAAATCTCTCTCCCATACTTTTCTCCCTCGAAATTTCTTCGAGCTGTCTTAAATGCTATCGAGAGGCTGAAGAAAAAGTAGTTTCAACATTGCATCACAGTCACACACACACACACACACACAGATTAGCCCAGGCCAGTACCACCGATATAATCAAAAAGACATTGTATAACCATGTCTGTGCATAAAAATCCCCATTTCTCTCGAAATTTTTCAATGAATGAGGCGTAAAGAGTTAACCCAAAAAAATTATCCATAGATAAAATTTTTAGCTTTTACACGAGTGACAGATTTACATAATTTTTGCGCCATCGTCGATTGTTCTCGAGAGTGCGGTATAGAATTTTTTTTCTCTGCTCATCATGAATTTATTTAAACAGATTCAATTGAGAGCTTCCTGAGACACATGGCTTACATGCAGGCTTTCATTGTTTATTACGACATTTAAGCTTGTGAGAATTTATAAGATGTTAAGAAGATTTTTGGAATTGATATCTAAGTGATTTATAGACAGCATAAAGTTCAAAGAGGACATTAAAAAAATTCTTATCATAACCCAAAAAAATTAACTTCTTCGAAAGTGATCGAAAAAAATGATCTATTAATTTTCTATCTTATAATTCATTATCGATCATCAAAATTCCAATTTTTTGCTTCCTTCTCGACATCATTAACGAGATGAAATTAAAATTTTTAATGAAGATCGCATACCTCAAAAACACTACACGCACATGACGACATGAATCATTGCTAAATTAAACTCACTCGCTTTTGTTATACGACGTGATAGCCAAAAATAGTATCAAAGAAAAATAAATTTATGGTTTGTGGCATAATCAAGTGATGTTAACAGTTACGATGAACTTTTCACTCATAAAAAATTTAATGGTGTGTGGGATAAGAAGAGAGAGACTCAAATCATCTTGATTATTGTTGCTGTCACACGCTTTGAAGATGTCTAACAATAATTTTATTGATGACTAAATTTAGCTGATTTTTGCAAGACACATTTCAGTTGAATACATGACAGCTTCAGAATATTAATATTCCACCGTTCATGACCTTTATATGCGTAAACATTTGTATTTGTTTTAATATAATTGTATTAATTATTTTTTACAGAAAATCGGTCATGGTTTTATCGTAAATTCGTTACGGGTGGAATTAATCGCAACGATCCGGATAATCCGCTGGACAATAAGGAGCATATGTTGATGGCATTCTTTCGCGATCACGTTGCCAAGTTTGTAAATAAAGGCTGGGTTAAAGCTTTGATTATTGTGATTTTTGCCGCATATCTTGGTGGCGCTTGCTATGGAGTGACGCAAATCAAAGAAGGACTCGAACGTCGCAAACTCTCAAAATCTGACTCATATTCAGTGAAATTCTTTGACCTGGAAGATGACTATTATCGTGAATTTCCGTATAGAATTCAAGTAATCATAACCGGCGATTTAAATTATTCTGACCCAATAAACCAGATGAAGATCGAAGATGTGATGCAACGGCTCGAGAACACTTCCTACGTAACTTCATCAATTTACACTGAATCATGGCTTAGAACATTCTTATCGTTTGCGGAACGAAGTGATTATCTTAATATGACAGTGGGCTCAGAAGCGGACTTTATTCAGGCACTTCAAGAGGTAATTATGATTTTTTAGAATTAAAACATTCTTTAGATTAAAATTTAAATCCATGGATAAAATTATTTTTCTAACCCCACATATTTCTTTTAAATTTCTAGTACTGGCTCTATCCGGGCAATCCATTCTCACTCGACGTAAAGTTCGATGAAAATGAGACACGCATCATCGCATCACGCTTTCTTATTCAGGCAATCAACATCAGCGACACAAATCATGAGAAACAAATGGTCAAAGACTTGCGCGATATTTGCAAGCAAGCGGATCTTAATGTCACAATTTTCCATCCCTATTTCATCTTCTTCGATCAATTCGAGCTCGTTAGACCAACGTCGATACAGTGCATGGTGATTGGCGCAATAATCATGATGATAATCTCATTCATATTCATACCCAATGTTTTATGCTCAATTTGGATCACGTTCAGTATCATTTCGATTGAGGTTGGCGTTGTCGGTTACATGTCACTGTGGGAAGTGAATCTTGATTCGATCTCGATGATTAATCTCATTATGTGCATTGGATTTTCAATTGATTTCACTGCGCATATTTGCTATGTTTATATGTCATCGAAATGCAAATATCCGGAAGATCGAGTGAGAGAAGCACTTTATTCACTCGGACTGCCAATTGTTCAGGGTTCGGTTAGTACAATTTTGGGTGTTGTGGCACTGCTCCTTGCCGAAAGCTACATTTTCCTCGTCTTCTTTAAAATGGTATTTTTGGTGATTTTCTTTGGAGCCATGCACGGACTTTTCCTCTTGCCAGTCATGCTTTCACTTTTCGGACCGAATTCATGCTCAAAAGTCGACGAGACACAATTTGACGATGGTGAAATGTTTCAATATAAGGAAAAGAAAGATCCAAAATTGCTTCATCCATTCACAATCACGCATCCACATCTAATGACACTCGCATCGCCAAATGGAATTTACAGCAGCAAGCAGTTTATTGCCGCCAACTATAAAGGTTATGGTAATGATGAAAAAGACTTGGGAATTGGAACTTCAAGTGAGGATTCGAGTGAAAATTCTAGCAGTAAGTCACAACGTAAACGAGCGATTGAAGATGATTTAGTTAAGAGACGCTATGAAGAGGGATGGCGAAAATCGAGTCAAAGCGTTTCGACACCCTCACCATGCACCTTCCAGCCAAACCTCGACATTTACAATGCCAAATTTATGTCCGATGATTTTTGGAATAGCAACGATAATCTCGCGAATGGCAGCTCTATTGTTAAGCCAATTCACTATCGATCACGCAATGAACTCGACGAGCTGACAATTTCATCGGTGTCGAAGAATGACTCATTGAGAAAAAATGAGGAACAGCCAATTTACGCGCGAAGAAAGAAACTTTCACAATCATTCGATTTTGAGAGTCACAACAATGACAGCAAGAAATTACATTATTTCGATCATAATCAGCAGCGAAAGTATTCCGATGAGAGTTACAAGAGGAAATTGGCTGATAATTTAACGCCACGGAGAAACGGCGGCAATATCGCATAAGACTTAGAATTTTTTATTTCACAAAACCATGTTGATATTAAATTTTTTAAGGAAAAGAAGAAGATCAAAGTTTTGTTGTAAAAAATAAAGTTAAAATTACCTCCTCATTTTTTTGCACACATCCTTCAAAATCATTCTCTATTTAATAATCATTTAGATTTATTGCGTGTGTCTAAAATTAAATATTGTTAAGAAAAATTGCTTTTGTAAAATATTTCAATTTAACCGAGAGTGAAAATGTCCAGGAAATTTCGAGTCTATAATTTTTGTGAATTTACAAAATTTACAAAATTAAAATCAGTTTGAAGGAGAATAATTTATGGCCATTAAATAAAAAACCTAAGACGTTAGAAATGGTCACCAAAAATTAGACAAAAGAAAATTTAGATCAAAAATGGAACACAAAATTTACAAACGAAAACGACAAAATTTTAAATGGAAAATCTTTTTAAATTATAAAATGATAAAACTTCCAAGCAACAATCGACACACAAAAAAAGACTTTTACAGTTTGAGTAAAAATATTTTTTTATTAACGAGTCATTGGTGTTAAGAACAATTTTCTTCATATTTTAGGGATATTTAAGAACTTTGTGAAATATATTAAATTTTGAGGTTAAAATCTATTTATAATTTTAAGTAAAATACACATAGATTTGAATGTTAATGACGACTATAAAAAAAGTTACCATAATACACAATTTTTCTTATCCCTTCTCTACATTGGCATGAATGTTTAAATTTTAGTTTAGAATAATAAATTTGATAAGCAATAAGATTAAAAAGTTTTGATACATTGATAAAAATTTGCTTGTAAATAAAATTTAAAAAGGAAAAATAAAATAAAGTTATGGAAGAATCTGATGGAAAATAAATAAATTTTTAAAAACTTTATTTTCAGCGTGTCAAAAAAACTCGTTACAAACTTTTTCAAATCTATGCGTTCAGACTTTCGCTCTCTTTTGATAAAGTCTCTCTTTTTTCTCTTATTCTCTTATTTTTATTAAATAACAAAGCAACCAGATGATTTTTATATATTTTTTGTTATGAGTTTTTCGTGTATGAACACTATAGCAGTCATTCTTTCTCGTTTGTTCGATTCGCACTTAAATTGTGTTAAGGTTTTCAATTAAAATAATTTATATGTGAGACTCTTTACTCATTAAGCAGCTCTCCTTCTAGCTGTGCTTATCTAATCGATCAAAAAATCCAATTTAATCTCATCGAGTGATAAAAAAGGTTTATCTTTCAAAAAATCGAATTAATTTTTCAGTCGTGAATTGATTTTTGTAAAAACATGTCTGTTGGTGAGGCTGGATTCCGAGAGAGTCTAAATTGGCACACTTCTCCCGTCGGTGCGTTCAATTTGTCAATTATAATTCTCTTTGACCTTTTATTGCGTCATAAAATTGTCATAACTTTCACTAAAAAATCTTCTCGTTCAATTTTTTTTAGACTGGTGCGAGGGCAATTACAAAATCACACAAAATGGTAATTATGCCAGTGATTTAAAAATTTTCGCAAAAGTACCTAATTATTAATCTTTCTCATTTCAGTCGCAGAATTCTACAATACTGTAAAATAATTATTTTTTAATTTTCTGTTATCGCCATGTGCGACATATTTTGTCAATTATTTACTTCGATGGGAAATGAACCATGTGGCAATCTCATAATGAATTCAAGTTTTTTAAATAGAAATTTAATAACTTAGAAATTTAAATTTTCATAAAGTTTTATCACGAAAGCAATCTCACATGTGTCATTGTCCTCAGCTCATTTTATCAACTTTACGCTAATTAATTTTTTTATTGTTCATTTTTCACTTTTAGTTAAGCAACTTGGTCTTCATAATCGTTCCACCCATTTTGATGTACCTCTTTCGGGACTTTGCGAAAAAAGTGTCGCCGGGAATTCACTTGGTTTGGGGTCTTTTGATTTTTGTTGGCATAAGCAGCGCTTATTTCCACGCCACGCTCTCACTTATGGGTCAATTGTTGGATGAACTTTCAATTCTCTGGGTGTAAGTCACAAATAACTTTTTTTAAATTGAGTAATTGCGACATTTAATTTTTATGATTCAGCTACACACTGACGATGATTCTCTTCTGTCCTCGTCACAATCTACCGAACTTCCTAAAAAATCGATTTGTATTCGCAACTGTATTGCTGACGCTGAGTACCTCAGCTTCGATTTTGAGTGTGTGGCGGCCTTACGTCAATGCATTTGCACTAATGACATTGATAATTCCAACTGTATGCTTACTTTGTGCGGAGCTCGGACGCATCAAATATAAGGAAACAGATGTTTGGGACTTGGGCATTCGCTCACTCGTTTTAATGGTATATAAAGATTATTTTAGTAAATCACTCTATTCATAATTTTATCATTTTAGGTTTGTGCTGTCACGCTTTGGTTCAACGACCGGATGTTTTGTGAATTTTATACATCTATTCGTGTGACTTTCCTGCATGCTGCATGGCATGTGTTAATCTTCTTATCCTCATATGCTTGTTGCGTATTATTTGCTTATTTCTATGTTCAAATTGAGCGACCAACACTCCAACCAATTTTGTCTTACTGGCCAAAAGGATCTTCATGGCCAAAGTTCATCGGAATTCCTTACATTGAATTTCGCGATAAGTTCAGTAGTGATTAGAAAAGTGATGAATTTGTGATTTTCTCGAAAATGAGGCGTTTGAAGGCGATAATAACGCTAATTATAATTTATAAATCGAAAGTTCAAAGAAATTCACTTGAATATTAATTATTTGTATAATTTCTCAAATTATTTAATTAAAATTTAAATTAATTCAGGAAGTTATTTTATTTTTTATAAAATATTAAAAATTTGGCTATTAAATTTAAATAATCGTCAAGATTTTAAAAATATTCTTCCAAAATTTTAACTCATAAATATAGAGAGCTTATGAATACATGAAAGCTTTTAGAAATTTTAAATTTCTCGAATAAAAATTGTTTGAAAATATTCGAAGGGATTTTAATTAGATGAAACTGAAAATAATTATAATGCTTTAAAATTACCGAACAGTTCAAAAGTAAATTATCAACATCGCATTTTAATGAGCGATGAAAATTCACTCAAGTTCTTCCAAGAAAGATAAAAGTCAGCTAATTGAAATTCCTTCAAATTAAAATTTTATTACATCCAGGTTGCTTTATATCCAACAAATGAAATACGTGATATGAAATAACTTTTTTGCTAAAAAATCTTCTTTATCCTCGCTCCATGTAGCTGAAACTAAAAGTAATAAAATTATGACAGATATCTTTAGAAAAATGCAACGATTTTTTTTATTGAACTCGAATAGAGATTAATTACAGATGTACACTTTCAATTTAAAATGCTGCGTAGCAATTTTTTCTAACAACAAACATGACCTTTAACACATCACAGTGCAACAGATGATTTTTGTATAGCTTATCAAATAAATTATCATCTATTGTTTACTTTGCGGCGGAATTCATTGAGTAAATTATAATTTTATGAGTCAGAGTCTGACGATAAATTCGAGCAAATGTTTTCAGGTGATCTTCGGGAGTCGTTGTTGTAGATGTGCTTGGTTTTGCCACGATAGACGAAAAAGTTCTTATCAGTCTCATAAATTTTCACCTCATAGAGCAATTCGGGTTTAAAAAGAGCTTTCTTGACAGAGTCATAGACATATACAGCCACATTTTCAGTGGTGCTTGGTACGAGCTTGAAATAGGGAACATCTTTATCGAGATTCTTGTGGTCCAGCGGTTTCATAATGCATCGCTCAATGACTGACTTTAGCTCAGTTAAATTCATTACCATGCCAGTCTTTGGATCGACGTGACCCCGTAGTCTTACTTCAACAGTATAGTTATGTCCATGGCCATTCTCGTTGTTACACTTTCCGTAGATTTCTCGATTCTCTTCGTCGCTCAAGCGTGGGCTGCAAAAAGTTGATTCTTAGAGTTTTTTTCACATGAAATTTTCACTCACTTTAGCTTACCTATGAAGTCGATGGCACGCAGAAAATGATTCTCTTCGAATTAGATCAACAATCGGACGAGTTGAAGTCATTTTTAATATTTACTATGAGATTATGTCTGCTTCAGGCAAATTACAAATCACTCGCAATACTTGTTTGCCGTTTATATACGTGCTAAAAACTCAGAGAAGTGAGTGACGAATCAACTTTTTCGAGAGAGCTGTTTGGGAGAGTAAAATGAAGTTAATGTAAGAGAAATGCTCGGTTTGGAGAAAAAGTTTATTATGCTAGTATTAAGGGGCATGCGCACTGCAATATTTGAAAGCACATGGTTTAAAAATTATGTCATGAAATTAATTTTTTTTTGTCAAAAAAGTCCTGGAAATTTTTAAAAACCAAAAATTAATTTGAATTAAATCTTAGGATTAAGAGATTTTTTAATCGCTGGCTTAAACTGAAGTGGATTATAAATTACACAATTAAAGATTAAATGATCAAAAGTGAATGAATATACTTTTATGCACATAGTTTTATGATGGGCAAAAAATTTTATGAGACGTGAAAAATAAAACAAGTGAGTTGAAATAATTTAGACATCATTGAGAAAAGAGCGGAAAAAATTAAGGAATGTCCGATAAACGAAAAAATGTAAATTTAATTTAAATTTTTTTTTAGATCTCGACACGAATGGTGAACAGCCCTTCACTTGGTTCTCAGCTCCGTTAAATGTTAAGGTCAAAATGAGTGAAAAAGATTTAAAAATTACTTCGGAGTCGGTAAAAATTAACATGAGTGCATTCGAGTTAGCCATAGTTGCACTAAAAATAATTAAACTAAAAAATCGCCCAAAAACTCGTCAAAGTTTGAGGAAATTGTTAAACTCAAAAATATCAACACCAAAAATTCATGGAAAAAATCGACGTCAGAGAAAAATATTCAAAAAACATTCGAATCATCATCGTTTTACAACCAATATTACGACAGGCGCACATATGAATTCCCAGATAAAGGAGGCGGGAGGACAAGCGAGGGAGGAAGGGGAAGGCGAGGACAACGAAGACGACAAAGAAAAAAAATTTTGAATAAAAATTTTCACAAAAAAAAAACTGAAGAATTATTATTTAAGATTAAAAAAAAAAAAATAACCCATCCAACCTCAACATTTCAGCCAATTTTACATTTTACAAAAAAAAACATTTTCTTTTTTTCCCCACTGTTTCTTATCTTTGAGATTTATAAGTAAGATCCTCGGAAAGAATTTTAAAAGTACATTTAACCATTTTGAGTTTGTTTCACTGAATGATTCATAAAAAAATTATCTCAAGCTTTCGACAAAAAAAAGCTGATTAGATAAAATTGTGAAGGGGACTCGAGTTAGAAATTAAATTACGTAGTCTTTTCACGCAATAGAAATGTTGTGTTCTATACAAAAATCGGCCAAGATTGTATGAAGTTCATATAAAGTTAATTGATTTTTATTTTAAAAATATTTAAACCTGTATTCAATTTAAATACAAGATGGGTCTGCAAACGGCGTTTCCAATAGCTCCGCTGTCTTAGATTAGTACCCTACTCCGTCACAAAGGGCATTAGTGGCACTCTTGGACAATCATTATGGACGTTCCTCAAAAATCATTAATGTCAACCGATTCCTGGTCCAATCACGAGTTCAGCGATATACATGAAGCCATATAAGAGAAAATTTGTATGAAAAGGGACATTTTTGCACCCACGGACGGTCATTGGAGGCTCGTACCTCAAAACTAAATACTTTTTAAAAACTAGAGCCATAACCCGAGTCAATCCTAAATCAATACATAAAATTAATTGCAGGCTTAAGGTTAACTTAATCCGGATTTATAAATTACACAATTAAATTTAATTTTAATCAATAAATCGATTGCATCGTAAAAGCCGTTATCAGAAGTTGCTGATTAGCAACACTTTTTTGCGTTCATTGAATGAACTTCATTCATATTTTATATTGTTGCGAAACTGATCATAAGATTAAAAAAAAATTCACAAAAATTTCGAAATTCAGACAAAAATTATTTAAGATTTTCGTTGAATATAAAAATTTATTTAGATATTCCTGAAATTAAAAATGTCAGAATTTAGCGATCGAGAAATCCGCGATGCACCGAAAGAAACTTTTGATTTTGATAATTTTGAAAGTGAAGACCAAGAAAAAGCCGCGAAATTAGATTTAAGTGGCGAGAAAAATATTTCGATATCAATGGCAACGCAGAGGGGACAAAATTTATGTTATCAGCTGTCTAGCTCATTGCAGCGAGACAGAATAATTTTGGTCATAGCTCCAAGCATTTTATTGATGACAAATGAGCAACGTCCAAAATTCAAATCAGTCATCGAGGATTTTTTGGAGTCAGATGACAAAGCGGTTGATTTTACCAAAAAAATTTACACATCGAGAAGAGTGGATGCTGAAAAATCATATGCAAGAATTTATAAAAATAATTTTTTTAATGCAGCACCGATTGGAGGAATTCGAGATTATTTTGAAACGAAAAATTATATATCGCAGAATTTTTCGGTGACGAAATTGAGCCTTGCGGTGAAATGTGCGATAATTGCACACGTGGAGAGATTTGAAACTCTTCAAATTTATTTTTTGACTTTTGAACTTTCTTTATTGTCACTTTTTTTTCTCAAAAATCAATTACACACTTAGGACTAAGCTAAGCATATTTTCTTTTTGTGTACTCACCTGTGAAAATTTCTGTGAATTTTTAAAATAA
Organism: Tanytarsus gracilentus; assembly: GCA_038502055.1. NCBI lineage: Eukaryota > Metazoa > Arthropoda > Insecta > Diptera > Chironomidae > Tanytarsus > Tanytarsus gracilentus. The sequence continues at coordinate 10,842,580 of JAXRKN010000044.1, read as the reverse complement.
AGGCAGTTAATTGAAAAATATTTTGATCAAAAAAGTAGTGCAACAGAAATAAAATTTTCATATTTATGGAGTTACATCAAGAGACAATTTTATGAAATAATCAGTTATATATGATATAGAAATAAATATATAAAATTCAGTATAAATCTTAAGATTAAGAAATATATGCGCAATGTACAAGAATGTTTTTGTAGAATAAAAAGTTTTGTGTTAAAAATTCAGCAGAAATATTTCAATTCAATATTTAATTTTCAGTCAATCTGTAAGGCAATTTATACTTACCCATACCTACCTGTCCTCTCTTTCTAAAGAAAGTCGCGGTGAATACTTACCATTTGCCTATAAAATAATTTTCATTGAAAAACATTTAGGTTTGAAGAGAAGTTTATGATTAAATGAATTTTCTCTAAGAGGGATTTTTTGACAATTCTTAACAATATTAAGTGAATCAAATTTTTTTTTGTTATATAATGAATTGTTATGCTGCAATCATATCATTTATATATTTTTTTTATATAAGCATTAATATTTTTTTAAGATAAAAATTTCCTTACAAACTAGATATTTCAAAGGTTAATTCATGTGTGTTTAGAAGAAAAATGCATATCATGATTTCGCAAAAAGGACAAAATAGTTTCTACATATATATTTTATAAAGAGACATTAAAGGATTTATTATGACATTTTCCTATGTGTAAGCTTTCAAGTACCTTTTTCTTTCTTTCTCAATTATCTATTTCATATCATTTTTTTCTCGCGCAGGAAGATCATCCCAGTTCATTGAAACATAAATCTTTTTTTCACATATGTGCTGGAAATAAGTCGGTCATCAAAGAAAATGTAAAATAATAAAATTTCAATTTTTCAATATGAAAAAAATATTCCGCATATTATTTGAATGATAGAGAAAATCTCGCAATGAGCATCAATATAAAATGAATCATTTACTATCATCTTACCCTTTTTTTAAATGGATCATAAAAATTGATACAGGCATATAAGATACAGTTTTAAATATAATTCAATGAACTTTGATCATCATTTTTTTGGGTGGGTTTCGTTTGTAAATTACGTAACCCAAAAATTTACAATTTTCTTTATTTTTTAGTTCAATTTTTAATAGTTTTTTGTTTTTGTGAGTACTATTTTCGTGTTTCATAATTTACGCACGATACCCTCTCAAAAATAAAGTGAACTCACACAGATCGACAAAAATATATCCATCGAGGAGATTTTCTAAATATTTTTTTGTTTTAGTTTCAAGAGCACTTCATCCTCGGGTGTTAAAAACCTGCTACAGAAATATAGTTGTTTTTCAGTCAATAATAATTTTTCCTTTTTTTTATAGCTAGTTAAAATTTATCGTCACCACAAAAAGTGTAAATTAATTGTGAGGATACGCGTGAAAAAAAGAGCGACTTAACATATCTAAGAGTCAAATTACATTTCTAAGATTATTTATTTTTTATCCTAATTTCCAAGGGGCGAAAGAGAAGGATATAAATTTTTGTATCGCTTAGGTGTATAAAGTACATAAATTTTATATACTTTATGTACCTAAACAATTTATAAATTATTCTCTCGCCCCCCTGCTAATTTCATATTTGAAGATTATACTCAACCAAACACATTTTTCTTGCCGTTGAAGAAGAGTTAAATTTACCAGACAGATGATGATTCCTTATTCACTACTCGCACGATAATATATTTGGGCGAAAACGATTTATTTCATGATGATGGATCGAGAGAATGACGATTTAATGATCTCACTCTCGGATATTTAATATATTCGGAAGTATTATCAAAGTGTATATTAATTTATCTTATGTGAGGATTAAGGAAGAACACACACACATATACAATTCAAGATAATATTCATCAAATATTTCATAAATCTCATTTTCTGCAAGAATATAGAACATAGTGTTGACGACATTTTAGTTAAAAGAAATATATATGCGAATATGTAATAAACATAAAGTTTAAAAAAAAATTGCTAAAGATAATTCAATAATAAATTCATAAAATGTACAATGTGTAAGAAAATAATAATGTGTAAATTTAGACGACAAAATCAATGAAGGTGTTTATTAAATTTTCTGTGACAAAAGTGAACTTAGCGTGTGAAACTTTCCAATAAATATTTAATTTAAAATTTCCATAAAAATTTTGCGTGTGAAAAGTTTCTAAACAATTTTTTTCCTTCTTAGCGGTTTCAGTAATTTTTTTAAAAGAAAAATAATAATCTTTTAACTTAGAAACTACAACGTAAGAAAGAGAGGGTGTGATTTCAAAAGAGGCTGACTTTAACTCACCAATTTTTATCGTTTGAGTTATTTTGTCCGTACTGTTGGTAGTTGTAGTTTCCATATTGTCCGTATTGTTGCGGATATTGTTGTTGTTGTTGTTGCTGCTGTTGAGGAGGATAATTTCCACCAGCACTGCCTGGGTAACCGCCGTTTCCGCCTGGAGCAGGAGGTGCTCCACCTTGGCTGCTGCTTGGATTTCGGTCCTAAAAGTGAGTTCATTAATATCAAACGTATTCGATTAAGATTTATTGATTTCTTACAGTCACTTTGATCTGTCTCTCAATAGCTTCGGCTTCATCAACACGACCAATTTGACGATAATAAGCGGCCCATTCTTGACTATAGTCCTTCGTCGAATCTTGACCACTCGGCTGCGACTGCGGTTGTTGAGGAACATTTTGACCTAATTTTTTGAAATGAAATGAAATTTCTGTGTGCCATAGGGGCTTTTTTTCGCTAATTACCTGGCATCATTGCTCCTGGAGCTGACGTCGGAGCGTTGCTAGTTCCGCGTGTCTTAATTTGAGCTTCAATCGCATTCGCTTGTGCATGCATACCTAAGAAATGATTAAATTTTAATTACGAATTTAAATCTTTTTTTAATTATGAGCTTACCCATCGATCGATAATACTCGATCCATTGTAATGAGTAATCTGGTTGACCAGCTGTAGCTGTAGGCATTTGTGGTGGATTTCCTCCTTGATCCCAGCCGCCACCACCTTGCCCAAAACTTTCACCTCCTGAATTTCCCCAACTTCCGTACGCACCACCGCCACCCCCGCTACTTTGACCAAATCCATTTGGTGATTGCGTGACAGTTGACGTTCCAATGTGCTGAAGATCGACGTCCATGTTTATTTTGTCCTGAATCAATCGTTTCGCTTCATCCACCTGATGTTGCTCGCCCTTGATCGTGAAAGTTTTTTCATTTGTCTGATTTTGCGATGCTTTACGATCCATTTCGCAGTGTGCTCCACTCTGCTGGTTAATTTGCTTGATGGTATCGCCACCGCGTCCAATAATGATTCCACACTTGCTCGCTGGAACTATAAATTGATACTGATGCTGGACAACTTGAACGCCGCCGCTTGCAGCACCTCCGTGAGATTGCTGAGACTGTTGATGTTGCTGATAGTTTGAACTACCGCCACTGCTATTATTCCAATTGTCATTTCCGCGAGAATTTCCCTCGCCGCCATTTCGTCTTATAACGCTGTCAATAAGATCTTCAATCATTCTGCGTCCGTCATCGACTTGCTGTTTAGTTCCTTGCAGGATACATCGTCTATCGCCTGGTCCCTCGGTCTTTGTCTGGAGAAATTGAAGACGGCAGCCAGTTTCGGCTTGAATCTTTTTAATCATATCGCCACCCTTTCCAATGACCACTCCAACAGCAACTTTCGGCACGAAGACTTCGATTTGATCGCCACTTCCATAGCTACCACCTCCATGATCTTGATTGCGATTATTAAAACCGCCGCCCCCTCCACGAGGTCCTCCTTGTGACTGTCCGCCACCTTGTCCACCTTGATTACCCTTATCTTCAATGAGCTCATACACAAGCTGTTTAGCATGCTCAACTTTTTGTGGATCGCCCGAAATGCGCAATGGCTTTTCCATCTCTTGTGTGGGACCATCCTGAATAACGACCATCTTTGCGCCCGTTCGCTCTTGTAACTGTTTTATTGTTTCGCCTCCCTTTCCAATAATAAGCCCAACTTTTGATCCTGGAACCATAATTTCTACAAAATTGCTGCTGCTTGCACCCAAACCGGGTCTCGATTGACCACCGTTTCCGCCATTATTGCCACCCCCAAGAGCACCGCTTTGTCCATTGCTGCCGGGTCCTTGTGGAATGAATTTGCTAATCAATTGTTTTGCTTTCTCTACGGCGTCCGGATTTGGCACGACATGTTGCTGTTGCTGCTGATAACTGTTTTGTTGTTGTCCCAATCTTGCTGCCACTTGTGCGGCAGCGTGTTGAGCTTGCTATAAAGAGATGAGATTTTAAAGAACTGTTTAGTTTTATAAATAAATTATAGATGACTCACTTGAAGATGAGCTGGAGACATTGAGTGTGGTCTTTTCGAATGTGGTTCGTGATCGTCAAAATCCTCTTGTGAACGCTTATTTGGTGCTGCGAGTTGAAGTTTGGCTGCGACCTAAATATATAAAAAAAGAAATTAGTCTCTGGATCTTTTCTTCTTCTTCTTCTTTTTTGCATAGTAAAAAGAAAAATGGCGGATAATGAAATTTTTTAAAAAGGCTTTAAACATCTGATGAATATGCTTAAGAGGACAAAGAGTTGTATTTATTTTGTGGATTATTTGTATACGAGCATAGTTGGGTGCTTTTTAGATATCAATTTACTATCTTTAGAGCTCAATTTTAGGTTTTAAATTTTCCGCCTGAAAATTTTATCGATTTTTTTTCGGGCGTGTGAAAAAATGTTAAATAGACTTACTTCTCTTGCTTTTTTCAATGCACTGGACACGTTATTATATGAAGAATAATCACTCATTTGTAAAATCTTTTAACTGATAAATTTTCAACGAAAGAACAAAAAATTAATTAAAATTCTCTCTCTTAAGGTTCATCAAACTACTCAGTTTTTCTGCAGACTGAACGAAAAATGTGAGAAACGAGGGAAAGATCACTGTGGTGAAAACACAAATGCGGTCTGTTTTTTGCCCTTTCGGAAATGAGCGATTTTGATGAAAAATTTGTTTTGATTTGTTTACAAATTTTTTAAAAAATAATTAAACCTTGTTCCGTGAGAAATTGTAGTTAAAATGGCCAGTGGACCGATTGCCGAAAGAAATCAGGGTAAGTATTAACTTGTAGTAAATTCATAATAAACTCTTTTTTAAAACAAAACTAACATTAATTATAGATGCCACAATTTATGTTGGCGGACTCGATGAAAAAGTCTCTGAAACTCTTCTCTGGGAGCTTTTCGTTCAAGCCGGTCCAGTCGGTAAGCATAATTGTGTTATAATTTGTTGAAATTTTAATCGTTTAAAAACTTGCAGTTAATGTTCACATGCCGAAAGATCGAGTAACTCAGCTACATCAAGGCTACGGGTTTGTTGAATTTCTTGGCGAAGAGGATGCTGACTATGCAATTAAAATTATGAACATGATCAAGCTCTATGGAAAGCCAATTAGAGTTAATAAAGCCTCAGCTCATCAAAAGAATCTGGACGTGGGTGCAAACATCTTTATTGGAAATCTTGATCCTGAGGTCGATGAGAAACTTCTCTATGATACATTCTCAGCATTCGGAGTCATTCTTCAGACACCAAAAATTATGCGCGATCCCGAAACTGGAAATTCAAAAGGTTTCGCTTTCATTAATTTTGCGAGTTTTGAGGCATCAGACGCAGCTATGGACGCGATGAACGGACAGTATCTTTGCAATAGACCTATATCTGTTTCGTATGCATTTAAAAAGGATTCGAAGGGAGAGAGACACGGTTCGGCTGCTGAGCGTCTATTGGCAGCTCAAAATCCATTATCGCATGCTGATCGACCTCATCAACTCTTTGCTGACGCTCCAATTCCAATGATGCCACAACATCAACCGCCTATCATGCCACCTCCAATGATTATGCCACCAATGAATCAAAATCCCATGTCATTTCCAATGCCACATGGCCAATTTGCACCGCCAATTCCTCCTCCTCCGATGCCAGCTCCTCCCTTACCCACAGCATTTCCTCCACCTCCACCACCTCAAGTTTATTTTTAATCTCAAATGCATTCAATAAAAACTTTTCAAACTCTATTTTTTGCGAGTCTAAATTTGTTTCAATCCAAGATTTTAACGGTCGAAATTATTTCAAAAAAAAAGAGTAAACAAAGTGACATTTTTTTCAGCAAAATTAAAAAATATTTTCGCTTAATTTTAAACAATGCCCATTAAGTCTGAAGGATATTCTCGAGTGCTTAGGGACTTAGGCAATCAGGAATTTCAGCAGAAAAATTACTTTGATGCTTTAAAATACTACAACATGGTAATTTAATCAAGTTTGAAAACTGCAATTTATTTTAAAATGTAAATACAATTACAGTCACTAAGCTTCGCGATATCTGATCAAAATCTGGCTTACGGATACTCTAATCGCAGTGCAGTTTACTTAGAATTGAAGCTTTATGAGTTGTGTGTGGATAACATCAGAGCTGCAAAGCATCACAAATATCCGCTTACAAAGATCCACAAGTTAACAAAACGCGTTGACGAATGTATGGCCAACATCCCAGAAGTTATTCAGCCCAGCAAAAAAACACTCTTCTTTCAACCATCATATAGATTGGATCCCAAAACTCCGAATATTGTTGACTGCTTAGAGCTGCGAAAAGATCAGAAATATGGCCAGGGAATCTTTACAACGAGTGACCTAAATCCAGGAGACATGCTTTGCATTGAAGAACCAGTAATGATAAAAAATGACGAAAATGAGCGCTATGTGAGATGTTCTCAGTGCTTAAACTGCAATTTTATGAGTTTGATGCCTTGTAAGGATTCAGCTTCTTTCATGTTTTGCAGCCAAGATTGTCAAAATTCTTTCGTAAACTCTCCCAATGAGACCTTTGACATGACAAAAGTCGGTGGTGACAGTTTAGTTACTCAATTTTTGGATTATGATACTGACAGCACGATTTTTGATTTTGACTTCAGCAATAAGAAGGATCCTGACTACAAGAAGAATCAAATGAAATGCGTCGTGACATGGGCAAAGAAATTGCCTGATAATTTAGAGACATCCAATGCTACGATTGAAGATTTTTCAAGCACTGAAGACTTTTTCAATGTACGCCAAAAGATCCTCGCTAACAGCTATAAAAATCGCATTGTTGAGTACGCAAAGAAAGGATACAGATATTCAATGAATGCCGGCGATATGGTTTTTGCTTTTTTTCCACTCATCAATCACGCGTGCTATAGTAATGTCGATAATGTCATCATTAACAATCGCTCAATTCTTTATGTCACTAAGATCATCAAAGCGGGAGAACAATTGTTTTACAGCTACCTGTAAGATTTTAACTTTTTTGAAACATTTCCCATCTTATAATTTACTTTCCTAGGCATGACGAGAAAATCATGAAGAATGTGACAATTAAGTTTGAGAAACGACAACAATATCTAATTGAAATGCGTGGTTTTAAATGCGAATGTTACTACTGTCTCAATAAGATAAATTTTCGTATGCTCGAAAGTGGGCTTGATAATGATGTCGTCAAAGCTATTATTGATTCTTACAAATTGGAACGGACAGTCGAAATAACATCGCCAGAAGAAATGATGAATCAACTAAAAGAAAATTGGGGTTTGATCTCGAAGCACTGCAAAAATCCTCGATCTCTCGATGTGGAATTGCTTGAGAGTGTCAATCGAAGCATTATCAGTGATTTGGCTCAAGCATTAACTTATCCCTGCATTAGAATGCACAACACTTAAAAAAAATATATTTTATACAAAATTAAATGCAGGTAATAAACGGAAATTAACTCAAACAAATTTCCTTGTTCAAGAAATTAAAGAAATGAGACAAAAAACTTTTTTTTCATCTGTTACCAGATCTAATTTTACCATCCCCTCCCCTCAAAAAAGAATTTTTTCATCTCCATTGATGATAATGTGCCAGAATGTTAATTTGAATTACATGAAAATTAGACGAGCACATTACAATCGTCGTGCACACATACGAAAGGATGAAGAATTGTATTTTATGCAAATTTAAGTTGATTTCGCAAAGTATATGCTTGAAAAATGTTTGTTCATGCAAATGAATTTTGTGCGAAGCTCCATAGAGTCGCAAAAATACCGGAAGTAGAGTTGAAATAATCTGAAATTTTTTTATTATTTTTCTAAAAAAGTTCTAAAAATTCAAATGACTTAAAAAACTCAAAGTAATTAGGTAGTCTATGTGCGTTATTTTGGAATGAGAAGCAAATTTCACAAGCATTAAGCGACAGAATAGAACAATAGCATCTTCCACTTTTATCCCGCTCCATGCATCTTAAATATCTATCTGCCAACTTCTTTCAGTAGAAAATCTCGCTTTTTGCTTAATTCTATTCTTCTTTCCACTTTCTTTGCTTTCGTTGCATGTTTTCTGAGCTCAGGAAGATGATAAAGAATAGCTTTTACATGAAAACGGAAAGATGACGACGAGTAAGTTTTGTTAATCATACATGATGACTTTTCTGTTGAATGGGGTATGAGAGCGCGATGATATTATCACATAAATTTCGTTCCAATTTTTCTCTTTCAAGAGTCGGTGGAGATAAATGCGATAAAATGGAATAAAATGCATTTTATAAAAGTACTTTTAATTAAGTTTTTTCTCCTTCAAATTGTTTACAAGCTTTTTTACATCTTTGTTATTCGTAATTTTAGTGCTGGAGAAGTTGACGCGAATGAAATTATGAAATTTATGAGTTGAGTAAATTTTTATAGTTAATTCGTTTTAATTCAAATAGGAATAATTAATTAGAAATTAAACTTTGAAGAAAATTTGAAAAAAGTAAAATTTCTGCAAAAAATTAACTTGATACTTTTCGTCTATTTAATTTCTAAATTTAGCACCGCACACAATTTTAGACCCATCAAGACTTTTTTTCTTCACGACATTTTTCAAAATTTCCTGACACATTAAAAGTGTTCATACACGAATGGATTGATGGAAAAGGAGTATGACTAATGGAATTCACATTAGCATGGATATAAAGAAGTAAGAAAGAGATAGCGTAGTATCATGTAGAAGAGGAAAATGTGAACATGAATAAGAAGAGAGAGATTCCATTTCAAGGACAGACAAGGAGTAAATTTCCTGCTTCACTCTCGAAAAATCCTTTTTAAAAAAGGTGACGACAATGATGCTCCTTTTTTATGTAAATATGTTTTCTCTTCTTTTTTTAAACGAGATATGAAAGTTGAATGCACGGACGAGTTGATACATTATCCTCGAATCATCTCCTTGAATACAATACCAAGAACATGTTCACACATAGTGTGAGAAAAATTCTCTTAAAGTGTCATCATATAACAATAATTTTGCATTCATAGACATCTTTAGTGTAGTTCATATTTGCAGCGTAATTCACTCAACTCACTTTTCCATCCATCAAGTCGTCGAGTTCTACATATGAGCTAAGTGAGAGACAGCAAAATGCCTCTTCATTATTCATCGTCTCGAAATAATATCGAGCATGTGTGTGAGCCTTCTCGTGTTATTTTTTTACTTTCTCTCCTTAGATCCTCATGATGATCTATGATATGTTAGAGTTCGTCCTCCTCACTCTCGTCTCTCTATGTTATACACCATACTTCAATACATTTTTGCACAAGTGAAAGTTTTCTGTTGAATAAGCACAAAATCCCTGAGCGAGGAACATCAGCAGACACACATGAACTCATGATGCTTGCAGGGAATTGATACTTTACTGTTGACTCTAAAAATGTTCATTTGATATATCGAAAAAAAGTCTCAACCCTCGCATTTTCAATACATCAGATTCATGTGTGGCTCTTCAATGTGTGCCTCTATCGCTTATCGCTTTTATTGTTGTTAACTGATGATGCCATGCATGCATGATATGGAAAAGTTTTAATCTCCTCATTGGTTTTATCTTAAACTATCACTTTACATTGATAGACCGCATGGGAGCATTAATGTCAATCTGATAAGACAATTGGATGATTTTATTTTCTGGGTTGCATAATTAATTTCTAAAGTGAGCAGTTACGGCACTCAATAATTTTATTGCAGCCGCTTCATCAATACAATTGACATCAAGTTATTTTTGAATTAAATAAAAAAATTTCTAATCTTCACTTTTCTGCATTGTTTGATGTCATGCATGAGTATTCAATGGGTTCACATTGTTCATTGTAATTACATGACTAGCTTTTTTTATTTGATCTCATCCCCTCCCAACCGATTTTGCAGGGAAAACCTTTTTCAAGAATAGGAAAATCTTCCTTTTATATTCATTCGGCTTGGGATGATAATGGCTCGATATTAGTCGAAACTTTTTTATCTTTACAAAAAATTAAATTAAAAAAATTTATAATTTTTATATTTTTAGGATTCAAAATATTTTTGATAAAATTTAAACATTTTAATTTGAAAATTTCTACTCGGAACTTCTCAAGCCACATTAGGACTTTCTATGTTTGAATAGGCCAAGAGAGGGAGAGAGAGAGAGAGTGAATCTATTCAAGATAATCCACGTTTATGTTTTCCTGCTTCTGAAAGGCAGGCGACGGTGGCATTGTTGTTAAAGTGCGCTTTCATATAAGAATGTGTAAATGGCAGTGAGAGAGAGAGTATGATATAGCTGTAATTACATGATGATGAAGATGCTATTTTCCTCCCCTTTACGTACATAACAAAGCACGTGGTGATTTTCCAATGGAAAAATTTTCCAGTGAGAGCGTGGAAATTCTCTGTGGCAATGTGTTGCAGCCACGATGATGATAATATTTTCGAAATCACAGTTCATAACGTCATTACGACTCGATTGAATCGGACGCGTAAAATCGTTAATGAATTAACAATTGTTCAGTTACTTGATGACAAAATAAACTTTAAGGCCGAGTGAAAAATTAATTGAAATTGCCGAGTGTGAAAATTCGAATTGATTAAAGCTCGAAAAAGAGGATTATCGAGTAGGCATTAAAGGACACAACTGTGCATATGCAAAAAACATTTCGAGTGCACTTTTTTTACTCATGTTCGCCGCTCGATAAATAAAATATAAAATAATTCTTTTTATGCTATCGATAATGGAAATTAATTGAATTTTTTACCCTCTCGAAACGGGTTTTTTGTTTGCATAAAAATTTAATTCCACCGCTGTGTGCACGAATTTATGTATCGATTGGTGTGAAATATTAATCGCGAAAGAGAGAGTGAACAAAAAAGTTTATAAAATGTGCATCTAATTAAAACGTCAATAGTGGAAGAGAGAAAAAAATTGTTTTGTTTTCGCTGACATAACAAAAAACTTTTGCACATTTTTTGCTGCGAGGCACAAAACTGGATATTGAAAATATTCAATATAAGTGGATTGGACCGTAACATGAAATTGTATTAAATATATTATCAGAATTGGTAATTGAGGGAATTTTGTTGAATTAAGCTAAAATTGATATTTTTTTGCCTCGCTAAGCTTTAAAAGTTTTTAGATGAAGAATTTTAAGAGTTGAAATTTAAATTAATTTTATTTTAAATTAAATTTTTTCTTTAAAAAGTTTAAAAAAAATAAATTTGAATCTCAAAATATAAAAAAAATCTTCTAAATTTAATTGAATTAAATTTTTTTAAAATATTTTTTTCCATTTCAATTCTCAACTCTTCACAAATCCCTTTTCTAAAAATTGCTAAATAATATTAAAAGCCCTTAATCTTCTATATTATAGCAACCATCATCGAGATTTTTATCACGAAAACAATTTTTTAATGTATAAAGTGTGTTTGTGCAATTATTGTCGACAAGAACGGCAAGAATTTTCCGATTTTTTATCGATGGGACACCATTAAAGACCATCAAGTGAGGAAAATGGTCGGTGTTGTGCGACACTCATAAAATATAAACCCCGTCCGGAAAAAAAGAAAGCCAAAAAATAAAGGAGCGCTCAAAACGACAAAAGCAGTCGCAGCCCACAATAATTTTTATTGAGAGGCACCGGCAGGCCTCGCTTATAATAGCAAGCAATCAAATAACAATGAAAATCACGAGACGCTTCGAAAGGATGCTGATTCAATGTGGTTTACAGTGGTTTTTCGCATTTATGCTTCTCGCAGGTAAGATCCTCATTTTTTTCACTCTCACCACCCTCCGATTCGAGCTGTTTTGGACATAATAATTTATATAATGGGTCCTTGAGTGGATGCCAAACAAGCCAGCACTCACTCCTTTTTATGACATCCTCAATCTGCAACCAATTCACTATGGCCATTTGTTCATGGACAACGTTTGCGCTCGTAAAGTTAGGGGAGGAAAACAATTTTCGATCATAAAACATTTTTCTTCTGTAATTTGATAAAATATTTCTAAAATTATAAAATTCACAACATTTTTATACTCGTGTCCCACCCCGTTGTGAACGTTCTTTTTCAATTGACGACCATTTGTTGTTGTTGTCATCATGTTGTTAATCATATGAGTGATGAATGATTGTGGTGGGCAGAAGGACACGACGAATGAGGGATCAAAATTCATGCTGACCACAACAAGCCATAATTGCAGCAGGCAGTGACCGTAGCTTCCGAAAGTGATGGTAAAAAAGTTAATTAAAAAGCCACAGCACAATATGATACACACGGCGTGAGAAAGCAAATTTGCCATTAATTTCATTTTCATTTAAGTGACTTATTACATGCCGCGGCTGCTTCTGTTGCTATGACTGTTGCTATACAACAGAAGGCTTTGATAACTTTTTTTGCCTCGCTTCATAATCATCCATTCTTCTCCTCCACAACCCTTCTCTCTCTTACTTCCATGTGTATTTAGCTATGAGTGGGAAATTTATTGTTGAAATTGTTTATTTTCTCAAAGCGTAAATAACGCCACGCTTGTGTAAATTGGAAAACTCATTGTGTGAGTTGGCAAAAAAATACTTAAGAACGGTAATTAAAAATTGTGAAGCATTAATTGGGTGCTGAAAGGTTAGAAAATAAATTAATGGGTTGATGAAAAAATTTAGAAGTTTGCTCAAAATTTTATTAAAAAATTATTTCTAAAAATTTTATTTTATCAGTTAATTTTTTTTTTCAAATGTTTTGTCGTGTCTTAATTATTTTTATAAGAATTACATTGCTAATTAATTCAAATATTTTAATCCGAACCCTCAAAATAAATATCCGCCGTTAGATGTTAAATTTTAAACCCATTGAAATACGCCCTGAAAAAAAATGCGGACTGTAATCCCTGCCTTAGAGTGAAATATCCTCTTATCATCATAACATCCACCCCCACTCTAAAAGTGAGTATTTAGGGTTTAATGTACGCAGTGAGAGTAGAGAGAAACGACTACGTGAGTAGACCATAAATAAAAATTAACAATATAATGATTTAATGGATTTAATATGTTCTCCCGGCAACATTCGGGACCGATTCTTATCGTATTCACTTCATAATTGAGTCGATGCCTAGGCAAAATTATGATGAATCGCTTTTAAATAATTTACGATGTATTTATAAAGTTTTTTTGTCTACCAGTAAGAAAAGTTCAAAAATTTTACCTTCTTGAAAAATGAAGTACTCGAGGATAAAAGTTTCTCAGTAAGGCATCAACATGATAAGATGAAGATGGAGGAGAGATTTTAAAAAGTATGAAAGAAAAACATTTTAAGGGACCATTAGAAGGCATTTTTCTTTCTTCTTCTTTCAATGTAACATTATTCGACTAAAAGAGGGGAGGTAAAAGTTTTTTGGCATCATCTCTTATCGACTTTAGAGCGTTGAAAATATTTTTTTTTCGAGAGATACGAATGTATTTAGAATTTCATCAGGAATGGGACAATATCGAAGAACTTTTTTGTTTAATCCCAATTGAAAGTTTACAAATCATTCTAAAATCCACCCACACGTGTCTTTGAAATTTTTTCATCGAGAGATTTAATGGATTAATGTCTTTCTTTAAAACTTGATAATGATGTCGAAAACTTTTTTTTGTGAGGAGCATTCAATTTACCTCCTGACGCCCATCCATGTCTGTAGAGCAGCAAAAACTTTCCACTTTACTTGTCGGTAAAATTTCCGGAATTTTTTTCTTCTTTTTAAAACATTTCAAAACATATATATTTGCTGAAAATTGATTTTTTTTTTCATTATATGCTCTCGCCACGCTTTTTTTAAGGATCATAAAATTTTTTAAAAAATGCCAGGGGTCGTTTTCGTGGCGGAGAATTTTGACAAGTCAAAAGAGATTTAAAAGTTGGCAAATTTGACATTAATTGGCTTAAAGAGTGAGTGTCGAAAATGAGCGAACTAAGAATTTAATTTTTAGGAAAAAATTAACGGAGAAAAATGTTTTTTACAAAATCTTTCATAAATTCAATTTAAATTTGAAATCGTCATGCTTGCAACCCTTGTCACTCACGTAATAGCACACTCTCATGGTAAAACATACAATATGAGCATAAATCCTGATCATGTGTGTATTTTTTGACGTTCGATAAACATAAAAAACTTTCTTCTTCCCTCACAATTTTCATTGCAAAACTTTTTTTTGGGTCGTTTACGGTTGAATTTTTGCTGAGATTGTTTTGTGTTAAATTTTTCTGACAATTCCTTAAATACGCCGTCAACGGCTGGGAGAAAGGTGAAAAATCCACGTGTGGGATTTCCTCGTGCATAAATTTCAATGATCATCACGTCACGATATGTGTGAGTAAGAGCAGCAGCAGAGGGCAAGAAGGGAAAATGGAAGAGGAAAAAAGTGGCAACAGGTTGACAATGTCGACTTTAAATTCTTCACCTGTGACACCACGACGATTTGGCACATTATTTTAAAGGCATTTCTCATCTTCTCAAGCCAAGGCACGATTTTCTCACTCAACGCTTCTCACACTCGACGAATGAAAAAATCCATTACGGCTCATAAATAAATTCACACTTGATGGCATTTTTAAGAGAGTGTGAGAAGCGAAAATGGAGAGCGTGCGAGAAAAACAGCAGGACCTAATACACTATTGAACCTTATTCATAAATTGGATTTGAGAGTGTGAAAAAATGCCAAAGTCCGACGCTTGCCGGAAAGAATGATAAAATATTCAGGATAATGGCGAGGGATTGAAACATTCATTAAGGCGTGCTATAGCTGTGATTTACCCCCACCCGAGTCGCTTCACTCTTTTAGTGTTCTCATCTTCTCAAATCACGTCTCACAAGACGATATTTTATCCTAAATTATACAGCAAATACCCGGAGAGAAATTAAGAGATTTTTTTCATTAATTTATAGAAAAATTTAATTCATAAAAGAGAGTTATGCTAATTTTTGTTTCATTTCCCAACCTGTTCCAATTCCAAAAACTGATCACCACTCACTGGGCTTAAAGACGACAAAAATGTTTTTTCTCATTTTCTACTTCTTCTCTTATCCTCTGCTCGTGAAACCTAATTTCATAAAATTATCATTTATTATGCTTTCTTGTTCATGGCATAACGCTTCGCTTCGCTTCCTTCAAAATAGATAATGCTTTATTGCAAATATAGTTTTTTCCTCTCTGCTTTTTTACTTATGAGTTTTCGCCTCAGACGACAATGTTGGCTTTATTTTTCTTCTTCTTCTGCCGGCCGGTCATCAGCAAAGTAGTTTTATTGTGCGATATGAGATTATATATATATTTTTTTCGGCGGCATGAGAAGAAGAAATAAAGACAAAGCTAAAAGGGAAGGAAGTGAACAATAAAACAGAAACTTTGCTGATTCTTCTTGTTATTCTACACCCACCGATTCACTCCTTCGAAGAAATCCATTCGAGTGGAAAGAATTGTTGTAATAACTTTTCATTGCTGCTGTCACCGCTTTTACTACTGTTGCCGATGCTTTATTTAGTTTTTTTTTCTAGCTTGTTGTTTACTCACTTTGTAATCTTTTGTGACTTATGATGTGAAGATGTTGGTGGGCGAAATTGTGGTGGAAATGATTTATAAGTTTATGGGTTGGAAAAAATTAAATTTATTTAATTAAATAAATTCATAAAATCAATCACATTCTCTTAAAATCTTTATGTCATTAAGCGCAGATGTCATACGTAGTTTGTTATTGCAACCACTCGACATCACTTCACCCTCTCTCTCATATCGCTCCTGCATAATGTGTATATTTATGTAAGGAGCAAAACTTTCAATAGTTGTGGAGCCTACATCAACATTATAATTGATGACTGTGGTATAAATGTGTCGGCATAATCTCCATATTTTCTCATAACGCAAATGACTAAACATATATAAAAGAGCTAAAGGGGGGAGAAAGAATGTGTATATGAGACATCGTAAAGATACTCAACTATCTCTTGGGAATTCCTTCGTGCTCTTATCTCCTCTTTTTTGCTCAACTGTTGTCCTTTTACGTCACTAATGTAACTATTTACATGGGATAATGTAGATGTGAAGCGTGCATGCATACTTTATTGAAGGGTGGAGCCCAGAACACAAAATAAATAACGCATTAATTGCGATATGTTTGTATATTGTTGAAGTTGAGTCTTATTATAATGTGAAAGATTAGTTTTGCATGTGCCTTTGGTTGAAATGACTGATTATCATGTATGAGAGGATTAATTGAGATTAGAAATGACAAAAGTGAAGAAGGAGAGAAATTTCAAATTTGCCTATATTAAAGTTTTTTGGTAAGCAACTGATATGCGAACCCTCATTAAAATTTGTGTTGTGTTTGAGGGTTAGGTCACTGAGTTATTTTATCACAACAAAATACTTTTTTAACTATCGAAATGTTGTGCAGTAATTTTTAAAAAAATGTGACTTAACTTATGAACAACCCCCGAAAAATCTTCATGTTTCATTGTATCTGGTTATAAAATTTTCTCATCACTCAGCACATCCTCAATGTTGCTGACAAATTAATTTTCTTTATTTTCGACATCTTTCCGCAATTCAAGTTCATGTCATCGTGTGACCGATTTATCTAAAAATAACTCAGCCATTTCACTTGAAATTCGATGCAACAAAAAAATTGTTGACCATTGCTGAAAATATTTTTATCTCTTGCTGACATTTTGAGCATTTCCATTCACTGATTTTACAAGTGAACGCTTTTTTGCTGCTGTATCTCGTGTTGTTCGGGTTGACGCGTTGAGTTGCCGGGTTTGAGAAAAAAAACGAGCAAAAAATGTCTTGAGGACAAAAAATAATCAACTTCAATCTTTTCAGCAAAGAAAATCATTTTACAACATTTTTAATATGAAGAAGTAAAATGTCAAGTTGTTCTTGAAATTTTCAAAGAAATTTTAATCAATTTATTTAGAAAAAGTGTCTAGTTTCCACCCACTGAACATAAAGTATGTTTTTCTCCCCAAAAAAACTTTAAGAACGAGGAAAATATGACGCTTGTGACTTTCTTGCATTCTCGTGGACACAGTGTCGCCAAAATAAATTAGCAAATTTACGATTTTTTATTTGTTGCGGCCTGACAATAAACTTTCTTCTCTTCCATTTTTTTATGTTTATTTTAATTTGCTTTATTTTCAATTTTCATCGCCTTCATGTTGGCGTGGAAAGTGTCGTCGTCGTTGTGGCAATTCTCGATTCGCCTTAAACGGTAATTGCGTTTCTTTTGTTGCTCAAGACTCTTTTTTTTCGAGGGCGGCATTGAATTAAATTGCCTAGGGGTGCTTTTTGGCTGGCACTGATATAAATATAATAGAGCTATTATTACACTTCCGCAACACTAATAAATAGAGAGAGAAGAAACGGAGATAAGAGATGTTTTTACAAGGCGCGAATGTTGGTTAGTGGTAATGAAGATGTTTTTGACTTTGCTGATGTTTATGGAACCAAAAATGAGGATTAGGGGGGGGAAGGAAAAAATTCATATTAAGCAAAAAACTTCTAATTGCTTTTAGTTTTCACTTTTCAAGTTGTTGTTTGAAAAAATATTCTGTCGACCACTGGTTAAAAAATCAAAATTAAAAGTTTAACGTATTTTTTTAAACAATAATTTATGTTCACTCAAACAGCAATTAAGAATCAATTATGAAAATTTTCCTTTAAAGAATTCAAAATTATTTAAAAAACTTCGTTTACGAAAATGCATTTAAGTAATTTAAAACCTCATTCCAAGTTTTCGCTTTTTTCATCTCCGCCCAATGCATGAAACATAAATCTAATGGAGGTGCACGGTGCACAAAGCAAGCTTTTGGCTTCATTTCAAGTTTTGCGTTTTTCTCTTTGCTCATCCACACGAACAAACGACACGGGCCACGAAAACGAAGTGCAGCAAAGAGAAAATAAAACTACAATTATAAAAATTTTCTTCGTCTACGTTGGAAGTGAAGAAAAATTGCTAATTTGTGATTTTAATTTTTTTCCTGCCTTCGTCTCTCCCGCGAGAGAATTTCATTTGCCTATGCATGGTGGAAAAAATAGAGGCTTAGGGCAAATATTTTTTCTCGTTCGGTTGGCAACAACACAAACTAGCTCTTTGTTAGTGCATGCGGTGAGTTGAGTGTGTGTAGGCAAGCATGCAAATTTAGGTGAGTAAACAGAAACCAGAATGCGCATCGTGTCACTACACAGAGAAGTGCACAAAAAACAGTAATTAGTCTTATGAGAGCATGAAAACTGCATTGGCAATCGCTTGTATGGAGAAGAAAAAGAAAAGTTAATTAATAAATCAATTTCAGAAGTTGGAATGAGTTATATAAATTTTTTTGCTGTTTGCTGTAATTAAAGTTCAATTGAAGATTGAATTTGAATTTATTGCTATTGGCTAAAAAATGAGGGGATGCACCCCTAAGGTGGTTTATATTTTTTAAAATCTTAATTTCTTAAATTAAAGAGCCAAATTTTTACATAAAATTTAGGGAATTAAAAAATTAACAAAATAAGGTATAGATCAAAATGACACTTTACCCTAAATTTATTAAAAAAATGCAGAAAAAATTAATTTTTTAAATCGACTTATAATTTTTCAAACTACAAATTTCCTCTAAAAAAGTTTAGGAAAAATCTCAAGAAGTGACCAAACAGCAATGAATTTTTGCCACCATCAGATAATAAAAATAGAGCCATTTACTCGCAACAATAGCCGCATAGAAATGGTGAAGCTCTCTATATTTTTTGTGAGCTTTATCTCTCACATGTTCTTTTCCTCCACAATTGTATGCACGAGGCACAAAAATCCCCAAATGGGACAATAAAGAAACATTAAAATACAGTTGAAAAAGAGAATTTTCCCTCTGATTCTTTTTATTAGATTACATGAAAGGGAAGCTCTTAAAAGAGCATGAGTGCGACATCATTGTGATTGAATTTTCCTCTCTGTTAGATGCAAGGCATAACTTATCCACTTCTATGCTGAATAAGGAATGCACTGTGGAATTTCTCAACGAAAGAGATTAACAGTAAAAAGCATATAGCATTGTTGTTCGATGATAATGCAGAATTAATGTGGATAGACTTGAATACAAGTGAAATGAGAAAAGAATTTACGTTTGTGAATATTCGAAATGTCTCCACCTCTCCTTCATCATCGCTCGTAATCCATTGTTGGCTTTTTCAATACAAACATAAACATTTGCATGTGGCAAGTCAGACAGAATACTCTCTCCGAAAAATATAAAATAGAAAGCAGTAGATAAAGAGTTATTTTTATCGCTTGGAGGGAAATCCTTAAAAATATGCTTTTGAGTCGGGTTTGAAATGATAACTAAAAAGTGTTTGAAAAGAAATGAATAGAAAAATTTTCTTCCTTTTTTTCATACTCGCACAAATGAGTCAAAAACTGAATTAAAGTTAAAACTTTAGTCAGAAATTTTGAATTGCATTTTTTCATACAAAATTTCCAAAAAAAAATAAAGAAAACTACAAAATTGTTAATTTTTTAAACCAATTTTATGACTTGCGGCTTTTTAATTTCATAATTCAACCACTTTCGGAAGTATTTTGATGAAATGATGGTGAAGAACTTTTTTTCGTTCCAAAAAAAATATTTTCGAGTCGGCGTAAACTTGAGGAAAAATCAAGCTCTCGAGAAATTTTCTGCAATCAGTGGTTGAAGCGTTTACACAAAAGAGCAAAATTTCTCTTTCTCTCGAGACCACCGCAAAATTGTGGCAAATGCAAATTTTTAGTGCTGCTATGTAAATTTGTTTTTCATATTGCCATGGTCCGAGTGCTGAAAATATGAAAAAAGATCCGAAATGTTAGTCTTGAGGCTGAAAGAGCATTTGAATGCATTTTGAGCTCATTCAAGCGTTAATTTTAGTTGAGAAGAAAAGTTCCAAGATCTCAAATGTAATTGGAAGATTTTAAACACTTAATGAAAGAGCTTTGCATTAGCAATTTACACTGAAATGGTTGAGGAAGTCATTGAAAAAGTGAGATGTGAGTCAATTATGGTTTTCACTCATCAAAGTCGGTTGTTGAAAGTTAATTAAAATTTGAAATTCTAATTAGCTTTAAGTGAATGATAATAAAATTCCATTTTCGTTTGTATATTTTACAGATATTGTATTGACACTGAAGGACGTTCGAGTGATAGTGCCGTCAGCAGTGAGACGAGGAGAAAATGTAAATTTAATCTGTCAATATGACTTGGAAGGTGACACCCTCTACTCAATAAAATGGTACAAGGGCAAGCGAGAATTTCTGCGCTTCACACCAAAGAAAGAACCATCACTGCAGACATTTCCGGTTCCTGGAATCTATGTTGAGGTAAAAGTGTGAAAATTTATTAAATTTTTTTGCGATTAATAAATTTTGCGAGACAGCAGCAACTTGGGATTGAGGGCAAAACACAAAATTGAATTCAATTGAATTCAAATTCCCATTTGAGATTTGATTTTCCGCTTTATGCTGCTTCGCTCTAGATTGTTTTGTTTTGTGGTGTAAAATGCTAATTTATAATTGATTTTCATGTCGCTCTCGATCCCCAAGCAGCATTTTGAAAATTGTCGGGTTGGTGGGAATTTTGAATGTGAATTCGAGAAGTGTGAAAATTTTGATATTTGTAAAAAAATTTTGAATTTAAAAATTTAGTAATTTCATTCTAAAAAACTATATTAAATTTATTTTTTAACTATGTTAGAGCAAATATTTAATTAAATTTAAGAACCATCCGAATCACTTTATCACATTTTTGAAAAAATACGTTACAAGTGAGTCAACTGTCAGCTGTATAACAAAAACTTAATTAGCTTCAAAATTGAGACAAAATCGAAAAAATTATTTAAATAAATTTTTTTTTGTTTCATTATTTCTAAACTTTATACGATGTTATTTAATGAGCTGCTGCACTAATTACATGATTAAAAGCCAAATTTTATTTTTTGCATGAAAGTCACATAAATGAATCGAACGAACGGACAAAAAAAGAAAAAGAAAAGCTCAAACTTTTGCGTTGAGCTTTATTTTGTATGGGCAAAAAGCTTCGCTTTAGTTCCTTGTGCAAAACATAAAACCCATTCAAATCTATTAACCGATCACTACACATTTTCTAAATTACCACATTTATGTTTCACAAATGGCTTAATACGAGAGCTAGAAATGTTTTAATAATAAAAGACTTAACGCACAACAACAACAGCACAAATTATCAATAAGAGTGGAGAATGTGCAAATTTTGGATGAGTGTGAGCACAGAAAATTATTATAATCAATTCAACATTATGCAAACATGTTGTGTGGATGTGTGTGCAATGAGAGGATGAGGATGAATGGAAAACTTGCCATAACAATAAAATAATTTCGCACAATAAAGAGCTGTTTATTACACGAGGGAATTACCCGTGTGTATTCCGGAAGTTTTCAACACCTAAAAGCTGGTAAACGATTAAATTCATCTTTAAGCTAATTTTAGATAAAATGCGTTGAAAGAGCAAATTTCCATTTGACTTTACAACAACTTGTAATATTAATATTGGCAAAGGACATGTCGAGACATTTATGTGACTTCATTATGCTATTTTGTAGCTCAAATTAAATCCATAAATACAATTAGTGTAATTAATTCAAAACTTTTACACACTTAAAGACATTCGATAGTTTGTTCAACCAACAAATGTCGAATCAATTAACCGAATGAACATTTTCAAAAGAATTTCCATAAATCCTTCAAATTCGCTTAACATCACGCCTTTAAAGTTTTTCTCACCACGATTCAGCAACATTGTGCTGTGTGTGTGTGTTTGCATGCGGTGTCACTCGAACAGGCGACAAACAAGAATTAATTTCAAAATGTGACAAAAACAAGAGCGAGTGAGAGATGAGAGGGTGCGAGAGAAAGAAGAGCATATAAATAAAAGGGAGAGATGCTTTCATGGAATATAAAATTACATTCAAGCGTACTCATTACGTGCTTGCTGCTGCAGAAATATATAACACCAGTAGCTACACAAAAAAGCCATTCGATGCACTCGCAGATGAGTGCAGAAATGTGCATGCATACAATTCCAGAAGAAGAACATGAAGTTGGCGTGGAGAAATGTAACACTTTTCTCTCTCGTGCACCCAAAGTGCAATGCATATAAGCTTTAAAGCTTTTAATTTATTATATGCTGATGAAAAATGATTTTCCATTCTGGAAAACATTCCGCCATTGACATAAGAACAGTGTCGCTGGAGAACACCGTATAAAGGCCTTATGCTGCAAACTAGATTAATCCTTGTTTCTTCGTTTTATTATGTCGAGGGGTGAATACTCATGAAAATATTTAAAATTTTAGTTTCCACCTCTCGGCAATTCTCATGAATTATTTACAATGTCTTCTTTTTAGTTCACCATACAACTCGTTGGTGGTTTCTTGTAATCATAATTCTCTCGAAAGGCAACGAAAAAAAAATTTACAATCTACACTCGGTGGTGTTGTAAGGGAAGATCTTTCATAAACATCATCCAGCAAAAAGTAAGGAAGTGCTAGAGAGAAGAAATATTATGTGTGTGTGCACATACAACAATGAGAGACTGTGCAAATGGTGGAAAATTTAGTGCACCAAATTGCTGAGTTTTTGTGTATGCATCTGTGGGGTGTTTATTGCACATTGCATTTCAAAAATTTCGTGTAATAATTTTCAATTCAACAGCAGTCATTGAGCGACAAATTTCCCTCGACAATGCTGTGTGCATAAAATTATGTGGAGTTTTTGGAATAATTTATTAAATTCTTCGTTGCCACAATTTCATTTTGTGTTTTTGGCCCTTTTCAAAATTTTCATCATATAAAAACAAGAGTTTGAATGATTTTAATTTGGAAAAAAAATTATCAAGACCGCAACATTTGCACAATTGTTTGTGTAATGGTCAATCGCGAGTTTAGCAAATTTCTAAATGCAACCAAAACCTTTTATTTGAAAATCAGTCAAAATTGACATTCATTGATTATTGTTTATTTTCAGGTGCCGATACCGTCAAACATCAGCTTTGTAATTTTAAAGTCAGTTGAACCTTCGATATCAGGAAAATATATTTGTGAAATTTCTGCAGATGCTCCGTCTTTTCATACTGAAATTGGTGAGTTTACAGCAATTAGTATAGAAAAACAGAAATGTAAGGTTACTCGGAAATATGAATTTATCAAGTTGAAACCAATCAAGTTTGTTATTTTTAGCGTAACCCACAAAGTGGTGTAACGCTTATATGCTCGTGATTCCGTCCGTCCGTCCGTCTGTCCGTCCGTCCGTCCGTCCGTCTGCACAAGCGAGATCTCGGTCCCTGGACCAGCTAGAGACTTCTAGTTTTCGCCAGATGGTAGCTCTTAGGGTCTATATGTGCAGGCACTGACTATTTTTTGAGTCATGACCTATGGTCGTGCCATGGACGGCCATAACGTCCATTTTTCATACAAATTTTCTCTTATATGGCTTCATGGGTATCGTTGAACTCGTGATTGGACCAGGAATCGATTGACATTGATACGTAACTTGACCAGGAATCGATTGACATACATGATTTTTCGAGTCGTGACCTATGGTCGTGCCACAGACAGCCAAAATGTCCATTTTTCAGAACTATGGCTTCATGGGTATCGTTGAACTCGTGATTGGACCAGGAATCGATTGATATAGATGATTTTTGAGGAATGTCTATCATGGCCGGCCAGCACTGCCACGGAAAGCCAAAATGACAATTTTTCAAAATATGGCTTCATGTATCTCGTTGAACTCGTAATTGGACCAGGAATCGAATGGCATTGATGATTTTTGATGAATGTCCATCATGGACGGCCAGTAGTGCCACGGACAGCCAAAATGTCCATTTTTCAGAACTATGACTTCATGGGTATCGTTGAACTCGTAATTGGACCAGGAATCTAATGACATAGACGATTTTTGAGGAATGGTCGAACAGGACTTCCACGGACAGCCAAAGTGTCCGGATTGACTTAAACTCATTTTTTATGCACTTGATTATCAAACACTGATCTGTTACAAGTGGGTTACGCGGCAACACCCACGTGTGGGTTTTGAAACATTTTTTTATAATATTTGTCCTTTTTCCATTAAAATCAAATCAAATCATTTTTCAATTTATTTTCAGTCGCCAGTGATATGGAGGTGGTTGACGTGCCTCAAAGTAAACCGATTATCACAGAAATAAAATCTCATTATCGAATAGGAGATCTGGTGAGAGGAAATTGCTCGAGTCCATACTCAAGGCCAGCAACAAATCTGACTTGGCTACTCAACGATTTGCCGGTAATGACATGAATGAAAATTAATTTAAGCAAGACAAAGACTTGATTTTCCTCTCATTTCAGATGACGACATCGATAAGACAATATTCGCCTGTGAAAGATGAATCTAGGAATTTAGTTTCGAGCATAATAGGACTTTTCATGCGACTTTCCCAGCAACACTTTGTCAATGGACGCTTGAAGGTAATTAAAAAAGGAGAAAATAAGACAAAAGTTTCTATTCAAACGTTAATTGATTTAAATTAATCGAGAAATGAGGAAAACTGTTAAATGAGCGACTTATTGACTTTGATGAGTTTGAAGCTATGGAAATTTACTTTAATTAATTATCCATATATTTGATTAAGTAAAATTTACCAACCCTTCAAATTTTCCAACTTTTTCCGATTTATAAATCAAACAAAAAGTTGCAATTTAATTTCAATATTAAACAGTAAAATGAACTGATAATTTGCAATTTGAGTGAGTTCGAGAGGTAAAATGAGAGCACTGAAGTTTAATTGGCAATTTTTCTTCTAATTTTATTTTATTATATTCGAAAAAAAAACTTTTTCAATAGAGCTCTCATTACCACTGATGGGTAACTTTTCAACGAACATCGCTAAACTAAAACCAGAGCTAGCTTCACTAAATTAAAACTTTTTTCACAAAATTTAATGCTATTAGTGAGATATTTTGAGTTTATTAAATTAGGTGGAATTTTTCCAAACATTGTTGATGAAAATTTATTATTGTTTTGCAGATTTAATTATATGGTTTGTAAAGTTTAGTTAATTAAGTGGATATTATAGCTCCGCTATATATTAATTTTGGATTTCTCCAAAACCAGTTTTTGGCCCCTAGTGCCAAGACATTACATTGTACAATATCAAAACATATACTCAAATGATAGGCCTAGCCAAACCCTACAAACTGGCGAAAACAGATTTGAAATCGGTTGCTCCTACGAGGAGTTAGAGCCATTTAAGTCATCTTACTTTCTCACTTTCTTACGATCTTAGTGGGCGGCATATCTCAAGAACGGCTGGTCGGATTTGACTCGGGTTTGTGGCTAAAGATCGGGTTTTGGTTCTAGTTGTGCAAGAAGTATTTAGTTTTGAGGTATGACCCTTCAAGGACCGTCCCTGAGTGCAAAAATGTCCTTTTTCATACAAATTTTCTCTTATATGGCTTCATGGGTATCGTTGAACTCGTAATTGGATCAGGAATCGATTGGCATTGATGATTTTTGAGGAGTGTCCATCATGGCCGGCCTGGAGTGCCACTAATGTCCATTTTTCAGAACTATGGCTTCATGGGTATCGTTGAACTCGTAATTGGACCAGGAATCGATTGGCATTGACGATTTTTGAGGAGTGTCCATCATGGCCGGCCTGGAGTGCCACTAATGTCCATTTTTCAGAAGTATGGCTTCATGTATGTCGTTGAACTCGTCATTGCATCAGAAATCGATTGACATTAACGATTTTTGAAGAATGTCCATCATGGCCGACCAGGAGTGCCACTAATGTCCATTTTTCAGAACTATGGCTTCATGTATGTCGTTGAACTCGTCATTGCATCAGGAATTGATTGACACTGACGATTTTTGAGGAATGTCCATCATGGTCGTCCAGGAGTGCCACTAATGTCCATTTTTCAGAACTATGGGGTACTAATCTAAGACAGCGGAGCTATTGGAAATGGCAACGCCGTTTGCAGACCCATCTTGTCTTTTTATAAGTTCAAACGACTTCCAGTTGCGTAAAAATTTACCGACTTTTAATTTTTCTTATTATCTCCTTCATTCATTGAATATACACTCAATTAGTAACTTCAAACCTTAATTAATTTCGTATTACGTTACAAAGTAAAAAAAAATCGACCTTTTCTCATTCACAGATTACATGTATAGCTAGTATATATAATTTATATAAGGAGCGCGTTGATAAGTACATTGACTCGCTTGATCAGCCGACGGTGTTTTCAGCATCTGTCATAGATCCCGCATCGCACTACTCGTCGTATCACGATCCATATGATGCAGCAAGCAATAATGACGCTCAGATTCAAGGTAAGCTATAAAGAAGAGTCCCTCGAGGCTAAATGGAGGATGAAATTGATGTCATTCAAGCGGAAGTGGCAACATTTAGTGATGCTATTTGAATTTTGCATAATTCAGGAGAAAAGCTCAATTCACCATAGCAATATTTTAAATGCTCTCTATATGCAAGTGAGAATGTGTGTTTGCTTTCACTCTGAAGAGAAAATCTCGAGAAGGAAGAAGAAAACATGGAAAATTAATTCCGTGTCATTGCAATAAGATTCAATGGTTGGGGTTTTGTGTGAAAATTGAGGTTAAAAATTTAAAATTAAATTTTAAAATTCATCAAAAATCTTTTCTCAATAAAATCTTAAATTTATTTATTTTTTCTCTCGCACAAAAGACGACACCAAACCTTTCAACTTTTATAACAATAATGGCAACATCAATTTTCTCATGCCTCTTGTGCATAGCTATTGTAGAATATGAAAATATTTTTAGACAATTTAATCCGCTTTTAATGACAGCACAATATTCAACTTCAAGTGCATGCCTTGCGGCTTTTTGCTGCTGCCGAGGTTCGGGTTAAAGAAGCGAGATTTCTAATGAATAAAACTTTTCATTCATGTGACATGTTTCACATCTCATTCGCAAGCTTTTAATGATGAAGATTTTCAACGGAAACTTTTTTTTACATATAAAGCAAAACTGTGCGATGCATTTTTCAATAGACATGCATTGTTGTTGTATGATTTTCCCCCATAACAGCTTCAATGTAATGCATTGTAGCGTACACATAGTGCATATATGAGAGAATGAAATATTTATTCGCATTTTTCTTGTCAAATTGTTCTGTGAATGAAGGATTTTTCAGTCATGCATTAAAAATATTAAAAAATATTTAAACTTTTTTGGATTAAAATTTTTTAACATCATGTTAAATCATAATCAACCATTTAATATGAAGCCAGACTTAAGAAATTTGGATTTCTGAAATTTTCACACAAAAGCTTTAAAAAAGTCTCGTGTCTACGTCTGACTCAATTTTATAATTTTTTATAACAATTTTATTTTGTTTTGCCTTTAAAGCTTGTACAATAATAAAAATCACCAATAAATTCAATCGTGACAAATACCTCTTTGTCATCTATCTATCTATCTATCTAATAAATTCAATCGTGACAAATTAGTTCACGTGAAGCTTAAATTTTTATTTCCTCGATTCATAAAAAAAAGATTTTCTTTGTTTCCGATGAGAGCAATTGAAAGCACACAAACACACACATAAATATGAATTGTGATTTGATTATGGCTAATATAAAAATTATTTTCATCGTGCATCCACAAAGAAAGCACGTACCCAAGGGGCTGACACTCTCCGTTTTAACGGAAAAAACGGAAAATTTTTAGCCAAAAACGGAAAATAACGGAAGAAAACGGAAAAAACGGAAGAATACGGAAAAAACGGAAGAAAACGGAAAATAACGGAAGAAAACGGAAAAAATTAGGGTCAAACTCAAAAATCACTTTTCGTTTAAAACTTCTTGTAATTGTTCTTTGCCTAAATTTTTTTTCAAGTAAATTTGAGATTTTTTTAGTTTATATAAATTATTAAAAATTCTTCAATTCTTATTGAGTTCTAAATTGCAATTAGAATTAATTTTTGAAAATAATTTTGGAGTAGGGTCCATAATGGTCGGCCAGGAGTGCCATTAATGGGAATTTTTCAGAACTATGACTTCATGGACCTCGTTGAACTCGTAATTCGATCAGGAATTGATTGGTATTGATGACTTTTTGGTGGACTTTACCATCATAGACATTCAGGAGTGCCACTAATGTCCATTTTTCATGTCATTTGAATATATTTCATAATGCCAGTTTTATCAAACATATATTTCATGATTTTTGTTAAATCAAAAGGGAGTGTAGCTCGTCTATCCGCCAGAATTTCTATAGAATTTCTGGCGGATAAACGAGCAGGTCCCATCAAAAGGAGTATGGAATCAATATCACAACTTGTTTTACAAAACTCATTTTAACTGGTTCCTGGAGCAAAATTTTACAAATTTGAATTATTTTATAACTTTTTACACCACAATTTTATCCTAAATTATTACTATTTGGTGCAAAAAACCAAGCACAGAAAAAAAAAGATTTTTGTTTGCCTGTAAAAGCATTTATAAATTATTGTTCGTGAGTTTAATTAACTTAATCCTTAAACACACTTCAAAGATTTTAAATTTTTATCAAAACAAAATTATTCAAGAAAAATCTTAACAAATAAAATTTTTAATATTTGACTGAATGGAACCTGAATTATCTGGTTTTGTAAGACTCTTACTAGTGGTTCAGCGGAAAAAAAAATTATTTTTTTAAAAATTCTGAACTAATTATAAAATACCAGCAAAAAAAATTTATTACGACAAGTAAATTCATTCAAACTCACAATACAATTTAAAACCACCAATATTAAAAATTTTCTTTAAATCATAAAATATCTTTATATCATACAAGTAAAAATATTCAAGTCAGCGCTCAAAATTAAAAAATTTTAGTGCTGAATAAAACATTAACAGTCTTTTCATTTTTACTATACCTATCAGCCACCTTTTAAAAAAAATTAAAAATTAGAATTTTTCTCGTTTTTAAAGCAAATTCTTTGAACAATTTTTGTTCTTTAAAAAAAACGAAAAATATAAAAAAACGGAAAATAACGGAAGAAAACGGAGAAAACGGAAGAAAAGGAAAAAACGGAAGAAAACGGAAAATTTTCCGTAACGGAAGTGCAGCCCTTGCACGTACCTCATAGAATTTCATGATAATAAAGTTGTTTATGCTTCTTTTTCTTCCTTTTTCCGCAGCGGACATGTCAAGCAGTGCATCATCTACGTTTGTGTGGAAAAGTTTCGTTTGCAGCTGCATTGTGCTTCAAATATTAAGCATTATACAGTAATTTAGCTCATAAAAATTCACACACACGGTAGTGCTGAAGGTGCTCAACGAACTGTAGAATGCTCGCAAAAAATGCATTTAAAATGAAAGAAAAATTAAATAAAATAAAAATGTTTTTTGAAAAATTTCTGTGTTTATTGTATGAAAAGAATTTTTGTAACAATTGAAAGGTCAAGAGAGATTTGAGATTTTTTTTGAGTGGACATTCCTCTGTTTATAATTATTTTTTCTTCTTTACATCACGTCCCCATTGGAGCCGAGAAAAAAAATTAAGACAATAAAGAAAACAATGAGATTTTCACATATGTGTCACAAGAGGATGTGAAATTCATTCGAGATAATTTGATTTTGAGTTGAGAAATGCTTTGGACAATGAACATGAGCAATGTAAATTTATTATGATGGAAAAACTTTCATCCAGTAATTAAATTTCTGTCCATGCAATTTCAAAGAAATAATGAGAATTTGTATGATGCTGGAATTTCTCGAATATGATGGCAAATTCACTCGAGTTATGATTTTTTCAGTTTTATAAAATTAACTTGTAAAAAATATAAAAATAAAATTTTTTTCCTTCCCTTGAACTTTTTTATTGCCTGTTCGAGAAAATTTTATTCCACTCAAAATTTTCTCATTTTCTCTGACATTTTCTCCGAGGAGACGAAGACTCGGATGTATATGTAAAGCATGTAGAGAACGATAATTATTATTACAAACTATTATAGTTATTGCTGCATCTTTTGTTTTTTGCTACATGAGAAAAATATAAATGAAATGACAAAAAGAATTTAAAATTTTTTTGTCAGAAATTCTCTTTCGCAAAAATTGCAATATAAACTTTTATACAGTTATGTGTGGCATTGATGATCACTAAGGGGAGAAAAAATGGATCTCAAGTGATTATGTAACAGAAAAAGTTTTTCCTTCCATATAAACTGAGAAATTTCTAATAATTTTTCAGACAATTTTTAATTTTAAATGTGCGAGAGAGCGAGTGAAAAGTTTATGCAGTAATATCTACAAAATTTATCATTTTCCGTTTCCTTTTCACAACTCCCTCGAGGATGTTTGAAGTAATATCACATATATGTGTTTTTAGTTTGTTTTTTGAAAAACTTTTTTGGTATTCCCCAGATATGCAGAAAATACGCTTCCAGCACCTTTTTCACTGATACTTTTGTCTCACTTTTCATTGATTTCAGAACGTGGTGGAGGAAAAGTTTTAAATCGAAATAAAGGGATTATAACTTTTTTTTGATGGACACAATTTAAAAAGAAAAATTTAAATCTTTATTATTATTTTTTAATTGCAAAAACTTCGACAGCTTAAAAAGTATTTTTTTCATCCAGTTTAAGGATGAAATCCCCTGAGATAAAGAAAACTGTTAAAAAATTTCTCAAAAAATATTGAAGAATGTGTAAATATGTGAAGATGTGAATAAGTAGCATACTCAGTATTAAACATAGTTACTTTAAAACGTTGCAAGAAAAAGGAGCAAAAAAGTTGAGAGAACAGGATACATTGTAGAAAATAAATCATACATCAATACATGAAAGGAAAATATTGAAAGTTTTTTTACTTTTCGCTTTTCAGAGTAAAGTTTTATAGAAAAATCTGGCGACGAATTTCGGATGTGGATCATCAATTTTTTTTCAGGTTTTAAGAAATTTTTTGATACTTCATAAATTTTGTGTTGCAGGTTTAAAATTTCAAGTTATTAAAAAAAATAATAAAGGGGAGCTACAAAATTAAAAATTTTATTTAACGATTTTAAATTTGTAAAGTTTGAAACTTTTTTAAATGATTTTGAATAATATTTAATGCAAACTCATCTTGGTCAAAATGAAAAAGATTTAAGCTCTTTCTTTGTCACCTTCTATAAACTTCCATTTTTCTTTTAATTAAAAAATAAGAAGAGTTTTTTACTTTGTTAGGTTCATTTCAAATGCAAGGCAAAACACACAAAACTCATTGGGTAACAAAAACTTTTCTCATTCAACAAAACAGAAAAAATAATTTGCATTTCACAATAAAATGAATAGAGCAAAAAAGTGAGAATTAAGCAAATGTCGAGTTTGCACTCGAGACGAACTTTTGAAAGTCTGCAGTCATGTCAAATTGTAATAACACAATTAAGTACGATGTTGCAGCACTAACAGCCTGAATATGAAGGAAGAGGAACCTGATAAGTGGCAATAATAGTCGAGAAATGTCTTATCAATATTTTACCGAGAATATGAAGCTGTAATCCAATTTAAATAGTCCCAATCCATTGAAATGAAATGTCTGTTGTTTTTTCGTCCCGCATTGTCGATGAGAGAAATTCAATTTAAAATTGCAATTTTAATTTTTATCAGAACATGACGGTTTTGCAAGGGTGCAAAAAAATAAATAAATCAAACAATTTGAATAAAAATTCAAAAAGTTTAAAATAGTTTTTTGTGCATCAAGAAAAATTTAAAAGTTTTTTCTTCTCTTTTACATTTTTCCTGTTTAAAATTTGAAGAGTAAATGATTTCATCTTGCTGTAGAAAGTTTCGTCATTTAGCATGAATGTCGGTTTGTTTTGCAATATTTTGTGTATAATTAAAGCCCCTTCGCACGATTCCTCACGGGCATTGCTACAAAATTAAAGTTTTTTATTTGAATTTTAGTTTTCAAGGGTGGAATTTTAAAATAAAACAATTTTGAAAAAATCTTAAAACTCAAAGTTTTGTTCCCTATTTTTATAAATTCACACATAAACTATGCGAGCGATAATGAAATCGTGTTTCATTTATCCTCGCATGTGACATTAAGTTTTAAGGGTTTTTTGCATACCTGCATACTCGTAGAATAACATAAATAATGGTCGAGACAAGAACGCCCCAGAGAAGGTAGGATGACGCAAAGCAAAGCAATTCAATTTTGATACCAAACGACCAAAACAAAACCTGAAATTTTAGAGTAAAAATTCGAGTCTTTTGACATGCACTATATGCTCACTTTAGTCTGAAAAAATATTCCGAAAAGAACCATTATGAATGCACCGACAACGTTGACAACCATCTCTAATAGTTGAAAGGACAAAAGAAGACTTTTTACAAGGTTGCTAAGGTAACATGTCAAAAGGTTAAAAGTGCTTTCTTTAGAAAAACTTTTTAAAAATGACATTGCAAAATTAAAATAAGAATCAACATCAAATTCACGCTTCAATGTGCACAGAAGCAAGTTACTATCAAATAAATTCACAAGGATTTTCTTCTTTTCAATCAATCAAACATACCGATGGAATATAAATCGTTGAAATTTTCTGCGTTGTCACAAAGCTTGTCGTGCAACGAGAAGATTTGATTCATTCGCAAATGTAAATTTAATGGATAATTCAATTGAATTTGTTCATTGATTTTCTTCGATGCAGCGTTAGTGCATTTGAGGAGAGATTTTAGTGATGCAAGAAACGAAGAAGATGTTGTCGTTTTATTCACGGGATTTGTTCGAGCAAAATCGTTAAACTTTTCCCTGTTTATCGATGCAGGAGCTATTGAGTCAATTTCTTTCACATTCACGGCAAACATTTTGTCGATTTCCAAGCTGTTGTTCGTTGTTGCCGTCGGCTGCTCGTGTTTACGCTGAATTAAATTGCGACTTATGGAAAATGGCTCGACACGCTTCGATTTTTCCTCGTCTTCTTCACCCTCGCCAAAAAGCTCGCGATGTAGCCGCACTGCAGCATTAGTTGGCTCGTTTGTGCTGGCGATGTTATTTAAGAACCTTTCGGCAATGATAATGAACAATAAATTTTCTCGTTAATGCACATCATGAAGGCTAACATCAGGAAAGCTTACTTGTTAATTAAAATGAAACGCTCGTGGATCAAATGAACTCCCATTATGAATTGCCCTGCAATAAAAATTAAAGTGTGAAAGTTGTGAGAATTTAATGTTTTATGTTTTTAAGAGCGTTAAAAATTGAAGAGAAAAATTTTAATTTAAAATCTTAAGTCACGAGATTTATGAACAATTTCCCTTTTTTCATCCTCCAGAATGCTTCATTTTAGATATTTAATCTTCTCCTATTCATCATATATGATGAAGCTCCAGCTCTTGCGGTCTTTTCTTGTATGTGAGATTTTCCCTTCGACAACAATAATAATCAGTAGGAAACATCTTCTGCTCGCAATGGAATCTTTAAATCCGACTTTGATAGAAAATTATAAATTTTGCAGACAATTTATGAGGAAGGGATGAAATTGTTCATATATCCCCTTTTTACTAACCCGCAGAACACGCAGCCATGATGTAAGGAACGATATTACAGACCACAACAACAATTGACATGCTGCCATAGATACTAAAATACATTTAATGAAGAAAATTTGTAAGCATCAATCGTCGAAAATGTGTGTATGCGGATGGAAAAGGAAAATTATAAGATTTAATATTGTGTTTGTGTGTAGAGAAAGAGCTTTCTGTGCGATTTGACTTATGGTGGAGAGAGAAAATGTGTGTTCAGGGTTGGACTGGGAAATGTGGCTGTAAATCATGAATTATGGCCAGAAATATTAATGAAATGTGTCTCAAGATATTTGTTTGGGGTAAGATGATATTTGGGTGAAACATCGAAGCAGGGGCAGGAAACTTTTATGGATAAAAAAATATATTTTATTTAAACAATCAAACTAGTTTTCTGCCCCTGACTATCGAGAACGAAACTCACCCATGAAAAACAAAAAAGTCGCAAACGCCGACAGTGCAGAAAAATAGAATACCAAAGATCAAGCATTTCAATTGAAATTTGAAGGACTTTCGATAATCAATTTGAACGGACTCGCACAAATCAAACAAATCATCATCGATTGCGTTCATTGTTGTGAGAAATCTCGAGAGCTTTTCAGCTTTGAAGAACACAAGGATGAAAGCTATGAAACTGTTGACAAAGCCGATTGTAATATGCATTACTTGACCTGGAAGGAGATGAGAAAATGCATTTGTTGATTGATGTTGGCTGCTTCGTCTATAATAAATATTAAATATTGCATGGTTGAGCTTTCAAGTTTTAAAAATTGTAAAAATATAAATTTTTAATAAAAGTTTAAAGTTCAAAAATGCATCCCTTGCTTTTCATATTAGTTTCGATGGCTTCATGACAAAGAGCGAATTAAAAATGTTTGCATGACAATTTTTTATGCATTTACAAACCAACAAAGCTGATGCCAGGATAGTTTGCAAAATAATTGAAACTCAAATTGTCGTTAATAAAAAAAACGAGGACACCGAAATAGAGAGCGTAACATAGCAATGAATAAATCATGCTGATGGCTGTAAATTTTGATTGGAAGCTTCCATTTGCAATTTTGTTGATGTTGAAAGGGAGCTGGCCAAAAATCTGTGAAATAGTTTTAGGAGTGATTTGAATTATGGTGATTTGATATAAATGAAATTTTACCTTTGATGTGAAATAAATTGGCGAAATTGCTTCATGGAAATTAAATTTTTTCATTTTCTCTCGCAACAATTTTTTCTGACGTTTGAACTGCAACTCTGATGATATTCAAAGTGGACCGTCGTTAACATAAAAAAGTTAAGTTAATCGAAATGTCAATCAAAAATGTCGAAAAAATCTCATTAAAATTATCCTTTTATTCGCGAGCGAACGCGTAACAGAATGAAAATTTAATGACTGAAAAAAATTAACTTATTGCAAGCAACAATCAAAAAAGAATTGTCGGCGAGTTTTCGTAATTAAATTAATTGAAATTTTAATATTTTATAAAGTCACATCGAAATATGTATTTGACATCTGTTAAACTATGAAAAAAATATTTGATTGACTTCCATGAAAAATTTAATAAATTAATGAGGAAATTCATTGAAAAAACTAACTAAATTTTTTTGAATGACTAAAATTTAATTTTATATTTTTTAAATTTAATAAAGTAAACTTCCAAAGTGGTTAACAGTATCTCGAGTTAAGTGTCTACCCCTTGAGAAATTACCCCTCTCTAACCACCCATCAACAAATGCTTTAATACGCTAATGAAATATGGCAAAAGTCATTACAATTAGGAAATGATAAAATGCTGTTTGTTGTGACTCAAGTACACACTCGGTTACACACATTATGACCATTGACGACATAGCGCAAAGCGGCGGTTTCGAGAACGTGCCTCATTTATTCCCACAGTCTAGCTGATAAGCCTTCAAAACATCACGAGAGCTATTGCGGTGACGATGACGACGACGAGAATTCCCCCTCGCAGACTTCCACAATATTTTTCTCCTTATGCCGCAGCATTATTTACGGATGCTGTTGGTGATGATAAAAAGTCCATGTGGTATTCATAAATTAATATTTTTTGCATAAAAAGAGAAAAAATTCTTATCACAGCTGTGAGAGAATTAAAAAATTCTTTTATGCTCGCACTGTATGTGGATATAAAATTAGAGTCGCTCTCAGAAAGCTCTTGTGATGCTGATAAGCATTTGCCTATAAAAGCAGTGCAACTCCCTAGGACCCTTTCAGTTTTAATTGTGAAGTGATTTAATTAAAAAGTGGAAAAATAAAAAAAAAAGAGTTGAGTTCAAGTGAAAAATGTGCAAGTGGTGTTAGTGAGCGCATTTTAGCTCAAAAAAATATTAAAGCTCACAGTAATTCTGTGCTGGATAATTTAGTGAAAATAAAAAGAAGAACAATGATAAGAATTGAGTTTATCTGTTGGGTCCTTCTCGTGTCCACAAGTTTAAGAAATGGTGTTAAGTCTCAAATGGTCTTTCCTGACAGTGACGAAGACACAGAGTGAGTAAAAAATTTAAAAACTTTCCACTCCTTGCTGGAATTTTTTTCAATTCAATAAAAATTCCACTGCCAATTCACATTAAATTCAACAAGTCTCGAACAGCTAAAAATTTACACACAGAATAAGAAGAACGATTTTTTTGCGCTTCCTCTTGGCGATAAAATTTGAATTTCATTGCTGTGACTTGTTGGCTCTGTGTGATTTTTTATTTTCTCCAACTGAAGATGGGCGAAAAATATTATAAATAATTGACTGTGATTTCATGCCTCGCTTTTCTCCTCAATTTTCTTTTCGTGTCTGAAATGGATAAAAAAAATTTCAATTTAGAAGTCCAATTTGGGGTGCTCGAAATAGATGGGATATTAAAATGCCTGCCAGCGCTAGTAAGCAGGGAGTTAAGACTGTCGATGTCTCATCGAGAATGTTTCCGACAGCTGATGGAATGAGTGGATCTCAAGCGTAATTAGTTTTTTTCTTCACGAAACCTTTAATTAATTTTTGTTGGTGCAGTAATGCAGGTTCATCGAGCCTTAATTATGGAGGTTATGGAGCGAGCGGTGCTCAAGCGTGAGTGGAAAATTTAATGGAAATAATTATGAAATATTAAAAGATTATTAATTAGCAATGCTGGATCGATGACTTACGGTGGAAATAGTGGCAGCTCAGCTTTAGCGTAGGTTTTCATGCCAATTAAGATATTTTGTAAAAAGTTTTTCACAGTAATTCAGGTGCGTTTAACTACGATAACCCTGGACAACCATTTTATGGCGGTGTGAGTGGCAGTGGTGCTTCAGCATCAGCAAACTCAATGAACTTGGGTCAACCTTCAGTTTATGGCCCGTCATTGAGTGGCAGTGGTGCGTCAGCACAATCGTAAGTTTCCACTTTTTTTCTTAAGAATTTTTTACGTTACGTTTTTTTAAAAAATTTAAAAAAAAAATTGGCAAATTTATTCAAAATTAGCGGCTCAACAAATTTTGGGACTTACCCAGTTTCTGGTGGATTCAATCAACCATCAGAATTTTCAGTGGGAGTCCATTGCGATCCAAACACACCCAATAAAGAACACCCACAAAAGTGTTCGAGTTTCTTACAATGCGAAAGAGGAATTGATGGAATTTATAAATTTGTTGAAAAAAATTGCGGACCGGGAACGATGTACAATCAACAAATTATGGTTTGTGATCATCCCATTAATGTGATTGCGATCAGACCTGGATGTGGAAATTCTAATGGAGGAAGTGGATCCGCTGCAAATGCGTGAGTAACTTTTAAAAATACGTAACGTAATTATTGAGAGTTTAATTTTAAATTTATAAATTCAACTTAATTCTTTAAAATTTTGCAAATAAATTATTTATCAATTTAGTGGTTCCTCATCGTATGGAGGCAATTTAGGCTACGGAATGAGTGGAAGTGGCTCACAGGCGTAACTTAATTAACTCAATTATTAACTTTAATTTTAATCAACTTTATTTACAGAAATTCGGGTGCATTTAATTACAATAACCCAAGTGCTTATGGCGGTTATCCTTCGTATGGAGCCAGTGGCAGTAGCGCATCAGCACAATCAGGCTCATCAAATTTATTTCAACCTGGCTTCATGAATTCAATGAGTGGAGCTTCAGCGTAATTTAAAACTTTTTTCACATTTTTGAGTGGAATTTTATAATAACTTTTTTGCAGGAATGCTGGATCATTAAGCTATGGAGGTGGAAGTGGCAGTTCAGGGTAATTTGAATGTAGAAAAAAAGAAAGTTTTATTAATAAAAAATTATTTTAAAAGCAATGCTGGATCAGGAAGTTACAATGCAATGCCTTTTGGCGGTGGTGGAAGTGGTTCAGTTGCCTCATCAGGAGCATCCTCATACTCAATGAACAGTAAGTTTCAAAAAAATTCATAAACTCAATTAACGCAAATTTTTATGCATATTTTTGTTAATGCTAAAAAATCAGCCTGATAAAATGTCTAAAAATAGCGCGCAGAAAAAAAATATTGTGACGACAGTAAGGTCATGATAAAAATTCATTTGAATGAACTTTTTTTACGCTGCATTTTTAATTATTTTCATCTCACACTCTACAAAAAAATTTATTACATGAAAAGCATTTTTTTGATTTATTTAATTTCTACTAAAGCTTTGATGTTGCAATCGGGTGCATTCTTTTATCTCTTTTTTTTATTCACGCCACGAATTATTCCTTTTAATTTTGACGCTTCACAAACTCAGCATGAGAGCATTTTAATTGTCGCACAGACATGTGAGATAAAAAGTTTTTTTGCTCGTATTTAAATCTAGCAGAAATAAAGACTTTTTTCACTCAATGTGTCTCGAAGTGTTTTTTTATAATAGAATTTGTTGTCATGATGATACGTGCATGCATACACAAAAAAAATCAACATCGCGGTAGAGATGAAAAAGTTTCTTAAAAGGATTTGTGGGGAATTTTTTGTTGTGGTTGCTTGAAAAAATTCCTTTAATTTTTTTCTCATTTAAATTTGAAAATTTTAAAGAGTTTTAGATTTTATGAATTTTAAATAAATCATTTTTTAACCTTTTGCAAAAGTTACATCATAAACTTGCAAGAAAATCCTCATATTAAACGCTGCAATAAATTTTCATTCCTTTCCGTAATGCATCTGACTCACACACGAAGCTCATTCGATTCAATAAAATTAAAACAAATCATCAGCACGTAAATGCATTCTCATTAATTTCAATCTCGAGCATATCAGTGATATGTTTCATGCACAATTTCCCCAGTCATGACTAATTAATTGGACATTTATCAATTCACCAGAAGCGAACAGCAGAAAAAAATGAGTTCTTGCATTGTGTGATAAAAAACTTTTCTGCGAACATGCTTAAAATTCATTGAGTCGTAGGCAAAAAGAGAGAGAGAGAACTGCGACATTGACATTGATTGTATTTTTTGAGTGTGTTTATGTGGGTCATCAGCATTCACGCTGCGTACATATACAATTATGCTGATTTTTGTGTGCGTCAATTCTCTATCTGAGATATTTTTATTTTGCTGTTGCTTGAAAATATTTTCTCTCTCGTTTTAGTTGCATGCACCGGCAAGCCCAAACCAGTGGCCAATTCACGGCTTACCTGCACGTCGAACGCGTGTCAAATGTCATGCCTTGAAGAACATAAATTTCCTAACGGTGAAACGACAATGCAGTATTTCTGCAATAATATGGGGCACTGGATGTTGAAGAGCTTAGATTATAACGAACCACCGCCATGCGATCGTAAATTTTTCGCCTAAAATGCACTTTTCAATTTCGTGTCTAATAAATTTTCCCTTTCTAGCCGTGTGCATGCCGAAGTGCTTAAACAATGGCATTTGCATATCACCGGGTGAGGTGAGTAGTGAAAATATGAGTTATGATCGTGACATTTTATGAGTTCACTAAATAATCAAAACTGTTACAGTGTCAATGTCCTGAAAACTTTATGGGACCATTTTGTGAGACGGAAAAGAAAGTGAGTACGGTCATGTCATTGTGAAAAATCTTGTCAATGTCAAATTTATTTATCAGCTTTGCATCACCGCTCCACCACTGCCCGCTCACTCGTCTCGATCATGTTCAGCATCGTGA
Source organism: Tanytarsus gracilentus (assembly GCA_038502055.1). Taxonomy (NCBI): domain Eukaryota; kingdom Metazoa; phylum Arthropoda; class Insecta; order Diptera; family Chironomidae; genus Tanytarsus; species Tanytarsus gracilentus. The sequence goes on along the minus strand of JAXRKN010000044.1, from coordinate 10,802,508 downwards.
GTTTAATGATTATTCAAAATATTTCCGATAACGTCAAATTTTCGTTACAGCAAGTGCACGATTTTGTGCATGCGAGGTATTTGGATTAAATTTTGATGTTTAATCGAAAATTTCCATAAATCCTATTTTAAGGCTACAAATTTCCCGATAAAACTCTAACGATGAACCTCGAGTGCAAGGATGGAGAATGGCAGCCAGCACGCCCCGAAATTCGAATTGTGCCCGACTGTGAACGTAATGAAAATTTTCATACATAAAGTTTTACAAAATCAATCTTATGCAAGAGATGCTTTGCAATATTTTTGCAGCTTGTAAAATTAAAATTCCTTTCTTGTATCATTTTTGCAGCAACATGCGAACCCGCTTGTCAGAATGGTGGCTCATGTTTAGCTTATAATGTGTGTCGATGCCCTCAGAATTTTAGGTGAGTTTTGTGACATCTAATTTTTAAAATCTTAAATTTTTAACGAACTTTAAAATTTTGAATTATTGAAATTTAATTTATTTTTTGACATCATCAACCTCTTTATCCCAAAATCCTTCACTGCATCCTCTATGACATCAATTTCCCTCTCATTTTCATGCTCATGCATTAAACACAGTATTTGAAAATTTATGTTTGAAACTTCACTGAGGAATTTTAATAATATTTTCCAGAGGACCTCAATGTCAGTATCCTGTCGAGCGGTGCTCGCCGAAGAAAATGAATTTCAATGGCGGTTACAACTGCACGGGTTCATCAGATTATATTAGTTGCAAACTTTACTGTAAAGCACATGCATGAATATTTTAATGAAAAATTTTATAACGAATTTATACACTTTTCTGTTTCGAGATAGGCCCGGGTGGAGCGAAATTTACTTTTGAACCAGATGCAGCATATAAGTGCTTCTATGCTTCTGGTGAGTTCGTGCCAACCACAATTCCAAAATGTGTTTACGGTAAATATGAGAAAAGTTTTAAGCCTTCTTTAAAGCTTTCATAAATGCCCCGCTTCTCAGGCGATGGAGTGATTGTTCAATATCAGCCAAGTGAAAAATTTCAGTTCGGTCAGACGACAAATGGTAGTTTGATAAAAACACAAGTGAGACGAAATAGAACTCGAGAAATTGAGGAGGAAGAAGAGGTGGAAGAAGTTATCAGGAGGAAAATCAAGAAGAAGAAGAATGAAACTGTTGTAAGTGCATCTCAATGTACATTATTTTTATTCTCTCTCTGCAGTGCACTTGAAAAGTTTCTTTTTTGGTATGATATGAAATATTCAAAGGGTGAGGAACTTTGAAGCTTTTGATGATGATTTTTAATTTTAAAATTTAAATTGGAGGAAGCTTTTAAAAATCTTGGAAAAGCTCAAATTAGTGCTTTCAAAGCTTTGAAAATTCCAAAAAGCTCACAAAGTTTTAAAATTTTAAAAATAACTTTTTAACAATTTCTTTTAAAATATTTAAAAAGTCCAAAAAGTTCTTAAAAAGCATTTAGTAAAAAAATGTTAAAACCAAAGTTTGCTACCTCCAAATTTTTTTATTTATTCACTCACATACATACCGAAAAAGAGAAAGGATCGAGTGGTTGCTTTTGTTTGAGTGCAATTGCTGTAAATCAATGCGATAATGTCGCATGAACTCATTCCATTTTCTTTTAGTGGGTCGACGAGGATGAATTTTTTGAAACGCCCGACGTTTATCAACTCTACAGTCTTTCGCAAGGAGCCGAGGTCACCTATCGAACGCCGAAGCCTAGTGTTTGCATAACGTGGAATGGAAATAAGATTAAAACTTTCGATGGTGTAACATTTAACCATGAATTGATCTGCTCTCATGTCCTCGTGCAGGACTTTAAGGATGGAACATTCAACGTTATATTGCGCTCATGCCCATATGACTCCCCTCAACCATGCCCGCATGCATTAGAAGTTTTTCTCCAAAACGAGCAATTTACGTTCGAAAATGTCGGTGGAGAAGTTAAAATGTTTACCACAAAGAAGGAAATTCCCATCCCCGTACAGATTGCTGGCTTAAAAGTAACTAGATCCGGACTCGATGTTAGAATTGTGCTCGAAGCCATTCCGTTGACCATCACATGGGACACTAAAGTAATGTATTTTTCCTCTCCATTCAATTTATCTCTCCCTCTCCCTCTAGCTTTCTGGCTGTATTGTTGTTCTCTTTAGACTCGGACAGCTTAAAGCTTTGCGAATGTCCTTGTGAGGAAATTTAAAAGTTAAATTAACTTTAGTTTCAAAATGCAAGAATTTTTTATTTTTTGGTGATTTAAAAATGAATGACGAAATCTCAAAATTCTCACACGAACATAAGCTGAGCTCAATTCCGAGACGTAGACGAAAACGAGAAGAAGAAGTTTTCACATTGAAAAATAATTCACTTGAAATTGAGTTACATAAGTTTTTTCTTCTCCTTATTTTCTTCCTCGACTGTGTGTCACACAATATCACAATTTATAGAAATTCGTTCAAATCGATGCATTGGAGAGCGTTTTCAATAGAACAGCTGGCATTTGTGGCACGATGGACGGCATCATGAGCAATGATTTTATGTCCAAGGATGGAGTCTATCATAAAGTGAGTTCGATATCCAATTTTGCTCTATTTGAAGTAAAAAATTTATTTTTTCAATAAATTTTTGAAAGTGAAATTGAAATTTTTTTTTCACAATTTATTTAATCTTCTCTAAATTTAAAAAATCGTCTAACAGATGCCTTCAACATTTGTTGACTCTTGGCGTACCCTAAATATGGACAAGAACAAGGAGAAGTGCATACCACGCTCGCAACCACTCACGGGTGGTAAGCAATGTGAGACAGCTGTCGAAGAGAAGGCAAATCTCGTGTGTACGGATCTGTTGAAGAATCCAAAGATGAAAAATTGCTTATCGATGTTCAATGAAGACGTTTTAATGACAAGTTGCATTTCCGACTATTGCGAGTGCAAAAACACCTATGAGAGAACGGAATGTATTTGTAATGGTATTTCAGCGTTGGCTAAAGATTGTCGCTTCCGTGGTATTTTACTCGAAGATGGATGGCGAGATTGGCAGATTTGTCGTAAGAAATTTGTGCTATAATATCCATACGGTGCATCTGAGAGAGTTGAATCTTCCAGAGCAATTTTAGAATTTTTAAAAAAGTTATTCAAAAAATTCCTGGATGTAAACAAATAACACAAAAAAATTGCAATTTTCTCATAAATCCACCCCATTATTCTTATACAGTTACAAATTAAATTCAATAAAAGAAAATTTTCTTTTTTCTCTCTCACATGCTGACAGCACTAAATTGCACAAATGGACGTGTGTATAAATCATGTGGACCGTTGAATGAGCCCTCGTGCGGCAGTGCCATTGAGAGCGATTCATTTAATTGTCGTGAAGGATGCTTTTGTCCAGAAGGTACATTGCTATCCAATGGCATATGTGTGAATCAAGAAAATTGTCCGTGCAAGCTCAAAGGCAAAGCATTTCCACCGAACAGCAAAATCACGAAAGACTGCAACACTTGCAGTTGCGAAAGTGGCAATTGGAAATGTACTTCGCTCACGTGCGGTGCACGCTGTGGTTCTGTTGGCGATCCCCATTATGTGACATTCGATGGAAAACGATATGACTTTATGGGAAAGTGCTCCTATTATCTTATGAAGACGGATGCAATTACAGTGGAAGCGGAAAATGTCGCTTGCTCGGGTGCGATTTCAGAAAGCATGAACTTCTTGCCAGCCTTCTCCACCGAGATGCCAGCATGCACAAAGTCATTGACAATTAAGTTTAATGATGATGCCGGTCAGCTGAGGATAATTAAATTGAAGCAAAGCAGATTTGTTCTCCTTGATGGCTCTGAAGTTGAAAAGCTGCCTTTGCAAGTTGCGAATGGTGCTGTTCAAATCCGACAGGCGAGCTCGAGCTTTATCGTGGGTAAGTTTTAAGATTTTAAGAGATATGAAATTTATTTGAAAGTATAGAAAAGTGCACAACCCTTTCATATTTAAGAGTCTCAAAGCAATCAACCTAATAAATTTTTCCAGTTGACTTTCAGGATGGCGCAAAAGTGTGGTGGGATGGGTCGACGAGAGCTTACATTGATGCACCCGCTTCCTACCGTGGCAAGACTTTGGGACTTTGCGGAACATTCAATGCAAATATGCAAGACGATTTTCTCACACCGGAAGGTAATTTATCATTTTGTTGCGACTTCTTTCGATTTTTAAAGCCAATTCAAAGAAAATTATGATTAAAACGTTTTGAAATTTCACGTTCAAGCTAGAAATCAATCTCATTATCAATTTCTCAAGAAATAAAATCATTAACTTATATTTAATTTTCATTAGAAGCTTGATTTATTTTCAAGGTTCTTTTATTCAATTTTTAAACATTTCTAAGAAGATTTAAAGCATTTTCTTAGAAAAAAAACTTTTCTCTCTCTTGAAGGTCTTTCGCTAAATTGAAAAACTTTCTAGTGGGATTGAGATTTTGAAATTCATCCTCACATATATACAATTCAACAGAGATTGAATGGACAGCTCACTGAACTTAAACTACTTTTTTTCCATTTCATTACAATTTATTGCATTATGAGCTGAAAATTGCATTTCTCGTTTTTATTGTCAGTGATGGGAAAAATTGTATGAAATGAAATGAAATAATTTTGTTATGGCGAGATAAAATGTCAACTGGTTGCAAATTGAGATATTAAGTAACTGGTGTGGAAAAATTGAGGTTAATTTATGGGGAAATTTATTTAATTGATTTTTGTCTCACCATAAAGTTCTTTGTCCATTCAGGTGATGTCGAGACCACCGTTCATCAATTCGCGAATAAATGGCAAACTAAAGAGTCATGCGACTTTTTAACGGATAAAATTGTTCCTCACCCTTGTCAAGTGAACATCGAGAACAAACCGAAAGCGGAAAATATTTGCTCGAAAATTCTAAAAGATCCCGTTTTTGAAGACTGCCATTTATTTGTTGATCCCGAGCCATTCTATGAAGACTGTCTCTACGATATGTGCGCTTGCACTGATGACGCTAGTCATTGTGCCTGCCCTATTCTCGCCGCTTACGTCACCGAATGCGCTCGCCAAGGAACAATTTTGAACTGGAGATATCAGGTTGCTGAATGCGGTGAGATTTTTTTTCGTGCTACTTTCTATTTGAGATGCAAATGCTCTGAAAATTTAATTTATTTCCTTCTTTTTCTCTCTTTCATTGTTCAGCTATCAACTGCCCCAACGGACAAGTTTGGGAGCAATGTGGTGAGGCTTGCACGAGAACATGCTCTGATTTACAGACTACTGCACCATGCAAGTACGTAAAGCTATTCATTATTTTAATTGAATTTTTTTTCTCCTTTTTTTATGGGCGACAGTTCGAGGGCAAGAAACTTGCGGTCAATTAGTTAATTTTTACAATTGGATTTAATTGAAAATTTAAACCTAGGATTTAGTTAAATTCAATCAATTTAAAACTGAGATTAATTTTAAATAAAAGATTAATTAATTAAATCCAAGTTTTTCATCCCCTTTCAAAACTGCAATTTTTTTATAACACAACTTTTTTTTAACTAGATTGCAATGTGTTGAAGGCTGTCGATGTCCATTTGGTCAAGTGTTGGACGAGGAAAATAATGAATGTGTCATGATGTCAATGTGTAAATGCTCCTACAAAGGCATGGAATTCAAGCCAGGCTACAAAGAAGTTCGTCCTGGCATTCGTTATTTGGAGCTTTGTACGTGCATGGCTGGTCAATGGAGCTGTGTTGAAGCAATGGATGGCGATTCAATTAAATACCCTCCAGCTACGGATATGACGAAAAAATGTTCGCCCGCTAACAATGAAGTCTTTACCACTTGTGAACCAGAGCCCGTGACATGTAAAAATATGCATCTGAATATCGGATCGAGTCCCGCCATTTGTCGTCCTGGCTGCAAGTGTAAGGATGGATACGTTTTAGATGTCATGTTAAAGAAATGTGTTTCACCTGAAAAATGTTCCTGCCATCATGGCGGCAAAAGCTACAATGATGGTGACAAAATTAAACAGAATTGTAACACATGGTGAGAAAATATGTGAAAAGAAAGTTTAATGTGAAGGGAAATTTTTCATTTTGAGAGTTGAGAATTTTTAAAATTTCATAAAATACGCATTCCCTTGCGTAAAACTTTTAAGTCACCACAAAATTTATCTTAAAATTACCAACGCAAAAAAATCTCATTTAATCCTCAAACAGCTTGTGTAAAACTGGAAAATGGCAATGTACGGTCAAAGAATGTCCAGAAACTTGTAGCTTATGGGGAGATAATCACTTTAAGACATTTGATGGGCGTGAATTCGATTTTCAAGGTCTCTGCAGTTATATGCTCTCAAAAGGAAAACTCACCGACGACGATGGATTTTCTCTGACAATTCAAAACGTTTTATGCGGATCGAATGGCGTCACATGCTCAAAATCACTCGTTATTAATCTACTTGGTAATGAGCCGGAATCAATTACACTCTCATCGGATTCTGCTGTAACAACACCTGGCATTCAAACTCCATCCAATGGTAAAATGCTAAACATTTAATTAATTTAATTAAAATAAATAATCCTATGTACGCTCTAGGAAAGCCATTGAGGAAGATTCTCACGTATCGTTCGGGTGTGTTTCTTGTCGTCGAAATACCTCACATTGGTGTGCTGCTTAAATGGGATCGAGGCACTCGGGTTTATTTAAGATTGGAGAATCGTTGGAAGGGTAAAGTTCAGGGATTATGTGGAAATTACAATTATGATGCCCTCGATGACTTTCTTAATCCTTCGCTTGGCATCGAAAATAATCCAATTACGTTTGGTCATTCATGGAAGCTGGATGACTCGTGTGCAAGTAAGTAAACCCTTTTCCTTTAAAAAGGACTCTTTTAGAAATTATGTCATTAACTTTTTTGTGAACGTGCTTTATGAAAATTCCTCCAGGTGTATTCAAGAATGGAAAATTGATATTTTAATCTCTTTCTAACTTTATCCACAGCTCCAACCGAGCAAGTTGACTCGTGTACATTGAATTCGCAAAGGAAAACTTGGGCACAGAGAAAGTGTGGATTGTTAAAATCTAGTGAATTCTCCTTATGTCACTCGGAAGTTTCAGTTGATAGCTTTTATAAACGATGTGTTCATGGTGAGCAAATGATGTTAAAATATGATGAAGAATGACAAGTCAATATTTTATTTTGTATCGAACGATAGATGCATGTTCATGCGATCAAGGCGGTGATTGTGAGTGCTTGTGTACTGCTCTAGCTGCTTACGCTTACGCATGTACGGAGAAGGGAGTCAATATTCGATGGAGAACGCCTGACTTGTGTCGTAAGTCGAGCGAAATTTCAAGGGGTGGAAAATTAAAAATTTCAAAAGTCGATTTTTAAAATTTAAATTTAAAATTTCTGTTAAATTTAATTTAATAATTTTTTATTAAATTTTCTCCAGCAATGCAATGTGATCCAACATGCTCAAATTACAATGCATGTATTGATGCATGTCCAACTGATACTTGTGACAATATGATGCATCCACTGAAGCAGGAACGACTCTGTTCATCTGAGATGTGTGTCGAAGGCTGCAAGCTTAAAGAATGTCCTGACGGAATGGTCTATCAGAACGATTCGTACGTTGACTGTGTGCCGAAGGCGACGTGCAAGCCAATATGTTTACATCAGAATGGAATTACATATTATGAGGGCGATATTATGTCATCGGATGCATGTCATACATGTAAATGTACACGAGAAAGTAAAGTTTGTTCAGGCATCCCATGCTTACCTGATGCTGGAGTACCCGGTGACTTGTTTAACTGTGAGACTGGTTGGACAGAATGGATAAATCAAGATAAAATTGATTCTTTCTCAAACTCTGCTTCATCAAATTATTTTAAAGAAAATGATGTCGAACCTCTTCCAACTTCAATGCAATTTGTGAGTAAATTTTTATATAAATTTTATTAAATTAATTTTAAAAAATCCTTTAGAGTAATGTTGGAGGAAAAATTCTATGTAAACCCGAATTTTATGCAGCCATTGAGTGTCGATCTGTTGTTGGACATCAAAAGCCAAAAACTACAGGTCAAGATGTAGAATGCTCGCTCGAACGTGGCCTCGTTTGCAATGGTCAATGCTTCGACTATGAAATTAGGATATTCTGTGATTGTGGAGACATGCAGAAAACCACAATTCGACCTGTCCCAACAACTCTAGCCATCCCGACTGTGCCATTTATTCCTCCCGTTACAACGCCAAAATACACAATCGGAGAGCACTGCGATCCAAATTCACCCAGCAAAGAGCATCCTAAAAAATGTTCCATGTTTTTGCAGTGCGAGAGAGGAATCGATGGTTTGTTCAAGTACGTCGAGAAAGACTGTGGACCAGGCACTATGTATAATCCTAAACTTATGGTCTGTGATATGCCATTTAATGTCATTCCTATCAAGCCAGTCTGCAATAAAACAGACGAAATGCAAGGCGATAAATGTCCACCTGGCTATGAATGGAGTGAGTGTGCGATACCCTGTAAGAAATCTTGTGACTACTATGGAAGAGTTTTGACACTCAACGGCAACTGTACGATTTTATCAAACGACTGCATAGAGGGATGTTTGCCTCAAGGATCGGCAATAAAATGTCCTTATCCAAAGTTATGGCGTGATCATTTAAGTTGCGTCGAAAATTATGACTGCACATGCATGGGACCTAACAATGAACAGCTTAAGGTAAATTAAATGAAGATTTAAAATTGAGTTACTCACATGCAAAAGTTTTTATTTTTAAAAAATATAATTTTATTTCCAGCCTGGTCAAAAAATTACCACTCAAGATTGTAAGACATGTCAATGCGTTCATAATGAACTTATTTGTACTGCCACAGTGTGTTCACTGCAAGCGACCCCTCCATCAGTGATAATCACTCCAAAACCATCATGGCCAACTCTTCAAACAACTACTCCTACAAAAATATGCGATCCATCGATTCCAATAAAAGAACATCCAGACAATTGTCAAATGTATTTTGTATGTAAAATATTGCCTGATGGAAGATCCGAATATGCTGAAAAAGTTTGCGCTAGTGGTCAATTATATAATCCACTCCTTAAACAGTGTGACAAAGATGAAAATGTTTTTAAAATTGTTCCCAACTGTAAAACAAGAAGAAGACTTCCTCAAGAACCCGATGAAGATTTGGATTATGCTGAAATGACGCTTCCACCTTACATAACCCGTTGTGATGTCACTGTTGAATACAAAGAACATCCAACAAGTTGCTATAAATTCCTTCACTGTTCACCTGCTGTAAATGGAAGTTTTATATATGTTGTGAAGACTTGCGCTCCAAATATGATGTACAATCCAACATCGAAAAATTGCGATTGGCCGGATAATGTGAAGAGCATAAAACCAAATTGTGGTGTAGACCCTGGAGAACCGGATGTGTGGGAGTACAACCCAACGCCTAAAGTGAAAATTACAACACCCATACCGGGAGGTCCGACACATCCAATTCACGTTACAGAAATACCTTTTTATATAACAAAATGTGACCCATCAGCACCAATCATTGAGCATCCAGAAAATTGCTATAAATATCTCGAGTGTCTTCAGACGCCAAACGGAAATTTTATTTACACAGAAAAAACTTGCAACTTTAATTTTATGTTTCATCCAACTCGTAAATCGTGCAATCCCGTCGATGAAGTTCAAGCAATAAAGTCAATTTGCAGAACTTCTCCGATTGCACCGCCAGTAGGCAATTTAATCACAGATAGACCAACAGACATTGTGACCAAGAGACCTTCTAAAAAGGTCTCGCCACCACCAAAAATAACACCGACTGCCATGCCACCAGTTACCAAGCCTACGGTCACTCCACCCTTACATTGTGATCAATCTCAAATGGTTCCATTGTTGCCTTACTTACCTGACTCTGCTTTCACCGCTAGTACTTTTCTCAGTAATGTTTATAGGCCTGAGGCTGCCAGAATTGATTCTCGCTCACGCAATGGATCGGTAAGTTATTTTTAAAAATATCAAATGGCAATTTTAAATTCGAATTTACAGATGGGTTCTTGGATGCCATTACAAAATGACTTGAATCAATATCTTCAAATTGAATTTCCAAGTCTGACTCCAATTTATGGCATCATCGTGCGAGGCAGCCCAATTTTAAGTCAATATGTTACGAGCTTCAAAGTCCTCTACAGTCTTTACGATGGAGTATTTTTCCATGTTATTGAAGATGAGCACGGAAACCCACAAATATTTAGTGGTTCTGTGGATCAAAATACGCACGTAAAAAATATTTTCCACACACCAGCGGAAGCGAAATATGTGAGAATTTATCCGCTCTCCTTTGAAGGCTCAATTGCTCTTCGTGCTGAAATTTTAGGCTGTCAAAGAAATCCACTTCAACCGCCAATAGTTATGCCACCTCATGGACCAACATCGCATATAATGATTCCACAAACAACGCCCATTCCATCGACACATGTGCCACCAATTTACATAACTCCTCCATCGATGCATACAATAGCTCCCATTAAACCTCTTTGTACAGATCCGATGGGAGTTGAGAACAATCAAATGTCATCAAGTCAAATTAAATTTAGCTCAATTAAAGATGCCGGTTCAGTTAAGTCTAAGGTTAGGAAGAATGCTCTCGAAATTATAAAGCTTTCGTCTTTCCGTGGGTGGATGCCTTTAGTTGACAGCCTCAATGAATTTGTGTTGGTGAGTTATTTTAGAATTTAAATTAAATTTTTTTTTGTAAAATATAAATTCCAGTTTGACTTTCTCGAAAATCGTAATTTAACCGGTGTAATTACGAAAGGAGGCGAATATGGTTGGGTTAAATCGTACACAGTCTCTTACTCAAAAGACAACGTCATATGGAATAAAATTTTCGATCCGAGCACTGGAAAGCCGAAACAATTTTTAGGCAATTATGACAGCGAAAGTGAAAAGAAAATTTACTTCTCAAATCCAATAAATGCGCAGTATCTTAAAATTCAACCTCTCAAATGGCATTCAGCAATTGAAATGAAACTCGAGCCACTTGGATGTTTCTTGCCTTATGGTGTCGACCTTTCAGTAACCACACAGCCTTATCCCGATTATTCGGATCTTTTTGAAATCATCACACCAAGCGTTTGCAACATTTGCAAGGGAGTTCTTCCGCCTAAAACGACTGGTCATGGTGCATGTGCATGCTATCCGCCAAATTTTTGGAGTGGAAGTGATTGTGTTTCTCAGACAGAGTGCCCTTGCGTCGAGGGTCATCAAACTTTCCCAGTTGGTGAACAATATCGAACTGAAAATTGTGACGAATGCATTTGTAAACTCGGTGGAGTTCCTCAATGTGTTCCAAAGAAGTGTCAGCCATGTAAAATGGGACAACGAAGAATTGCACCTGGAACGTGTAGTTGCAAGTGTGAGCCATGTCCCGAAAAAATGACACTCTGTCAAACAAGCGGTCAATGTATAGACGAACAATTGTGGTGCGATGGTGTTGTAGATTGTCCGGACGATGAAATTAGTTGCGGTACAACTGACGTTCCTGAACTTCACGTCAATCGAACCGAAAGCATTAGTAAGTTTTTATGTTTTTACATAATTTTAAAATATAAAATTTAATTTTACTTAAAGCCATTATTAAGAAATGTCCCGAGCCAAAATGCCCAGAAAACTTTAGAGTTAAACAAAAACAACATCGTAAATCTAAAATGAGTTCACGATTCGGTGATGAGGATGATGATGAAAAACCACCAGTGAATTCTTATTACTACATTAAAGCAAAATACACGGCTAGCTATGAAGCGATTTTGCCAATTTCAACTAAAGGCGACCAGCAAGACATTAACAATGAGGAGTGTATTGAGTTTGTGTGTATTCCTCTCGTCGAACAAGGAGAAAATCCCGAAAATATGGAAGGAGGTCCAACTATTAAATGTGTTGAACCCAAATGTCCGCCTGGATACATGATGAGACTTCAACTAATGAAATCTGCAAACGAATGTGCCAAGTTTACGTGCGAACCCATTCACGACAACGACGCTGTTTGCAAGTAAGAAAATTAAAGCACGCAAAATTTTTCAAATAATTCAACAAATTTTCTCTCCTCATTACAATTCAGCATCACCGGCCGCACTTTTAATACCTTCGATTCGACGAATTTTAAATATGACATTTGTAGTCATCTGCTCGCTCGCGACATCGCTGATGAGAAATGGAACGTGATTATGAGGAAGAATTGTACGGTGGGAAATAATGTCTGTACGAAAGAGATTGAGATAAAGGACAAAGTTTCGCTCTACACGCTCATCCTCTATCCGTCGCTGACTGTGAATCTAGATGGATATTCGTGAGTATCGTGAAAAGTTTTAAAAGTGGCGAAATTAAAAAATTTTGTGACGCGTTTTGAAAAAATTATTTTTTAACGTATTTTTTTAATTTAAATATTTCCGGAATTTATTGAAAACTTTCTCAAACTCAAACAAATTTAATACTAATTCCAATTCAATCTCATCTCGAGTTCATTTCCACAAAAACTTTTCCTTTCAATTTGAAATGAAAAATTTCCAATAAAGAAAGTAAAAAGTCAAAAAAAAATTCAATTTGCAGTTACACAGTTCAACAGCTTCAAAATTCAAATCGGAAAATGTCTTTTGTGGTGTCGAAGAATGGCGATAGTTTGCTGTACGTTTCTCACACTCATGGCATTTGGTTGTCAATCGATTCGTATGGTGATGTTAAAGTGGGCGTTGGTGCTCTCTACGTCAATCAAGTCGACGGTCTTTGTGGCTTTTTCAGCAATAATAAAACGGATGATAAGCGAACACCGACCGGTGAAATTGCATCGTCAACTGTTGAGTTCGGTAATAGTTGGTCGTTGAATCAAATGAAACCAGAGGAGTGTGAACCGCAAGTGTGTCCCACGAAACTTCAAAATGCCGCAATAAAAATGTGTAATTTCGTGAAAGACGACACCTTTTCGTTGTGCTCGACGGCCGTCAATCCAGAGCAATTTATTTCGGCCTGCTGGGAAACAGCTTGTGATTGCTTATTGGCCGCAACAAATGGCAGCACAGTCGTAGATCCCGACGACCTAGAGAAACACATAAAGCAGTGTAAATGCGCTGTGCTAAAGAATTATGTTCAAGATTGTATGGCGGCTGATGAGAATATTCATCTTGAGACGTGGCGTTCGGTCTATTCATGTGAATCAACATGTCCGCCACCATTTGTTCATCTCGACTGTTACCGTCGTCAGTGTGAAGTCACTTGTAATAGCCTTCAAACTGCCGAATGCTCAAATGTAGCTGGAACTTGCTTCTCGGGCTGTTTCTGTCCGTCTGGAATGGTCAAAAAAGAAGGCACTTGTGTGCCAATTAGTGAGTGTCGAGATTGTGTTTGCGATGGATTTGGAAAATCACAATATTTGACATACGATAGGAAGAATTTCACATTCGATGGCAACTGCACTTATCTTCTCACACGCGATATCTCTCTTAAGGATGTTCATACTTTCGAAGTCTTTGCAACGATTGGACCGTGCGATAATAAAACGATTTCATTCAAACAAGCCACTTGTACTCAGGCACTTCATATCACTTATGGCAGTCACATTGTTCACATACAGAAGGATGCGAGTAAGAATCTGGAAATAATAGTCGACGGCTTTAAATTGCCGAGCTTGTCATACAGTCAGAATTGGATAAAAATTACAGAGCAAGGAAAGTCTCTCAATATTCTCCTACCCGAGTCTCAAGTGGAGCTAATCACTATGTTTGAAGCGATGTCGTTCAGTGTAAGTGGATTTAATAACACGTAAAATTTAAGCTTTTAAGATTGAGCTTTTAAAAATTCAAATTTATTTACTTCACAGATTAAAGTCCCAAGTGTTAAGTACAGCAATAAAATGGAAGGTATTTGTGGCAATTGCAATGGCAATCCCGACGATGATCTAGTTCAAAATCCATCCATCAATCACTCGCTACCGCTCACCAATACTGAGATGCAAAACTTCGCACTGAGTTGGCTGGCAGACGAGCCTAAATTGTCGTTAAATGAAAACAAAGCGACTTGTCATGTTTACGAAGAGACTGATTGTCTGCCGCTTCCGCCCGAAACAGATCCATGCTTTAAAATCCTCGACGATGAAGAATTCGCACAGTGTCACATGATTGTCGATCCAATACAATATGTGACGGCATGCCAGCAAGATTTATGTCACACGGGACCAACACAGAAAGGATCTTGCGAGTCAATTGCGGCCTACGCACGTGAATGCCTTCGAAATGGAATCTGTATCGATTGGCGACAAAATGGATATTGCCCTATGGAGTGTACAGCTCCCTACGTTTACAATCCATGCGGTTGTGGTGAGACGTGTCAGAGCGTCGAGGAGAAATCGAAACAAATTAAATTATCGACGGCGATAAAAGACGCAAGAACCATCGAGAAGATGAAATCAATTTGTAGAGCGGGTCTAAGTGAAGGCTGCTACTGTCCTAATGGCACCGTCTTGCATGAAGGAAAGTGTCTACGTGAGATCGAGTGTCGAGCGTGCGACGATAAGGTAAACTCGGGTATTTGGTGACAATATTTTCATATTTAATATTTTATGCAACTTCAGGGTCATTTACCGGGCGATATATGGCATCCTGATGTCTGTACAAAATGTACATGCGGCAACGAATCAACAATTCAGTGTCAGAAGATTCAATGCCCGACACAGCAGACGATCTGTGGCATTGGTTTCGTGGCCATTGAATCATCGCCGACGGGCGAATGCTGTAAGAAATATTCTTGCGTACCGGAAGTGAAAACCACAGTGAATTGCTCGCAATTAGTTGTGCCAAAATGTGGTCCGACTCAGATGAATAAAATAATTAATGACACGAATGGCTGTCAGAAATACATTTGCGGTAATGATGGTGTTTTTTAAACTTCTTAGGGGTGATTTTCTATTGAAATTTTCCTCTTTAGACTGCATACCAAAATCTCAGTGTCCTCCTCTACAAGAGTTTACCACACTCGAACCAGGAATGGAGAAAGTCATCGACAAGTCCGGATGCTGTGCAGTATCGAAGCTTGTTTGTGATAAATCAAAATGTCCACCTAAGCCGCCACAATGCACCGAAGCATTCCAAATAATGGAGAAGACTCAAACTGCTAGTGATAAGATCTGCTGTGATATTTTCGAGTGTCGTGAGTATCCACTGTGCTGGCATTGTGCCTTTTCATGTCGCCTGTC
Source organism: Tanytarsus gracilentus (assembly GCA_038502055.1). Classification (NCBI taxonomy): domain Eukaryota; kingdom Metazoa; phylum Arthropoda; class Insecta; order Diptera; family Chironomidae; genus Tanytarsus; species Tanytarsus gracilentus. Next base: position 10,787,224 of record JAXRKN010000044.1, on the reverse strand, counting down.
ACTCGACACAATCTCTGTTGATGTATATTTTTAGGTCCGCCGCCAAACAAATGCATTGCGACGATAAATGGAAAAAAGATACTGAAAAATATGGACGAGACATGGATGACGGAGGATGTTTGCGTTAAGGCACAGTGTGCATTTGACACAAATGGAAATCCTATAATTAAAACGCAGCAGGAAATTTGTAACGTTGTTTGCAAGCCGGTAAGTGAATTCTCCATTTCGTGGCTGTTGACTGTGGCTCTGACTCTTGATTAATTTAAAATTGCCTTTTTTCCTGATTTTGGTTGCAGGGCTCCGAGCTTAAATCAATACCATCGAAATGCTGCGGTGAATGTACAAAAACCAAATGCGTTGTCGATAACAAGCTATATGAGATCGGAGAGACATGGTCGAGTGACGATAATTGTACGACATACGAATGCAACATCAAAGATGGTCAAACACTCATCTCATCAATGATGCCGACATGCCCCGATATATCAACATGTCCGCCTTCAAACCGCTACACAGAGGCATGTTGTGAAAAATGCAAGCTTGAAGCACTGTCACAGGAAAATTGTCTCGCACAGTCATTGTCGGAATTGCAAACAATTGGACTGATTCAAACTCAAATGCCATCTCATGGAATATGCAAGAACCTAAATGGAATTAGAGGAATTACGCAATGCGAGGGAGCATGCAAGAGTGGAACTAAATTTAATGCATGTAAGTTGATTTTGGAAAATTGACAAATCCATGAATTAATTTAAAAATTTAAAAGAAAGTTGATGAAATTTTTGAAAAATAATTTTTTATGTTAAAATGGATTGACTCAATTTTCTTCTTTAACGAACCATAAAGCAATCAATTACATCATTGTTACTCCATCAATTATTTCTCTCCATCAGTGACTTTCCATCAAATCAAGGAATGCGATTGTTGTTCAGTGAGCGGAACACGTGAGCTGCCAATAGAGCTCATATGCGACGACGGTTATAAGTTTATTAAGAATATAGATGTGCCATCGACATGTGCATGCACGTCATGCGATGCTGCCGAGGATACCATATTGAAGTTTGCTCGTGCATCATTCTAAAAGACTCCCTTTCTTTTTATTACCTCAACACGATAATAACGATGATAATTTTATTACGTAAACTTTGTCATATTTTCTCACATGCATGCATCGCTTTATGTGTCGTGCAACTTTTCTCTCTCCCTTAGAGCATTAATTAAATCTTATGGTTTATAAAAACTTTTTTTTTGTCGTTGTATCTCACGAACTTTTATTAATAAAGTTTTTGTAAATAATTACCGAAATTTAATAAATTTTATGCTAGTTAATTAATGCGACGAGTTAGTGACTTCACGAGACATTTTCAGAGGTGATTTTGCTTATGATGCTGAAAAGTTTTAATACTGTTTCAAATAAATTTCAATCTAAGTTAAGTTAACGAAGTCGAAAGTTTCATTACATGAGAATTAACACAATAAAAATTATATGAACCGAAAAAAATTTAATCTTTCAAGATATGCATTAATTTTGTCATTTTAAAGACTCAAAATTAACTTCATCACTTTATGTCTCAATTTAAAAAAAATGCTTTTGCAAACTCATAAAACTGTTGACGACTAAAAAATTTATTCAATCTCTTTTTTACAAATTTTTTCACAATTCCATCAAACTAGTTGTGTGTTTGGCTGGTAAAAGAGGAACTGAAAAAATTCATACATAAATTTATCGATGTAAACATGTTTTTTTGCATGTCACTCTCACTAGTTTTGCTCTTTTTTGCGACCCTTTAAAGCTTGCAAGGGAAGAAAATTTAGAAAATATTTTGAGACAAGGAAAATTTATGAAATTTTGAAAATAAATTGAATTCCAATTTGAAATTTTTTAATTTAACTTTTACACCCCTTGATTGTCACTTTCCGAACACACGTTTTCTATCAACACGAAAAATTTTCTCTCGTTCCCTCGCCCGATGCATAACTCTCAACATAACAGAGTGAGTTAGAGAGCTTTGGTCAGCATATGTTGACAAAACGATGGTTTTTCTCTCCCTCGCAAGAAACAAACTTTTTTTGGTGTTAGCCATGATGAAAAAAGGATTGAATATAAAAACCAGGCAGACGTGTTTGTTTGCAAATTTTACTTTTTTCCCTCTACCATCATTTCCGCTTTTAGCTGTGTAAAGGTTTCGCCTCGTTATACAGCAAAGAAAAAATGCAAATTGATTGAATCGTTTGAGGGACGGCTTGGAATAAAAACAGAAAAGTTTTTTCTTCTCGGTTTCTTGTTATTTACTTGTAAAGGTGCATTTTATGAGGAAACTTTTCTTTTTTTCCTAGCTTAGATAAAGCCAGGAAGTTGTCGTGTGAGAAAAGTTTTGCTTTAGAAGAACACACAAAAAAGTGGATGAGGAAGGAAGTTGATTTTTTCACAGGTCGTAAATAAATGAAGTGGAAAAGTAAATTAAATTATTTTCATAAGTTGCTAGAGCGAGAAAATCCAGGAATTTATATTGAGTTTTTAAATTTGAAAGTTCTTAGAAATTTGTAATTAAAATTTGTTAAAATCTTTCTTAAATAAAATAAATTTTGTGAATAATTTATTAAAATCCAGGAATTTGTTAAAATTTTAAAAATGTCAGTTTAAATTTTTATGAAAATTCCAGGACAAGAAAAAAATCAAATTTAAAGAATTTTTTTGAATTCTTAAAATATTTTTTTCAAATTACCCAAAACACATTCTATTGAAGAAAAAAATTCATTTCTCAGCATTGTGACTCGACTTGACCTCATGCTGATTTATTTCGTCCAATTTTCTTCTTCATTTTAAAACTGGTTGCACTCTAAAACTACTCTTTTTGCATAACCGATTTCGATAAATTTATTCATAAAAACTTTTTTATTTCTTTCCTCTCACTGCGATGGTCGTTTCCATATAAATCTGTTAAAGTAAAAAAACAGGGAGGCGATGACAGAGAAAATGAACATAAATTCAGGGAGAAAAAAAATTCATTGCGATGTGTCCATTTGGTGAAAGAGCGTTCCACTATATTTTATTGGAAATTTTTATGAGTTGTACAGTGCAGTATTATATTTGCTTTGATTTTGAGCGCGTGGCAACAGACGATCAACGAATAAAAATGATTTTAGATGGACGTTTATTGCAAAATTATTTAGGTTTACAGAACACTTGATGACTTTTTGTCATTATTTAAGAGCAAAATATAAAAAAGGTAAAAAAATTGATATTTTCGTTATGAAATTTTAAAAAATTTCAGGGATTTCGCACAATGTTTTTTACTTCTTAAAATGATTCAATTAAACGCTTAAGTTTTATCACAAAATTTCATTAAAAGCTCATCAGCCCTGAAAGCACAATCAAAGCTTTTTAATACGATATAATTAAAAAAAATTCTCCACTTTTAAAATATTTTTTCTTTGTAAACACATCCAGGCTCGACAAACAGTTTTAATGCGTTTTTCACATTTATGGAAAGCTTTCATCTCCTCACTCAGTGCACGTGTAATGAAATGATGTTCAAACATTGTTTAAGCCTCGCTCATATGCTCATAAATTTTATGCAATAATGCTATTTAAATACGAAAATTCCATTAATTATCATCCCCGGTTATGAATAAATGAGCGCTCATAGCTCTCATGAATTAATTTAAAATACATTAAAATCATATTTCAAATTGATATCATCAAATATTGTGATTTATCTTCATCTTCTCGTGTTGCATGAGGATAAATTTTTGAGGATGCAATTTGTGTTATTTTTGAAGAAAATTAAAATTATTAAAAATGGATCTAGATTTTTTTGTCTGTTCATTTAAGCTGTAAAAAATATTTTTGTCCCCATCGTTTTGTGTACGGAAGTTTAATAAAACTCAATTGAGAAGTTTGAATTTATTTTACTCATTTTGTTATGGATTTAAGTCATTGTGTTTGAAATATTAACCGAACTAGGTGTCAATTTTTGAATGAAGAGAAAATTCAAAAATTATTTAGAACTTGAAAATAATCAAAAAATCTTGACCTTGAAATTTCTTTATGAAACCTACAAAAAAAATTAATCTGTGCGTAATCGTGAATTTATTAACACGTGTGACCTCGTTACATTTTACTGTTATCAAAAGGTGAAAAATTATGTTTTATTTTAAAATAATTAGTTTTGTTTTTATTTTAATCTTGCCCACAGATAGAAGTTGAAGCAAAATATAAATAATTTTTAAATTAATTAAAAAACATGAAAAAATTATTATTTTTTACCTTAATATTAATAAATATTGTTAATTGCGAAAAAATCCTGAAAATTCAAGGCTTTAAGGAAATAATTCGTCGAAAAGCACTCAAGGAAAAGTTAGACATAGCAATGGTCATGAAATCTTATCACAGTAAACCGTCTCAGGCTAGAAAAGTTGGTGAAGAGGGACGAATTTATCAAGGACACTACGTGAAAGACAACAAAAATCATTTCTATGAAATTAAACTTTCTGATGAACCTCCGATCAATATTATAAGCATAAAAAAAATTGATAGATCAGAATATTAGTTTTCATGATGGATTAACAAGAGAGATTTTTTTATTAAATTTGAAAATTTTAATTAAAGTCACAAAAACATTTCGTTCTAATTTGAATTGCGAATTTGTCAACGATATCATGTGAAATTTTGTACCTCAATCAGCTCAGTTTACGCTCGGTGTTCAGGTTTGGTAGATTTTTTCTAGTCTATAAAATAATAAAATTTTCGCGAACCTGGTCATCCAATTCTAAGAAATGATTAACTATAAATACCGCATTAAGCTTTTTCTTTTAATCAGTTGATTTTTTTCATTCCATCAAACATGATCAAAATTATAATTTTAACTTTCGTGCTCGTCTGTCTTGTGGCATCACAAGAGTTTATAAGAATTACTGGAGAAACTCCAATTGCTGTAGGACAGGCTAAAGCTTTGGGACTTTCAATTGGTATGATCAAACATAAGCATAATATTGAGAAAAGTACGCGTTTTTTAAGAAAGGATGGACGGGAAGTATTTTATAGTGGCACTGAAGATGGCAATCAACGCCGATTTCAAATCTCAATCAACCAGCTTTCTCGAAACATCACATCAGTTGTTCGTTAAAAAATATAAAAAGTTATCAATTGCATGATAAAAAATTTTTAATTTTAAAAAATCACGATTAATTTTAAATTGAATAAAATTCAAAAATCGTGTTAAATTTTTTTATTAATTCAATTTCTAGCTGCTAGCGCTCATCGATATGGAAATTTTCCAAACATTTTCATGCATCAACGGAAGTGATTTTTTCTGCTTCGCTGCATCCCTCATGCATTTCCCTTCTCCATATGAAACGATTGAACTTTAAATAATTAGTGCAAAAATACGAATTTCAGTGTTGAAAGTTTTATTGAATTTTATTTGAGCGGATTTGTGAGTTTTACAGCTTATAAAATTTATTCTGGCAACATGCATGTAGAGCTGTGCATTTGGGATGGCTTAAAGGGAAATAATTATAGAGTACGTAACATGGTTTTTGCAGGAAAAATTGGTAAATAACTTTAAAGGGATTAAAAAATTAAACTTTTTTTATAAAAATATTCCCGATAAATTTTGAAAAGACACAATTTATATAAATTTTTAAAACAAACCCAAAAGTATAAATTTTTATAAAACCTTAAAACTATAAATTGAACAATTTTAATTAGCACCCAGGATTTTTTTTCGTGGTAAAAAATTTAAATTGAAAATATATTTTGAGTATTCTTTAAAACATAAAAATAAAATTTCTCTCATTCTCTTTTCAGTGCATTATCATCGCGTTGATGATGGCGATGATGCTCAGCCGGTGGTTCAGGCGTAATTGATGGCGAGCGAAGCGATAAATTTTTGGGATACGAGTTGGTTGTTGTTGTCGTTTGTCTCGATGGCATAATTGACGTTTGTGTGGTGGAAATTGTTGAGATTGGTGATGATGAGGAGGCGACAACGGCAGCGGCGGCAGCAAGGCAGGATGTTACCGATTGACCCATGTACGAAGCCAAATTTCCAATTTTCCTCTCAATGCCCACCGCATAGTTTGCCAAATGGTGATGATGGTGATGATTGTTCAATTGATTATTCAACTGAGCCTGCAGTTTATTCATCTTGTAGTCCTTCCTCAAATGCTGTCGAATTTCCGTGTGACAATGCTCATTATTTGTCACAATTATGTCGCCAGCATCGGTGGTCGTTACGCGTGCCTTGCAATTATATTTACGTGACAAATTACACTGCCAATATTTCTTATCTTTCCGGATGTACTGAATGCCGAACGAGAAGCCATCGTGAACAAGAAGCGGCTTACCTACAAAACAAAAATTAAAGAGTTAAATTTCTAATTTAAAAATCATAATTTTATCCATTAACCATCCAAAGTCCGCACATGCAAGAATTTATTTATTCACTCCACACAGACACACAATTGTGATAATATACTAGTATATAAATTACCTCGCTGACTCAACATAAATTCCAGTTTGCCATTGAACCACCTCTCACCTGGAAGCACAGCTACAAGAATGTGAGGTGAGATAAGAAGAAAAGTTATTGTTATTATTACACTATCAATAAGGAGAGGATTCACTGAGCGAGTACGAAGATCCACCCAGTGAAAAAAGAATTTTTGGACTTTTTGATTAAAAAATCTAAACGATTCAAAATTTATCTAAAAATAATCTAAAGAAATTGATTCAATTATTTTGAGCAGTTTTAAAATTTAAAATTTTCGATCCCTCAAAATTTCTCACTGGGCTTAAATTAATCTAAGATTTATTTTAATTCCGTAAAACATTTTAAATTCGGTAAATAAATTCGAGGATTTTTTTCTCAGATATTCGAGGACTCAAAAATTATCATTCATTGCTAAATTTGCGAGGGTATAAATCTCAATTGTTTGCGCTTGATATTGCGATGTTATGGTGCATGTGATTTGTGTCATGAGCAACTGCAATATCATTCTCCTCATCAACGGATGCGCCGAGAGCAGCGCTAGAATTATTTAGAATCTGCAAATCATCAATTGATGCATTTATAATTGGTGTGATTTGAATGTTCGATGCATGCAGAAGAGTTTGCGGATCGATGTACGAAAGTGTGTTAGTAGCGCCTAAAATGTTCGACATTGAAAAGTTATTATTGCCGTAGTTTGCGTTCATTTGTTGTTGCTGCTGTAGATTTATCATTGTCGACGATGACATGGACTGAATTTGATTCGAGGACATTGGTTGAGCGAATGCTTGTTGGACATTCACATTATCGTCCATTTCCATTTTGGTATTAGATGACAGCGATGAAGACGGCAAGGCGAAAGTTGTATTCGAATTCTTAACATGGGGCTGATGATTGTGCTGTCCGGTTGTTGAAATCAATTGTCCTTGATGTGTTATACAACGCGCTCGGCATGCTGTCAATCGGTATGAGCGACTTTGGGTGACACGCAAACGAATTGACAGAGGGGCAGAAAAAATTTGTGAGGGAGAGAGAAAAATAATTTGCTATTGAGATTTTCAGAGTGTAAGAGGTGGTTGGAGAATTTCCAAGGGAAGGAAATGTTTGGATTTTAAGGATTGATTTGTATAACGTCATTTAGAATATTTAATTTTTTAAAATTTCTATCCCTTGGATAAATTCAAACTATTTTGCATAAATTCACCAAAGAAAATAGGTTTTCATCCCGCTAAGCGTCGCCACAGTATTGTTACGATTATAAATCATTGAATTGTGGAGCAAGGAAGTGGCCGAAAGCATCGTTACATTACTCAAATTGTTTGCATTCGATGCCGATAATGATGATGTACCTGTTGAAAGGTACAATGAAAATGATAATTAGAAAATTGTTTAAATTTTTCAACTTTAAAGTTTGCAGGCATGACAAAGTTTTTGGATTTATCCTAGGGAATGAATTTTTCTAAAAAAATTATTTTAAAGCATGACAAGCAAAAAAATTTTATGACAAATTATTTCGTGTTTCTCTCCTCACACATAAATTTTAACCTCCGTCGTTCGTCGCGTCTCAATATTTTGCGATAAGCGCGAGAAAAAAGTATTTTTCAAACAAATTTTACGTCTATTCATGAATTCCAATAATTATTATCGCAAACAAGCAGAAATTGAGAGGAAAAATCGAGATTTAATTTACATTTTTTTATTTCGTCATAAGATGTCGCACAGTTGAGAGCTTTTTGGGTCAATTCTCGTCTTCATCTCATCATAAATAAGCTACGATTAAGAAAAATAATTCTGTTCACCATATCACGACACACATGAGTCGAGGTCTTTTTTAGAACAGATTTATCAGTTCTATTTTTATGATCGTTGATGTTTTTTTCGTAATATTGTCAATTATAGACATTTTCTGCTGACGTTTATCATCTCAGTTGTTGTCAATGATTCGATTAAAATATTGTTAGTGTGTTGTGTAAGCAAAAGGGGGTTAATGTGAGATACTTTCGAGATTGTGAGAAAAAACTTTCTGATAGAAAAAAATGTGAAGAGAAAAGTGAAAATGAATAAAGTTAGGTAAAGTTTGCTAATTTTTACAACATGTATTTGATTGCTGAATTTTTGTGAAGTTCTTTCCTTTCATTGCTTTACTTTAATTTAATTGAATTTTATTGACTATTTCCTAAGAGATAGCCTCTGGACTTAACCTCAAAGGTTGAGGATAAAAACGTAAAATAAACTTAAAATTTTTAATTAAATCAATTGAAAAGAATCCTGGAAATATTAAATTATGGAAAGAACAAACATTTTTATAAATTCTGATAAAAGCCAGGAGTTTTTTAATACACAAAGAAAAAAATTATTGTGAAAAATAATCCAGAGTTTTTTTACCGAGGGGGGAGGAACTCCAAAAACAGCTGAACATTTAAATAAAAATTTAACGTTTTCTGGTTAAATTTTGAAATTCATTCCGTCTGGTTTTATACATCCTTTAAAATTTTTCCACAATTCTAAATTAAATTTCAATTTAAAATTTATCTCAGTTTGTGTTTCAATCTTTTTATATTTTTTTCAGGAATCATTTTTAACTCAAACTATGATTCTTTGAAACTTGAAATTTAGAGAGAATTTGACGCAATGTTCAGATAAAAATGCGGAACAAATAAAACTTTAAGTTTTATCAAATGACAAAAAATAATTAGAATTTAAAAATGAAATAAAGAAGACTATAAATTAAACGAAAGAGACAGAAAAATATTTTTCAGTAGAATTTTAGTTTTAAAAAATTATTTCGAGAGAAATCTGGAGATTATTTACAAGAATATTTAAAAACAACACAAGTTTTAGGATCATTTAATTTTTTTTTGTGTATTACGATCAAAAGTTTAACTACCAACAAAATTCCATTGAAATTCTTACTAAATTACTTAGCAACATCAGTTAAATTTAAATTCCTTCGAGCGATATGAAAATCTGTTTAGTTTCACAAAAAAAATTAAATCGAGGTCGCATTGATATACAGCGACAGTCTATAATGAAGCAAGGGATCTATTTTTAATTAATTATTGAACGTAGATTGAGAATTAAAAAATAAATAACATCCTCGAAACACAACTTTATCGTCGCACTCTCGAACAGATAACACATTGAAAGTCGTTTAACTTTTTTTCTCTCAGTCTCAACTGTGATGCATGTGATATATTTAATGACCCCTCTGACCCAGCTCACAATTCGAATCATTTTCAGTGTGATACACACATGCACATGGTAGACACATCAATGTTCGCATAGTAAGATAAAAGAAATGAAAAATAAATTTTTTAAAAGGGAATTTTGCTATCAAGGGGGAGAAATTGGGAAATTTTGAATTTCTTGTGTAAAAGTTCGAGATAACAAAAATTCAAATAAATATCGAAATCTCTTTTTTCATCCCCTCGAAATTTCTTAACCTTCAGCATCGTTAAATTCGCAATTTCATTGGTTTTTTTCTTTCACAGAATTGATAACTTTTTTTGTTCAAGAGTTTTTTTTATTTGAAAATCTCTAGATGACTGAAGCGTACGAGATGAATTTCAACAAGGAGAAAATTTATTTTAAAACTGCTCTGATGGTTGAATTAGAGAGTAAAAGGTGTTTTTATGGATTTGTGCAATGAATGATAATAAACGAGCATAAAAAAGAAGTTTAGCACAAATTTTATGGCCAACCGAATAATAAAAAATGCAAAGATTTTCTTTCAAGTCCTTGACCGACTTAAATTTCAACTCCTACCTGGTGGTACGTCCATGTGAGATTTGCTCATATCGATGCTTCCATTGTTGCTGCCATTATTACTGTTGATCGATTGGTCACCGGAGGAAAAGTCAGTGAAGTAAGGAAAGGAAGTAGTTTGCATGGAGTTTGAGCTGTCTGTGGATGGAGAAAAAATAATCAAGGGGTGAAAACTCCAACTAAAAAAGAAAACTCACTGTACGTGTTTCGATAGACAGGACTTTGCGGTCGTGACATGACAACGCCATCGTTTCCTTCACGCTTCACAGTTGTCGCACTCGAGGTGTCATAGCGTGGAGATTCATTGATTGTGACTTGTGGCTGCATCGCTGTCGGTAAAAAGATATCGTCGTGGTTCATGTTATCAATCGAGTCATTCATATCGCTATCGCTAGCATCATGTACACTCAGTTTTATTCTCATTTGACTTTGACGCTCGTCAATTTGATCTATTCTTCTCTTTTGTGGGTAAGACGAGGTCGATGCCGGTGCTGTGCTCTCATTCCCGTTATTATTGTTGTTGATGTTAATGCTAGCATGCTTTCCTGTAATTTTAACAGTTAATTTATAATTTTTTAAAGGAAAATTCATTTTACCTTTCATCGTGCCCTGTGTCGCATGATGCTCCAAAGACGAAGTCGTAGATAAAGGCGTCGATGTAGTTTGTCGATGATTTTCCGTGTGATTTCCTCCGGAATTGAATTGATGATGATTGCGTTGAATTCCCGCATTGTTCGCATGAAATTGACTGAAAGACGTCGATGAGTTTATCGGATCAGTGCCTTTCATTGTATTTCCACCACCACCACCGACATTACTATTGCCGCTTGTTGCCAAACCTTTAATTTGCAATGACTCCGCAATGCTCATGAATGATTGAAGCTCTGCTTGCTTTACATTCACCTCGCCTTGATACATAAACTGAAGCAACTCCGACATGATGGAGTACGTAACGTCCTTTAGTATTACTAATGAATAAATGAAAAGGTTGAATTAGAGAACTTTCGATGGTGGTGCGGGTGAATTTATGGTAAAGGTATGCTGATATCATATTGAGATATAATTACGAAATTATCTTCAGCACGTGGCCTTCGTTCGGATTAATTACTTAATTATTTCCGGAATTTTATTTGTGGATTTAATGTCATAGATTTTCGTGGGAGGTTCGCAATAAAATCATTTGAAAATTTCGTACAAAAATGTTTCACTTATCCCATCAATCTTATCAAAATTGATTATCTAACAATAATTTAATTAAAAATCATCCAACCCTCCGCCATTAGAAAAAAACCATTGACAACGAGCGACAAATGCGGATGGAAGAAAATTATCACGTAAATATTTGCGCAGGAGATGAAATACAGAATCTTCTGAGAAAAAAAATGTACCTTGGGTCACTAGCGACAGAACTGATAACAGATATACAACCCGAGATCAGTGTGTTCAAATAATTTTGCCTGGTGACAAATAGCGTCAGTAATGAGATACTCGGACATGTCTCTCTAGTTTATCGATATTGTTCTTCTTCTTCTCTTATCAAATGTCATTAATGTTATCCAAATTACATGTTAAAGATTATCGACAGTGAGTATTTATCAAAGCATACATGAGAGATGTGCACAAGAAGAATCATTTATTAATATTTGAGTGTGTGTGGAGGGAAGAGACTAAAGTTATTTACAAATATTTGATAAAGAAATCTTATGTTGCAAGAAGTGGACACTTTGAATTTTTAAAAACAATTTTTTAATTTTATTTTATTTTTTAATGACAAAAAATAAATTTAAAAAGTTTCCACCCCTTTAAAAAAATTCTTATTCTCTCACTTTATCATTTCGTTTCGATACTTTTTGCCTCTGAGTGGGCTTTTACGTTGTCTCGTCACGATAGCAATAGAAGTTGTCGATAATTGCCATATATTTCGGTATATCTCGGATATCTTTTTATTGCCACTAGGTAGTGACGATAATTTATGATAAATTTACTTTTTCCCCATTTTTCGAGTACACTCGAAAAAAAATATCACATTTTGGGGTTCGATGATAAAAAAACAGCAGTGGAGAAAAATACTCGATAACATGGTCATGGTAAGTGTCAGGTATAAACTTACTGATTGGATGTCGACAGGGATTGCTGATGAAAATCTCGCGAAAATATGGCGAACATATAGCGAGAACGAGTTTATGACAATGCAGAATCTGCCCATCGACCGCTATCGTGCAATCAACGAAATCACCGCGATCATACAAGCTCTGAAAACCCGTCGATAAATTTTCCGCGAACTTTAATTTATTCCAGCACAGCGCAAACTCTTCCATCATAACACTATCTCTGGCCGATTGCTGAACAGACACTACGATTATATTTTTTTCTAATTCAGATTTTTTTCGCTCGAGATGATCTTGCGATAATTGATAAACTTGAATACACAAAAAAATTATAAGTTTTTTTAATTCTTTAGACTGATCCGAGTCGCATCGATTTTAAACACGAACTGAAAAGGTTTATCATCAAAAAATGTACTTAATATATTTTTTTTCTCTCAATTCTCACTTAAACGATCTTTCCGATTTCTTATCAATTACCGATTTTTTTTTTCTTTTCTGCCTTGCCCCCGATTGTCGATAATGCCGATGAATAATTGTGTGAGCGGAGAAACTTTAAGAAGAGAATTTTAACTAAAATGAGCTCCTGCGAAGGGAGAAAAAAAATGATCTAGAGATGTTTTCTGAATAAATTTGTGTGTGGAGAAAATTAAAGCGTGTCAAGGGGTGCGCAATTATATAATTTTTTCATTAAAAATTTTAATAATTTATTTTTTAATCCAAACCGTTAAAATCTAATTTTAGAATTTAACGAACTTTTCAAAAAAATTATGAGTTTAAAAATGTTCCCACATTTTTCATCAGTTTAAATTCTTTAAAGCATAAACTTTATTGAGCTGAGATTATAATTCTCACGATGATCATTGACAATTGATGATGAAAACTCTCCATAAATGAGTCGAGAGAGAATTTCAACGATAATATTTAATAAGGATCAATTAAAAAGTTTCACATTGAATGTTTGCTGTTGAAAATTTTCAGATTTTATGCAAAATTGAACTAATTATGTGCGCAAACTGTGTTAAATAGTAAATTTTATTTCGAGAGTTAGTTCACAAATTTTCATGGAATGAGTTATTTGGTTTTGTTGAAAAGTTTGTTATAGAATTTAAACTACTTAAAACTGGACATTTTTGCTAATTTTTTATGTGTGTAAAATTAAATTTTTTTGAGGTTTAAACATTTTATTTAAAAATCGAATTAATTACATATTTTTAGCTTAATTAAAAATATTTTTACATATTGATTGTTTTTTAACTAAACCAATATTTTTGCTGTAATTAAAATATGGAAATTAACAACCACAATATATTTTGAATTAAAAAGTTAACAATCGCCAATATTTTAATTAATTGGCAGCCAAACATGATTTAATTAATTATTCGATATCACTGTAAAAATCACAACATTAATTTGCAATTTTTAATTGTTAATTTTTCCTAGAAATTTTTTATAGGTTTTAAAATTATTATTTTCCACTTATCCACAAAGTTGATTGAAAATTCACCAAGCGCACGCTGGAAAGAGAGAAAATGTTTGGAAATTTTCACTCTCACTTAATAAATTCCAGGGTTATAAATTCTCTCACACTGGAAGCGATGAAAGTTTAGTAGGAGCTATGCAACATTTCCTTTTACTCTCCTTATACATCATCAAAATGCCGTATAGAAACGTTAGAATGTACACAAAGAAATATGGAGAGAGATGCCGAACTTCCCTAACCTCCAGCAATAATGTTATGCACAAAAAAAGAAGAAAAATCAATTGATCTCGATATACACTCAGCTATTTGGTACATGGCAAAATATTTAACGTGCGACAAACTGTCGACTGATGTGCTTACAACTTTCAACATCGTGTCTGAAATTTTGTTTTTATGTTGATCATCTCAAGAAATTTACTCACTGCCTCAAATTTATGAGTTGAAATAAATTAGTTTTTTCATTAGACAACTTCCGGCTTGCAAAAATTAAAATTACAGAGCAATTTATCTATTTCGGGTTCATATTTGTTAGCTTCTGAGTTGCGTAGAATATTTTTATTTAATTTTGTGGAAATCTTGGAAATAAAATTAGATGAATTTAATTTTTTTCATTAATGTTTAATTCCAAATTTAATTTTTGCCTTGAATCCGGGCTGTAATTTAAATTTTAGGAACTTTTTGAACTTAATTTTGTGGCATTATCTTTAAAGAAATTAAAACAGTAAAATTATTAAACTGAAAAATTTGGTTCAAATCCTTAATTTAATATAAGCATGCGTTGTAAAAAAATTTTTTGTTCAATTTTTAAATTTTACAAAGAGTCATAAAAATTCCATCAACTTCAAAAAAACTTTAAGATTTCTCGAAAATGATTTTTTAGACTTTATTTTTCTCTTTTGATTAAATGAATGGAGATAAATAAAATACATCTGTGCTTTCATGTTTTACCATGGCCTTCACAACGGAAATAAAGAATAAAGAAAGGCTGTGTGAGAAGGAGAAAAACAATGTTTTGTGGAGAAGGTTCTTCTGCTCTTGATTCCTATAATCTTGGAGTGAAAAGAAAAAGAAAAAAAAGAGATTTTCATCTGCTGCTTACTCTCTTTTCATTTATCTCATGAAAGCTCAAAAGGAGATGACGTTGAAGTAGTAGCTAAAGCAACGGCATTGGATTCTATTGAATATCTTGCGATGAGCTGTTGTTGAATCTTGCCGTATTTTTCAAGGATTTGCTGCATTAAAATTTTAACTTTTATTAAATAATTCAAAATTTTCTTTTTAACTTTTACATTTTTCTCTTTAAAATATCGAAATGAAATTTTATCGGAAAAAAAAAAAAAAAAAACCAAAAAAAATTACAATTTTACTTGAACATCAACAAACACAAATAATAAATTTAAAAAAAAAAAAATTTTAAAAAAAAGCAATTTTTTCTTTTAAATAAATTATATACTTTGGAAATTTGAGAGATTTAAAATTTAGAAGAGAGAAAGGAGGTGAGAGAGAGAGGGAAAGAGAGAATTGAGAAACTTTAATGTTGTTCAGGCTATATCCATGAAAGTCATAGGATTGTGCCTTTGTTGATCGCTGAATTGGCAACCTTGCATTTAACATTGAATACACCTAATTTTTATTAAAATACAAAAAAATTACTTACTATTTCAATCCCACGATTAGAATCCAACACAAAAAAATTTGAACGCATCAAATTTCTAATTTTATTTTAATTGTGAGATTTAAAATTTTCTTTTTTTATGTTTTACATTAATTTTCTCTTTAACATATCGAAAACATGATGAAAATCATTTTTAAAATTAAAAAGAAGAAGGAAAAATTTGCATCCATTATATCTTTATGTGATGAACGCTATTCAAATTTTTCCTTCTTCTTTTTAATGACTTTCTAGTCGCAAAATGTGATTAGAATGATGACGACGCTGATGTTGATAATGTCAACAGATTGCGTTTAAATTGGATGTGTTGAGTGTGTGAATGGAAGAAGAGTTGATTTTATGATAATTTTATGCTATGATGGCATTTATGGAGTGTGAGATGAGTGCGCCATTATGATGCTGATGTGATGATTAGCTTGGATTGATGTTTCGTCATGATTGAATTTTTATGATAAAATTCTTTAAAGCTAAGGAAATTCTGCAAAGTTTTTAAGCTCCGCATTTAAAGCTAATTCTCATTAAATTTTAAAAGTTTTAGCAACCCTTGAAAAATGACTCTAAATATCCTCGATAAAAGATTCTCCAAGAAAAGTTTGATGAAATTTCAAACAAACAAAAGCTCAATCATGCTGAAGTCATAAAGCCAATTATTGAAGCTTTCAGTGAGAAAGAAGTCTCAGTACGAATGCAGCACAGAGAGATTTGAGACGATGATAATAATTTCCTCATCGGTAAATACAAAATAAACTCAATATTCTCCTCTCAAAGCACTGAACGAAAGGATGAAAAAAAAGTGAGGAAGGCAAAATTGAATTCCCAAAAGGTTTTCTTCCGAATGCAGCTCGAGAGGGAAAAACCAAAATCACGTTCGTGAAAAAATATGTTTCACTAGCTTTATTAATGCGAATGAAGTTCGACATTGCAGAGTGTGGTGTGGCAGCAACATAGCAAAAAAATCTCATAAAATGAAAGAAATGAAGTCGAGGGTTGGCTTTCAGTACGTTGATAACAAAAAAATTGTTTTTTAAAAAAAAAGTTCTACAAACAGAAAATTTATTTTCTTTCTCATCTCATATGCTTGAAGTACATCAAAAACGTTTCGTCGATGAATTATCAATGAAAAAATATGTGCATAAAATTTTAAAGAAAAACATATTGCTTTACGCGAGATGAAGTGAAAGGAAAATTTATTAAAATTCGTCTGACTACGAGAAATGAAGTCAATGGCATTTGTAAGGAAACAATGAAAGTCATAAATTAAAATTTACGTTCAATCCTCAGGTAAATACCTTAAATTAGATTAATTTACGTAAATTATCATTTGTGGCTTCGGGAGCTTACTGGAAATTAATTAAGTTCATTAGAGGCCACAATCGAAGTTGCGGAGCGTAAATAATTGCCAATCGATTAATTATGGTGTGAACATCAAGGGAAATTTTATATCAAAACTCTTTAAATTATATTCGAGAAAATCTTAAAGAAGTTTCGCAATTTTTTAGACATTAAATTCCGCAAATATTTCCCAAGTTAGCCTCAAACCAGAGGTACTTTGCACAATCAAATTCTAATCTGTTGAAAACACTCGCAATGGACAACAACAGAATTTGGGTGCGGGCAACATTTTTTTCGCTAACAAATTTTCTAGTCATCAAATTGCTTTGTCCTTCTTGGAAGTATAAAAAATAAAAGAGAGAAAAGTAATAAGAATGTCGACTTATCAATTTAGGAATGCTCTAGAGGCGTGCCACTGAAGAGGGATATGTCATACACTATGAAGACATACGTCCCTGCCGTACCCAGAGAGAGACCACTCAACACTGAGAAGCAATTGGAACACACATCAGCATTGTACTTTCGATATCCAATCTCCTAAGAGGGATATGAGAACTCGTGACATGAGGTTAAAAGAATATTAAATGCATGTGGAAATATTTCGTGAAATTAAGTTGAAAAATTTTTATGACAACCTAAAGAATTTAAAAATTTTATTTCCCAAAATAAAATTCAAACAAATTGTAATAAAATTTGCTTTAAATTTCATCCTAAATATAAATTTTAACATTTCTGTCCTCTTCATGGCTATTATAAAAATCATCCTCAAATTTACATACATTTTAAAGCTCCCAAACTAAAAGCCCTCTTCTTTTTTCAATTTTCCCTTTCTCACATCATAACATAAATTTATTTTGCTTTAAATTCCATCACATAAAAATTCCATGTATTTCACTTAAAATTAAAGGTCTGGAACATCAAACAGGGAAATAAGAAACAATTTAAAAACGTACCCAAATAAAATGGTTATTATGCGTGAATGCGAAAGAGAAAGGTCCACTTGGAATTTTTCTCCGAATATATAATGATGTGATTTGCGTAAGTTAGTGGGTTTGGTGAGAGAAAATGTTTATGGATTTTGGACCTTTGAATATATGGTTATAGGCCTGGGCATTTTTATATGCAAACTCATTCGTGTATGCCCAAGGGGAAAATTCTAGTATTTAAATTGCATCAAGGGGTGGAAAATTACAAAAAATAATTTTCAAGTGATTTTTTTTATCAGAATAATTTTCAAAAAGTTATTTAAATATTTTCAAATGTCCCCTTCATTGTCAATTTGCTTTGGAGCACGCATGAAGGTCAATTTTATGCAAAAAATGAAGAAATTTTTTCTTTTTCTGGATCTTTGCGAAACAGATTGAAAAATGAGGAAGTTCCATTCATTCTCAAGCCTCCTCATCACTCACATTTTAATTTATTTTCATAAAAGTTTTCCCTAATAAATTCTTTCATTTCAGAAATTTTTTTATGTTCACAAATTAAAGAACATTTTTTCAATAATTTCGTCATCAATAATTTTTTTCTCTTTTTCGGTTTCTTCATCCACTCTAAAATCGAAACATTATCATTTCTTTTTTGGCTCAAGGCAAAAATTTGCTCCAAGTCATTAAATTTTATTTTTATGGTTTTGTGGGTCTCTTTCACTTGCTAGAATGAGATTTCATCAAATTTTATGTTTTCCTGCTGATTTTTTTTTGGATGCGAGAAAACGGAAAACCTTGAGCTTTCACGGCGAATTAAAAGTTATAGCAGCGTGGACGGAATGTGTTCTTTCTATGTGGCGGTGCCAGATGCTATAAAAATCCTTCTTAATGTATTTGAATCGTGCCAATGTTAAGATATCAATTGAATTGTGGGAATTATGAAAAATTCAAGGTAAGAAATTTTTTAAATTTTTTTGATTAAAATTTTTTAGTTCAAAAAATCCAAAAAAAATATATGTTAAAAATTGAAAATTTTCCGTTAAAAATTCTTTGATTTGATAAAACTTTAATAAGAATTTAAATTATTTTGTAAGTTCTTCGCTTTAGGCTTCTCACCTTTCACTCCTTCCTTCCTTTTTCACACATCCCTTCGAATTTCTTCTGATAATTTTTTAACTTGCTCTTTATGGCCAATTGAGGTATTTGAAAATGTCCCTTACAAAACATCCCATAAAATTTCTATGGTTAAAGCTTATCACACATCTCTCAAGATTTTCCTTTTCTGCCTTTCAGGCGCTTGTAAATGACGAAATGAAATGACTTCATCGTTATCGTTATCGAATCTGTTTTGACATTAAAGGCATTGATGGTAAAAATAGGACAAATTATCGAATGAATCGAAAGTGATTATCGCTGATGGAAGGCACGAGTGTTGAGTTTTGTGTGGGTGAGAAATATTTATACAAAAAGAATTTTTTGCATCAAATTATTTAATTTGAAAAAAATAATCTAAAAATCATCCGAAAAGCACGAGAATCTTCTAATCAAGCTCTTAATTACTTGTTATGAATTTCCCTATACGTAAAATAAAGCTTGGAAAAATCACAGGTGTTTGTTGAAGATAGGCGAAGCTTTTATTCCGGTTCATTTACTTTTATCACTTCATTTGGCATTTACACGTTAACTATGAATGTAGGAGGATAGAATATATAGAACATGGATGAAGATAAAACTATTTGTAATGAGAATGTGGTAGTCTTAAGATTAAATTGGAATTAAAAAAATTTAACGGCATTTAGTTATTTAATTTTTAAACTAGAGTCGAAGTCCGTTGAATTTGTGATCATCTTTAAACTCTCTCACATATTTTTATTCATCTTGCATTTGTGTATGCAAAAAAAAGTTTAACGGGTAGAGATTTATGCGGTTTCACAAGCTATAAGCCTGTAGACTACATATTTATCTTCTTATACTCCATAAGCTTAGTTTTTACTTATGTATTTCGTAACATCACCAAATAATCCATAAATTTTTCTACTCTTGCACAGCAACAACAACTGCAGCAATGTGAGAGTAGAAAGAATTTTGAGGAGAAAAAGAAGCATCAATTTCATATTTTCATGGCAAAAAAAAGTTCTCAATGTGAAGTCATTAAAAAGTTTGAACTTCTGTGCGCTATTTTTTTTAAATATAAATTTTCATGTTTTTGAAAATTTTTAAAAATTGAATGCCTTCACTTGAAATAAAAATACCATGACTCTTGATGCTGTTGTGATTTCTCCCAGAAGAATTTCTTGTAGTACTTGTGCAAGTGCAGCAGCACTAAATATCCGAAATATTACATAGTGAGTTTTGACGACAAATATCCTTAAGGCAATCTGTGTTGTGTATCATCATAAACTATGCATACAGATATTTACCAAGCTCCCACAAGCATAACTTTCGATATTTATTGATTGCCTTTTCTCAACCTCAGAAAAAATTTATGCTCGAATTTTACTACGGGATGCCATCATATCTGCATACGAAAATCAGAAAACTACAATGTGCATGCATGATGTAAATGTTTCAATTTTACGTCTCGGACGAACGAAGTTTACTTGAGGGTTGACACAAATAAAACAGAAAAGATAAACTTTATGACTTGAAGGCTTTGCATGTAAATCAAGATGAATTTATTTTCCTAGGAGGTGCCGATGGATTGTGTCATTAATTTTGAGGCATATAACTTTAAAATTTGAGAAATTTTTAAATTTAGGTTAAAAAATATTTTTTTAAAATTTAACGATTTTCCAACGATTTTTAAAATTTTCAACTTTTTTAGTCAGTAACTCGCTCCATGAAAATTAAGCTTCATTGTGTCATTTTATTCCCTTAAGTTTCATGCGAACAAGGGCCATATTGACAACAAATTTACTACAAAATATTGTCACATATGTCAGTGCGGTCTGGGTTTGATTGCAAAACTTATCCTTCATCACCCACATCTCATATAGATTTATGAACTTCTTCTATCACCGATATGACAGAAATGATAAAGAATCTGTCGGAGCATCGCATGATGTTACTCTTGTGTATTTATGTACGAAATGAAGTGACTTTAAAATAATCTTTCAATTGAGCATGACAAAATTTAATTGATTGTGAATTTTGCAAATTGAATTGATGGAAAATTTAGTTCTAAAATTTTTATTACTTTTATTCTTTATTTTAATTCAATTAAAAAAATTTCTCGTTAAATCATTCAAGAAAACAAAAACTGAAGAAAAATGCTTTCAAACTCTTAAATTCGTAACAATTTTCAGCACATGATTCATTGAATTTTATGGTTTGTTGTTGAAAATTGAATGGGCTTATGGATATTGAGAATTGTTTTTCCAAGAGCGAAGCGAAAAATATAAATTGCGGGGGAATGATGATGAGGACTATCGAACTCACACATATGATTTTTATTTTTCCATTCAACTCTAAAGAGGATTTTTTATGTTATTTTTAATGCGCTAGATGTTATGGCAATTGTGGGAAAGCTTTTATATGATGGAACATTTAGCGATTTATTTTGAGCTCTTAAGACGGATAAGTGAAATGTTTTTTTATTGAAAAGCTTGCGGGAGGTTGTTGCGGATTTCAGCAACAAGTAATGTTTGTGACGATGACGTAAAATAAGAGGGTGCGACACTCAAAAAATTTAAATTGGATGTTGCAAGTATAATTTTAATAATTTAGATATTTTTGAGTTTCCCATGTTCAAGTCCAAAAAGTTGACATAAATATTTTGAAATAACTCATGCGGCGCAATAACATAATTAGCTTTCTCCTGTAAACATTTATTCAAACTTGCACAACTTCACTCGACACAATGTAAAGTCACAAAAACCTTTGTTGGAGCTTAGTCAACAAAAATGTGCGACATTGTGCATGAAAATTAGATTTATGTTGTTAAATTCATGCACGAGGAAATATTTGTGTGGGAAATTTTACATGAAATGTCTCGTAAACAATGTCGAGGAAAAATGTTTCAATTTCCTACGCTTAAAAAGATTTTTCTGATGTGTGCTTAAAAAAATTTTAATAACGACAAAAGAAGGAAAAATTTCATCCATTGTAAGCATGAGATTTAATGCACATTGTGCATCATCGATTCACCATGAGCTAAAATTCGTGATCCCGTTGAATAAACTTCTGAAAAAAAATTTGAAATCCAAGCGAGGAGAATTTTTAACATTAAAAAATTAAAAGAATTTAAAGATTATGCAAAAATGTTCAATCTTCTCCCACTTGATTGTGATGGATGGAAATTCTTGCGGGCAACGTTCCAAACTACACATTTCATCAGTCATGTTTTTAAAAGTCATTTGCATAACGTAATTTTTTTTGCCTCTTCTCAAGTTCCATTATAAAATTTCATCAATTCAACAAATTTTAACTTCAATATTCAAACTTCAAAGCTTTTATTAATTTCACGCTCTAATAATCTTTTAATATTTTTAAATTATCTACGCAACTTTCAACTCGTTTACAAAGTAAATTTTTCCTCTTCCAACACAAATTGCATTTTTTGCACGTTCACCTTTTTTTCTCTATCCTCTTGCGCAATTAATTTAATTAAATTTCCTCTCTTTTTGTATTCATTCGGATGGAAAGATTTAGGACGTGGATTATGGCCTTGTTTTCTGCAGTCTACATGAGAAGAAAAATAATCATTTTGGGAATTAAAGAACAATTAAAATGTGCGATAGCATACCTTGGTGGGATATTTTAAAAGCGGTGGTCACCTAAATTTTGTAAATTTGCAGAATTAATTTTGTAAATTTATTTTTGTGGAGGTGCTGCTGAAATGTGGCTTGTAATTTTAATCCTCTCACAAATTCCCACCACACTAATTCCATATCACCATTATAGCGAAATCACTCGTTTATTACATCGCAAACAGACACTCTTTCACTGTGATAGCTAGTGAGAGCGGAGATAATCGTCGATAAGTACTTTCACAATTTAATTGCATTTTTATTGCAAGCGATTATTGCTCATTCTCAATCGTCGCTCAAATGTGCGACAATTTTAATCAAAAAAGCTACTTTTAATGCGCTTTTCACAATTTGCAATTTTGATCGTTAAAATAAGTTTGGGAGAGCACATAAAAGTGGTTTGAATTTTTTTATTGCTTTCGGAAGCATTTATGACAGATTATGATGTGCATTTTGCAAGGGGTCGTAAAATTTTATGCTGAAATTTAAAGAAATAAATTTTTAAAAATTATAATCTAGGATTAATTTAAATAAATCTATGGATTAAAATTAATTTTTCATTATTTTTTAATCCATTTTGTTTTTTCGATTTAATTTTTGATCTTTCCTATTTAATTTTGACCCACCAGATTTATTTGTGAATTTCCTTCCCTTTTTTTAAACTCAATTTCATTTCCATCGACAGACACAACAGAGCCAAATTATCGTGGCTATAAAAACTCTCCGTCTCGACTCCATTAATTCATCGCTTTGTCACACCGAGAGCGAAGTAAAGTTAAAGAAGAAAACCAATAAAATATTGCAATTGATGGAACATTCTTCAACATGTCAATTTAACTTTCATCACATCAAAAGCACCCAACTCGTCGCGCTCGTCGACCCTCTTCGATGCTATTGACCGCGAGACATTTTCCAACTGCTGTTGCCACCATCCGTTGTGTCGTTGAAATGTTGAAAAATGTGGCACAACACAATGAAATTAATTTCATCGCTCTCTCTCCTTCTCACTCGAATTGTCATTTTTCGCCTTGCGGAATTTAATTTAAAAGAATGAAGAAAGCTGTTTGTCATTTACCATGAACAAGGAAGATGAAAAATTTTCTGATATATGTAGAAATGAAAAATAAACAAAAAAATTAAATTAAAAGTTTTTTTTGCTTCATTTTTTTCTTTTTTGTTGGGAGTTTGAAATTTTTGTGTGGTAAAAATTACTCGGCTTGATTGTTTTTATTATGTCGAAAAATTACAAGCGGATGAAAAATTTAAAAATTATTTAAACTCATCTTAAATTTACCAAATTTTCATCACTTTAAAAAAGTGCCGATCGTAAATTTCATTACCAAAATACATAAACAACTTTCATGTTCAGTTGACAAAATCAAAATTAAATTTTCTCTTTTCAACGGGCGCCGAAAATTTATTTCCATGGAAATTGAAAAAATTTCTCTCCGCTGTCGAGCGAAAGTGGAAAAATGCTGAAACGACACAAATTTAAATTTATGTTTCTCGTGTGTCGTCAAATATTTTTTTTTGAGAATGGACAAACTAAGATTGTGTGGGTTTTTGAAACTTTTTAAAGAAGTTTAAATTTTTTTTAATTTTAAAGTTATGCGAAATAAAAAAAATAGACACGTTTTAATTTAGTAAATCATAAATCTTGTCGCGTCCTGTCAAAATTTCTAAGAATATGTTTTATTATTGTTGCAGGGATGATGAGACCCTCACAAGTAAATGAATTTCTGAGAATTAATTTCAATTTTTTATCTTTACTCGCGGCTTCTCTTTTAGCATTTTTGAAATTTCGTCGTCAAACAACAGAAGCCCAACATGCTCTCAATGGTAAACACGCGACTTGCGTGGATTTAAAAACCACTTTGTTGTGTGGATTTCTCTTCATATCCCAACATTCATTCTCATTCGTATGCTTTTTCATCATTCGAATGCCTTTTTGGCTTTTATTTAAATCCTTTAAAATAAATTCATGTTACGTAAAAAGAATTTATTAAATCAGAAAAAATGTTTAATCATTTTTATGTTACAGTTTAAATGCAATAAAAAATTGTGCGAGAAAATTACACCAATTTTTCACATTTTACCCTCAAAGAAATTTTGTTGTTGGCAGGATAAAAATGACTTTGTGAGATTTTTTTAATAAATTTTATAAATATAACTCAAAGCTTTCTTCCCCTGTCTTTGCAGCCCTTAAAAATGTCTAAAGACTTTTTCTCTACTCAACCATTATTTTGCCCTTCCCAACCCATCACACATCATCCTCATCTTCAATTCTCTTCACTCGCACGATAGACTGAATAAAAAAACAGTGAAAAATTGTGAAGGAATTTTTATTGAAAAGTCGAAGGTAATCACTCTCACTCGATGTTGTTGATTCATGGATATGGAAGACAGCGATGAAATGAGAAATGATACTTTGCTGCCATGAAAAATGTCAATTCAGCGCTTTATCATTCTAAAACATTCAATTTCACTATGCATGGCATGAATCATTGTGTCTTTCCGTGTTGTGTTTTTGGTGTATGCGATGATGGTCGTGGTTTAAATATTTTTTGAGTTGAAATACTTTAAAATTTTAAAACCTAAATTTATTCAAATGCCATTAAGATTCAATAAAAATTCTAATCAATTTTTGATACATTTCAAACATAAAAATTGAAACCATTAAGGTTGAAATTCGACCTCATAAAAAATTAATTACCTTCACCTTTTTTCCATTCCCTTAATATTCAAATTTAAATCATAAAGAATTTTCACGATGTCATTTTTATGAGTTTAAAAATTTTAAGTGTTCATAGCTCACGAGAAAAAAAGGAAATAAAACAAATATTTTTTCGTCCCTTCTTCTTTTCCCATTTGAGCGATTTGATGAGCATACTTTTAACATTTTTTCACATTAAATTCGCATTAATATTCCATTTTGTGTTCACTGGAACTCGCTTTGCTTTTTTATCAATAATTTTGTGTCATCCATGCGATAAGCGGAAGAGGAAATAAGCTGTTGCTGTTTGAGGGTGAATGTTGAGGATATTGAGAGATTTTTTTAAAGGATGTGACCAAAAATTGGAAATTTTCAAGTAAATAACTTTTTTTACTCAAAATTTAAATTCTTGTATTTTTTGTAATTGCTTTATGGAATTAAATTTGCACGCATCAAGTGTCACATCGAACTTTGAAGTTCTTTTTCTCAGAAGTCCCATCATCAAACACCTTCAGACATTTCGATTGAATTTTACTTTTGATCAATGATTCGAAAGCATTTAATTATTCATGGAAAATGCCATCAATTTATCTTCTTTGCTCACCGTGTTATTTTTGTTTCACTTTTTTTTCACATCAAAAGAATTCGCAAGAGAAAAACAAAATTTGATTTTGATGCTGAGATAAGACGTAAAATCGGAACTGCTGGCGGGGAAAAAAATTTAAGGAGGTCAACAAGTTGCGACGAATTTAGATTGAGAAAAATATATTTTTGAACTTGAAGATTTTTTCAACACAAAATTTCTTTAGAATTTTATTTGCATTAAAGCTCATAAAATTTCAAAAGCTCTAAATTATCCAATTAACCTCAAAAAACCCTCGGATAAGCCAAAATTGAGACATAAAACTTATTCCCTCTGTGATGACCACACTAACCGCCAAAACGGTCACAAACACAGCTTTTCGAGCCATTAAAAAGCACTCGGTGTGTGCTAAATATTTTGGAATTTTATCGTCATTGCGTTCATTCGCAACATAACCACCAAATGTTTCTCTTCGTCCACAAATTTTATCTATGAGTGTGTCTCCTTCTTTATCATCCGACTTTCTCTCTCATAACCGGTGTGTGTCACCAATTTGATGCAACAAGTGCTCAACGCAAACTTTTTTATGCTCTCGTTCTCTGCAAAAGGCTTAATTTGCCATAAAAAAAATGTTGCTTGAGGAAGCTTCTTCTATCATAATATTTAATTAACCTCCAACGAGGATGACACACAATGCAGACTTCCTTATATAATGGCTTGAAAGGATAATAAAAGAGAATATGAAAGATGAGAAGATAGAAAAAATCAGACAATAGAAAGAACAAGTTGGAAGTGACTAAGTAAGGTGGTTAAAACAACCGCAGGGTTCAAATTATGGTTAATTTTTTTTAAAGATGTTTGAATTCATTTTTTTAAAAACCTAAAAATCATTTCTTTAAATCTTTATTCACTTACCTTCACGTTCATCAAGTCATTTCATGAAAATAAATTTTTTCCCTCATAAAAATTTTCCAGTGCACAAAAAAAAGCGAACATGAAAGTTGAGCGCCATTGAAGCGGAAAAAACTTTCCTTTTTGTGTGCACAAAGAGAAGTGAGTTCCTTTAAAAAGTCGAAAGACGGGAGGAGGCAGTGGGTTAAGTGAAATACTAGCAAAACGCCACTATAAACACTTCACTGAGAGTTTAATGCAGCAGTCGACGAACGAAAAAAAGTTTTAATAAAGATTCGAGAGAAAAATTGGGGCAAAAAGTATCATTTCACTTACTTCTTCATAATTTTTCTACTTCTTTTTTTTTATGAGTCTTAAAAATGTTGCAAAATGAACTTTATATCGATTTTTCATCTCGTTTACTGGTGCCGCTCTGTCTGATACTCGACGTTTATTGATTGCCCAATTTTTAAGGTATTTGAGATGAATTTTGAGAGAGAAATTTTTTTTATAAAATTGAAATTTGATATTTTTTTCAAGATTTTTCATTGTAAGCTTTTATGGGGTTGATTTGATTTGAGTCGTTCAAAATTTGAATTGTATTTAAAAAATAATAATTTTTCATTTGGTAATGTGGTTTCAAAAACTTCCTATAAAATTTCATATTTAATTATAGGAACTATTTTTTTTACTTTGAGGATGTTTAAAAATTTAACTTTATTAATAAATTTAATTTGAAAGCTCAATTCCTCGCGTGATTCTAAATTTTTAACCTCTGAAATCACTAAAATAATTTCATTAAAACTTCTCACAAATCCTCTTAAGGAATTTTCCTATAAAAATTAACGCATTTGAGCGTGAAATCACTTGAAACTATTTTTTTAATTCTCTCAAGAAATTCAAGAATCTCATCACGTTTTAAGGAAGTAATTTGCTTTTACTATTAAAACTTTGTCAACTTGGCGACCATCACGGAGAGCATTACAGAGCGTTTGATAAGAAATGCATTCAACTTTTATGCTTTCAGGAAGAAGAAGTAAAAACTATTTCGCGAATGGAATTTTTCTTGACGCTCGAATTAAGTGTCTTTTGTTTCTTTCCATCCAGCAACACGACGACAATGAGAATTTTTCTCGCGCTTCTTTCTCGAGAGCTTATCTAAAGTGAAATGTTGTAAATGATGGGTTTGAGAATGGGAAAATTGAGAAAGCTTTCTCTCCGCTAACAAATGAGTGAAGAAATTCAAAGTGACATTAGAGTCTCGAGCTATGTGCCAAGTGCTCGACTCCTTGTCAATTTCCATCTTTTAGCAATCTTTATGATGATAAAGCCCAGAAGCTGTTTATTGAATCAACAAAGTCGGAATTTATTGAAATCCTCAAGAATGCGAGCTGAGCTTTGGTGGTGGCGGAGGAAAAAATTGAAAACGTCCCCTGGAGAACTTATGGTGGGAGATTGATGAAAAGTCTTTTGTTTGCTAGAAATTTTTATGAATTTTTAAGCTGGGAATAGTTCAAAAATTAGGTGACGAATTTAAAATTTAATGACATTTTTAAAATTATTACTTAACGTATTTTTAAAATTAAATTTTAGTAGTAAACTAAACTTTTTAATACCGCCATAATATAATGGAATCTTATTAATGCAATCGAAGTGGACACAATGTCTCGGCCGCTAAGCGAAAAGTTATTTTCATACTGTTTCATTGTTAAAACGCGACGGAACGGAGAACAAGAATCATCTTAAGGCTTACTTTTGCCATGAACATCCACAAGGCAGTAATTTATGGACACAAAGAAGTAATACATAAAATAGCTTCATTTCGGCGCCCAAAATTCATTCTTTCGCTGGAAACGAATTACAAAAGCTTTAATGGAGAAAAATTACGTCATTGGAATGCTTTTAATAATGATGTATTCGATGCCACTTGATGATTTATTGTGAATGGAAGAAAATGGATGTGATGAGTTTGCGGTTTGGCCTCGATGCGAAATAAAGCGGGTCAAAGCATAAGCAATGAGATCGATGGGGTTGAGAGATCTTGCAAACTTAACTTTACGACAACTTTTCAAAAAAATTAATAATTCATGACGAAAAGTTTCAGAGTCTTCACTGTAAAATCTTTGCATTTTAATCACTCAATAAAACAAATCTTTTCTCCTCCATTAATGCACATTAAGTGCAAGAATAAATATTGTTTTAATCTCCCTCCACTGCACAAACTTTTCTCCAATCCATTATAAAAAAATCACTGCAAGAAAAAACTTTTACAGGAAACAAAAAAAAGCTACTGAGGTGGATTTTAAAGTTGAGTCAATTAACTTCAAAAGACTTTGATTCTCTTCCATAAAATGATTAATTATCCTTCTTTTTGCTAATGAAAACTATCCTGCAATACAACTTGAAGCTGAAGTCAGTAAAAACCATTAAAATAATTTCATTATTTCGCAAGAAACTTTCGCTCGCCTTCGAGCACTTTCCGTGTGAGCTAAGAAAAAGTTTCTTGCTGCTTCTTTTAAAAACTAAAACATGGAGTTGAGGAGAAAAAAGTTGTGAATGGGAGAATCGGAAAATAAATATGAAATTGAAGTGAGCTGGCGAAAAAAAAAGTTTTTAAGCAACTTTGTTCTACATCCTCGCCTCGACAAGCGGAAAAATTCTGGAATTTATCTTTAGATATCGAAAGAGATGGTCAACCGTCTTGTGAACTTTTCCGTTAAAAATTTGAAACCATAAAACTTTTAAAAGCTTTCGAGTTTCGAAGAAAGTTGAATTGTAAAATTATAAAATTTTTCTGAACAGAAAAACTTTTTTCTCACGAAAAATTAGCAGCAAATAGTTGTGAAATGGAGGAAAAAGATTTACGAGATGAATTTCATGCTGGTATTAATGAGAATTGAAAAGTGATTTTATTTTTCTTCTTTGCGGAACTTTCAGTGTCATTTTAAATTGAACTTTTAAAGAGATTTTAAACTTTTGTAATTTGTGGTGATTTTGAGAAACAAATTTTCTGTTGTTGATAGACAGTTGAGGTCAGAATTTAAGTTTTCATACTTAAAAGCTTAAAATTGATGATTCAAAGACAATAAAACCTTATATAAGCTTTAAATTCATCTTTTCAAATTAAATCTCGTGAAAGCAATTGAATTTCAATTTTCCATCTCTTAAACTCTTCATGCCTTTATAAAAATAAATGTTTAATTTTATTGAATCAATTTTACGTATGGAAGCTTTTAAAAAATCGTTTAATGTTGAACTAATGGGATTGAATGAGTCGAGTGTGTGTTTGGCAGATTTTATGAGTTAGAAAATTTCAAAATGTTTGAGAGAAATTTGAAATTTATTCGAAATTTTATTTTTATTTAAATGAATGTAAAAATAACTTTATGATGAAAAATTATTAATTTAAAATTTTTACTTATTAAATAAATTTTCAACTTTTATATTATGAATTTAATTTATTTTTTTAAACAATTTTATGAAAAGTTTTTTGCTTTGAACCCACGCATTTTTCTCAATATTCATCACATTACACAAAATCAGCAGAGTTTTTCCCTTTTTAATCAGTTCGATTCATTTGTTTTTCATCCTCGCTTTAATCACATAAAATTTTCATTCCTTCAAGTCAGTTACGATCCGTGAACATTTGCCTTATACAACACGCTTTGTGTGATTTTCAATTTTCGATGGAAAATTCGTTTGAGATTTCGATTGATTGATTTCATTTCTTCTTTTTCTCAGCAGTCAATGTGTGTACCATAAAAATTCCTCATTACGTTCACTTTGGCAACGAAGCGTCAGAAACAGAAGCTGATTGAGGAAATTGATTGTGAAGGATTTTTTCTGTGTGTTTGTGTGTGTGTGAAATCAAAAAGAAGAAAAACTCACTCAATTTTTTGAGTAAATTCTTCACGCAAATATTGCATCGTTCAACGTTGACACTTCACAACAATTCAAATAAATGTTTGTAACAAAAGTGATTGAATTTTCTTTCACATTATAATCAGATCAAAGTGAGAGTGTTTGTTGGTTAGCAATAAAAAGTAAAAAAAAATAAAAATGTCTTCTAGGTTTTTTTTCCCTTTTGTGTATTTTTCTAGATAAAAACAAAACACAGTTTAATCTTAACTGTCATTTCAAATTTAAATTTTTAGAATAAAATTAAAGAAGTAAGTTCTAAAGTTTGTGTACTAAAAGTTTCTTAAAATTTGATAAGTGTGTGTTTAATTTGTTCGATGCTTGGCGACCATGTATAAAAAAGGAATGAAGAGAAAAAAGAGTTTAACGTTGAGAAAAAATGAAATTTCATAAGAGTCAATAAATCAAATTGTGAAATGTTCACACATGCATGAACTGAGCAAAATTGTGTGGAAAATTGCAAGAAAATCTACTTTGATTTTTTTTAAAGTGAAGGAAAATGTATTTTAAATTTTTTATTTTCAAGAGTTTTTTTGACTTAGAGATTTTTTTATTATTTTTAAAGATTTGTGAAATGATCAAAAATTAAATTCAACCCTTGTAGCACAGAAAAGGAAAAATGTAGGAACTTTACTGGAATTTTGGTGGAACTTGACGGAAAAATTCCGTCGGAAAAAGGGGCAAAATGGTACAATTCTTCCATCAAAATTTCCATCGGAAATGAAAAAACGTACGTAAATATTTACGTACATGGGAATTTTAATGGAAATAAAACGGAATTCGATGGAATCCATAAGAATTCCGATGGAATCCATTGGAAATCCGATGGATTCCATAAGAAATCCGATGGAATCCATCGGAAATTTGATAGATTCCGTCGGAAATTCGATGGAATCCATAAGGAATCCGATGGAATCCATTGGAAATTCGAAGGAATCCATCGGAAATTCAATAGAATCCATCGGAAATTTGATAGATTCCGTCGGAAATTCAATGGAATCTATCAAATTTCCGATGGAATCCGTCAAAATTCTTACGGAATCCATCACATTTCCGATGGAAATCCAATGGAAATCCGATGGAAATCCAATGGAAATCCAATGGAAAAATAACTAATGGAATCCATAAGAAAAAAATTAATTTTTGGATCCTTCGCAGCTCGGGCCCACTTTTGGATCCTACCTGGGCCTGAAGAGGTAATATTTGAAGTCGTTGTCATAGCTGATTCTGAGTTCTGGAAATCTGTTGGAAATTATAGGAAATTATTTATTTTTTACTTACATCTTTTTTGCTCCACCGAGATTCGAACCGAGGACTCCTTATCACGTTGCGCCGCTTTACCATTCCGTCACGAAGCCAAAATATATATTAAATTATTTTTGGCAAAAGCAATATTTAAGCAATAAATTTCCAATGGAATTCCGTTGGAAATCTAAAAAAAATTCCGTTGGAAATTTAAAGGAATTTTGTTGGAAAATAAATTCCTTGAAAATTCCAACTGTTTCCTAAACGGAAATTGACGGAAATTTAATGGAAAATAAATTCCGTTAAAATTCCACAACTTTCCTAAACGGAACATGACGGAATTTTGATGGAAAATAAATTCCGTTAAAATTCCACAACTTTTCTTAACGGAACATGACGGAATTTTGATGGAAATAAATTCCGTTAAAATTCCACATTTTTCCTAAACGGAACATGACGGAATTTTGATGGAAAATAAATTCCGTTAAAATTCCACAACTTTTCCATAAACGGAACATGACGGAATTTTGATGGAAATAAATTCCGTTAAAATTCCACATTTTTCCTAAACGGAACATGACGGAATTTTGATGGAAAATAAATTCCGTTAAAATTCCACAACTTTTCCCTAAACGGAACATGACGGAATTTTGATGGAAATAAATTCCGTTAAAATTCCACATTTTTCCTAAACGGAACATGACGGAATTTTGATGGAAAATAAATTCCGTTAAAATTCCACAACTTTTCTTAACGGAACTTGACGGAATTTTGATGGAAAACAATTCCGTTAAAATTCCACAACTTTTCCTAAACGGAACATGACGGAATTTTGATGGAAAATAAATTCCTTGAAAATTCCACAACTTTCCTTAAGCGGAATTTGACGGAATTTTGATGGAATATTTTTTTCCGATAAAATTCCTAAAGATTTCCATAAGAAATTTGGTGGAAAAGAAATGGAAAAAATTTCCTATACTTTTCCAATGGAATTCCAAAATTTTCCTTAAAAAATCCAATGGAATTTTGAAGGATTTTTTTTCCATCAAATTCCGTCAAATTTCCGGTAAAGTGGTCGCAGAAATTCCATCAAAATTCCGTCAAGTTCCATTAAATTCCTTCAAATTTCCGTCAAGTTATTTTTTTCCATGCAAGTTCCGAAAGATTCCATGCAAGTTCCATCAAAATTCCTTTATTTTTCCTTTTCTGTGCCACAAGGGAAGAGATTAAATTTTAAATCAAAAAAAATCTTAACGTTCAAAATCCAAAGCTTTAATGCCTTCCACACATCACTTCACTTTCTGCATCTCAAGTCATTTTCACGTTTGTTTACACAGACAAAATTCTCTAAACAACAATAACACACAACTTGAGGAATTCCTTGAGAAATCAATGGTTTTCACATCCTATACAATTGTGATTACATTCCTCGAGAGCATTTTCAGAGGCATTCAAGGAATTTTTACCATCTTATCGAAAATAATTTTCACCACCCCTAGTGATATCATCCACTCTACACATTTTGACATATTGAGTGGATTTCTACGAATGAGGAAAAATTCCATCTTTTATTAGTCGTACTCGAGAAGGAAATTTCATTGCAGCGGCTTGAATTTTTACCCCCACTGACAAATTCGCAATGATGAAGAAGACGGCAATAAATCTAAAGATTTGTCGGATTCATACATGAAATTCCAATTATTCACTTTCATTTCCTTCCCCTTCTTTTTATATAAATGTGCGACTTATCACCCGAGATGAATTTCCTTTACATAGCGGGAGAGAATAAAAGGTGAAAACTCAGATGCGAAATTCGCTATTGAAAATTATCTGTTAAGTAACTGTGAGCATGACTTGAAAAAATTTAAGGTGTTATAAAACGCTTTTTAATAAAAAAAATTCAATTAACTAAAAATTATTTTTCTAAAATGTGTTCAAGATTTTATTTAAGTATTTTCAAAATTTAATTTTGCATTAAATTTGCCCTAAAAATCCCCCAAAGTTCAAATTTTAAATTATTCACCCTCACTATTAATTCGAATCTGCTGTTCTGTCATTTAAATCTCACCTTAATTTCAATTCATTCAACCGCCAACTGCTAACTAATGAAGTAGAAAGTGACAGAGAACATTTATTATCGGCATGCCAACAAATTTACACTGCAAAGTGTAAACCGACTTGTTAAAATTTAATTTTTTCCTTCCACTTAGGGATGTCAGATTTTTGTGTTTCTTATGCTTAAGCATGCTTTGGAATTTTAAAAATGTTTTCTATAAAATTTTAAAAATATTTTTTCGAAGAATTTTTTAGAAAATTATGGCTTAAAAATTAATTTTTTATTTGGGTGAAAACCCAATTATTGAGAGTTTAAGTTATAATAAATTTTTTGTTGTTGAAATTCCTACTTCTATACCACACTTTCAATGAGCATCAAGTGTGAACAATAAAAAATCCGTTTCCACTTTTTGCCTCTTTTCTATTTTTCTTCTTATTTTTTCTCCACAAGCAACACCACCAATAACATTGGCATACTACCGCCGCTGTTGCTATGGTTGTACAACATGATGATTAATGAAGGATAAAATTAGCTTCAGAAGCTATTCATTAGCACTAAAGTGAAACGATTTTCCACTCATTCATTTTTATTTTTGCACATTTGCAATTTTCCGGGTTTTTGTAATTTTTTACTGGATTTGGATAAAATTTCAAGTTGTTTATTTGTAAAGGTAAAAATTGGAAAAGTAGCGAGATTTTCCTGAAAAAAAATTTGAATTTTATAATTTAAAATTTTACTTTTTTAAGTTTTATGTTAACCCAAAATGAGTATTTTTCCATTGTCATTGTCACACTTATGAAAACTTAGAAAAATATTCACTTAAACGAACATTACTGAAAAGCTGTTTAAATATTGTTGAACAATGATCACATGAATTTTTTTACAGCGTTGAAACTTTCAGTTAAAGTTTATTCATTCATCGCAATGAACTCAATTTTTCTTTTTTCTTTAATATTTTTAGGAGTTTTGATTAGCTTTTCAGGTTGAGTTAAATTTATTTTTTAAATTTTAATTTCAAATCTTACTAAATTTCAGCAAGTTCACGTGAACGTCCAAGATGCCCACAAAAGCAAAATTACTCGCAGAGTCAAAAAAAGTGCATTTGTGACGACATGTGCTCTCCATCCCCGAATATTATTCAAAATGCCACAACTTGTAAATGTTCATGCAAAGAAATTTTGATTTGCAAAAATTATCAATGGTAAATTTTTCTTAAAATAAAAATAAACGACTTGAAATTTTTTATTTTAGGTGGGACTCAAAGAGATGTCAATGCAGTTGCTACATAGAGCCGCTCTGTTGCAAAGCACCACTCGTATGGTCAGAGTCAACATGCGACTGTGAATGTCCTTTGACAACTTCTTGTTCCGCTCGTCAAGTGGTGTTTAAGCCCGACTGCACTTGTGGCTGTCTTGATGTCGGTGCTAAAGATTTCTGCTTAAAACAAGGCAGTCAATATAATTGGAGTGACACAAATTGTTCGTGTTCGTCATCTTTTGGTGACAATGTGAGCAATTTACCGTTCGGTATCGGCTCTGCTCTAATAGCTTTGGGGAATGGATCTGTTAATCTTTCAGACCCAATTGAAATTGGAAATTCACTTTTAAATTCATTCGTGGGCGATTCTTACAACTCATCCGATCCAGTAAATTCAATTTTGGGAGTTATCGTAGGAGAGACTTTTAACGCATCCGATCCTGTAAATTCAACTTTGAAAGCATTAGTTGGAGAAAATTTTAACGCATCTGATCCAGTTAATTCAACTTTGAAAGTAATTTTTGGAGAAAATTTTAACGCATCCGATCCTGCCAGCATCCTTTCAAGTACTGCTGTAAAGAACTTTTCTGATTCGGTAATACAAAGTGTAACTGATTTTATATCTTCGGAATTTGTAAATTCAACAGTTCAAAACATATCTGAAGCATTTAATCAAACCATTAATGATTTTTTGGCCATCGAATCGGTAAACTCAACAATGCAACAAATTTTTGACGGAGCAGCTCAAATGTCTCAATTAATTTCTGAATTTGATTTGGGTTCTATGGTGGATTTTTTGACCAACATTATTCCCCCGGGCACAACTATTAATGATTTTGTGACTTTCATTTCTGAAATTGATTTTGGAGCTTTATTTCAAAGTCTTTTTCCTAGCAGTGAAACCACCACTGCTGCCCCATAAATACTGAAAAATTATGTTAATCAACTTTTGTTATAAAAAAAAATAAAAAATTGAGAAACATAAATTTTATTTTCCTAAATTTTAAAGAGTTAAATAGTGAGAAATATGGGTGGATTTCAAAGATTTCGTTCAGCTGGTTTTAATTTTTTTTGTAACATTGACATCCATTAAAAATTTTTAACGTGTTTTTCAAATTTAAAACTAGCGCCATCTTTTAATTACAAAAGTAAGCTGAAACAAAAAATTCAAATTTTTAAAAATCGTTCGATAATTTCTCACTTTTTCAATAAAAAATTTCAATGCACATTCTAATCTCCATTGTTTATTTCATCACACTGTGTCTCTCATTCAGGTTGACTTTTTCTTCTTCGACAATCAAATATCGTTCAATGTGGCCACATCCATAGAATTGAACTGAACAAAATGAGAGAAACAATTGAAACTATTTTCATAGTGCGATAGAGTCATCCTTCTTGGCATTCATGCTGACAATTTATCTATTTTCTTCTACTGTTGTGATGTTTCTATGCATTCACATTTGGTATGAATATAAAGTCAAACTACCAATTTTATGTGGAAATATTTTTTCTACTGTTTAGTGCAGCTTGTTTTGCTTGTAAAATGATCATCGGGAAAGAGAAGAAGAAGACCACACAACCTTCCATGCACAATATGATCTCTAGGAAAGTGATACAGTTGCTGCTGAATGTTATGCTTCCACACTTGTATGTTACAGCAACAAACTCGTCAAATTACGTCGACAAAAAAAATATTTTTCCCATGCTGTGCGAGAATTTTTATGGAAATTATCATTATTGACTTCATGATCTCAATTTCATGATAAAAAAAGTGAAGTGGAAAGAAAATTCGGTGAAGGGTTAGAAAGATGAAAGAAAAGTTCAAGGGGTGGTAAATTGATGAATTTTTGTCTAAAAATTAAATTGATTTTCAATTTTTAAGCTTAAAAATATTTTAAAATAATTTCATAAAATTGTTCACACATTGAAAAACAATTCATCCGCTGCAATTCAACGCCATATGGAAATTTTTCTCATTAAACTTACAACTCAATTAACAGAACAACACTCTTCAGTATCTTTGATTAAAAGTGTCTTTCGTTGCCAAACGAACCGCACTTCATGTATCGAGGAGCTTGTTAAAGGGCTACTGATAATTGAACGAAGAAAGAAAATTGAAAGTGCTTACGATTGATAAATTTGTCAATCGCCAACGAAAAAAGAGTGGCACCGCTAATTGGAACGCTGTTATCGGCTACTACAGAAAAAAAGGCGGAATTTCAACAACGAAAATTATGTGTGTTCAATTTACTGATAAATTCTTCAAAAACACCTTGTCGAAAAATGGATTTTTTTTGAGGGAGAGAAATGCATTTATTGAATATTACATGAACATGAGCATGAATAATTTTGACATTAACAACCAGAAACTTTTTTCATTTGTTGTGAAATTTTTGAATGGAAATCTTTTAATCATATTTAGTCAATTTTATGTTATGTGGATTTTGTTTTAAAATTGATTTAAAATGTAATTTAGAAAAGAAGAACTTAAATAAATTTATAAAACAGATTTTCAAAAATTTCAACGGTTTTTATGACATTTCAAACTCACTTGCAACATGCATTTAATGCCATAAAATTATGTTTGATTAGAGGGTCAAAGCGAGAGGTCACTTATGGCATTAATGTCGTTGAATGTATGCTTAACACTCCAAATACATAAAATGTCGAAAATTCCGCTTTTTTCCAGCTTGCTTAAATGTCTTTAAAAAATGAAGAAATCTGCGTTTTAAAATGCAATAAAGTGCTGTCGAGCATGCTGAAGAATTTCTTAATGCATGCAAGCCATGCACGAAAGAATCTGTTAGGAATTTATGAAGTTCTTGCCTCTGAATTAACTTTGAATATAAAATTCAAAATTTGATTATTTTCCTCTTTGAAGTCAAACTCATCACGAGAAATTGAGTTTTCATCGCTCACGGCGGGCAATCTGTAAAATCGGGATGTTTTAAAAAGAGTCTTTTGATGAACAATTTGAATGCAAATTGAATTTTTCATGGGAGAATGGAAACGAGTGAAAACTGTTTTTTTTGTAGGTAGAAATTTTTTTATTGCACAACTAAAATTTGTTGAAGTCGTACGACTCAATTTTATTGCGTTATTGCACTTTGCTTCTGGAAAAAAATTATAAAGCGAAGATACCAAAAATATTTAAATTTCATTTTGAAAGCTAGAAAAAATCAAACGGATTTGTTAAATTTGAAGTTTTTAAAAATTCCTGGATTTTGAAATTTCAAAAACTCCCAGTGGGGAATAAGAAAATTTTTTAGTTAGAAAAATTATAGAGAAAAAACAAAGAAGATTTTTTAAATTTTAAAAATACGTTACGACGATTTACCTTAAAGTTTAATGAGATTTTTGTAACGTATCTATAAAATTTAAACATTATTTGAAAATACCGTTTGAATAAAAAAATACGTTGTAAAAACCGTTAATTGACTCTTTAAAAAATGAGGAATAATTCAAAGAAAAATTAAATGCCATTTTAAAATTTCTTCATAGACAATCTCGGCACACTGCTGAGCATCGTTAAATGATCTTGGCCAATTCTAAATGTTTCCTTTTCTTTTAAAATAATTTCTTCTTGTGAAAAGTAATGTGACATACGCACACAATAAACGTGGATAATTCCTAATAATGTTTTCACAAGAAGTGGATAAACAAGACCTGTGTGTGCATACGAGAAAGGACAAAGATTTGTAGAAAAAGGCAATAATGACGCACAACAGGCAACCGGGGGTATCCTTGGCTCATTAAATTACTTTATTAAGAGAAAAATTTCTTCTTCACTTTCTTTTTCATCAATAAAAGCATAAAAATGTGAATAGCAAGGAGAAGGAGAGCTGCCAGGGCAGCAATTTTTTTCATACAAATTGCTATAAAACTTTTTACGGTTATTGCTTCAGCAAAAAAAAACTCAATAACGTCGCGTGGAAGGCAAAATTGAATGTTTTTTCTGACTTGCCCGATGATGCTTCAAAAATCTTCACATCAATCTCATCTCTGGCAATTTTTCCATCCATTTTTATGGAGCAAGAAAATTTAATTAAGTCACAAAAGCAATTTTTATGTAAATGCAAATATTTACACTGCCATGCGGCTGTCAGTCAGCTCTCGATTGGACAATTTCAAGCGACATCGCGATTGGAGCTGCTGAATCAAATCGTTGCCTAGTTACAGACGAATTTTCCAGTTGTGTGAGTGTGTGCGAGAGGAAAACTGATTTCCATCGCTCACTTTTCAACTTTGGCAAGGGTGTGGAAACAGTTTTCTGCAAAATGTAGAAGCAAAAGGCAGTAAAAAAGAGAAAACGGTAAAAAATATTTTATTTTTATGAATTTATGATAAAAAATTCTCTCAACAATGGCGAGAGGACGAATGCAGGAGCAGTGAGTGCAATTCTAGTCGTACGCCTTCAAATTGCCGGCAATTCTAGGCAATAAAAAAATGTTTTACCTAAAAATATATTTTTTAAAATCTCCAGAATTTTTATCATGCAGCATATGCTGATCGGCGGCAATATGGAGCAGTTCATAACCTTTATGAGTTTAAAAAAACCGTCCATAAATCAAGAGAGCGATAAAGCGATGTTTAACTCAAATAATAATCACGAAAATGATGTAAAACTTCCAATCGGATGAAAAATTGCTCCAATCACGAAAAGGTCTTTCTTTTATAATCGAGGAAAGCACCGTGTTGCATATGCTGATAATTGCGTGTGTGGGATTCAAAGGAATGAGAGGAAAGGAATTTATCGGCATTCGTTGATAAATTACGTCCAAAAATTAAAAATTGAACTTTTAGTATTTTTAATAAAAGTAATAAATCCATTTTATAATTCTTTGAAATTAAGAATTTGAACCTTCATTTTTTTAAATTAAAAATTTTTTATATTTTTATATTTTAAACAATTTTTAATTTTCTTAAGGCAAATTGTCACATTTTCTTTTAACACTTCCCAAATTAATTAAGCAACAGCTAAAAAATTCCGATATAATTTTCATTGATTTCTGATCTCTTAATTATGAATTGAAATGAGAAAGTTTTGAATGAAAATTTTCTCTCAAATAAAATTAATTAATCTTCACAATGGGTCTTAACACAAAACCTCAAGTCTATAATTTCCGATCATTTACAATCCTTTTCTATTTCTCAATATCAATTAACTATAATTAATTTACTTGCGGCGCGCGTTGATTTTTCATTTTTTTGGCGCCTCTAATCACAAATCGAGGAAGAAAATGGAATCAATGAGGAATTAATTCGTTCCACATTATCATCATTTTCATGTTCATTGTCTCACAATTCGAGGTCTATCAATTCTCATCGCACCACATGCAGTCAATTTCGAAATGATTTTTCACTCTTCTAATGTGTTTTCAATTGTCTCCAATTAATGGGACTTTTAAAATTATTTAAAATAGCGTTAAAGCATGAAAACCATTTTTCCACATATTTTCGACTCGCCCATAATGACCATGTCTTTTTTTTGTCGTCCTCGTCCTGACGGCTTGTCAAAATAAATGTGTTGAAGAATATTCAAAGGAAAAAAGAAAGAAAGTGACATTTTTTTGCAGAGAGGATCGAATTCGGTAATTATGGGCGAGGTGACAATCTTTAAAGTGGAAAATGTTGTTAAATAATTTTTTAGATTTTCAAAAATTAAAAAACTATTTTTGTCATCACTTTAAGTGCCATCAATTACACTCACAAAAAAGTCGTGATTTGCATTTTAAAACTGTCACAATGGAAGAAGAAAACTCTCTTCAAAAATATTAAGAAAATGAATTGCGCACAATAAACTCAACCAAATGAGGTCAACGACAATTTGAGTGTGAGATCTTCATCACGAAAGTGCTCAATTAACCAAAATAATCGACAATAATCTTCATTTCATCATCGTGATGATCATTGAATGGAAAAGAGAGATGCCGCAGCAGAGAAAGATTGACATTTGTAAGTGGATAACTGTCTTTAATCAAAAGTCATGAGCTATTGCAACATGAAAAAGATAATATTAGTGGTGGAAATTTTATGATACAATTTTCTAACATTTTGTAAGATTTAAAAATCTCAAGTTTTCATTCCTTGCAACAATTTTATTTAAATTACAGCAGCTACCGCTCAACGCCAGATCCTTTCGGCACTTTTCTCTTTATCGCGTGTGAAAGAGTTAAAATTTCTTCTTTAAGCACTCAAAGCATTTCACACAATTAGAAAGATGCAATAAAGATTATTGAAACTCTTTTTTTTTTATTAAAAATCATCGCATATGTTTCAAATTTAAAATCTGGAATCTTCAACAGAGGAGAGAGAGATGAGTGACGTCAATGTAATGATGGGGTAAATCCGTAATCTTCACAGCAAGGTACAGTGATCGTAAATAACTTTTGGTATGTACACATGATGTGACAGCATGCATTTCAGGGATGTCCTTTTTCAAATTGCATTCTCTTAACAAATATAAACAACTTTTTTATGGCTTCTTTATGCTGCACAACATTATTGAGCTGCATACGGAGAAGGAGAATGACCATGTTGTTTTAGAGGGGAGACCTTGATAACAAAAGAGATGAACTGCACAATGGGCAGGCACTGCTGTAGGTCAGAGCTCATTATGGATGTGATCTCTCTCTTGGTCGTTTGTTTTTAATACTTCTTTTCTCCTCTACACTGCGGACTGCTGATAGAGTTCTCGGAAATTTATGTCTCAATTCTATTTTAGAGAAGTAAGAGACAAATTTTAAAAGTTTGTCGAGTAAAACAAACCAACAACATCCGATGAGTTAATAGAGATGAAAATTTGTGAAAATCAAGCGGATTTAAATTATTTTAGATTTAACGGCTTTGTAAAATTTGAATATTTTAATTAATTAACATTATTCATAAAGTTCCAAAAATCTTAAAGTTTTTAAGAGATCGTTAAAAATTAAAATAAAAATCCATCTGTCCATCCCTCGCCATTGTTATTTTTCCGATTCCCTCAATATTCAATTGAACGCACGTTTTCGTCCATAATAAAACTTAATTTGTTCAATAAAAACAAAACAATAGCGTGGTGCAAATCAAACAGCTCTAAAAATTAGTTGAACGATCGAAATTTGAGTGTCAAAGCATGACAAAGTGAGATAATGAGACGCAATTAAATACACAATGACCCTGGTCTATGCGTGAGCAATTGAAAGAGATTAGAAATCATGACAAATAGCCCAACGATCGATGAGGCGTGATGGTCGTCGAGTAATTATTATTCTCAGTGCAAAGAAATTCACAACTCGTCCTTGCTAACTACATTTCGAAAACTGTTAGTTTTTATGGTGCTTTTTGGACTCCTACTAACTCATAAATCGATTTAAAAAATAAATTACCTTTTTTTCGAGACTCAGTTGGGAGAAAAAAATGTTTTAAAAAGATGGGAAGGAATGTTCGAGTCAAGGACGAGAAAGTTTGAGCCACACGACTCACTTTTTTCATAAGACTTATGGCAATTTTGAAAAAAAATCTTGAGAAGGTAAAAAATAGGAATTGAACGTTAAAAATTTAATCAAATATAATTATTTATAAATTTAGTATTTGAGCCTTCAATTTCTTTTTTTCCAAATTTCAAATACATTTATTTTAAAAATTTATCGAAAAAGTCAAATTAAAAGAATTAAAAATAAAAATCTCCATTCCATTGATTAATTGCTCCAGATGTGACAAATTTAGGGTCTCGAAAAGTTAAAGGAGTGCAAAAGACATACAAAACGACACACATCACATCCATCCACTTGTTAAAGAGAAATAATAATTTCACACTCACGCAAATGTGTCCTGAGAACGACAAATTCATTGGAAATTTTCGCCCATAAATTTTCTCGTGGACATCAACAAACATGCACTTAACATCATCGAGGCGCATATGTGAGATAAGCGAAAGACTTTCTCATGACCTGATTTCACTGGCATCACCGAGAGAGAGTAAAAAAGGTCCAGTTCAACTTCTCTATCTTCTTTTCTCATGAAGTGATTAAAAAATGAGTCTCGGCAGTGTCAAATTTAAACGAATCGTGAAGAGAATTTTAATAAGAATCATTTCGTACAAATTCTCGAGAAATTTGATGGCAATTTTTTAACTCCCTCGACAAGGAAAAAAATTGACATGAAACATGTACGCGTACAAATGATGATTTGCATAAAATTGAGGCAGTTTCGTAAGAGCAGCAAATTATTCACTCGACAAATTACATGCCACAATCGGTAAACAAAAAAATTGCAATGCAGCAATGTCTAATGGCGTATAATTAAATTATTTGTATTGTGAAGAGAGAGTCATAAGGTAAAATCAATAAACACACCTTAGAGAGCTCCATAGAGCTGATAAAGCAATTCTCCTCGCTTTTAGGTGTGTCGTCGTGTGTGCAAAGCAAAAATAAACGCAATTTTTGCT
Source organism: Tanytarsus gracilentus (assembly GCA_038502055.1). NCBI lineage: Eukaryota > Metazoa > Arthropoda > Insecta > Diptera > Chironomidae > Tanytarsus > Tanytarsus gracilentus. The sequence continues at coordinate 10,743,608 of JAXRKN010000044.1, read as the reverse complement.
GCTTTTTGATTATGACTTGAGATTCCAAAATTTTATGAAGTTTCGAAGATGAATAAATTTAATAAGAAAAACTAAGGTTCGAATCCTGAGATTTAAAATTTTAAATGTTATGTTGATTTTTTTTGTTATCTCAAAATTAAAATCTTGGAAGATCACAAACTGTAAATTAGCATTCGCCACGGGACATCGAAGGGTATTTTTAATGGCACCGTTATGTTTGTATTTTTAACATTAAAAAAGGGTTTCTGGTGCAATTAAGTGACAATTTGAAAATAGTTTTATGACACACACATTTCCCCCCATAATGTTGCTGTAAATAAAGGATTATCCCGACCGTAAGAAGCGGTACATTGTCGAGCCTGAACTGATTTTTATTACTTTTCTTCTTGTTTTCAATTGCAACAATTATAAACTTTTTTCTCTGCCTGAGAAATGACGCGCTATGGGAGGGCGATTTAAATGTTTGTCCTTCAAACAAAAAAAATATTTAAATCGAGAGCATGTGTGAAATTTGATATGAATCGCAATCAGTTGCTTCTGCATGTTTTTACCCTCATTTTTACAGACACACGGGCGGAATCTCGTGAATTTATCGTCTGAATGCTAAGTGAGTCATTATGTGCTGTTCTTATCAGTGCGATTACACTTGCTCGATTTTAGTCAGTTGTAAAAATGAAATGCGTAAAATTTTGGATATTTGCGATTTAAATTTAACATTTGTAAATTTTAGTTCAAACTTAAAAAAGATTTGTGTATATTGAAAAACAAACATAAGGTTCAAATCCTAGTATTTTAAATTACTTAACAGCTTGGGATTAGTAATTTTTTTAATTTTTTAATGTCAATTTACTACGTGATAATTTAAATTATTTTTTAAAAAATTATTCAGCGAAAAGTTTCGTAGTTTATATAAAAGAAATCCACCCATCGTGTACACATTTAAGTGAATATAACAGAAGCAATAATTATAACGCCCTGAAAAAAAATAAGTTGACATAGGGGCAAAAGGAAAAGTGCACAAATTTATCCTTTTCTACCTCTTTCTTCGTTTCTTCCTTTTACTCGTACATGTCATAAACTAATTAAGAACAAAAAGGATTAAATAGGATTATCTTTAGAAATGCTGTAAATATTTACAGAAACAAACTGAGAGAAATTTTATGTTGTCATCAGTTTGTAACAAAAACCTATAATTTTATTTTTATAATGCACCTCGAAGGAGGTAAAAAGGCTTTTGTGACAAAATTTTGCAAATAAAAAAGAGTTTTATGGAACCTTGAAAAGGATTAAAACGAGCATAGTGGAAAGGAGTTGAGAAAAGGATTGCGTGGCCTTGGCAAAAAATACTAATGGTTATGGCAGAATAAATTTTTGCTGGAAATTTGCAATAAAAATTGAAAGAGTTATTTGGGGGTTGAACTTTCTAGAAAAGATTCAAAATAAATTCTTTTTTTTACCTCAATTTTAAATAAAATTTTAACAATTTTTTCTCAATTTAAAATATAATTTAAAAATCAATTTAATTAATAAAAATTAATTTTTATTCCGAACTTAATTCAATTTTTTTCTTTCTATTTTCTCAATTTCACCCCTCACTAACTCTCTTCAAACACTTTAAAGAAAACGAAGAATTGACAAAGATGAAAAAAGGTGACATTTTTTGGCATAAACTAAAAACAAGAATTGCCGATAGGCTGCAATATTTGTTGTTGTTAAACAAATAGAGATGTTAAGCCCATACAATAGTGCAAATAATAAAGATATAAAAATTTATATTTTTCCTCCTTCTAAAGCTCCGACGATAGCAAAAAGTGGAATTGACAGTGTCGTAAAATTTGCAATATATTTTATTGTGCTTTCTAATTTTAATTTTTATGTCTGTTTCTGCTCATTTTAAATGTTTGAGGGGAGGTAAAAAATATTTTTGCTTAAACAATTTTTTTTGACAATCTCAATTTTTTTAAATTATTTCAAAAATTTAACTTCCGCTTCTCAAAATTCATGAAAAAATTTAAGAAAATTAGCATAAAAATGTTTACACACATTTCACGTGATTTGACTTAGAATTCACCGATTGACACCTTCCTACAGGAAATATCGAAGGATAAAGGATTGTTTGTACGATTACTGTGCAAATGATGCGAAAAATGACAAAAAAATGTTGACTAAAACTCATCAAAGAGGAGGAAATCTCAAAACATCTGTTTAAATAACTCGATGATGTTTATGTTGACTTTTACAAAAATAAAAGAAAGATTTTAAAGATTTTAAAAGAGCGAAATGCAGTGGCAAAAAATGTTACAAGTTCTGAGAAAAAAAATAATATTAATGAATTTCTTGAAAGTAATTTTTAAATTTAGGATATGAACCTTATATTTTTAATTTAATTTTTTTACTCATAAAAACTTTTTATCAACTTTTTGTTTTTCATCAAACTATTTTTTTTATCGCAGCAATCAATTTGTCGATTTTTCCACATTGATAACCTCGACTTACAATTGCCGTCAATAAGATGCAATAAAGTCTAATTTAATAATGATATCACAAAAGTGTGGCAATTGACACTGTAATAACCATCAGTCATGACCCGAGCGAATGCGTGTTTGCAATTAACCAACAATTTATCCACTTTTATGTTGGCACGATGACAGGCCGCTCCTTTTTGATTGGAACGTCAATTTGTGGTTCCTAGAAGGATGGCGCAATTTACAACAACTTTATATAGTTTTTTTACAAGACATTTTTTCGGTGTAATAAAAAGTCAACTCAAAGAACCTTTTTGCCGCCGTAACACACCACCAGTGTGAGCGATATCAACCTCAAAGAAAAGGGAATGAGATCGCAAACACCATGCACTGCCCTCTCCGCAATGTGATGTCGATCCCTTCTTGATTTATGTGTGCATGCTGCAGTGGGCAAAATTCTTTTCGCTAGAAACTATTATTTCTAATAAATGCTCGAACAAAGACACACAAAAGCTGACGATCAGTTTGTAACAGAGAGAGGGAGGAATGCATAAAAATTCATAAATTCATAAAATATCTTTTTTTCGACTACTCGACTGCAATTTGTATTTTTTTGCTGCAAGAAATACTTTTTAAAAGGTTATAAAAGTGAGTAATAAAATATTTGAAAATTGTACTCACACGAGGGCATTGAGAGAGAATTTTGTGAAGTAAACTTTTCTGCTGAAATTTTTTTGCTTTGTGTGCTTATGAGAAAATTATGCATTTTAAATGTTCAAGGACGATGGGAGCAAGCCAGCGCGTGTATGAATATTAAAATTTGCAAAAAAGAAAACTTTCAAAGTAATTTTAACTCTATTTAATTTAGGACTCGAACCCTCACATTTTCTCAATTTATTTTATTTATTTCTACACAGTTAAATTTTCTACACCATCAAAGATCTTGAAAAAACTTCATAAATCATTAGTCACATGTGACTGCTTCAGTCGTGCTATGCAAATAGTGAGTGCCACAATAAAAAATTGTACACATTATATCAAGCTTCTGTAATGTGTAGAAATTAAATGATAAGCGCACTTCAACTTCACGAGGCATCTGGTGCTCAAATATTATTCACAATTTTATCAGTTTCGTGTCGGTTCTCGCAAAAAAAAGTATCACTGCTGTCGGAGTATTTATTCATGACACCCAAAAAAAGTGTTAAATGAAGAAAAATTTTAAAAAATTATTGACTCTCGCCTGGCAGTTTATGAAACATGTTGATGACTTGTCGGCAGATAAGTTTGATCGTTTACTTCACGCGTAGAGAGAGAGAAAAAATTATTGAGCGTTAAATAGACACATTGTCGGCAAATTATCAAAAAAGAAGGCGACGATGAGGAATAAGAAGGTGGGCACAATTCGAGGTGACGTGTTGAAAGAGTTTTTAACTCATAAATCTTCGTTTTGAGTTTGATTTGACGGGAGAATTGGCTGGAAACTTAAAAAATTACCAAAGGGTGAGTTGGTGCGTAAAAATAAGAAATTTGAATTTGAAAAAAATTGTTAAACTTTTTTAAATTTAAATTTTAAAAAACCGTTAAAAATATTTTTAAATTAAAAAATATTTAAATTTTCTCTAATTTTTCACGTTTAAGTCACTCTCATTATCTCTTCTTATCACTCTAAAAAGTAGTCATAGATTAATCCTCTAAAAACAATTCACTCGTCTTGTGTCATTCCGAGCATTTTAAATTTTCTTGAAAAAAATATTTTACTTCAAGTCGGCGGCAAGATAAGAGAACTTTAAATGTGACATGTATAAAGCGGAAAAAGTGGCAATTTTTTGACGTGTTTGTTCTTCTTATCATGCACACACTCTTTTAAAACACGGTATTTTATTATCAAAAATTGACAATCGCGAGTCATTATTGAGAATTAATCGAAAAACTTTTTTGAGGCAGCTCTTTTTAGTTTCAACTGATAACGATCGCCTTCGAAAGTAATTTTTTCGATCTGATAAAAGCAGTTGATAAGTCTATAATTGGCTCATTTGGCATTAAGGTATCAATCTTTTCAATTAGTGTACACAATCGAGTGGCGCAAAGCAGAAGTGAAAAAAAAAGAGTTCGATCAATCATCATCGAAGAAATCTGAGTGAAAATCTCTATTGACTTTATTTTGTTTGTGAGTTTTGCTTTTATTTAATTTTTTTTTGATTTTGGGCTTTTCCCAAGCGAAAGAGAGACATATCAACATGTTCACAATTATTGTCGTACATTATTTCATACGAGATAACTCTCTCGCTCGAGTTTTGCACCTTGTGATAAGTGCTGATGAGTTGATGGGGAAGGAAGTTGTTGAATGAGTGATTTTCAGTGGCAGTTATCAGTCACTGAGTCGGTGAAGATTAAAAGAGTGAAAAATTGCGGTAGAATTGAGAGAGATAAAAATAGAATTGCAGTGTTTTTTGAGGAGGGAAGTAATTAATTTTATTTGACTCTTCTTAGAAATAAATTTGCGGTGTTTTTTGATTGAATTCTAAAAGCTTTTTTGAGCAAATAAAAATTTTAAGTGAACATCAAAAGAAATTCAGTAAATGTCAAATTTAAGTGGTTTAAAATGTGCAAAATATTTTCACAATTTTCGAATAGATTTTTGATTTGTTTAAAAAATTATTCAACACCCTAAAAAGTGTCTCATAAACCTCCCACACGCCTTTTTATATTGATTTCAAATATTTTTTAAATACTTTATTTTATAAAACAGCAATAAATTATTTTTTCTCGACACTAAACGACTACCTGAGTGAATATCAATGAGGAGGCAGAAAAACATACAAATATTGCATTTTAATTACACTTTAAATATATTCAAAGTTAGCCACCGATTTTTTTCCTCTAAATCTTCCGACAGTCTTTGTAACTCAATTAAAGTTTTTTCTCTTCTTGAAAAGGAAACTTTTTTTATGATCATGAGCATAAACATTATTTTATTATCCTCCTCACTCGCCTCTCATAAAAAGGATCCATTTCAATTTCTATGCTGCGCGAGCGACAAGGAAAAATTATTGCATTTTCTGTCTTTGTTCATCAGCAGCACTAAACAGTACCTTTTTGCTCTCTCTCTGTCTTTCTTTCTCTACCTAACCTGTGTGCATGCGAGCGCTTTAAAAAAGAAGGCGGTGCTTAAATTAAATACAAAGACGGATGATGTTGGTATGAGTGTCGGTTATACTTCGATAGATATTTCTATTATAGAGAATTGTGCATCTATCCGCATACATACGTATGCTTGCTCGTGTCGAGCATGTAGGAAGGCATAGATAGAGAGAAAAAAGCAGAACAGACAGAAGTTGAAGTTACTTCCCTAGAAGTATTTGATAGTAGCAACTCAGTTGATATTTTTAACTTGTTGTCTAAACATCTATAGTTAAAAATATTTTTTTCTCCTTTTATATTTCTGTGCGCATCTATACAAGAAAAAAGAGAAAACGTTTTCTTCTTCACTTATATCCAAAGCACCTTCCTACCATCGACAAAGCAACATCATCATCACATTCTCATAATATCGTGCAAACCACGACTTGAGAGCGTTGTGCATTATTTAAAGAAATTCTTCCGAGTGCGAATAAAAAACTGGTTTTATGTGAAATTTTTATTGATTTAAAATAATTTTTGGAAAGGATATGACGAAGAAAGGACATTAAAAGTTAAATGATGAGACATTAATTTTGTAAAAAAAATACAGAGTGAAAAATTAAAAGAGAGACAAAGAAAGAAAAGTTGTGTGAAATTCCACGAAATATACGAAATAAATAAATAAATCATGTCTTTAAAGTCGTCTTCATCATCTTGCAGTGATATCAGTATTGATGAAATACAATCTCGAGAAGAGCCAGGTAAATGACTTGTCAATCTCCAAATCAAAGTCATTTTTCAGTTTCGAAATTTGCCGGCGTTAAAATGACACGTTTTAGAAATAATTAAATAAATTTCTAACGTATTTCTTTTAAATTCTTTCTCAGATTACACAAGCGAATATCCGTCAATCAAACAAGAGCCCCAATCGACAGCATCGCCTATGCTAACACCACCCCACACACCCACCGAAGAGAACATAACAATTCCAGCAAATCCACGCATCACTTCTTACTATCATCCCGAAATGGAGCAGAAACAAGAAAAATCACCAACCCCTGAAATGCAGCCAACTAATGGCTATCAAAGTCACTTCTATCACCCCTCACAACATCCAGCCGCCTATAGTCAGCGAATGTACTCGCATTTACCCTCATTGGCCAGTCAACAACCACCGCCTACCTTACCCCATGCCGTTCATCCGCAAGCATCTCCCTATGCAATTGCTGCCTATCAAGCAGCGGCCGCAGCCGCATCAGGATCGACATCTGCCCAGCATCATGCTGCTTTAATGAGCCAATGGATTCGAAGTGCTGCAATTTATCACCAACAAATGCATCATCATCGTGGCTACCCAGACTATCAGCGTCTACCATCGGTAGCACCACGTATGGGTCCACTTAAAGTCACCGGCACCGCTGGAACTCGTCCAAAGAAACAATTCATCTGCAAATATTGCAATCGTCAATTCACCAAATCCTACAATTTGCTCATTCACGAGCGAACGCACACCGATGAGCGTCCATATTCGTGCGACATTTGTGGAAAGGCATTTCGTCGTCAAGACCACTTGCGGGATCATCGCTACATTCATTCCAAAGAGAAGCCATTTAAGTGCAATGACTGTGGAAAAGGCTTTTGTCAATCGCGCACGCTTGCTGTCCACAAAGTGACACATCTCGAGGAAGCGCCTCACAAATGTCCTGTCTGCAATCGAAGCTTCAATCAGCGAGCGAATCTTAAGACGCACATGCAAGTACACACCGAGCAACCGCAACACGATGTCACGTCATTGGAGCCAATTTTGGATTTATCACAAAAGTCATCAACGCCATCACCGCACAAGAGCCCAAATCAGACAGCGTCGTCGACGGGCATCATAAATAAGTCCAACAAACCACTCGGTTTCTCAATCGATGAAATTATGAGACGATAAATGACACACGAAAAAAAGTATCTTAAACATCATCGATGGATCTCTCTTTCAAAGGCTGGCACGAAGGGAGAGAGAGAAACGAAATGAAGTGAAAACAAGACGAAGAAATTGAATTGATGTTCCTTTTTTAGCATGAGAGAATACGAAGAAGATGTGGTGAAGTGAGTGTGGAGGGCACAAAAAGAAGATTATTGTTGTTACCTAAAAAAAGACGTGTGGCAATTATGCCCCGAAAAAAATATTTGTTAGAAAAATTAATGTGGAAAAAAAATATTTCGATGTCAATTGTAGGAAAAAATATTTTTAAATCCTCACTAATCTCTCGATTTAATTTCACACCGACCCACTGATGAGAAAATTTATGCGTGCTTCATAATTTATAAATTCAATTAGCAGAAGACTGATATTAATTGTTAATTGATTAATTCAAATTTACTTAATGACAAAAAACGATGAATTTAATTTGCATAAGTTTTATAACTTAATCAGCCAAAAGTGACCAAATTTATTTTGTTTAAATATTTTTTTGTGTGTATTTATCCTGATCTCAAAAGTGACACGCGATCGAATGCATGTAGCCCCCTTAAAAAACGATGAGAGCTCCCTTAAATATATATTTTAAAATGTAAATTTAATAAGCAGAAAATGTTACTTAAATTAATTTAGATTTTAAGCTTTTTTTTGTAAATATAAAAACTATAAGTGTAAAATATTTAGTGAGAAGAATTTTATTTCGAGCCAATTATGATTGAATAAATGTCTCTACATATATATGATGGAAAAATATTAAATTACCGACTCGTTTACAAATAATTTATTTTAGGTCGCCGACTAATGACGTAATGACATGCAAGCGCGCCTAAAAAAAGTGTATTAATCTGGAAGGGATTCAAATTTCAGTGGTTTTCAGCTTTTTTTCTGTTAATTTTGACCTTCATACCTCATGTGACGACTGCGACTCAAACATGTGAGCTAATGTCTTAGAGTTGAGACAAAGGTGTGGAATTTATTACTGTTTAATTTTTTGTTTTAAAATTTTTTTACAGAAATAATCCGAAATTTTTATGCTCTTATTTTTTTTTGCTTGCCTTCCGAATTAAACCAGAAATTAATCATTTTCGCCACAAAAAAGGCAATACACTCGAAAAAATTTCTGTCGTCTCCGATAAGTGACAAAAAAATTGTCGGCATAAAAACTTAATTGCTACCGTTCGAGTTTCCAATATATTTTTTATCGATAATTACTTCGGTGCCTCTTGATGTACATTTTTTGTGTTTACCGAATTAAAAAAGAGTAAAGCAAAAAAATTATCTTGAATTGGGTAATTAAGGTTCGCTGATTATCGCTGCTAATTACGATTTGTTAAAATTTTACCGCACGTGGTTGGCTAGTGAAATCTTTAAGAGTTCATTATCTCTAAATTATAAATTACAGTGAATGTGCACTTTTCAAGACGATGAGAAGTCGTTGAGAGTGCAATAAAATGTTATTGAGTAAGCTAAGTGTGGCTGATGAAGGTTTTATTGGGAAATTGAAGATCTGGAGTAGATTTAAGTTGTAACAAAAATCGTTTAAAAATTGAAGAAACGATCAAAAAATTGTAAAGGAAAAAAGGAATAGGAAATTCATTTGATTTTAAACTTAAGATTCGAACTATATTTTTTATTCAATTTATATTAACAATTTTAAACCTAATTAAATCACTTAAAAAATTATAAAATTTCCAATGTTTTATTCTTGAAAACTTAATAATTTAATCTTAAAACGCAATTTTCATGTCACTCTCAATAAATTATTTAATTTCCAAACAAAAAATTCAACATCTTGCGGACGTCTTTAAAAATTCTCCGGTTAAATTTTTCCTATTGATTTTGTTAATAATTTAATTCATAGTTATGACTCAAAAAAAACTTCTTCTGGTGGCATTTTCAGGAGGACGATCAAAAAAATATCGAAGACCTTTTTCTTCGATTCCTAATTGCAGGAAGGCATAATTCTCTCTCTCTCTCTCTCTCATGCCTTCCTCAGCTCGATTATTGATGGACTACAAAACCCACAATTAGAAATGATTGATATTTCTTCGGTTTTTAATTTTCTTAAGGGAATTCAAATTTTACTGTCTTAGAAAATTTTTTGAAAGAGATGAAAAAATTGCTTTCAATTAAAATCAATTTTTATTTCACTGGAATTGAAAATCGAGATCAATTACATTCGAATTAGAGCTGTTGCAATCAATCAAAGTGCATCACATATAAAAATTCTCTCTTTTTCGCGGGATTTTTTATGAAAAAAATCTAAATTCGTCCAACGTATGATTAAATGAGAGATTGAGAAGAAAATTTGAGACACAAATGTTCGAGACCACGGCAAATTGCGTGCTAATAATTTAATCGTTCTTTAGTTAATTTTATAAATCAATCATGTTGTGTGTCTGTGTGTCTATTTTGATAGTCCCAAAAAAGAGCGTTGCGGCGGCTCGCTTTCCATAATTGTCTCTGATTATCTTGCATGGCTCTCTTCGCCCACTATCCACAGCACTAAAATTAAAGGCATGCTTTTGAAAATTTACCATGACTTTGCATGTCTCTCTCTCGCTCTTAAACGATGCTCAATGGATCGAATTTGGCATGTGATTAGCATGCGAGGGATGATATAGATCTGAAAACTTTTAATTTAATTATTTTTATAGGAACTTTTAAAGTATTTTTTAAAAACAGTTTAAATTTTTATTGTTGGAACTAAAAATTTATTATTTTCTGCTCTAAATCGCAAAAAAGCCAATTAATGTCTTTAAAAATAACTTTCTGTGATTTACTTCTTTATCAAACCACATCTTCGTGATACACATTTTCGCGCATAATCATCTCAATCATGAGAAGATGAATTTCGCACGAAATCACCAAAATGCTGCAGAATGATGAGGGGCAATATGAAAAAATAATAGGTAGGTGTCGGAAGCTAATTTCATTTTGTTGTGCACTCAGATGAGAGAGAAATGACTCACAAATAGATGAAAATATTAAGTTTGCCCCATAGGCGGGTCACCAAGCAACAAAATCTCTGTGAGAGCATAAAAAAGCGCTTAAACACGATTAATGTCTTATCCGAGTTGAAAGCCCGCCGGCGCCTAAATTATATACACATATAACACACGCATTAACTGCTTGCGCTCTCTCTCACTCTCGAGAGCCTGAGAAGTATTCTATCTTTAAAATCTACCGCGGTTTACGGGACATTAAAAGGAGGATTGTCTCTCGCTCGCCATGCCCCGTGAAAATCAAGAAGAATTATGGACGAAAATTTATGGTCGCATCTTCATGCTCGTTCTTCTGTTTATAATTTTTAAATAGTAAATTATATGCTTTACATATTATTTTATTATAATTTTCCCTTTTTTGGTGAGCTCAACCAGTTGGAAAATTTATTGAGAATTATTAAAATATTTTTTAAGTTCTCCAGTGTTTAAAAGTACACATTCGTAAGCATCGATTAGCTGAGTTAAGAGTTTTTTAAATACTACAAGTTTCATTTTCCATCATGTTCTCTTTTTAAATTTTCAGAGGTCAAAAAATTTATCCTGGATTAAAAGTTTGTTAATCTTGGATTAAACGTTTATTAATCCTAGATTAAAAGTTTGTTAATCTTGGATTAAACGTTTATTAATCCGGTTTTATGCATTAATTTTTTAGAGACCTTGAAAAAATTTAAATCTTTATTAACATTATTTTCTACATATTTTTCTAACAGGGCTCCAAATGACCCATTCCAAAAATTATTTTTTTATGATTTTAGAGAAGCCAATTTTTCATAAATGGAAACAATAAGAAGTTCTATACAGAAAAGGGGTTTTCTCGCAATATTCTCTCGTTTTATGATATTGAAAAATACTCAACAGAAAAAAATCATTCTGTGGGATTCTCAAACGTGCCTCCGTATTTTTTTTGCAGGCAATTTCACATGAAAACACACCGCATCGTGAGTCCAATATTCTTTTTCAAGGGTAGCATAAAATTGGAATGTGTGGATTATGAACATTTTAATGATTTTTTAATTGCACGCTTCTCTCTGCAAAGAAGTTGCTACAATGTTTCAAATCGACGGTCGCTCTTTCTCATCATTCCGTTCCTTCTTCTTGCCATGACCATTTAAAGACAAATCCATCAATGTGTGTAAAGAGTGAGATATAAATAAAGAGAAAGAAGGCAGAAACCTCAATCATATTTCTCCGATGATGCCGTTAGGTTTGGGGAATTAAAAACATGGATAAACAGCAATCAAGCCCACCGTTAGAGCTGTGATGAAAAAAATATGTTCATGATTCTCATGAAATTGTAGTTGAGTTCGAGAGAAGAAAGAAAAAGAAGGCACATTATTGCCTCAGTCAGTAGCTAAACCACAAATTAAAGTATATTCGCTCGTAATTATAGGCGGTCATCATGAGAAAATTGAATTAGTGAATCACTTACGGAAATTTTACTTGTGGTTTTTTAAAAAAGATTTTCAACATACTTACAAAATTTATTAAATCAGTTTAGAATCCACTTTCAATTTCTTCAGTCATCGCCTCCTTTAAAAATATTTCCTGTAAAATTTATAGCCACGAAACGCCAACAAATGACCGTCCATTAAATGCATTCTTGAAAGGTTGAAATTTGATAATTTTTTTCTCCTGAAATTAATATTCGATAATTAAGTGAATTTATCATCACACTCTGTCTCATAATTTTAAATTAATTCAGCCAGCTCATAAAAAAAGTTTTTTGAGTTTTTTTTCGCTATGGCGTGTAATTATCCACTCTTTTATTGAATTAAATTATCCTCATGACTATCAAAATATTTCACGCTCTCTTCAACCAAATGGCAATGACTTTATTGCGATAAAAATAATTCTCTCCCTTGATAGAATGCTGCTTTGTAGGCAGCCATAAAGTAGGCAAATTAATTTAGTTGAAATGTTCATTATTATCTGTCTATCTCTCACTTGTCGTGCAGGTGAGAAAATGGTCACTCGTTAGCTATTACTCGGTGTGGATTTTTAATGTTAACTGTCGTGATGTGGAAATAAAAAAAATTAAAAATGGATAACGAGGATAGAAATTGGAAATTCCAAAAACCTTTTTAGAAATTTTTACAAGTTCAAAAAAATAAACTAAAAATTAGATTTTAAAAATGTTTCATAAACTATAAAAAATTTCTTGCTGGGTTTTTCTCATCGCGACCATTAAAAATTTGTTATTCTAATTATTCCCCTACTTAACATTAAAAGGCAGCATGGCATGAAAATGAAACTGCTCGAATTTTTCCACTTCTGCTGCCATTTTTATGCGTGTGCACGCGGTTGGCTGGACATTATTTATTTAAATTATGTGTTAAAAAATGTGAGAGTGATTGTAATCCCCTCTCGTTGGCTTAATTTAAGCACTAACTGTGGCTGCCAGTGAGCATGTGAATGTTCACATGGAAGTCGAGCTTCTCCCTAAATTTTGGTTTGTGCTCGTTGAAATGTGGCTAATGCATTGTGAAATTTATACCACAGCAGTTTTTAATAATGATGTTCATCGGAGGGTTTGTTGAATTATCTAAATGTCTCAACGATTGAGGATCAAATGAGAGGGGTGCAACACTAGGGTTACTAAACTTTTTTAAATATACATTTGAAATAGATTTGAGTTGAACCCCTAGAAGATATTAAATAGAAAAATGGCTTGCCTGGTGTTGATATTCAAACTTATTACGCACATCCAACTCAACTATAAGACTCCCTATTGTTACCTCATTTCACGAAATAATGCGATGAAATTAATTATTTTTCTTCTTCTCCTTCTCCTCGACAGCACTAAAAAATCAACACTTTATTCTTCAGCACTGCGCGCACTGCATGTGATATGTTCCTACTAGATTTATTTTCATTTTCTCTAAGAATTTCTTTCGGGTGTCGATGCGAAACAAAAGATTAGATCTCATGAATCTTAGTGGAAAAAGACAGGTGGAAGAAAAATAATTTCATCAGCCACCTTTACTGGTCGTTACTTTAATTGCTCACTCGCTACGTGGTATTCTGGGTCTCGAGTGTCGAGTGGCGATCAATTAATGATAAGAATTTTTCTGGTTGAACTCTGTCGAAGAAGTTTAGAAGCTTTTAAGGTTTCAAGGTGATTGTTTAATTAAAATTTAGAAAAATATTTTTTCTATCCTTAATTTTTATTCTGAATAATTCTGAGTGCTACAAATTTCATCTCGACATTTATGATTAAAACTTCTCTGATGTTCTCATGAAGTCACACTGTCTAGCACTTCCACTAAAATAAACAAAATGCACAAATTCCATGAAGCACTAAAGTCTTTAAAAGAATAATAAAAGAGTTGACATTTCGAACGAGTTTGAAAGTCGGTAAATGTTTGTTAAATTCAAGTCATTATGAGGCACATTTTTTCGTGCGATATGATAGACGTACGAGTGCAGGCGTGAAAATAAATCTTCATCGCTTCTCTTTTATGATGCACTCAGTCAGTGAGTCTCTCGTGGAAATCACACCTTTACAGTTTTCAAGGTAAAAAGTCATAATCATCGTTTTCGGGTGAGAACACAAAGACTTAAAAAAATGTGCGTCTATATTAAAAGTAGTGCGCGCGTTGGAGTTCCATGGAAAAAAATTGTTATTATGAATGTAGAAGCACTTTTCCGACTTTTTATTGCTTTATAGCCGTTTAAAGTATTTCTCACTGATAATGTGCTCCGGTTATAAAAACCCATACCTAGCTAACGAACATGACTAATAACAAATTATAACACAATTCTCGCTTATTGCACCCCATGATCATGAACTGTGTGCATATACACTCTTTTTTTTAAAATATATAAAAATAACATCGATAATGTGTGATAAATTATTAGTCCGCTCTGTTTCTCATGCACACTGACCTGACTCGACTCTCTACCTATATTCACACATAAAGGTCTATGCTTGTTAACAGACATTTCAGTTGTGCTTGATAAATTACATCATAGCAATTGAAGTGAGAAAAAAGTTAATAGGAGCGAGGTGCTTGCTTTTTATTGCGATCGAGGATTAGACATAAAATGTTTTAGAGTGAGAAAAATTCAAGCTAGCTTTCCTGATTTTTCTGGATTTTAATCGAAAGCACTGATGGTAACTCTACAATTTAAAAATTTAATTTCTTTTAAAATCATTCTTCGACAGAATCATTTTCCTGAACCAACCTTAGATCCCCTAAATTTTAATTTGGAAATATATTGAGGATTTAAAAATTCAGTTAGCATCCAACATTTTTCTTCCTCTCCTCCAGCATCTTTATGAACATCGCAAGAACTAGTTTTTACTTCTTTCCACAATAATGCGGAAGCCCAACGAACATGGTGTGATTTTTTTTTACAACTCACCAAGCACTTTTTTGTGAGCGTTAATTTTAGATCATTTAGGGATAATTTTGCAGATTGTTTTTTTTTTGCTATTTTATTATCCATTGATGTTGCCGTTTATAAGCGTTTAAGAATGCTCATCACGCAAGCTCAAGCAAATGTGTCGATAATAAAATCATCACGTGAAGATTGAATTTTTTTATTTCTCTTGCATGCCTTAAGGTATGATTTGCAAATAACCGGTAGTCACGTGGACTCGATTGAGTTTTTTCACATCTTTTTTGATTGATGGATGTGCAGTCAATCATCTTTGCATTTTGTAGAATATGCAAATTTTTTGCTTTCTTCGTTTTAACTTCTAACGTGATTCAATTTACTAAAACATGTGTGTAGAATATAAGGAAATTTGTGGAGTTGAATATAAAGTTTTTAAATAATTATATTGAATTATAAGTTTTAATGTATGTTTTATTAGCGACTTATGAGATGATAAATAGATTTCCATCCTCCCGTTGAAAAACTTTATCTCTTGAAAAAGAATGATCCGTTTGGTGCAGTTTTAAGCACAACTTTCTTAGAATGTAAAGTTCGCAAAACGTCCAAATCCTGCGAATTCTTCTTGAAAAGCTCGATGTAAGCGTCCACAGCCAAATTGAGCATTTCAAGATGTTCAGTCAGCAGTTCCCAGTCAGATGAGCTTCGGATGATCTCGAAATGGCTGAAATCAAATATATCGCGTTATAATTAAATTTTAAATTGTTTTAATTTAAACTTACGTTTTAATGAACTCTAACGATAGTTCCTTCAAAGTTGTCATATCATTTTGATGAGCAAAAATCAGAATTTTAACGGCGTTATCGCAGTCGATTGCCTCAGATAGCGTTTCGTGACATTTAAAGTTGAGACCCAACATGAGATATTTTTCAGTTGTGATAATTAGATCAAAGAAATCTTCGACGTCGCCATTGCATTTTCGCTTATAGATCAAGTCAAAAAGATTTCCAAGAATTTTTGAATTTTCCGATAACTGAATAGTTTTTGTTGCGCTTTCAATCATATCCGTGGTCAACATATTTTTAAAGCACACACTTGCTTGTGCGAGAATCAGGCGATGAAGCTTAAACTCCTTTTTATCAGAAGACTTTACCAAACAATCAGAAAATGTTGAATCATCCAGTAATGTTGAAGTGTCATATGGTGCATCAAAAAGCTATGATATGGAACTTATAAGGAGTGAAATCACAACAACTAAAGCTAAATAAAGCTTATTTACAACAAATTAAATTTATTTTCGTAAAGTTTTGCGCAACTTAAAATTTAAACACAATTCAACTTGATTTAATTAAGTAACTTGATATTGATTGCAATCACCATAATCTTACCTCCAAATTAAGTGCCATTTTGCGGTAATTAAGTCTTTTTAAATGCAATAAATTTAATTTGATTTAATTTTGAATCTTATTGACAAAATTTTTGTTTTGAAAAAATACGTTGAAAACTTAATCGGGAAATTCAAACAAAATAAATACGTTGACAAAAAAACATAAATAAAAACGTGGGAAAACATTTAAAAATTTTAATTTCATTAATTCAAGCAATAATTGCAACTATGGTAAGTTAAATTTACTTGTAATCGATAGATAAACTTTTAATGCACGATAATATCGTAAAGGATTCAATTGATCTCACGAAATTTTACGCTTTGGCCAAGAAATATGACACGATGAATTTTTCCAAACTTGAAGAAAATAATGCGCTTATTTTCGAAATCATATCAATGGAATATCCTCGACTTGATGAATATGAGCAATATGAAGACAATCTCAATGCAGAAATTCAGGTAAAATTGCATGTTTTTTCAAATTTATTCCTACTGGATCTTTTGTTTACCAACTTTGAGATCCAGGAGTAAAAATTATTTCTAAATAAATTAAAAATGTTTAAGGAAATGGAAGACTATCTCGTCGAGCACAATGATTTCCTCTCAAAGACAATGAGCTATTGCAAGTACATCTCAAACATGCGAGAACAAGTAGATGAGCGACTCAATTTGATCGAAAGAAAGTATAAGAAGCGATATGAACCTAAAGTCGATAAGAGCTTTGAGGATTTCTTGGAGATAAACCGCAAATATGATGAAATTCCGAAGATTAAGGCCGCATTGCAAAACGAGCACAATAAAGTTATTAAAGCTTATGAGAGTGAAATTCAAGTAACAAATTCACTCACTCGAGATTGCTATCACAATGAAAAGGACTTGCTGGGTATAATTGAAGCGAAAAATGAAGAATGCGAAGGGATCATTAAGGAAATTGAAATGACGAAGAAGAGTATTGAGTTGTGTCATGAGATTAATGAGGATATTCAAGAGTTGGAAACTAATGTTATTCCAGCTATCGAAGTTGCAACGGACGCTATCAGTGAGGATCTTAAGGTCGTTTACACTGATATTACCGAAGAAGAGGATAATATTGAGGCATTGGAAAACGTCTACAATATGACCAATGATAAAATCAATGAGCTCGATAATGATCACAAAATTTATTGCGATAAGATTCAAACGATTGATGATAACACTCATGCACTGCTTCAGAAGAAGAATTCATTTTCCGAGATTGAAGCTGACGAGAGATTTGATGAAATTGTTAATAGTGACTACTACCAACAAGAGAAGGGAAAGTATATGCAACTCAAGGTTGATAACATGTCAATCTCATCTGACATCGATGCTTATCACACGGTTTTGAACGAGTTAAAGAACAAAGTTTCAAAATTAAGCGAGCAAATGGAAAATGGCGAACTTGAAGATAAAAACTCACAGCTTAAGAGTGAAATGTCACAACTTGTTGAACTCGAGATGGATAAGATGGAGGAAGCTCGTCATCTTATGGAAAAAATTGATGAAACGAAGAGGGAAAAACTCAAATTCGTCAACGACGTGGAAACTAAAATCATCTTGCTTGAAAATCGCAAGCTTCAGCTGATCAACGTGATAGAAGAGAAGGTTAAGGAACTCAAAGATAAAGCTGAACGAGATGCGATCGAAGCTCAGAAGAAACAAGTTGCAACTCCAGTCGTTGTTAAGCTTGGAAAGAAGAAGTTTACTCAAAAGAGTGACAACAAGGACGTTTCACCCAACAAGAAAGCAAAATTGGACTTGGAAAATCTTAAGACTTCGACTAAAACTGACTATCAGCCAAAAGCTGCTCCAGTTATCAAGACTCCGCCTGTTAACGTGAAAACTCCTGCTGCTGCTCCAGTTATCAAGACTCCTACATCAAATAAAAATAATCCTCAACCAAAGATCAAATCAACTGTCAACAAGAAACCTCCAGTTGTTCCTCAAAAGCAATCTTCAGCATCCTCAGTAGAAGAAGCTAATTCATTCTACGAAAAAGTAGCATCTCAAGTTGGACGTTTCACTTACAAATCCGTAATTAACGATGATCTCGATAGTACCATGGATCCGGAAGATGTTAGAATGGAGGACTCTGAACTTGACACTTCACAAGACGTAAGTTGAATTTATTTAATATTCAGCTTTTAATTTTTTTTACAATTCTAGTTCGACGTCACTTTGAACTAACAAATCATCGCAAAAACATCAAGCAATTACATCGATGTGTAGCTGATATTTTGATGTTGTATTATTTTCCAATAATTATAGATTACTTTTTGATAACTCGTCAAGATCGAAAATCTTTTAAATAAAGGCATTTAAAATTAAGAAATCGTGAGCTCAATAATCACAACATGATAGAGCGATAAAATGCCCCTGCTTATCTGAATGAGATCAGAAATGTACCCTCGATGCGTACGTGGGTCTCAAGGTGCATCCATTCTTTAATTTATTAGGGAGTGAAAAAAATTCTTTTGTTTCTTGACTCTAAAAGAAATCCGTCGTCGTCATTAATTTGTTGGTGGTATTTTTTTAGAAATGATACACCACGGAGTGAGAGGATAAGATTTCGTTCATCTGGTAGTAAATTTATATTAAATTATATATAAACTCCTTTTTATCAGAAGACTTTACCAAACAATCAGAAAATGTTGAATCATCCAGTAATGTTGAAGTGTCAATTGGTGCATCAAAAAGCTATGATATGGAACTTATAAGTAATGAAATCACAACAACTAAAGCTAAATAAAGCTTTATTTACAACAAATTAAATTTATTTTCGTAAAGTTTTGCGCAACTTTAAATTTAAACACAATTCAACTTGATTTAATTAAGTAACTTGATGTTGATTGCAATCACTATAATCTTACCTCCAAATTAAGTGCCATTTTGCGGTAATTAAGTCTTTTTAAATGCAATAAATTTAATTTGATTTAATTTTGAATCTTATTGACAAAATTTTTGTTTTGAAAAAATACGTTGAAAACTTAATCGGGAAATTCAAACAAAATAAATACGTTGACAAAAAAACATAAATAAAAACGTGGGAAAACATTTAAAATTTTTCATTTCATTAATTCAAGCAATAATTGCAACTATGGTAAGTTAAATTTACTTGTAATCGATAGATAAACTTTTAATGCACGATAATATCGTAAAGGATTCAATTGATCTCACGAAATTTTACGCTTTGGCCAAGAAATATGACACGATGAATTTTTCCAAACTTGAAGAAAATAATGCGCTTATTTTGGAAATCATATCAATGGAATATCCTCGACTTGATGAATATGAGCAATATGAAGAAATCTCAATGCAAAATTCGGAAAATTGAATGTTTTTTCAAATTTATTTCCACTGGATCTTTTGTTTACCAACTTTGAGATCCAGGAGTAAAAATTATTTTTAAATAAATTGAAAATATTTAAGGAAATGGAAGACTATCTCGTCGAGCACAATGATTTCCTCTCAAAGACAATGAGCTATTGCAAGTACATCTCAAACATGCGAGAACAAGTAGATGAGCGACTCAATTTGATCGAAAGAAAGTATAAGAAGCGATATGAACCTAAAGTCGATAAGAGCTTTGAGGATTTCTTGGAGATAAACCGCAAATATGATGAAATTCCGAAGATTAAGGCCGCATTGCAAAACGAGCACAATAAAGTTATTAAAGCTTATGAGAGTGAAATTCAAGTAACAAATTCACTCACTCGAGATTGCTATCACAATGAAAAGGACTTGCTGGGTATAATTGAAGCGAAAAATGAAGAATGCGAAGGGATCGTTAAGGAAATTGAAATGACGAAGAAGAGTATTGAGTTGTGTCATGAGATTAATGAGGATATTCAAGAGTTGGAAACTAATGTTATTCCAGCTATCGAAGTTGCAACGGACGCTATCAGTGAGGATCTTAAGGTCGTTTACACTGATATTACCGAAGAAGAGGATAATATTGAGGCATTGGAAAACGTCTACAATATGACCAATGATAAAATCAATGAGCTCGATAATGATCACAAAATTTATTGCGATAAGATTCAAACGATTGATGATAACACTCATGCACTGCTTCAGAAGAAGAATTCATTTTCCGAGATTGAAGCTGACGAGAGATTTGATGAAATTGTTAATAGTGACTACTACCAACAAGAGAAGGGAAAGTATATGCAACTCAAGGTTGATAACATGTCAATCTCATCTGACATCGATGCTCATAACAGTGCTTTGAACGAGTTAAAGAACAAAGTTTCAAAATTAAGCAAGCAAATGGAAAATGGCGAACTTGAAGATAAAAACTCACAGCTTAAGAGTGAAATGTCACAACTTGTTGAACTCGAGATGGATAAGATGGAGGAAGCTCGTCATCTTATGGAAAAAATTGATGAAACGAAGAGGGAAAAACTCAAATTCGTCAACGACGTGGAAACTAAAATCATCTTGCTTGAAAATCGCAAGCTTCAGCTGATCAACGTGATGGAAGAGCAGGTTAAGGAACTCAAAGATAAAGCTGAACGCGATGCGATCGAAGCTCAGAAGAAACAAGTTGCAACTCCAGTCGTTGTTAAGCTTGGAAAGAAGAAGTTTACTCAAAAGAGTGACAACAAGGACGTTTCACCCAACAAGAAAGCAAAATTGGACTTGGAAAATATTAAGACTTCGACTAAAACTGACTATCAGCCAAAAGCTGCTCCAGTTATCAAGACTCCGCCTGTTAACGTGAAAACTCCTGCTGCTGCTCCAGTTATCAAGACTCCTACATCAAATAAAAATAATCCTCAACCAAAGATCAAATCAACTGTCAACAAGAAACCTCCAGTTGTTCCTCAAAAGCAATCTTCAGCATCCTCAATAGAAGAAGCTAATTCATTCTACGAAAAAGTAGCATCTCAAGTTGGACGTTTCACTTACAAATCCGTAATTAACGATGATCTCGATAGTACCATGGATCCGGAAGATGTTAGAATGGAGGACTCTGAACTTGACACTTCACAAGACGTAAGTTGAATTTATTTAATATTCAGCTTTTAATTTTTTTTTACAATTCTAGTTCGACGTCACTTTGAACTAACAAATCATCGCAAAAACATCAAGCAATTGGGGTTAGGACATTTTGCCCCTGTGACATTTTGCCCTCACCCAAAATCAGTGGGCAAGGGCAAAAAAATATAGGGTCAATTTGTCCGGGGCAATTTGCCCACAGATTTGACCATGCCCACATATTTTGCAAATTTTGCCCTCATTTGACCATGGACAAATTGACCCTATATTTTTTGCCCACAGACAATTTGCCCATAAATTATTTAATTGAAAATTAATTGTTTTAATATTTTTTTTTTCAAATTTTTCACACTAATTTTACTATGTATACTTAAAAGAAACAAGATTTTTAATTTTGCACCTATTGGCACTTCTTGAGTATCCATACTCAAAAAATTTTAACTGAAAGTGATACAAAACACATGAAATAGAGGGCTTCTTCTAAATCCGAAATAAAATTTCTAAAACTATTAAATGAGAGTAAGTTTTGAGATTTAGTTTTTCTTTTGAGGGTATTAAGCACTTCCTGCAGATAAAAAAATTTCTAATGTTTTGAAAAGTTGTTAATGTTCTTCATCTACAACATGCAAACAAGTCAGATTTTTATCTTGAAAAAATCAAAAGTTATTGCAAAATCAAAAATACCCCTCTGGAATCTTTGAAATTTTTCAGAAATTTTAAGATTTATTCTTTCATGTTTGAGAGCAGATTACTCCATAACTATTAATGATAGATATTTCATGTGATACATCAATAGATGCGGAGTAGAACGTTCTATTAAGAAAAGATACAACATGGTTTTCGTTAGTGTAAAAATCATGAGAAAAAGAAAAAATATAGGCAAAAAGTAAATCTTAAAAATTTTTCGTATTGACCGACAAAAAGTTTAAATTACTTTAATTAAGTTTATATTTTGACAAAAAAATAATCATGGGCAATTTGTCCATGGGCAAAAAATATAGGGTCAATTTGTCCTGGGCAATTTGCCCACAGTATTGCCCATGCCCACATATTTTGCAAATTTTGCCCTCATTTGACCATGGACAAATTGACCCTATATTTTTTTCCCTTCCCACAGATTTTGGTGTGGGCAAAATGTCACAGGGGCAAAATGTCACAGAGTCAAGCAATTACATCGATGTGTAGCTGATATTTTGATGTTGTATTATTTTCCAATAGTTATGGTTTACTTTTTGATAACTCGTCAAGATCGAAAATCTTTTAAATAAAGGCATTTAAAATTAAGAAATCGTGAGCTCAATAATCACAACATGATAGAGCGATAAAATGCCCCTGCTTATCTGAATGAGATCAGAAATGTACCCTCGATGCGTACGTGGGTCTCAAGGTGCATCCATTCTTTAATTTATTAGGGAGTGAAAAAAATTCTTTTGTTTCTTGACTCTAAAAGAAATCCGTCGTCGTCATTAATTTGTTGGTGGTATTTTTTTAGAAATGATACACCACGGAGTGAGAGGATAAGATTTCGTTCATCTGGTAGTAAATTTATATTGCTTTCCTGGTTTCTCTTCTTTCTTTCCTCCATTCTTGGGTTTATTTTTCTGTGTATGTTTGGACACACTGGCGAGCGATGACAATAAATCTGTCACCTTACAGAGAGATAGAGCGTCACCCAAAAAAAATATATATAAAAAAAATCTTGCGGTATGAGACCCAAATTTCTCACTTATCCTTTAGTTTATATCTTCATTGTCGCCTTTCTTTTCATTCACAAATTAATTAAAAAGTGTGTCGACAAATTTTTATGTAAACCGGATAAAGAGAGCTTTGAGGGCAGAGACATTAATGAAATTCTAACTAAAATTTCAAATTCAAATTCTTTCGCGTGATTTTAAATGCGAGACAAGCCTTTTATGTCTGCAAATTTTTCGTGGGTGCAGCACGATGAAAAGAAATAAAATAAAAAATTACACTTGTCTGTTAATATTTTTATCCTGTCGCAACCGCAAAACGACTTTCATCGCGTTAAAAAAATTATCAATTTACTCCTTTATATTATATATGAAAAGAGCATCCATGGTGGCCCACCCAGCGACTAGCTGAGAATCTCTCGACAATAAAATTTACACCACCAGACAGAATTTATTTCTCGCTGCGTGTGAATCATTGAGAGTGGAAAAATATCACCATCGTCGCATTACAAACACTGTCTTTATAGCTTCTCTCTCTCACTTCATGACGAGATAAGAAAAATGCTGTAAATTACAAGAGTAGTCGCACAGGTAGGAAGTAAAATGCTTTTATGAGAGGACCACCTTATTGAGATTTAAAAAAAATTATTCGTTAAATTACTCAAAAATTTAAGATTTTGATTAAATTAAATTGGTGATGGGATTAAAGTTTATTCGTGTTCGTTCTCATTGTCCATTATTTCCTAACAATTTGTAATAACTGTCGCCACATGCTCGCTGTAAAATCCAATTTTTGGTGGAATTTCGACATTCGTTGAAACGCAGGATGAAATTTCGATTTGTAGGCTGCAATTGAATTTCAAGTTGCAGATCAATTTTGAGTTGACACTTCCCTCGGTTGCCATGCTGAATTCATTAAACGAAATGTTTGCTTCAAATTGAATGTTGGGACACAGAAGATGAATAAATCGATCAGGATGGAAACCTCGGAAATTGAGTTGACAGGTCTCTTTAGTTTCAGATGGACGCGTTTCGATCATCTCAACTTTTGATACTGGCTGAAGTTGAGGAGCACCCACAAAATTTTGAATTTCTTGTTCTCCATTTGAGATCGGTTGAAATTGTTCAAGCTGTGGTAATTCCTGTGGAATATTTTGCATCTCTTGCTGCTTTTGTTGAGCGTGTAGAGATGATGAAAGCCATGGCAAAAGCTGAAGATTCTGGAGGGCTGGCAGCCAAATATTAGTTGGAGTTTGTACAACTGGCAAATTTGATTGAATTTGAGCGAGACTGCACTGAACATTCTCCTCATAATTGCAGTCATTCACTCTAAAATCAAACTGACATCCTTTACAAAGATTGCGACAATCATCGAGAAAAGCGACTCCGTTATAGCAGTAATAATATTTAAAGCACTCATATCGTATTCCAATGACTGCAGTGTCAGCTAATCCCGCGCAAATCTGTAAATCGTAAATCGGATAAAATTGAGCTTTACACGACGCTAGAACTGCCACAAAAATGACAATCAAAAGCGACATTTCTCACTAATTGACCGCTGATAACTGAAAAACTAGAAGCATCCCTTTCTTGCTTTTATACTTTATCGCTATCAGTCATGTGTGTCTATTGTCTAATTGTGTTCTCGTGTCGAGCAGTAATTTTATTTGTGCGAAATATCCCGCAGATAAGAACTTTTTAGCGTTAAAAATAAATTTATCAATGAAATTCGAATTGTGCGTATTTTTCTTAAAATGACTTTGCAGAATTTTTAAAAAATATTTTTAAAAACCTTGAAAAACATTAAAAAGCTCAACTCAATAAATTAAAGGCTTTTATTGGCCATGATGTCAATACTTCGAATCTTATGTGAGGTGTCAGACAAAACAATCGATAAAGTGTCGAGTTACTAATTATTCTACAGACGGAAATCTCCGTCCTCATTCTTACGGTCGTATCCAGGTCGGCATTAAAACGACACACACAGAAAGACAACACATTGTCAAAGGCTTTCAACCGAAATTAAAAAATAAAAAATAAAATTATTGTCGAAAGGGGAAAGAGAGAATAATTTTCAGACCACCTCGATGGTCATTTTGTTTATGTTGGCTTTATGTTATTTTTTTGGGAGATATTGATATGGCGTTAAATTCATCATGACGGAAACATAACTTTTTTTTTTGATGAATTTTTAACAAGAGATTTAGATGAGTGAGTAAGACAGAAGCTGAGCGCACAGCAAAGATGTCCTTAGGAATTATTTTCAATGTCTTTAAATCCAAGGGATGGTTTTCGAGAGCTTTTGTGACATGCAACTTAAATTTTTAAAACCACTTAAAATGCCAAAATCAACTGGAAAGAAATCCAAAAAATCCATTATTTTATCCATGTCAGGTGCCTATAAAGTTCAATGATGCGTGATTAAATGCAATAAGTCTTAACACAAGAATAAAAAGTTCGTTTTTGATCCTTTTCTACCTCTCTCGCTATTGTGTAGAAATTTTATTGTGACTTAAAAAGTCATTGGACCTTTTTATGTCCATTCTTACGCACTCAAAATCTGATTTTTTTTGACAATAAAAAAAAGAGAAGAAAAAATTATGCTTTGTGAATAGAATCAACCTCTTAAGAAGTAGCATTTTTATTGACGGTTATTAGAAGACGATTCTTTGTGATTCAATAAAAATATGAACAGTTCATGTTTTCTTTGTCTCGCCTCTCATTCTACTTGATCATCGTCCGTTGGTTCGTGGGAAAGTTGGCAGCGTGTGGAGCAATTTGTTAAATTGTTGTGTGAATTTACGGTTGATTTGATTTTGCATAAAAATAGGAGAGAGACAATGCTCAATTGAGCGAGACACGAAGAAGATTTTTTATTAGTTAATTGGTGCTTGATAAATCGTTTCTTCGAAAGTGAGTTTGATTTAAATGAAAACTTTCATTCAAGATAAAAATGGTCTCATTTTTTGGCATCCAGTACTTTCACGAATGACATGACAGCGAAATTTTCTTTTTTTCCTAATTAGAAAAATTCGTCAATATCTCGCAATTTCCAATGAAGATATTCTGAGGTTCAAGCCCCTGATAAATTTAAATTTAACCGTTAAATTTTACAATTTTTTTAAATCTAAGGTTTTTTGAAATTTTAATGAAGAAAATTTTAAATTCTTTAACAAAATTCGCTTATGATTTTTTCACCAAATTGCCACCAGCAAAATGATCTTTTTGACTTCTTGATTGCGCTTTAATTATATTCTACATGCGCTCACAAAAATCTCCTTTTAGAGAGCCTCGTAAACCGGCTGATTGTTTTATTATATGTACAATTTATACAGATGAAGAAAATCGTTTAATGGCATTTGCAGAACCAAAAAAAAATAAAATATTTTAAACGTGTTGGAATGTAATCTGAAAAGAGAGCGAAATTTTCCCACTGTCGAGGGGTAATTTAGTGTGCCTTCGCATTTTGTTTTATTGGGGCGAGAGATGGTAATCGTGCAATTTAAAAATGCAGATTCGCTAATCGAGCAAATCACATGTGCGTCGTTCCCATGAAAAATCTCGAGAGCAATTTTTTATAACGACTCAAATGTCAGTCAGTGATGCATCATTAAAATTCTTTAAATCGGTGCTATATGACAAATGATCACTTCTATAGCACCTATTGTGTGTCCACCTTCCATTGTATTTAAATTCTGGAATGTGTTGGAATAACAATGATAACAAATAATTTTCATTCTTTCTCTTCTTTTTTTCGGTAACTGTGCGATCATCATAAATTTCTCGAGTTGACTTTGAGTACCCGTCCCCACATATTGAGCGGAATTTCTTAGAAAATCTACAAAAGGATCATCCCTCTCCTGAAATGAAGCAGCGTAGAGAAAGGTCATGCAATGCTGCGCATATAGAATCGATTTTATGCGGGATCCTTTTATTAAATTTTCCTTTCTCTTTTCCACAGTTATTATATATTGAAAAAAAGACATAAAACATCTTCTTTTCTTTTTTATTTCTGAACAAATAAAAAAGCCTTCGCCTACACACGCAATACCGATCATAAAAGGAATCCTTTTTGATATCCACGGCAGATTATAAAAATATTATGTGATGAAGTGGGGGCAAATCATCATCATCGTGAAGGTCCAAGTAAAAAATCGTCCATATGCTCACATTTCATAGAAAATTCATTTATTGCCTGCAGAAGAATTATTCTCGATTGTTTTCTCTTTCATTCTAAACCATGAGTTATGATTATACGGTTAATATCATGAAATTGCCATAAGAGTCTGAGTGATGCACTCGAGAGAATTTTTTTCATAGTTATTTTAGTAGATTTTATTTTATTTTTAAAAATTACTTTAAATTTTAAATTTCTATTTTTTTAAAGTTAAAAAATAAAATTTCTCTCAGTGTATCGCGTCTCAAAAAAATAACTTAAAATTTTTAATGTTTCTATCTTGATCCCTTTTTCTCTAAGCTGTCAGATTTTCACCCAAAAAATTTTTGGTCTCGAGTGAAGAGAGGAGAAAAAATTATTTGATTGTTTATTGTTGAACAGGCGGTTAATGAAGGTTTGAAGGAAAGATGCACGCAAAAAGTCATAAATGTGCTTTATCGCTCAACAGAGGATCATAAAATGTGCACATCGTGTGCTCGACTTGATGATTCATGGAACATCATCACCAAACAAAAAGGAGAGAGAGAAAAAAGAGTCGAAGTTAATGTTATTAATTTACAAGGAGTCAAAGGGTGATCCGAATCTCCGCAAAAGCCATGTCTAATGAAGTTCAAATGGAGATCATAATTTTTGTGTCCGACAATATTCTCATTCACCACTCTTTTTTTCTGGGTCTTTATGGATATTTTGTTTGTGCGCTGTAACCGCAAGCGATGTTCATTTTTAATAAATTTAATTTTTTCGGTGAGAACTTTTTTTTTTCGAGATGATTGGCTCAAAAAAAATTGCAATTCATCACTGACCATATTGTTGATGATTTTAAATGAGGTAGAAAATAGAAATTTCATGAAAACAAATACTCGCTGGCATTGATTAATCGACATTTTCAAGTTCATTAATACGCAGCAACGGCAGCCAGTCAATGATGATGATGCCTAGGTAGTCACATGCGTGCACTTACATGTTTGTCAAAAGCAATTTATCGATAGCTACGCTCGGAACGATTCACGCCGGACCATAAGTCATGTGCATGTTCAGTTATTAACATATAATTTATACACACATCTCTCGAAAAATGTTTCGCTTTTTATTTCTCGAGCGATCAAAAAATTTACATATATAGAAATTATTATATTTTTTCTTAAATAAAAAGCAGCGAGAGAGAAGAACAAGGCAATAAAAATATTCCTTTTGTTCTTAGCCTCTAGGCATTACAGTTTCAATTCAGAAGCACAGCAGGAGTTCCTTAAGCACAAGATGTGAAAGATTTTTTTTATTAGTAACAATTTCGAAATGTTCATCTCAAAAATGTGTATGATATTAAATTTTCTGTTAAATTGTGAAGGTAGAAATGAAATAAATATTAGAGGCCATTTCTATCATCAGCAGCAACAACAGCAGCGACCTGAGTTATAATAATAGTCCAAAATGGGCGGAGATGGAAGAAGTTTCATTACCTCAAAAAAAAATATCTTAAAAAGTTCTTCTCCCTCACAGGATCAACCTCATAAATTAATAATTATAGCGAAAGAAGATATGCCATAAATTTAAGAAAAAAAAACTTCTTTTTAAATAATATTCGGACTCTGAAGAAGGCATCTCTCGAAATCGCTCTATTAAAATTCTAATTTTTTATTTGAAATTGCCTTTTATTAATTTCCATAAACAGAGAGAAGAAAAATGTGCCGCATAATAAGCATTTTATAATGCCGTGAAAAGGCAGCGGGTGAAAACTTTTTGCAAATATTAAATTAATAAATTTTGTGTTAATAAAATTTGTGAAATTTTACATAAATTAATTTTAAGGGTTTTATTACAAAATTTGCATCCCTTGTCAACTCTTTCCATCTCTCTCTCTCTCACGATTTAAATTAATGATGAAAATTGACCATATATTCTTTGCTACTCTCGAACGGAAATGAAATGTCTCGCTCTCTCTCACTTCAAGCTCATTCATGCAATCGCCATGATGTGATGCAGAAATGCGAATAAATTACTATAAATCATTCCTATAACGAATTTCTATATCTCTCACCGACCGACGACGACGACTAAGATCGCAGATCAGATCTGCAGAGATTGATTTTCTATATTATAAGAACATCATGAGTGAATGTTGAATGATTTATTTATTCACTTCCAGATCGAGAGGAGAAAAAATTGCAAATTAAGTCGGATATAAAAAAAAGTTATAAAATGCCCTCGAGGTGTGGGCGTAGGTGCTTAATTTGTGCACTCCGAAATTTTTAATTGGAATTTTTCAGCAAGAGCTTCCGTTGTGTACTTGCGGCGATTTACCTAAACCCCACCTAAACCCGTGCTAATACTTAAAACACTTTTAGAGGTGGGCAATTAAAGTTTTTTTCTTGAGAGAAGGAAAAATTTAAATAAAGCTCAAATTTACGAGAGAAATAATTCTTGATAAGAAAACTTGTTCGGACGTGCCGAAGAAATTTATCATCCCATAAGAAGCTCTAAATGCTTATCTCGACCATTCACAAAATTTACACACCAAACAACACTGAGATGAGGGACCATGAAGTGGTTCAGTATGTCTTTGGAAATTCTTTTACGATATTTGACCGGAAACAAGATGATATAAAAATATAAAATATCTATATTGCCATGGCACAGCCGAAAAAAAAATTATTCTTAATGTCTTTTCCTTCTTGTTTCGAAGCCCAACTCACCATATCAGTTTCAAACAGGTATCAGGGAGGAAATTTAACACTTCAGTGCCAAAATTAATGTAGTTTAGTGTTATTGTTTTAGCTATAAGACAAACGAACAAGAATAACCCGAGAAATGCTGTTGAATTGATAAAGAGGGAATTTAAATAAATAATTTTTAGGAGGTAAAATTGAGAATGAGGTCATGTGCTAATGCACGAGTGATAAGGTGTGAAAAATGCTGATTTAAAATTTATTTTAGGCTGCAAACTTAAAACCACTCTCGATCTCTAATTTTTTTCCGCCTCTCCAAAAAGTCCATAACCACTTACAGATAAATCTATAAACACATCTCTAGCAATAACAATATTTTTCGGCTCACCGTGACTACCATGAAGATGATCTGGCACGGCTGCTTGAGATTAAAATCGACACCCAGAGTAAAAACCGAAATTTCCATATTACACACCGTGCGCTGCTTATGGGTGAATATTGTGATTAGCTCGTTGCAAGAGTAAGCTGGTTAACGCGACGGGGAGCTGATTTTTGTTTGTGTTCCCGAAAAAAAGAGACTTTATGAAATGGTTAAAAAAGCAAAAGAAGAAGTTCAGAATTCTTCAGCAGTTGTAACTCGCAACTTTGATTGATGATGTTGGAGTCGACAAGTCGTGCCTGTCGATGATCAATTCAAGCAAACCATCCGGTTAATGGGAAAATGTTATAAAGTGAAACAATGTGTTTCACATAGAGCACTGACATGGAATGTTGTTGTATATTTGAATTACTAATCATATTACTCATCAATTGGCTGCCAACCAAAGGCAAAGATTAAAATATTATACTTGGAAAGACGATGATGTGCAACAATTAAAATGGTAATGTTCCCATTAGGAACGGGCTCGATGCAGGAGAAATTAATAATTTTATGACAACGTCCTGGTGATCATTAACAAGATGAGTGCGCATAAAGTGCGAGTCTAGTCTTGCTTTTAATAAAGTGCACTGTCATCGACCTGGTCAGCATCGATGAAGTGACATGCTGAGTACATTTTGGATAATTTTACGAAAATCGGGTTCATTGTTGGCTTGAGCCCCCCGATGTTGGGATTTAAATATAAAAATCATTTTCTTTGGAATTTATATCAATTTGTTTCCTGAGAATCACCTACATGTGCAGCTGAACATTTTTTTTATTAAAGGTTACACAATAATTGTGGGTGTATAGTTTTTGAATTGAATCGTTACATCGCGTACAAGGAACTTCGATTGTTTATAAAAAAACCATGAGGTGATGATTAGTGAATGACTAATTGAGAAATAATTGATCGAGGTTTAATTTGAGGCATTATTGTCGTCTCTTTTATTTGAAATATCAGGTGTTGATGTAGTGATGAAGTGGAATTTTTTAAGCTGGAGACTCGAGGGAATTTTTCACATCGATAACTTAGTTTTTTGTTAAATTCGATTTCATGCAATTTACATTTAAGTCAAGGATTAAATATTTTTAATCCTAAGATTAAACTTAAATCTAGCGAAATGTGGATAATTTAAATCCGTATGCATTAGTTTGGCTTTTTAATAAATTATTATAAATTTAAAAAACCGCGTCAGTCCATTAAACTTTGCCACTCGAATAAATTCATTATTAAAAAAAATGTCCAAAAATTCATGCTGCAGTCTTAAAAATAAATTAAGCTATCCCGAGAATTTGACCACCAAAAAATATTTTGCAACAAAAGAATTCTTCTTTAGCTTATTCCGCCTTTACGCCCATTTAAATACCAATAACTGTTGCTCATATTTTTTCGGCATAGTTTCACATTTTTCGACCCTATTAAAATCCCATATTCAACATCATCCTCCAGACTCTGTTAAATGCTGCGTGAAATAGGTTTTCTTTCATGAGAGGCACATATGCGAGAGTATTAAGAGCACAATGCTTTACGCAAATTTTCGGAGATCATCAAGAAAATGCTAAATTATGTTTAGAATGCACTCAAACTCGAGTTGAGTTGTTAAACACCAAAATTTATTGTTCACTTCTCAACATCTCTCGCAAGTCGTCAATTGATGTGCAGAAAAAAAAATGTTTAAGGTTGTCATGTCATTATGATGCTTAAAGAATTGAGGTAGCGAGAGGAGAAAAAAATAAATCGATTTCGGTAGAAAAACATCATTAATCGTCTCCATGAGCAGCAATGGCATTGTGGAAACTGCATCAGATATCTTGATTGATTGATCGTGTAAATGTCAATGGATTGAAATCGTACAAAAAAACTATCTTAAAGTTGTAATCTAAATTATTAGTTTTGTTTAACGTTCATTTTTCAATTTGCTGCATTTTTCATCATCATCAATGAATACCGGAGGCAAAAAAATGCTTCTTTAAAATTGATTGATTTCAATGTCGGATTCATGGACTATTAATTCCTTAAGGGATTTTTTTGGCAGGTGAAAATCTGCGGAAATGAAGAATTTTTACCTACTTGACTTACGTTAATTTCGGGATCATTAGAAAGGGATCGAGTTACTCTCAACGGGAGCCGATCCTATATATCAAACTTTTTAGCAATGATCTCCAAAAAATAATTACAAGGCGCTATGTGAGCAGGTTAGTTAAGACGAGAGATTTTTATCATTAAAATTAAAACGGAAATGATTTTTTTTGTTGGTGATGAAATTCTTGAATTTAAGTCGTTTTAAGAAGCAAAAAAATTGTTGGTTCTCAAAATTAATTGAATTAAGTTTCAAAATAATGAAATTCAAAAAAGATTTGTCATTATGAACAAGTAATACATATCTTTTAAATTTTTAGGATTCGAACCACAAATTTCAAGATTTCTTGAATAAATTTTAAAACTTTTTAATTCTGATTCAAATAAAATTGAAAGAATTTCTTTAAATTACAAAATCGCCATCGCTGTCTCAAAACATTTCCAATGCATTGATTTATTGAGAATTTAATGTGCGTATGTGGATAATTTTCTTTTTTCCCCGACTCGCTCTTGGAGTCCACGAATTGCACACATAAGCCATGTTTTTAATAAATTATTATAAATTGTTTGTATGCCGCACTCGTATAATCACAAAGTGTGTGTACTTTTGAACGTCTCTTTCTTGGTATGGATCTTTTTAACGTCTTCGAACGACTTTCGCGCGCGCTCACATTTCTATTCATCCTCACCGGTCATGTTGTTATTCTTTTCGGTCGTCCCCACAATAATCGATTGGAATGCTTCATACAATATCTCTTATGTTGAGACGTAATGGACATGGCAAATGAGAAATAAGTTGATCATGTGTTTATGTCCATCTCAATGTCTTTCTCTCTCTCCTCGCGCACTCGAAAGGAGTTTAAAGTTATTGATATTTCGTTAAAGGCATTTGATTTATCACTCTTCAAGCATTTCTTTAATTTTTATGATGCGATGCGTGTTTGAGGAAATTTCTTCTTCTTACGTGTCATAACCTTTTTGGTACGAGCCGAGTCTCCTTTTGATCTTTCCTCGTCATACTGTTGAGTGGGGCAAGTCCGTGAATGATGTAACAATTAATGATGTTAAAAGATATTTTAAAAACATATTTTAATGATTTTAATGTCACATTCTTGACGAACATCCCATCACACACTTGAAAACAGAACTCGCACTGATTGGATGATCATCACATGAAAATAATCTCTAATTTGAAAGAAACTTTTATGATTTCTTCGACGAGTTCTTCAATGTCACTCTCGATTAACGTAAGAAGATTATTTTGATGGTGCTACAAATTAGCAACAATCGGTGATTGATTCATGCGGCGAGTCCAAGAGAAGCACATGCTCGATGTCGGAATAAAGTCCAATGGATCTTTTGTTGTGAGCTGTGCTCGCGCCCTACCACCACGCGATTACCACGCTCACCACAGATATTTTTATTGAAAATATCTCATGGTGAGTTGGTGGAGAGATCAAAAAAAATTCTCTTGCCGTTGCATGTCTCTCCTCAACCTAACAATTCCTTCTTTTTGCCTGATCGAATCAAATGATCGATAAATAAATATAAAGAAAAACGTATGCGTTTAAATTTAATCAAATAAACGCTAATTTATCATTTCTTTGAGTCTTTCATGTTGTGCGAGCTCCCAAATAAAGCCCTCTAGAATGTTGCTTGAAGTACATTCATAAAAATTTCTCCATTCATTAATTTCGAGCTTTTAATTGAAGATGAGTTCTTGAAATGGAACTCGACTCATCGGGGAGGCAAGAATGTGCATCCGCGTGCAACAATTTACACGAATGGATTAAAGACTCTTTTATAATGTGCGTTCGTTTGTCTGTCGAAAAGAGTTGACTACGCGGGAGTTCGCTAAAAATAAAATAAATATTGACTTTTTCTCTCTCTTTCAATGCCACAAAATTTTTTCCTGCATTTGTGAGTAGCACAATCGCTATAATCGCTTTATTAATGTCTGCTGAATGGTGGAAGTCATTGTGGGAGATTTCAGACAAAATTAAATTATTAAAGATGTTTGTGAAAAATTTAAATTTGTAAAAAAACGTTAAAATTATTAATTTACTAACAAATTTTATTTAAGAAAGAAAACATAATTTTTATTTTCATTCATTCTTGTCAAATTCTTTCAACACGAAATATCCCACCCGGGACTTAATCCTTTTGTCAAAACGAAGTGTTAATTTAATAATTTGGCTTTATTTTCTCGCCAAAAAAGCGAATAAATTGATTTCTCGTTGAAAGAGAGAAGGAAAACTCAAATGGCACCATCAGAAAGAGCTCGTAAACAAATTTAATCCGCTTTAAGATGAGAATTGTTTGTATGAGTATGTTGAGATCTCTAATGGGTCAGAAATCATCTCTCTCGCTTTTTTCTTCTTCACTTAATCTCCCATAACTGAAAAAGATCTTCTTGGCTTTATACATTTTTTGTCGCCTCTCTCTCTCGATGTGACAAAATTACCTGAAAAATAAAAAATTAAAATTTATCGTCCGAAACGTGAATGTGTGTAAACACTTGTAATGCGTTGCAAATTGATATTTATCGCAGATGATGGACTGAGCATTATTAATTACAAATGAATTATTGCACATGAAGGGGTTGACAATAAGTAAGTACTTAACATCCTGTGTGGGTTCTTCTTACTGCAGCTCACTTTGTCACTTAGCTTGTTAGCGAGAGGAAAATTTATTAATTTTTTAATAATTCGAGAAAGTAAAGTAAGTGGAGAAATAATTTATGGTTGGAATTTATCATGACTTGATTGGATTAATTTTAGCACACTTCCTTAAGTTTTTTTTAGTGTCTCATTTTCCAAGAATTAATTGCTTCATTTCCTCACATCACAATGTCACACCTGCTCGGTGTAAATTGTAGCCGTAACGAAATCAAGTAAATTATCTCACACCCTTCTTTAATTGCTCAAACAAAGAATCACGCGTTAGTCATTTTTTTACGCTTAAAATCGACACAGCAAATCTATAAAAGATTGAAAAATTTTCCACAGATATCCAAACGATTGATAAGGCAATTTTTTATTATTATTTCCTTTTCATGTCGAAAGTGATGCCGACAGCAAATAGAGAAAAAGCCATGCCGCAGCTATCTGCATTTTCTAACAATTTTTTTTATTGTTCGCATTGCCCCGAAAAGTCTATAGAAATATTTTTTCGAGATCGATAAGGAGTTGAAAAAGTTCCGAGAGTGCGATAAGGAAGATTTGTAGGAAAAAATAGTTTGAGAGTTTCTTTTATATTATAGAGAAATAAATATTTATTAATTGTTTGTGTGTTGTGAGGTGCTTTAAAAATTATTAATGGATTTCCAAGGTGAATTAACTTTAAAATTTAATAAACATTTTAATTTTTTAAATAATTTCAGTTTGAAATTTTAAATTAAATAAATATGAAAATTAAGCTAAACTTACCAACCCTTGACAATTCAACAAACTTTTTTTACCACACTCCAGAAGAAAAATCGACAAATGCCGACAAAGCGCGTCCAAATATTTATTTCCAATATCGCATGAACATTAACAAATATCACAACATTGAACTTGAAACCATCCAGAACTTTTTTTGTGCAATTTTTTTTCTAACAAGCGATACCGAAAATGTTAAATTTGATCGCGTGTCGAGAGGAAGTTTTTTCTCAACTTATCGATGATTTGCACCTATTTGTGAATGAAATTGTTTGTCTAAAACAAACTTGGGATGATGTGCCGGCAAAAGAGGCTCGGAGATAAACATCCGAGTGTAAATATTACACCAGAGCGAACTAAAATCTCTCTTCGAAGCGCATTTGCGCCCCAAATATTTATTTTCCCCGCTCAATTTCCTTCTAATTTTGTTCTCGTTCTAGAAAAAAGAGTGATGCGATAATAACAAAGACAAACAAATCGTTAGGCCTAGGAAATTTTAAAAAGGTGATTAATGGGACACAGAAAATTGCTCGAAAACTATTTAAATTAGTTTCCCTGCCCAGTTCTTGATGATTCTACGAGAAGCCAATCCGGGAGGAGAAAAAAGTTCTCATGATCTTCTTACGAGGTCGCATGCGATTAGACAAAAAAGCTCGTACACAAAAATGTTAATTTACCGTATCGAAGTCAATCATCTTTCCTGATGATGAGCATTCAAGTGAGCATCATCATCATAATCTACATGTTCATAGTAAAGTTAAGCCAAACAAAGGCATCGTGATAAATCACAATTTTTTTGGGGAGATAGAAAAAATTTCGGAATTATTTTGTATGGGAATAAGAACGGACAAGGGATGAACGAATGTCATTGAATTTTTAAAATTAATTTTTAAGTAACTAATTTTTATTTCAATAAACACAAATAAATTTAATTAAAGTGAAATTTTACAACCCTTGCATCATTTTTCTTCCCTTAAGAGTTGAGAGATCTCAAAAGGAGGTTTCCACACTCTCTCGCACATGATTCATCTAAATGTTGATGAAGGAGCATATTGATACGGTAATTTATTATCCAAATAATTATTAAAGTGAAATATAGAAGAAGAAATTCTTCGCAGACATTTGTCTACATCAAGAAAAAGAAGAAGAGTAATTTTCATAAACGGTGAGAATGGGGATTTACAATTTTTAGTTTCGTGTGTGAATAGCATAGTGGAGCAAACCACAAATAATGAAGATTTCTATTCTTCAACATAGTCGGGGATGAGTAATATTTCTATCTTTATGTGTTGTAATCTATCATCAGACACAATGGCTAATAGAGGTTGAACTGAATTAACTGAAGAATTTATTTGTTTGTGGAATTATTTTAAAAGTTCCAGTTGGAAATTTTTTAAAGTCTCTTGTGAAGTATATATATTTGTTCCATTTTCAATGTGTTTCACTTTTTATTCATAAATAATTCATTCAACGTGTTTTATTAAAAAATTATTAATTAAAGTTTCTTTCATTTTCCATGTGTTCCACTTTTTTGGAATTATAAAAAATTCCATACTGGGAAACCTTGAACGCAGATACAAAAAAAGCATTTCACATAGATTAGCTTCAAAATTATTCTCTCAATCTAAATCTATTCTACCTCAAACAAACAAATTATTCATTCACA
The DNA here is from genome assembly GCA_038502055.1 of Tanytarsus gracilentus. Classification (NCBI taxonomy): domain Eukaryota; kingdom Metazoa; phylum Arthropoda; class Insecta; order Diptera; family Chironomidae; genus Tanytarsus; species Tanytarsus gracilentus. The sequence goes on along the minus strand of JAXRKN010000044.1, from coordinate 10,706,185 downwards.
TTGTTGAGTGTCCATAAAGCACAAAAATGAGCACAATCATGAGCTCCATATAGGAAAATGGACTATTAGTAACTGCCTGAAATTTTTCTTCTCGCGCTCCCACCCGTAGATGGATCAGTAATTGAAATTTCGTGCTGTAATTCTACAGACCGAGTTTCAGCAGTGGAAAATTACAAAATCACAATTGGCCATGATTCTTTTTCATTTTCAGCTTCTAAATGGATGCCGAAGTTGCTTCATGTACAGAGCGTTCATTCTACCTCTTTTGCACGCCCCCACGAGCGCCGAGTAGTGAGCGCGAGAGAGCTTGACTTCAACATTCCATGGATATTTCTTCTCTTTCTTTTTTTCGTGGGAAATCGCCTAAGGCTTTTCGCGGTCACCATAATGTGCTGTGCTCTTTGGCTGTGCTATATGTAGTTTCTTTAAATTATGAACTGAAAAACCTGAAATATCAGCAGTTATGAGGAGTCGTGGAAAATAATAATACATCAGAACTGGTCTTCCACACTCAATTATTGTTATTAAAGTTTAGAGAATTTCGCATTTAAATGGACGCAAAAACCACTGCATGTCGTTTATGTGCATATATGGATGTGATGTGCATGAAAAATGGATGTGCAATAAAAAAAATATTATGAGAGATTGGATGAGAAATTCTTTTTTAAATTTAATAAACTTTTTTAAAGAAAACTATCTAAAAAGATTAAAAGTGGCTGTATATAATTCATTTTTAAATTTAAGGATTCGAACCTAAAATTTTAAGATTTTCGTATCTGGATTTAAATAAATGTTTCTAAAATTAAACAATATCGTACTATTTAAGCTCTAACCCGGAACAATAAAATGACCCCAAAAGCTAAAACATCTGCAGATCGATCGATCGCCAGCATTTAAACGATAATAATTCAAATCGAACCTAACACACATTTTAAGGCTGTTGATTTTATTTAAATGAGCTCCAGCAGAAAAAAGACAAAGCAGCATAAAAGGTAAAAAGAAGAGATAAAATTTATTCAACATAGTCCATGTGTTTTATGCTCGAAAATAAAATTTTTGGTAGTTCCAAGAGATTTATTAAACGATTCCAAAAAGCTCTTATGGATCAAATCATCATCGTAGGTCTTAACACGCGACTATCATCACGCTCTCTCAATCGAAAAATGGTGAAGTGATAGGTGTTTTGCGGAGGCTTTTAAATTGAGAGACTCATTCAGACAATTCATAAATTTGATGATAAGCACACTTCACGGCTCGATTCATAAATACTTGACCATGTGGGTTAACAAAATATCTCAAGTGAAAATTAAATGAACTGTAAAATAATTTTTAAAGTCAAATTTAGAGATTTACAAATTTTAAAATTTTTTGAAACATTAAATTTTTTTTTTTTCACCTTTCCGACCTACAACAATAATTCGGCATACCAAAAACAGGCAACAACAATGAATTACAACATTAACAATGAAATTTTTTTCTCGTTCATAAATTTCTCAATGAATGTAATCAAAAAATAATAAGCGAAAGATATCATGCGATGATGATCGGAGAGTGTGAGTGAAGTGAGATGTGCCATAAAGAAATTTGAAAAGCGTGTTCAAATTTATTTAATTCTAAAATATTTATTTTGTATCCAGCCAAGATATTTTCTTAAATAGTCGATGATTATTGGAATTGGTCTTGATTGATTAAAGTCGATTTCGAGCTCGCCACGAAAGAATGAAAATTATTTTTTCACACGCATCATTGCGGTGCTCACGGTCTTTTTTTGGGGAGTAATTTATGGAAGTTTATCGACTGTACAGCAAAATATTTCAAGAATTCTTTTGCAAACTCTCGTTGCTCTCGCGAAAATATTTCAACAAAAACGATAAAAATTCTTTTTCTCCTTAATGCCCAGATTGAAAAAATCCACCGACGATCTTAATTTAATTAGAGAGTGAAAGAATTTCATAGTGGGGCAGACGACCGCGAGAGAGAGAGAGATGAGCGAAAGAATGCGCGAAGGAATAAAACAAGCAAGGTGTGTCAGTTTGCGATAAGATTTTAAATCAAAAAAGGTAGAAAGAAACAAAAAAAAAGAAGAGTTAACAAGAGAGAAATGTAACTTTTAACATTTTTTAAGTGGTCTTTCTTCGTCGTCGATGAAGGTGATGCTGATGTTCTGATTCTTGTTAGCTGTTGCTGAATGTTCTTTTAAGATATGGCCGGGTTGAAAATGAATCGATGTTAAAATAGTTGTTGGAATTTGTGTTGTCTAACACCTGAAAAAATCCTCTTGAATTTAGATTTTTAAGCATTTAAATTATGGGACAAAAAAGTGAGGTGTTTTAAATTTTAAGACAGAAGAGAAGAATTTTCAACTCTCAGCATCAAAACTTTTTTTTTGATTCCCACAAAAATCACTGGAGCATAAAATTAGCGACGTCGATTGATCGTTTAATGGTCACTTGCATCAACAGCATAATTTTGCTGCACATGCGATCTTTTGTTATCTAAAATCTTCATTTCCCACGCTCTCGTTTAAGGGTTGAGTGATTTCGCGTGCTGACTAGACGTGACTTTGATTTGAGGATCGCTCTTCTGAGTGACAATGTCTAAGAATGCGAAAGAGAAAGAAAAGTTTCAATAATCGATTCCATTTTCGAGCGGAAGAGATTGATAAAGAATGCCGAAGGCGTGAAAAAAATATATTCAAGATATTCCGCTCTTATGTTTACATTAATCAAACAAATTGATCAATTTTTCCACTTTTGATAATAAAGATGTTTCACCTCAGCTCGCTTTTTGCGTCACCCACACTCGCAATTTTATATTTTTTGTGTGTGCAAACACTTGCATTATTATACGCCACACGAAAAAATAAGTCAGAGAAGAGCAAGCCGTAGAGTAATAACAATTTGCTGAACTTTATCGATAATCACACCCAGGCAGATTTATTTGCAATGCATCTCTCGTTGCTGGCTTTGGATTTATGTGCCACTTGGTGTTGCTGCATTTACCGAGATATGCTGAGAAAGATTAAAAATTTATGTGGAGAACAGAATGGAAAATGAAACATAAAATGTCTTGAAAATGAAACACTTTGAGTTTTTTTTACTTATGGCTCACACGGCGTTGAATTCTAACAACATGTTTGCAGTTGTTGAACCACACTTAGTTCAAAGTTGAGAGCCAATGCGGTAAGTAGGAATTAGTATAGATGCGGATACGAGTCTTTTTGCATGTCATATGAAGCAACATAGATCAGATGCACCAACTATAGGTAAATTATGGCGTGGAGTCATGTGTATGCGCAATATGAGAAAATGCTGAAAGGCGAATAAAAATGTGCGAAGGCGTCTCTCTCTCTTTTTTCTTTCCATACGAAATAGACCCGCTGTGATGTTGCTCTCTTGTGGCCGGAAGGCAACTTCAATTTGACCCGCAATTCGATTTCATCATGAAACATTTTTACAAAACATTCCCATTGTTAATTCTTTCCTCTTTTCCACTCTCATGCGCGACTCTTATAAAATAAGTTATTGCGATTATGCCCTTCTTCCTCTCGCGTCTCTTACGCTCACTTCTTGAGACATTATGAAAGTGAATTCCAAGCGGAAAGATTATTAATTTTTAAAAATATGATAAAATTGGGTTCGAATCATTAAAAGTTAACAAAATTTGTTTCCACTAAATGGTTCAATCTTTTTTGAAGTTTCATCCCTTGCATCAGTTTGAAACCTTTCTAAAGTTCAGAGTTTTTTTTTATAAAAAAAATAACTTATTGCCCTCCAATAAATACCCGAAAAAAAAACGAAGACCCGAGAAACTTAAAATTGCATCCAGCAGAATGAAATCAAAACATTGAAATTTTTTTTTGTGTGCGGCGCAAAGAAGAGCACGAGAAAAAATATTTATGTTGATTCTCACATACGCTGAAAAGATTTATTGGCATAAAGTGATTTCACATCACTTTCCTTAGATTTTAACAAGTGAGATAATGGCTGGAACATGTTGGGGATTAAGGTGGAAAGAAGGTTGTGTTGACAAAATTTCAATTAATTGATTTGGGTTTTAGAGTTTAACGTTTGTTTAAAATATTTTATTATATTTAAATTTTTGAACTTTGAATTTTTGTAAATTAAGAAAAAATTCTTTTAATATTTTTTGACCACTCATTTAGTAATTTTTTTCAGATTTATTCATGGTCCAAACAATTCAATTGAACTTTTTAAAAAAATTTAATCTTAGCAAAAATCAAACTTTAAAAATTGTAAAACTGCACTTTTTTCGCATCGCATCCAAGAGGAAAATAAAATGAGAAGAATTGTGCAATAAATTAAATGGTCAACATTTAAGCTTATAATACGATCTGCGTATAATATATTTGTCACCTTCTTAAGATTCCAGATTGTCTATAGAGATAAAAAGGCATTTTATAATGCCTTTTGAAAAGGAAAAGTATTTTTAGCGGAATTTTTGTGAAAATATATGGACTGAAATATTTGCCATATGTCTGTTTGCAAAATAATTAAAAACTTCGCTCTCAGCACCCTCGATTTGAATTCACTAATTTTTTTCACACATGAAAAGGCATTCTGAATATTTTTTGTGATCTCCGTTCACCGAGATTATCAGCAATGCTCGGAATGTATATATGGAATGAGAACAAGAGCAATGTGATGAGGTAACACGATACGCCGAGATGTATCACTCAGAGAGCATGTAAGCTAATAATTCAATTCAAATTAATTTATAACATTTTTAGGTGACAAGTTCAACAATGTGTGTGCGACAGCGAAGCAAGAGAGAAAAATAATTCCAATTAATTCATTTTCTTGTTTCATTCCCTTTTATCGTTTCATAGCTCAATGAGTTTTTACTAAGAATCAAATTAGAGCTCCAGAAAGCGAAAATCATCGATTACATTTTTCAACACCTTGAATGAGGTTTTTTTACCCGCACGCATGAGTGAGAAAATTCTGGGAAATAATTTCTAATAAAAATTTAATTGATTATTGTCATTGAGTTGAAGATGTTAAATGTCAAATTTTTTTTGATGAAGGAAACACATTAATTTGAACTCGTTTAATTGACATAAAATATAATTTTTAAAAAATTATTCTTGATCGTGAAGCAAAAAATAAAGATTTTATTTTAAAAATGAACAATAAAAATTTCTAACTAAATTTTTGCATCTTTATATCACCATCAGCTCACAATTTCGAGCAATAAAAATGTAAATAAATATTTTTACATCCAGAATGAATTGATATCGAGCCAAAAAAATATATAAAAGATTTGTTGAAAGAGAAGAAAGCATGCAAGTGGAAAGAAACTCGTTTTTTGGGACACACTCGCGGATTTGCATGTGTTGATCGCTCTTTTTGTGCCACGCTATGAAATAAATTTCTTAAGTACGTGTGTGCGCGTGCAAAAAATATGACTTTGAGGCAATATTATGAAGAGAAAAAAATTAATTCCAATATCTTCTTGTGAGCTTGGTTAATTTCTTTATATTTGCCATTAAAAAAGTGGATGAAAAAAATTTTAAAAAATTTTAAATCGTCAAAATAAAAATTTCAAATATTTTATATTTTTCACATTTTCAGTAGAAAATATCCATCGCTTGCGCCACAACTTCTTCATCCTCTCGAAGGTTGCGGGACTTCCACATTGCACTTAAAGTTGCACATTTATGTGCACATAAGGTTGCACATTTATGTGCTGGAATTTTGTGCACATAAAGTTGCAACTTTGACACAGCACAATTATGTGCACATTAAGTTGCATATTAAGTTGCAACTTAATGTGCTCAAAAATAAAGTTGCACATAAAGTTGCAACTTTATTTATGCTTTATTATAAATCGAATGATTTTGAGCTGCAAAACTGTTTTTATTCAACTTCAATTGAGACTTTTCTTAAATATTTCACCATTTGCCATCGATTAAGCAAAAAATAATGTTGGGTCGCTTCAGAAATTTCTTTGATTATAGCTTGAGGGAGTAAAAAAATTTAAGTTTGCTTTTAAAAATTTAAAAAAGCGCTGAAAAAATTTTCAAGAAATTTCTTTGATTTGAGCTTGAGGGAGTAAAAAATTTAAGTTTGCTTTTTAAAATTTAAAAAAGCGCTGAAAAAATGGTTGCTCAAAAAAAAGTTTAAATTTGCATCATACATAAATTTCTTTTGTGTTTTTTTTGTTTTCATCGAAAATATAATTCGAATTATTTTCATGGATGATTTCAAATAAATTTATATTTTTTTGATTTATAATAAAGCATAAATAAAGTTGCAACTTTATGTGCAACTTTATTTTTGAGCACATAAAGTTGCAACTTTATATGCAACTTAATGTGCACATAATTGTGTTGGGGTCAAAGTTGCAACTTTATGTGCACAAAATTCCAGCACATAAATGTGCAACCTTATGTGCATATAAATGTGCAACTTTAAGTGCAATGTGGAAGTCGCAGACTCCTCTCGAACACAACTCAAAGTTTCTCCCATGAAAACGCGAGCGAATAAAAACTGAAATCATTAGTCAGTGTTTGTTTATAGTTGAACACCACCAATAACAACAACAGCACCAGATAAGTCGTTAATATATTTTATTTGTGCAATAAATTGGCAAACGAGCGCGCGAGCGAGTGAGAATCATTGCGTTTATTATCACAAAACAACAAACAGATATTTATATGGTTGTAGTTTTTTTTCGCTTGCGCGCAATCTGATATGAGTAATTAAAAGCTCTTGTTGAGCATAATTTAACTTATATTATATGCATCTACAAGAAGGGAAATCACAGATGTTAACTCGCAAGAAAATTGCCAATAAAAATGAATCGAGAAGGAGAGCTCGAAAACAAGACAAGACACACGAGTAATCAGCATGCGATAAAAGCTTATTAAAATTGTATTTTCACCAAAATAAAAGTAAAAAATTTAAATAAGAATAAGAGAAATGAACATTGAAGTGGAACAAGAATTTTCTCGCACAATATCTGCAATTTTTTTTACACGCAGAGAATTTTTTTTAAATTAAATTTTTTATTAATTTTCAAAATTTAAAATTCCGTTTAATTTAATGTGTTTTAAAATTTTATGGATAGTTTTCAAATTTTTCGGTCAGTGTCACGAAGATCACTTTCCTCAGACTCCATCGTACACCGAAGAAAATTGAACGAAATCTCGGGCATGACATGGTTGACGAATAAAATTGCCCCCCGAAAAAAAAGAAGAGTTATGTTTTGGCTTTTTATGTACATCAATAAAAGAACTGTGATTTTAATGTCTTATAAGAGAGAGAGAATTTTTTCCTTCTTCTTTCGCCATGACTCGATGCCCGTGCGCTGTCTTGTAGCTCATCTCGCCATAATACATGTGTTGGTAAGAGTTTTCAACCTTTCCAAACCTCTCATTCTTCTCTCGCATCGTCGAGCGATCGACAAATGTTCTTTTCTTCTTCTTTCTGCGTTCATATAGAGCTCCAGTGTTAATCGTAGTGAGTGCCCAGGTATAACACGGCAACACAGGCACGGCATGCATGAAATTGTGTGTATAATGTAATGGAAATACAAACAAAATTATTTCTCGAGAGAGAGCGATGAGAGCACACAGAGATTTTTCTAAGCTGGTGTTGGGTTTAAGGCACACTCAGCACATCGTATAACGATTTTTATTTATTCTTTAGTATTTTTTCTTTAGTTGTTTCTTAGACTTTGTTAATAATGCGTCTTTATGCTGCTTTATCGCGCCTCGCTTCAGTCTTAATCGCACTCTTAAAGTAATTGAGAAAGTGACTCTTTTTTTGTGCATAAATTAAAAATGGAGAATTGACAGAGGTAAAAAAATTTACCTGATTTTGCACATTAAAGTGAGAGTAAAAGCCGATGACGTGCAGTAATTCAAGTGACGTGTGCAACGTGCATTAATGTGCATAAATTTAAAAATACCCCGAAAACCGTTAAAAACTTTTTCAAAAATTAAAAAACTTTTCGAACAACTTTAGTTTAGGAATTTTAAATCATAAAACGTACGTTAGAACTTTGTGAATGATTGTGATAAGCTCAAGTGATAGACAAACATCGACAACAGCCATGGAGTCTGGTGATAGTAATGATTGTGAACCTCAATCAAATAATCGAGCGGAAGAGATTGCGGCAGCTGCGGCTATGGTGCTCTCCCTTCAGAGTACGATGGTAACGAGTTTACAGCAAGCTGCAATGCTGCCCATCAACTCGCCAGCAGCAACAGCCTTGAATCTGCAAGCACTCGAGTCCTATTTCACCTTGCAACGACTTTCAAACTGCAAATCAGACGTGCTGAGAATGTCCAACAATGGACCGTTGCCATCACTTCATCATTTCAGCAGTGCCAATTCATCGCTCAATGAATTGTCAACAATTAAGACAAGTGACTTGGTCGATAGTATGGACGACGATGAAGAAATGCCGATGCTGAACGCCGATGATGGCGTTGACGAAACTGAGGGACATGGCAGCGAGGCCAATGACGATGACTTGGCGGTTGAAGCGAATTTGCCGTCGGATGATTTTTCGCTAGATAACAACTTGCCAAGTTTATTGATGAGCTCATCATTCCGTCAAAAGCTCAATCAAGAGCTGCTAACAAAGCAGACTACAGAAATGATGATGCTAAAGAACAAGGTAGAATCGACATCGAGTGCTGCGTCATCGAATGCAGCAGCGCCCGCTGTCACACAGAGACCAAAAAAGCAATTTATATGTAAATTTTGCAATCGTCAATTCACGAAATCCTACAACTTGCTCATTCACGAGCGAACACACACCGATGAGCGTCCATATTCCTGTGAAATATGTGGAAAAGCCTTTCGAAGGCAAGACCACTTGCGGGATCATAGGTAATGTATTTTCTCATTAATTATCGCTCAATATTGTACCCGTGTCCATCCTAAAATTCCACCTCATTATATTTCCTCTTTCTCTCTCTCTATCTGCCCTTCTCCCCTCATGCTTAAGCATATAATATTTAATAATTCACCATCATCCGTTGTCGACCAGAAGGCAGAACATGAAGAAGAAATAAAAAGATTCTTTCTTTTCTCTCTCAATCGCTTCGATTGCTGTTGCTGTGCGCTCAAGAACAACATCGACTTTAACACGTGTGAACATTATTGTTGTGTTTTTGTGGATTATTGTTGTAGCGAGGCATGATGAGCATTTAAAATTTGATCTTTTTTCCTCGTGATTTGAGACATTCACCTAACCCCCAAATTTCATGTCATTTTTGTATTCAATTTTACTTTAATTTACAGATATATTCACTCTAAAGAGAAACCATTTAAGTGCACTGAATGCGGTAAGGGATTCTGTCAGTCGCGTACTTTAGCCGTCCATAAAATTCTTCACATGGAGGAGTCGCCGCACAAATGTCCTGTATGCAATCGCAGCTTCAATCAACGCTCTAATCTTAAAACTCACCTCTTGACCCACACCGACATCAAACCCTACCACTGCAGTTGCGGTAAAGTCTTTCGACGCAATTGCGACCTTCGACGGCATAGTCTGACACACAATTTAGGCGGTAATAGTACATCAACAACGGCAACAACTAACAATAATAATAATAATAGCAACAAATCATCGAGATCGTTAGCATCAGCGTTAATCGGATCATCTGCAACGTCATCGACTTCAGTTAGTACGTCAGTCTCATCAAATAATAATAATAATAAATTTAATATTGATTTAATAGCAGCTGGTGAATGAGGATAGCTTGTTAAAAGAAAACACACACGTTTATCTATTAAGAATTATGACTTCCAGCCATCCCAGTGAGAAATTTCCTTAAACATTCAAAATCTAAATATGATTCATCACTGGGCGGCACATTTTATAACAAGAGAATAATAAGATTGAAGAAGTTTAAAATAAAAAATAAATAAATAAGTTAGTGCCTTTAGTAAGGCTAAATCACATGATAATGATGATGATGTGTGTGTGTGTGTGCAAATGTGATGACTTATGTTCATGTAACTTTGTTTATGTATTTTATCATGATCAGTGCACGCATAGAAATATATGAGTTAGAGCTGCATTCCTTTTCATTTATTATATTTTTTTTTTCCTTAAATCACGATAAGTGTAATAATTTGTTAGACTTGCGCACTACGAATAGTGAGAAAAAAATAAAACACATTCTTTTGATCTGATTAGACATTTGTAATGAAACCTTAAATATATCGCTTATTAACTGTTGAGTTTATTACTGCTGTGCTGTTAACTATTAGCTGTTAGCTGTCCTTCAAAATCACCAAACGCTCGCGCACAGTCGGTCATGTACATTTTTAGTACATTGGTAAGTTGAAAGGTTAGCAATTGTTTGAGGGTAAATTAAAATTGTTGCGATAAATATATTAAAAGTTGAGTCATGCTGAAATTTCTTTAATGGCAGCTAAAGTTTCACATGTTAAAATGTTCTGTGTTAAAATGAAACATGTGGAAAACGAAACACAAATAATTATTACATTTTTCGAGATTTACATCACAAATTAATCATCTTCAAGCAAAACGATAAGCTTAGCAATTAACAAGAAGCATTTCTTGCTTAACATGGTAGTAAAATAAATCAAAAATCAGCTAATTTATGTCCAGCTAAAAATCGCAAAAAAAAAGAGTTAAATTTATTTAAAACACAGACGTACATTTTCATTTTTATTGGTTTACAAATTCATAATTAATGAAAAATACGATGATCATCAATCACTGATGGGGGCATACATAAATAAATATTGAAAAAAACAAGAGTCAGCGGACAGTCGCGCGAGAAGAGGTAAAAAATATATCCATTTAACATTGAAAATCTTATTTTTGGATACGTTCACACCAAAAATTAATATTTCTCTCTCGATATCTCCAGCGAGATCTTCGAATATAACGCTGAGGATTGGAAGAGTGAGCCGTGGAAATGACAAATGACTACTGAATAATGTAAAGAAAATGTTTTAGATGAAGATACACATATTGATGATGATCATCACCCCGAAAGAAGAAAAAAATGTGTGAAGTTGAGAAAGACAGAGATTTGAATGTGACGATATTGTAAGTCGTCTGAGTGCTTAAAGTGTCTTTAATCTTTCAGCTTAAAAGAGACTTTTCCATTTATCGAAATATCTCAAGGTGCCAATCTAGCCAGATTATCGAGCCAGTCTGTGTCGGTCAGGTAATTAAAGTATTTAATTACTCCTCTATGTGCAACAACATGCTCACTGAAGTATGAAAGTGAATTTTTTCAAACAACACTTTAAGGAATGAATTCAAAACTGCAAACATGCCTTGTTCAATTTACTTTTAATATAAAATTATTATATATCATTTCATCAAGTAAATATCATTTTCATCATATACAAACACGAAAAAGAAATATCAAATTACCAAAGTTCTCTTCAAATGGCTTTAGATCGAAATTGAGTGAGAGAGAGGGAAATTGAAGAGAGAAAATTTGGAGCTTTAAATTTATGCGAAATTTATTTCTCTCTCTCGGTATCGATGAAATTAGGGTTTTATCATCAAAGGCGAATGAAGAAAATAATATATTAAAATTAAAATTCTAAAAAAAGTTGGTTCGAATCCTATAATTTAAACAATTTTAATGCTGTTATTGCTAATGAAATGTTTTTTTTGGTAGTCAATTCTAACTTTTACACATATTTTTTCCGCTAATTTGTTTTCAGTTCTCTCGCTCGCTTCACGCTTATTTAAAAGGCGATGGCTAAAAAGACGATTCTCTATAACTCTTCAGCAGTTGTCGTTCGATAAAATGTAGAATGTCTTAAGAGGCGCACCGATAACATTCGAGAGGATTACTTGTGGTAACATGAGCACACAGATGGAAGATCTTTTTTTTTCTGTTAATTGAAATTTTATGTCAATAACATTTTGTGCGCAAAAAGGTGGTCCTGATCACGTGGTTTCGTGCATGATTGATCACGTCAAACACGTGTCTACTTAAGAAGGAGATCACACACGTCAATGGTCTTTAAAAAATATCACAAAGTGTCCATCGATCCATCAAATCACACCATCGTCCATTGTTTAGCATCTCATCTCTCATTCCAAATATTTTCCTTAATGACACAATTGATGCCATGTATTTATCCTAATTTTACATTCTTAAAGAGATCTCACACACTTTATAATCCCCAGATGGATAATTTCATGCCTCATGCACTTCAAGCCTCTTTTGTGTGTGAACTTTTTTTCTAAAGCGATCAATTTTCTCTTTAAGCAGCAATAATAATTGTTGTTGTTGTTGTCGATCGACATCAATTGATCTCTTTTAGAATGTTTTCCTGGCTCTTATGCTGCTTATGGCTTTCATGGTTCAGTGAAGAGTGCAAAAAGAGGCAAAAAAATACCGAGAGAGGGCAATGACGATAATTAGGATTTTGGAATGTTGAGAGATTTTTTTTGAAGGAATTTAAGGTCATAAAAATGAGAGTTGATTTTTTTATGTTACAATTTAAAAAATGTCAAAACATATTATTTTATTTATAATTAAAGGATAAACATATTCTAAATTTTAAAAAATCAGAATTTTATATTAAAAATTTAAATTGATTCTAAATCACCGACGGAATAAAGAACGAAATTTTTCTCTCTCTTTTAAAATGTTTATGCTCAATTGAAAAATTATGCTGAAGGAGATGAAGAAAAGGGTTCGTGATTTTAATTGCCGAGACGCGGTTTTTGCGGAGAAGATAAAATTGAGTGAAATGGAAAAATTCGAATGTGAACTTATTAAATTTTATAAAAATGGTGAAAACATAAAAATTTAATTTAGAATTCGGGTTGAAAAAATTCAATTAATAATTTTAAAATATTCAATCAGTTAAATATCCTTAATTGTCATGTTAAAAGGTAAAAGTTGACAATTTTTCCCCTTTTAAAATTGCTTTTCAACTTTATACATTTACTCCTAAAACCAAATATATCACCAACGATCCTTTGGCAATCACTCAAGCCAACCACTCACTCAATAATTAAGGCACTAATAGGCCTCTTTTGAAAGAGCAAATAAATCGTATAATGTTTATTCATCTCTCTCTCTATCTTTTGACCGTTTACCGCGCACACAAGGCACTCACTCTTTTTATTATTTTTACAACATATTTTTCTCCTTCTCATAATTTTTACGACTTTAAAACAACGAAATTAACAGTTTAAAACAAGAGGAGAGATATGTTGTTGCACTGATCATAAGCGAGATGCATAACAACATGCGGCTTAAGGCGGATTTGCAAGTTGCTAATTTATGCACATTCTTTTTTTCGGTTTCGAATTTGTTTTTATTTGCGGAAAAGAGCACTCTCAAGCGGCGAGGGAATTATTTGCAGTCAACACCCACTTTTGAGACAACTTCATTTATGTTGATAGAGAATGATGACTCTACACGGGTTTTTCATGTTCTTACAAAGTGTTCCATAGATCGATCTTCAGCATCTCTCTTATGCGCATCGTCGTAGTCGTCGCGAGTGAGACCTGAAAATTGATGGTTATTGTGTCGTATATATGTAAAAGGAGCGGGAATTTACGATGAGAAATTTACATCGATCTTAACCGCAATGTTGAATAGTGTTGTTTTAATCATAAATTCCAGCAAAATACACACAGAGCATCGATTAAAGAGGCTTCAAGACAACGAATAATTGACGGAAGGTGATAATGGCACTGTTTTTGAGGGTGGTGGATTTAAGCGCAATTTTTCGAAAATTTTAACGTATTTTTCAACATTTGAAATATTCATTTTTAATTTTTTGATATTTTGCAACTAATTTTCGTTAAAATCTTTGCTAATAAGAGAGAAAGAGATCTGTGAGCATAAAACAAATTGCAGCAATGTTAATGCGTAGGTGTTCAATCGAGTGCTCGCGGGGCAATTTGAACAATTCAGAAAGACGAGATAATATGAGAATTTATTCCTCCCTTCAACCCGAGAGATCTTTTGCATTCGAATAAAATTTATTTGAATCGGAAGTTTGTCTTTCATGTGAAATTAATCGTGATACAGTCGATTATGTGAGCGTTAGCATATTGAGTACAAAAATTAAAAAATTTAATTAATTTTTAAAATCCGAAGTGCTTAAAAACTCTGAAATTTTGTAAAAAAATCTTTTAAACTTTTTAGAGTGTCGCATGAAAGCCAAAAACTTCATGCTGTCGAGATCATTTAACCTCTTTGAAAATTATTCTTAATCATCATCAATGTTGTTACATCATAACAAAAACGTTAGGGTTCAAAATATTTAACCGCATTTTAAAGTTTACCCTGCAATTATATCATCAAAACTCGGAGCGAGAGAGAGTGAAGCCTCACTTAATTATAAGGATTGAATGATGAATTTAAAAAGAAAACTGTATCACTGTAAACGCCCCTGGCACTCACGAGAAATTCTCAGACTGCAGGCATTCTTCACTCGTAAAAATAAAAGTTTAAATGAATTTATTAGTCTCGATTTTATTATTGACAAGACCCATCCCCATATCCACAAACAATATCAAACATATGTGCGGTTTTTAATGTGTAAATTGACGTTATGAAATCATCATTCGGTACACACTCAACAATAATGATCGGTTATAAAAATCGCAAACATGGTGATTGAATTTTAAAGCAAAATAATTATAATGCGGTGAAATGAGAGAAAATTTTAGAAAAGTTCAATAGAGATGTCAAAAAATTGAACTGAAAGTTTTTGAAAATTGTTTTTGATATTTTTTTAAGTCAAATTTTAAAAAAAATTAAAAATATAAAAATAAATTCATTATTAAACATTATTTCATTTTTTTTAAATTTAGGATTCTCTTAGGAACCTCTTTTTATTTTCATTTTGAATTCAACTTCACAAATATTTTTAGTGATTCTTGCCATTCGATATCAGCCAATAAAACATCTAAAGAGCAAATAGCGACGGTCTCGATGAATCGTGAATCATTCCGCCAACAACAATATGGGTGAGAGAGAGAGAGAGCAAAACAGCCCATTATCGACATTACATTATGAAAATAAAATCATTACATATCATAAATGATGTTCAATTTTTGTTGTGCTCACAAAAAACAGGTTTAAATTGATTTACGTTCAATTAAAGTCACGGTTTTTCAGTCGGTGACTGTTGCAACTTCTCTGTACGTCGTTGATGTTCCATACGCAATTTTCTCAGTCGCTCGTGTGCGATAAGGGAAAAAGAAATGTATGAATGCGAAATGATATTGAAGAAATGATTTATTTCCTCTTGTGGATTTCATTCGCTCTTCTTTTATGAATATGAAAACTGTCCGAGTCGAGCTGGTAATATTGCAATTGTGCTCTCTCTCTCGCGAATATATTTAAGTTTCATTTTTATTGCACCGAGGCACTTATGTGTGTAGTCACAGGGCACAATATTGTGCGAAAAATGCAAGTATGGTGGTCTGCAGTGACTTTGTCTTCTTCTTTATATCATCACTAATTTTAATTAAGAAAATTTTTGCACTAAAAAATTCATTCTTCACTTTTTTTGCATCATCGATCGCATGAGAACTGATTGATGACGATGACATTTAACACCGCCAAGCTAAATTCTCGAAGTGGCAAAATTTTATTTTCTAAATTTATGTTTTCAATTGAATTTCAACAATAAAACCTTTTATCATAAACCTCAATGCGCATTCAATCAGAAGGTGGAAAATTTATGATGAAAAAATCATTAAATCATCGACAAGATAAATCTCGCAATGAATGTAAATATTTTAACTAAATCTTCTCACGATTTGAACTAATCATGCGGCTGCATTGTGAACATCTGTGGAGAAAAAACATAATATTACAACAATTTAGGAGTTGATTAAAATCAATTGCGATGAAAAAATTAATTTAAATTCCCATGTGATGATCAGCGCGCGCACTGGCGAACGAGCGACCTCACATCGAGTAATTTTAATAATCCATCAAGAGATTTAAGGCTTTGAAGAAGATGAGAGAAGTAAAAAAATGTATATCAATAATATATTATGGCTTTATTGCTTATTATTGTCATTTTCCTTCTTCTTGTTTTGAATAATTAATTATGCAATTCGCTTCATCGTCGTTTGGATTTCGTATGCGTGTGTGAGCTTGCGCATCACAGAGGAATGAATTTATTGCTGCTAATTAATCACAACTGTTGTGATGCGATGAATATAAATAAAGAATAAATAAGTAAGGAAGTTTGTGCAAGGAATGTAACGAAAGGATTTTTAATTAACTATTTGATTAAAATTACACTGAGGATTAAAAAAAATTAATCTGAGATTAAATTTAAATCCCTCATTTTTACAGTTTTATTCAACGTCACCAATTTTGCAAACGTACCCTAAGGTCATCAACAGTTGCCTCATAAACTTCTCTTTTTTCGCTTTGTGCCAAATGAGTCACTTTATGTTCGATGATTGTCTTTGAAATTTTGCAATAATTTATAGAGAAAAATGATGATGCGCGAATTCGTTGCTGAGATAAAATCAAAAGACTTAAACGCATGGATTGAATAGCTGCAAATTTCTAAAATCTTTAATTTACCCAACACATAGCTTTAAAATAATAAATGAAGAGATAAAGGAAAAAATAATCTTTAGCGTCAACAAACAATGGCCAATCGATACTGTCACAGCATACAGAATTGATGAGATTGACAGAGAGACAAATAAAAGAAAGACAAAGAAACATCCAATTTCAACAACTTCCTATCCACACCTTTTCCTCCTTTTTTCTCTCTCTCTCTCGGCTGACTTAATTTATTTATTTTGATTTAACATAAAATCCATTCAAGTGCGTCACTTTAGGTCATTTCGAGTTGACCATAGGAGAAAATTTAAAATTCAAATTCATGTTCGGTGTTGGACATTAAAATTTCGGATTTTATTTGTTGTTCTAACAGTTCTGGAAGAGAGATAATGACTTTCGGAGGGGATTGATGGTCGGTGGACAGACGACAAACAGGAAGAAGGCATCATAAAACACACACGATGACTCTTTTCTCTTCTCTCATTTTTTTCGGTTGATGCTAAACAATTGTAAATATTTGACACCTCTAAAAAGTTGACATAAACCAATCTCTTATGAGAGTCAACTAATTTTTCAACTTAAGCATCATTATCGACGTCAATCGGAACAAATAGAGGTTGACATGCAATTTTTCCATTTAAAAATGAGCCGAGACGATTGTAGTCGTGATTATTGACTTCCGCTAGATCCGTGTGATGATGACAAACTGGCGCTTCGAGAGAAGAACAAAAAATAAATGTTTGCAAAATCTTTTTTAAGGAGTGATTTCAAAAAAATGTCACTGATTAATTAAAAAATTTAAGCAAACATTAGCAATTTATTTTTAAATTTTAGGATTTGAACCTTGAATTTTTTTGTTTGAATTTATTTTTAATTTTTAGTGTACGTAATTTTCAAATGATCCTCCAATATAAGATGAAAAATTATTGCTGCATTCAATAATGCGCCCACATCAATTTCTTTAGCGACGTCGACAAAAAACTCTCGCTGCAAAATATCCTGAACGCTCTCGATGTTGCATATTATGATGATCGCTTTTGATTATGTCCAGCGCACAAATAAATAAAACTCTCAGCGAAGCGCATTTCGCAAAATAAAAGAGAGTCGTCGACAGTACAAAACGAAAAACATGTTAAACTTTTTAGATTAAGTTGATATTATATTGCACCGAGAAGGTTTGTGAAAGAATGTTTAATTTCCCTTTTTTTTATTCCTTTCTTCTTTTTTAACTCAAGCCTTTACATTCACCTTAAATACATATAAAATGTTTGTACACTCTTTTCGGTCCACAAAAAAAGGAGAGCGACATTATCATTCATCTGATACATTTTCATACTAATGTCGGAGAGAAAGATTTATATTTACTCATGAAATTAGATGTGAATTTCGCTTCGGCATAACATTATAAGAAAAAGTCCTTTGGAGGATGAACAAACAATTTGTTATCAACGTCGTTTCCTTGAATGAGTATAAAATGGAGGCGATTTTATTCAAAGAATGAGAAAATTTGTTAAATATTAGAAAATTATCGGAATTTTATGGAAAATGAAACATAAATTGAACAATAAGGAATTTGAATTTTTTAAATACGTTAAATATTTAATTAATTTATATGTTAAGAACCTAATCAAAAAAACATTTTATAAAAATTAATTTGGATTAATTCTCACCTCATCACTCTTCTCTCCGCATAAGAAGGACCCACATCGAAGTGTGTGACTGATTAACATAGCTGTCAATACAGAATTACAGCGACACAACAAATGACAACAACAACGATGACTTGAAGACATAACAACATAAAATCTCTCTCCGCGCTATGTCCATAATTAAATTAATTTTTCACACTTAAACAATTCCATTAAGATGATTTCCATTTCCCACGAGAGAGTTAGAGAGCATAATTCGGTTTTATTGACCATTCCTTTTTTGAAGCGAAAAGAAGACAAGCGATTGTGATGATCACGATGATGCGATGTTAGAAGATGTTCCAAAATAAAAAAAGTGTTTAAAAGAGAGAAGAAATAAAGGCTTAAGATCGTATCTCGAAGAAGAAAAGCGTATACACACTCTCATTTTCGGACTTTTAACAATTTAATCAAAATATTTTATTTTTATTTTGTCAACCGCGCGACAAAAAATCAATTTGACTCTATCAATTTGACACATGAGAATGTGTATATAATAAAATAACATATTGACGGCTACATTCGAAGAGAGAGAAAGGAATTTTCTAGCGTTTTATTTCGAGGAGGTTTATTAGGACCACCGAGAGTGAGATGGTCCACTCGTGTTTATTAGTATGCAGATCACACTCTCTCTCTTAATTTAGTAGTTTCAAGATCAAATTTCCAAAACTAACGAAATTTCTTCCCGTTAAGTTCTTCGCCTTTAATCAATTATAGAAGCCGTTAAGAATCAATTTTGCACTGCCAAAATATACATGTAGCAATCATTAACGTTTCTATTATAATCAACACGAACAAGGGGTATAGAAAAAGAAGCGATTAAAGTGATTAACTTAAGCGCGGCTATTTTTTTAAATTATTTAAGAATTTTTCACTTAATAGCACGTGCTAAATTTTAGATTATTTCTTGATCATAAAAGAAATTCTTCATTCAAATGAATAAATTGTTTGATGACATTTCTCTTAATACGACAACAATGTATCATCAAATGATTCTAGATTATCGTTACATTATACACCGCGAGATGAGAATGGGGAAATAAAAGAAGAACAAACAACTTCGCTTTATGGTCAATTTCAATAAAGCTCGAAGAAAGAGAGAGAAAAAAATTCCTTGTTAACAACACACAAAATTCCATTTAATAACCAAAATGAATAGTGTCGAATTATTATTTGACAATATAAATTTATAATAATCTC
Organism: Tanytarsus gracilentus; assembly: GCA_038502055.1. Classification (NCBI taxonomy): domain Eukaryota; kingdom Metazoa; phylum Arthropoda; class Insecta; order Diptera; family Chironomidae; genus Tanytarsus; species Tanytarsus gracilentus. Next base: position 10,686,754 of record JAXRKN010000044.1, on the reverse strand, counting down.
CCTTTTATAATGCCTCGTTTCTTCTTCTTTATTTATCTTGAAAGCTAAAGAGTTGAAGAAAAATTGAGTGTTGAATGCTTCTCATATGATTTAAAAGACTTTTGTGACATTAAATAATTAATTTGTTGGTAATAATTTTAAAATATATTTAAAAATTTGAGTGAAGTTTTTGGTTAATTGGTTCGAATTCCTATAAAAGTAATTTATGAAAAAATTATTTGTATCAGTATTTTCTTCCTCAAAAACTTTTACAATTTTGTATCGATTTCACTTACACACATCGCTTATCATAACTGTTTGCAATTTTCATTTTTAGCGAAATAATTTTTTGCTCAACTCAACAAAAGAATGTCGAGAGCGAGATATCAAATTACCAACAACCTCACCAGGCCGATGGTATGGTATGTATGTGGCGAGTGAAATTAATGTTAATATCTCGCGAGATATGACGTAAGTGTCCACGGTGGCTTTTTTTATCGAAAATATGGAGATATATACGATCACAAATTAATTATTTCCTGACATTTAGGATTTCGTCAGCGACCGACTATAAATATCTCAATCGGTGAGTGCCTCATTAACACCTGTATAGACTCTCATTTCGCATTCCAACCCATAGAATTTCTTTCGAGACGAGATAAGGATCTTTACAGCACATTTTGATGACTTTCAAATGTGTCTCTCTCGCTTTTGCTGGCTGTTGCTTGATTATCGTTCGAGAGACTCTTTTTTTTATTGAACTTGAAAGTGCTGCTGGGACATTAAAGACATTGATTATGATCGTAAAAAGATATTTTTATGAAAATTGTAATTCAAAAATGAATAAAAGAAGTGCAGAAGTAATTGGATGGAATGTGATGCTTATTATATTGTGGGAGCGACACCTAAAATTGCAATTTGCATGTTGTGAGAAGTTAATTGTTGAATGTCTGCTTATAATTAGAGAAAATAAAAATTAATTATTTTGGATTCCAATGTCCAATCTAAATTCAAATAAAATTTAATTCAACGACTTTCTAATTTAAACTAAAAATAAACAGAAATAAAAACAGTAAGAATCCACACAAATATTCCTCAATAATTTATGTGCAAATCTTTATAATCTTCTTACGGTGCACACCATGCAGTGTTTTCATTTTTGACGTCACCTATCACTACAGAGTGAGAGAGAGAGAAGAGATAAAAGGTAAGAGATGTGACAAAGGGAAGCAGCATATGAGGGCGTTAATACATAAATAGAAATTCTTAGTCCAAAGTAATTTTTACCTACAACATCGATTCTGAGACACTTTTGGTGGTCGCACAGTAAGAATGCTCGTAATTATGTCCCTTTTTCTTCCTTTAATTATCTCATAGAGGATGTGTATTACATCAATTGTGATGTCCATAGAAAATCGAATGTTTACAAAATATTTTGTAAGATAAATTTTTCATGTGAAATCTATTGACAGGAAATTTCTTAGGCATTATGTTCCTTAAATTGTAATCTTGACAGTTTTTTTTTGCAAACACGGCAGTTAAAGATGATCCTTGACTTTTCTCTTGTAATCCAAGCTCGCACATGACACACCTACTGTGCGTAAGGACAGTCCAAAATCGTAATCGGATGTCCTTCTAATCTGCATCTTAAGGAATTTTTTAATTGAATTTCCTTCTTAGAATCCTTGAAGATTTTTTTCTTCTCTTTTCTTATTTTCTAGAATCAACTCATAGCACACACGCAAGATAGAGTCCAGCCAGCATGGGGTTCATTCTAGAAGTTCCCGAGTTGTTGATGAGGGGAGAGAATGAGAGAAAATTAGCGGCAAAATAGAAAGATATCAATTTGGCTGTTTTCGGGTTGAGGAGAGAAAAATTTGCGAGGGATAGAAACTTAAAAATTTTAATTATCTTTAAATTAAATTTAAAATTCAAATGAAAATATTTTTAACTATTGTCCAACCCTAGCGAATCTAAAAATTATGAAATATGTGACTACTTTAGAAATAATGACGATGCTGATATGAATCAAAAAGATATTTTTAATTGTTAGTTTCGATTTTTAATTTATGGACTTCACGAATGGATTTGTTTTCATCTCCACACCATTTGCCGACACACGGAGCAGTCGAGAGTGAGAGAGAGCAGCCAAAATTGGGCAATAGACATCTTCTTGGGACTTCTCTTATAAACAATGTGTCTTGTTGTGTTTAAACTTTGGCGCTAATATTGGAATAAGTGAATGCTAGCGGGTTCTTCTTCTCGTATGCGCACCTCCATGGGGGTCAAATTAGTTGATGATTTTATTTTGAATATTTTAAGCATTAGTGAGCTTCAGTTGTTGGTTTTAATTTCTCTCTCTCTCTCGTGTGTTTCTTTAGAAAATTGGTGATTATTAATAATCTTTTATTCGGTGAATATCAAAAAGGTCCTCCAGCCAATTATTATGAGTAGTCTCCAAACGTGCGCTCATAAACATGCGAGATGAGAATGAAATATAAAAATAATGAACGTGTGACTTCCAATCTCTAAACGATCATCATGATGATTGAGATAAGTGGCCGATGATCAACTTTGTGGTGATTATGAAAAATTAGTCGAGCTAGCAGAAATTTAGCTGCGAGTTGAGAATGCAAATTTTATTATTATTTTGAAATAATTTTTCAAACTATTTTTTGATATTTTTAAATTAAATCGCTAGAAATTTTCGAGAAAAGTGAAACATCAAAGATAATAAGCGTAATAGTTTCTCTAAAATTTATTTCACAGTGTGAAAGGCTTCGAACTGAAAATTAAATAAACCACCGAACGAATAATCACCATAAAAAAATGGAAAATGATCAAGCCGGTCGCATGGTCGCTCCATAAAATTATTTGTGATGAGCCCTCCGAAAGCAAAAGACTCTTGCTGGTGGGGAGTCAAGAAGATATTTTACATATAAATTTTTTTGGTCATCTCGCGGCGCAGTCACAGATAAAAAGGCAGCAAACATAACGAGACACAAAACGGAGAATATTTGCCTTTATTTGGAGAAAGAATCAATAATATTAAAAAATATATTTTTATTGATTCGGATAATGTGTTACTACCAGAAGGCTTCTTCGAAAATGAAAAAAAAAATGTTTCAAAACCCACACGTGGGTGTTGCCGTGTAACCCACTTGTAACAGATCAGTATTGGAAATGTAACTTGGGGAAGTCCTATGAAGAAGCCTTGGAGAAGCCAAAAGGGAGCCTAGAAAATATTCATTATTACTTTTTTTTTTCCAAATATTTATTTATTTTCGGGAATTAATTCAATAAAAAGAAAACGTGATTTTTGAAATAGCTTTCAGTTCCCACTGTGTTTCATTTTCCACCATGTTCCATTTTTCACTATGTTCCATTTTCTATTGTGTACCATTTTCCACTGTGTTCCATTTTCCACTATGTTCCATTTTCCACTGTGTTCCATTTTCCACTGTGTTTCATTTTCCATTATGTTCCATTTCCCACTATGTTTCATTTTCACCATGTTCCATTTTCCACTATGTTTCATTTTCCACTATGTTCCATTTTCCACTGTGTTCCATTTTCCACTGTGTTTCATTTTCCACAGTGTTTCTTTTTCAGATCCATGCCAATCGATTCCTGGTCAAATTCCGAGTTCAACGAGGTACATGAAGCCATACTTTTAAAAAATACATTATGGCATTCCTTACACTCCTGGCCGGCCGTGACGGTCATTCTTCAAAAATCATCAATGCTAATCAATTCCTGATGCAATTACGAGTTCAACGAGGTACATGAAGTCATACTTTTAAAAAATGTACATTAGGGGCACTACTGGCCGGCCGTGATGGACATTGGTGGCACTCTTGGATGGCCATGATAGACATACATCAAATATCATCAATCCTTTCATTCCTATACAAATACGAGTTCAACGACAACATGAAGCCAATAACAGGAAATTTGTAAAAATGGCATTAGGCTGTCCATCACGACCTGTGGTCATGACCCTCATAATTCCAAAATGGCCGAATCAAATTCATAGACCTACCATTTGCGAAAACAGAATCTTAGCATCTAGAGCGAGTCTCAAGGAACAGCAGACAGACAGACAGACAGAAACAGACGGAGGAAAAGCGCAAAAGTGAAAATTGTACACTAAAAAGATTTCTCTTAACTTTATGGAGAGAGAAATATTTCATAATATTATTAGATATTCAGGGAGATTAAAATCAACAGATAAGGATCATCCTTTTTATTTGAGGGCATAAATTAAATTTATTTAAAAATATTGCTCGATTTCTTTTGTGAAATGCCGAAAATTTTGTGATTGCATAAATCAGTAAAAATTAATATTTACAGTTTAGGTTAAAATAAAAGCTAAATTTTGAATAAAAAATAGAAAACCAAACTGATAAATAATTATTTACTTTTAATAAGTTAAGGATTCGAAGCTTTAATTTTTATTTTGTGATGTAATATAAATTAATCACCACCTGAGTTGTAACTCTTTGAAATTTCTTTCTATTAGAAAAATGTTACAACATGTTGACCATAAGTGCAATATGTAAGTGATGATCACAACACATTTTTTTGTATAAGAAAGAAAAATATTTTTTTAATGTTATTCAAATCAAATTATGGATTTAACAAGCCATTGGTATTGTTGCGTGTATCGAATTGTCGGCACTCACTTTCATATCATTGATGGCAACCACTTATGCTAAGCACACTTGAGCTCTCACAATGGTGCTCACAATTTATTATTGAGCTATGATACTCGTCAAGAGTGACTCTTCACTCCTCCGATCGATTTCGAAACATTAGGTTACCATGTGGTATTTTTTGGACAAACAATTCCCTCTCACATGTGTGTGTCTTCCCTTTGTTAACTCGATTAATCGATATGAAAATGAATAAATCATCATCATTTTGATTACTGAAGGTACACAATGCCGATCAGACAGGCAGGTGAGTCCAAGAATGTGTGTACAATCACAAGTCAGTCTCATATTGATCAATTGTTCGTCGAGAATCATTCTTCAGGGTCGGCTCAATTCAAAAAATCCGCTTTCATTCATAGACAGAAAATTCTTTGAATTTTTATAAAACGATCAATGAGATTTCGATATGAACCGTGGCTGAAGCATACACATAAAGTGGGATGGAACAAGAAGAAAAATGGCTAATAAATTTACTTTGGAATTTTTAATGAAAAGTAAAATTAAATTGTGATTTCAAAAATAATTTTCTGTCATCTTTTTTGATAAACACCTCCAAAAATTATCATCACAATGTCCCTCAACTCTTCTAAGTTTCAAGAGCAAAATTCCTTCTTATTATTCGCTCTCATATCAAGATGATGATGATGATGATGATCAACATTAAACGTTTCGACATCATCTCATTGAGATCTCTTTGTCCATTTCCCGAAGAAGAAGAAGAAAAATTTGTGTGTGCGTGAGAGAAGAAAGGCGAACAAAGTTCGTGTATTGCTCACATGTCAAATTAATTAAGTGAATAATAAATTATTGATGAGAGCGATTTTTCAACTATTTAACATCGATGCCTTTTGAAATTGGGCTCTTTCATGGGGCCGATGGGAACACAACACACTTTTTATCACTCATTCCATATCGACACATTTCAAATATTTTCTAATTCGATTATTTAACAAGGAATTCCTCTCATGAGCTTTTTGTTCTTGTTCATGCAGCTCATGCGCTCTTTATTTGGTCGATTCATGCTGTTTGTTTTGTCAAGAGGCTTTCATCGAATCATCATCGGGCGAGCGAGCTCATGGGAAGCTTTCAAGTGATTTCTCTTTACGCCGCGCTTTGTTTAGAAGCAATTCGTAATCTATCGAACGAGATCATGAGAAATAATTTTTTTTCTCAACCACACGGACATGACTTTGCAGCAATATGGACTTCTGAGCATGAGAAAAAGAGAAATCCAGGCTGAAATTAGTATGCACTGCAAAATTCACATTTGTCACCTGCGCTAATGATTCACGTACGCGGCTACTCATATTTAGAATGAATGTGATCAGATTGTGAATGTGAAATGTGAGATTGTGACTGGATGAGGTGAGAACGTGAAGGACTTCTGGACTTTAAAAAAGTGCAGATGACTAAAAATAAAAAAAAAGTTGAACTTGATTGCGTGATTTAAAATTTATTGACTCGATAAAAATTTCAATATTTTATTTATAAATTTTTTTTAATAACGAAACCTCATAAACGCAACGATGCCTCGAGACATTTTTCATAGGAAATTAAAGAGTCAGACTTGAGGGCCAGCATAGAGTAGCAGCAGCTTCATCTTTCTTTTCGCATCAAAACATGAAACTTCCAAGAAATGTAATAATCATTTGATCTTCTTTCTCTCCTCACATCTAATTCACTCGACGGCAGCAAAAGTCATGTGAAGCGTTTTATAAGAGAAAATTTTTTGGGTAAAACGAGGGTTCAACTAGCCTCTTTAATGATAATTATAGGGAAGAACTTTAAGTCATGATATTAATTTATGTATTTTCATATTTCTCGATATTCCACCATATTTCACTCGCACGTCAGCTACACTTAATGAGTCTCGCGAGAGAGTTATTCACCTGAATAAATAGATACCGGTAACCTCGACATACAACACAACTTTTTCTCTCACATCCTCGCCACATCAACATCGCAAGAGATGTATCCGGAGGGCAAAGAAGCGGAGCAACTCGATGAGAATTTAGTAATTTAGCAATTTTGAGCTCCGAAAATGATATCGGAATTATGTGTCACAGCGGGGATGCTTTTCACAAATCTCGAAATGTGGAAGAAACTTTTTAGCGAGTTCTCTTGAAGAATTCTTTATGGTTGAGCGCAAACTTTTTTGTGTCTCTCTTATTTTTCGCTAATGCATGGCTTGATGTGCATTTTAGGTTGTTTGAGATAAATTTGAGGTTCATATGCTAAGAAAAAAATTTGTGCTGTGGCACTTTTATAATTTTAATTTTTTTTACACTAATGTCAATCCCAACTTACCTTCTCCCTTCGAAATGTGAGATCCTAAAAACTCTTCTTTATCAATGCAATTCTCGTGGATTTTTATTGCAAATAAATTTTTTTTTTGTAAATGGCTCTTCCTGACATTTTTAATTTTTCTTCTCCTTCCTAATGCACATTTGCATGCATTCTTCATCATTTTCAATTACCGAAAAAATAAATATTTTTCACGGGAATTTCGTCGGTGGATGGCAATGAGGAGGAAGTTGAAACAGTATGTAGCATTGATTTGCGAATGGGTTCAACAAATTCTGCTGAAAAAGGAGTTCATTCAAAAAAATAATATTTTTATGCTCATTTATGAATGAAAACACGTTTCTTACTCTTTTTCATATATTTTTATTTGTTTCGCTCTCTATATGCATATTATCAGAAAAAAATATAAAACGAGAATATAAAACTATTGGAGAAGAATTCTATAGTGTATTCATATATTTTTTATAAATTAATGAAATTTGATGCAAAAATACACAAAAAGAGAGATATTTTTTATGAGGTCGTGTGGAGGTAAATTTTGAGATGGCAATAAATCAATGTTAAAGAATTTTAACGGATTTTTTGGATTTAAATTGCTGTACCTGAAGTTTAATTACCTCTACACAATGAATTAAGCGAGTTTTAAAAATTCTTAATTCCCCCATTTTTGATTATCATTTTGCCGAAAGATCAATTGCCAATTTTATTTTCACAATACTTTTTTTATTTAATTTTTAAATCTTAAGTAAAATTGATTAAATACGACTAGATCTATTCTAAGCACGGCTTAAATTTAATAGTCGTTTTTTACTACCATTAATTTTTTTTCTTTAATTTTTTTTATCTTTTCATCAACTTATGTAACTACACATGAATTTTATTATTATAAAAAAAAGACACAAAAATGCAAATTGTATTTTAAAGATAGAGTTTCCAGCATAAATATCATGTCAAGTATGTTCGTGTTTTTAAAGAGAGACAAATTATGATGTTAAAAAAAGCTTCTCGGAAATTTAAATTTGCAAGAGTTTTTTTCGACTTTTTTTTTATCAGATCTGAAAGATCAAAAAGTATGAACTTAATTGTTCTTTCAACAAATTCCATCCTTCATCCTCGTATATCATTTTAATTGTCTCGCATGGTGGAGACCTTAACCTCTCTTCTGGGCTGCCTGATGATGAAGTCATTGCAAAAATTCCAAATTTTTCTTCGTCTGATGTAAAACTTTTTGGAGCGCCGTTCTGGATGAAATTTGAATCTCTAATGGACATGAGATATCGGTGAAAATTATCACATAGTAGGCGAGGTTTCTTTAAATATATTGTGCGTGGATGGAAATAAAAACTGAAGCTTTTCGTCTTCTGTTCTTCAAATTCATTTGCATATTTTATAATGTTTTATCGAACAGAAAAAGTAATAAGTTTTTTATTGTTCCTAAATAAACCACCATCAACGTGTGTCTCTTTCCGATTTTTGGGAAAGGTGAAGGGACAATTCGTGAATGGTGTTAAAGTGAATTTAATTATTTTTTGATTGATAAATCCGACGATTAAAATTTAATCTAAGCTTAAACTAATTTTAAGTTTAATCCTAGATTAAAAGTTTTATTTTTCAAGATCAACTCAAAGCTAAATTACTTCATTTGTCTGATTTTTCACCATAACGTGTCATCACTCCCAAACGATCGTCCTCATAATAACTTTAGGGGCGGACGACTAGTATATAATTTTATAACTTATATACCCAAAAATAAAAAAAAAGAAAAAAAAAAATAAAATATAACCGAGCATTACATCTCAAAGCTAAATTACTTCATTTGTCTGATTTTTCACCATAACGTGTCATCACTCCCAAACGATCGTCCTCATAATAACTTTATCGTAATTTATTCTCGCACCACACGTTGCTTGTATATTGTATGTGTTTTTATCTTCATTTAATGTCCGTTTTCTTACATTTCGACTGCTTTTCTTCTTCTGAGAGACTCCATAAAAATTTATTCTTATGCTATCATACACACAAAAGGAGCGCATTATACACAGATATTATTAATTTAATTTGGAAGACTCACACTCATTTTCACGGGGTGCCCGTCTGTGTCTCGCTGAACCACAAAAGAGCACATCGAAAACAAAAAGCCACAAAAGAGTCGCACGCATGGAAAAGTTCCAAAAATATATATATTTTATGTGATGAAAGAGTACATTCATCACTTCCTATTCATATGCAGATGAATTGACGCTCAAAAGGCGCTCGCCAAAGAAGAAAAATTGTCTTTTTTTGTTGAAATTCAATTTTTTCAAAGTCGACTTTTGTACATCCGATCATCAGAGAGAGAGATTCAATGAAAGAGCAGCGCTTGTCTTTGTAATTTATGTCTTAACGCGAATGATGATGGCGAAAAAATGAAGGAGAGAGAGGAGAAATTCATTGAATGTGTAAACATTTCGATGCTGAGAGAGTGAAAAATATTAACAAATTAACCATAATGTCTGTTTATATTCATGAAATGTGAGCGAAGGAAAGAAAGAACGTGTGTAATGAAAGTCATCAATTATGATATTTGAGCTGGCATAAAAGTGATTTAAATTATTTAAAAATTAATCTTTTTTGTCTTCTTTTCTTTCTGGGAATTGTTTTTCGTGAAATAAGGAAAAAATTGTTTCGAAAACTGGGTCAATGTTGTAAATTCATTAAAAGTGTGACATCATTATTAGGGTTTGAAGTTATTAAAGAATAAAATTTGTGCTTAAAGCTTTAAAGCTTTCAGTTATATTTTAAGATAATTATAAAATTAATTAATTATTTAAAAAAATCAAAAATTTCCTGGATTTAAAAACTAGAAAATTAAATTTTCCCAAAATGAGTCACAAACAAAATTCTTAATCATAAATTTATCAAATACAATTTTTTACGGAACTTCTTTTCTTACACAAAAAATTCGTCTTCGATGAATCAAAAAAGTTTTTGATAAATTAAGAAGATGAGAAAAAAATTTACCTTAAACTCTAAGCGCAAAAAAAAATTAAATGTTAAAAAATGAAAATGTTTGAAATTTGACCGTCGCAAAGATCAGCAGATTTCGCGGCATCTCAGAGTGATGATCTCACAGCGGTTGATTTTTTTTATAATAATAATATATGTCGATATTTCTAATACTTAATTGGCAATTCTAAAAGATTTTTTCTCACACAAAAAAAAATATTCTCTCTCTTGAAAAAAGTTTTTCGATAAAAATTAAAACTCCTTAACATCTAAAGATTCTTATTTCTTGATGATCCGTTTACCACCTCGCTTGTGAAAGGTCGATGATCACTGCTTACATTTTCAATACGATCGGCAATTGCAACAATTGTAGTTATTGCTGCCGTACGAGTCCGAATGTATAGACCTGAAGACGTTCATGGGAAGAGAGAAAAAAGAATAAAAATTAGACTTAATGAGCAGTTAATTCAGTGGCATTTAAATGCTAAAATAATTTACGATTATTTTGTGTATAAAAAAAGCAAAAAAATAAGGTGCAAGTGTTGTCGACTTTTATGACTGTGCACATTAGCGAGTCGCAAAAAATATAAAAATGTCAATTATTTCGCTTATAAATTGGCAAATTAACACCTCAGTATCAATTACGGCCGCTTCTGCTGCCGCCAATTTGTGCATCATACCAATGAAGTGTCGATCATCAATTAAATGATCAACTATATAAGTCGTGGAGTGTGCACGAGTGCTTCATCTAATAATAATTACAATAATTTCATTTAGAAAATTACACATCATCATGATCACGATGAAATCTCCATTCATAGAAGAAGAAAAAACTCTCAAATTAAAGCAAATTACTCCACACACGCGTTCAACTCTTAAATAGAATTAAACCGACATCAAAACATATGAAAAAGTCTTTCAAAATTCAGCTTGAATGGATTGAATGTGTGTATAACTTTTAAGCACTCTTTAATTCTTTTGCTTTGCCTTTTTGACATGAAACATAACTTGTCCGCCTGCGACCTAAGTGAGAGTCTATAAAGAGTTTCTCTTTCTCGCATAATTTTTCCAAGTTGCACGAATGACTTTTATTGAGATGGACATTTTTTATTGAACTTAATTAATTGATTTTGATATAAAATTTTAATTTTAATTAATTATTTTAAAATTTTCCATCTTTATAAAAATCAATTAGTGCACTCTTAAAAGTTGTTTAAATTAATTTCAAACTCAACGAATAAAATTATTAACAAATAAATAAAATATAATAAAAATATGTGTGTCCCTCACCTTTAGCTTTAGCTTAGTGTTTTTATTTATATTTTTTTGTGATTTTTTTTATATTTTTTTGTGTGTACACACCACAGATAGAAGTATCTTTATCGCCATATACACTGACTACATCTACAAGAGAAAAGAAAGTTTTGCCATAATCCAAAATGAATAAATTAGGTTATAATAATTATTTTGGTTGTTGATTATAAAAAAAATATTCTCAACAATCTCTGTGAGTTGTGTGTTTTGTGAATTGAAGACATCCATGACAGAGACAATGATAATTGGGTTAAAAAATCAATCATTTTTTGTCATTGATACTTCATAGATTTGTTTTTGTGTGTTTGACCTACATGCTCGTTCGAAGGATTATTTGCGAGTAAAAAAATCTTGCAAATTCCCCTTCAAATTTTAATTTCTTAATTTATTCATCCGTTTAATGTTGTGCGAAATAAATTCGAGTTCAATTGCCTCCGTTGATGATGTCACTTATATCTCTATGATTTTTCTAATAATGTGGGCTGATGATGAACTGACAGTTAATTATAAAGACACATCATTAAAATATTATTCACCAAACCATCGTCGTCATTCTGCCTCGAAGCGTAAGCAGAGAGGCACACGGAGTGAGATTGAATGCTTTGAGGTTTACGAATAGGTTAAAAATCTATTTTGGTAGTTTATAAAGTAGTAAGAAAATATCAAATTACAATTATTGAAAATCACGCAACAATTAATGGGCTTTGACTCATTTCGTAAACAAGTCTTTTGAGCGCTTACATACTTTCAATGGAGGAGGAGAAATATTAGAGTGAAAAAAGTTTCAAAGGTTTTTATGAAACACATTTTGAGCGTTTTTTCGTAGGTAGTTGAATATGTGACCCTAAAGGGGACCATTACGATTGTATGTCATGTGAAAATATTTCAAACGTCTTCACTCGAAATTAATTGAAATTAAAATTTTTAAATTCTAATAAAATTTATTTTGACTTTAAAAAAAGTCCCATAAACATTGCGCCACACTTAAGCAAGTCAACAGTGACTTCACATTTAATTTAATGAATCACCTAAGGGTAGACATTAAGCGAAAGACAAAAGTGCACATGATGTCTATAAAAAATGTCTAAAATAGAAATTTTTTTCGAAATCACGAAGTATTTTAAGGAGCGACTAGCTTCCAGTTATTAATCTCGAAAGTAGTAGTAATGTCTCGCCTTAATTGAATGTGCCATATGCCAACCATACACTCAGCCCATTGTGAATGTACCTCTATGGCTGATGAAATATCTTTTCTTTCTTTTCGCACAGCATTTTTCATGTAAATTGAAATGTTAGGATGAATAAATTAGAAATTTCCATAAATAAATTTTTTAGTGGTAGTTCGTATGCGAGAAATATTGTCAATGAACTTACTGAAGGAATTTTAATATATTTTGGTGCAAATAAAGTGTGAGAAAAGAATTTTGATTGTTGATTAGTTTTTTTTTCAAATCAACTCACAAAACTCGTAAATAAATAAATTTTGAAAATATTTACAAAAAGTTTTTTAATTTGTCCAGGTATTAATTGAATTAATAGTTAAATGTGCTTTATTTGCTTGCTTGATAACACAAAAGATTGTCTCGCGTTTATCAAATTGGATTTGAAGTGGAATAAACTATAAAATTTAATGAGTTTTTATAAAATCGGTTAAGCCACAAGTGATTTCTAACAAACTTGGCTGATTGTATAAAAACTCATGAAATAGCAATCATCAATAAAGTTTCATATATGGCCTGATTGATAATTCATCCATTTTTTTTGAAAACCTTCGTGTCTCTCTAAAATCAGTTAACAACGATTGTTTAAAATACTTTGAATGTCAGTGTAGATTTTTATATCAAGGTATGATGCTCTATTATGCCTCATAAACCCCTCAATGATTTATGCTCTCACTTCCAAAAAAAGACAAACACAAAAGAAAGCAAATAAGTAATTACTCGAAGATTAATTTTATGTCTATTTAACAGCGACTCGCGAGAATTTTCGAACCATCGCTCTCGCCCCTTCTTCCAGTCACATGCACATACCGCGCAAGTCGATTATTCAGGAAAATACACATTGTATATGAGGTGAGATAATTGAGTCATAAGTACAATGAGACCTTTGAGTGATAATGATAATGCCGACAAATTTTTATGATCTCTCACTTCACACTCATATGACAAATTCAGTAATTTTTTGTCAGCTGTCACTGCCGTGTACGTTTGCAATGGAAAGGATGAAAAAGCCAGGAAAAAAAAAGAATTTTACTGAATGAAAAGAACTCGAAATGATCATTTACACGTTGTATTTCAATAGTCGGAGCTACACGATCATTAACAAGGCACATTTTGGAAATGATAAATATTAACTTCAAATATTTGCTCTCAAAACACTTTAGGGGAATTGAGTGTAATTGGAATAAGTGGAAATGAATTAATTTTCTCGGTATTTTAGCGGCGGGTTGTGTGAGAAAAAAATTACTGAATTTTTAAAGGAGTGTTTTGTAAAAATCGTTTAAACATTTTTTAAATTTAAAAACTTTAATTTAACCTTCCTCAAGTGAAACTTAATTAAATCACACCATTTTTAAAGCCTCGAACTAATCAAATTTCTATTAACTTTTTTTCCTGTTTGCGGTTGTGACGCGCGTCGGCATAAAAGGGCGAGAGAAACGCCGTTTGCGGTATCGATATTAGATTTTTTTTATGTAATATCCCGAGACATTTAAAATCATTGTATTTAACTTTGTTGTGTGTAATAAACAAAACAAAAAAGCCTCTTTTTTAATGGATTAATTTAGAGTGAAAAAACTGATTTCATAACTAAGTGTGAGGATGGAAATTGATATATTTACCTGTGCTGACGTAAGTTGTCTTGACGTTTAAAGTACTTTCCGCACACCTCGCAAGCGTATGTCAACTCGGGACTTTTGTGGGTACGCTCGTGTATCATCAAATTATACGGTTTGGTAAAGCGTCGCTGGCAAAATTTGCACACAAATTCACACTTTGGTCGCATCTTACGGCGGAAATCGTTGCGACGATCGTCATTATCAATTCGCATTACCGCAAACATTTTTGGCGATGTGGAAAAAAGCTTTTTTTGGCTATGAAATTCTCTCGCTCTCACTCTTCCACTCTCTCGGTGATCTTCGGATATTTTTTTTTCTCCTTTTGCGATGGCTCTATCGCTATAACCCGACACAACTCACTCTCGGTTATTATTTTTAGTCGAGCGAAATAATTTTTTTTATATCTGTGTAAAATTGTTTGTTTCTCCGATTGTCGTCGAGGAGCTATTCTGTGAAAGAAAAAGAAAAAGGCGTTAAAATTGTGTGCTTTTTATCTAAATTGCTTTAAATTATTTTTCGCTTGTTTCATTCACACGTACAACATGATGACAAAAGATTAACAATAAAGAAAATTAATCAAATTTTAAGATTGCTTGCTAGAATTTTATTTTCAACCAATATAAATTTTGAAAACTAATTAATTCTTCCCTTAATCATCCGCCCACAAGTGGTCTATTAAAAATTCTCGCATGTCATTTTGCCGAACTTAAAGAAAAAATATAAAAAGAGATATGATATCACCACTTTAATAGTATTCTCACAATAAAAGAGTCAAAATAAAAGGTGAAAGATAACAGCGACAACAGCCAGAATGTCGTCGAGGCTACGACACCGAAAAAAAATAGTTGAAATGCCGGAGCTCAAGCTGTTAAATGTGTTTGCCTTGCAATTTTCTTCACAGTACTAGTGCGAGAAAAAAATTGCAATATGGCAGCAGAAATACTATAAATTTGTTGTGAATATGGTGCATGAACACCGCTCTCACACAGCGAGTAGGCAATAGCCTTTAATAACAGCAATAAAAATTATTGGCACTTATATCGTGACTTTGTTTGCTAAAATGACAAATTGCAAAGTGTACAATTTCGTGCTTAAGTGCTTGCAACTTTTTTTCACGCTCCACAACCTGCTGCCGAGTGACTTTGGTGGTCACAATTGTGAATCATGCAAAAAAAAGATTCTCACAGATAAAATGTCGCAAAAAATGAGAATCGAAGATGAGCTAGAGAACATTTTTTTTCTCATGGTTCGAAGTCATAAAATTATTAATAAAATTATTATAATGATGAAGAGATGTGCGGTGCCAATAAATTATATTTTATGGTCCACTTGAAATCGGAGTTGAGAGTCATAAAAGTTTCGAGAGAGATTCTCTGAAAATCATTTTTTTTCATTGTCTAGCAAACATTTTTTTTTTGTGAATAGACTTTTCAAGACGCGCCACTTCACAAAAAAATAATCAAAAGGCGGCAGCGTGAAAAAGAAGGAAAAAATATAGGAAATTAGCTTTATATGATAACCAGATGAGGAGATCGAAACAATGTGATTTTATAGAGGAAAAAATACTAATAATTTATCTACTTAATTATAGATCGAATGTCAGTCGAGTGAGTTTCAATTGAGCAATCGAGGTTCATGTAATAAAGATTAATACTGTTGAGTGACAATCGGTTGAATATTTTAATTATTTTTTATATTAAAATTTAAAACTTGTTTGATTTTAATTATTTACTTTAAATTTTTTTTAATCACTTGTCACTCGACAGTATCTCAAATCAATTCATTCATCAAAATCTTTCGATTTCCTTCTCATCACAAATTTCACACAGTAATTTCGAACAAGAAATTCCACCCATTGTTATAAGTTACTAACAACGCATCATCCTAATATACCCGAAAAAAAAATGATATGCCTGACGATTATGAGCATGATGATGTGGTCTTTTGTGGGAAAATACTTATAAATCAATTTATTCTCGAAAAAACTCATCTCTCTTCGCTTTTTGTGATGCAAATTTAAAGAATTCTCAAGAGTTCTGCCTCCGAATATTATTCTGAAGAAACAAACAGAACTGACCAATAATTTTCATAATTTTATTATTATACGAAAATATTTTTTACTCCTCTTGCTTCTCATCATCAAATGATCATAAATATCAATAATTTTTTGGTCATGTTGATTTTTTTCCGCTGAAGTTCTACCTTGCCGTGTTTGTGTCGTTTCTTTTCCACAGAAGTATTAAAATGTGCGACATTAAATATCCAGGTGCGGGCATTTAAGAATTGTTCGTTTAAAAATGTTAAAGTAAGAATTTCTAAATTTTAACAACACACAAATGGCCACACTTTAAACTTTTTATGATTTAAACAGCGATTGTTCGTTTATTTCCACATTTTTATTCGGCTGCCGGTGTCTGGTTAATTAGTTTCTGTTTAGCTCGAAAAGTTATTAAGATCAGGCTCGGGACATCATCATAAAGCGTCCAAAAATAGTGTCATTAAAGCAGCGAATACCGCCGGCAGTGCTGAGAAGATCATCTTACCTCCATTAAAACACTTTCTTGCCAACTGACTTTTGGCGATTCGGTGGGTAGGTAGGTGGATGATATTGAATATTATAAAATTGTGGCGGAGAATACAAATAATACAAAGGAAAAAAAATAATCATCATATACCGGCAATAAATTATCCGAATTATTAACAAACACACGAGTGGAAAATTTTCTTTCTCTTTGAGAATATCATTATGAGGCTAAACACATTCTTTGATTCTTTTTGGCTCTCCCCGAGTCGTTAAATGTTAATTAGATTTTTCTCAAATATATCGAAATCGATATATTTATTTTGGAAAATGTATCAGATTTCAATTGTATTTCATGTCCATGTTGGATCGACCACAAGCGAATTAATTGTTGCACTTTTATTTTGACATGACATTAAAAAATATTTGCTTTAATCTAATCCAGGAAATTTTTAATCCTTCTCTAATTTAATCTTTAGTCACTTTGAACTCATCATGTCCTTCTTTTAAAAATGAAGAAATAAGCTCAACGACCACCTTTAACTCAAAGCGATCAACTCACAATTTATAATTTATATCCGCAAATAACAAGCTCATTTGTCGTGTCTATGCGTCATCACGATTGTCAAGGTGCATAAATGAATTTTTTACATTTTATATTTTTTTTCGGCATAATGTCATCTTTAATTGGCGATAAATGCATGCATTTGTCATGACTCTCGTCAAGGCTCTTGCCTCGGTCTGTTGATGAAATTTGATCACTTTTTTTTTCATGAATGCATCAGTGGAGATGATCACATTTTCAGCTTTTGTTTTATGAATGAATTTCAAATGAGACATTAATGACAATAAATTAAGAGGTTACATTTCTCACAGGCCAATTTTGGAATTTTTTTCTCTCTCTCTTTCTCTTTCCAGGTGAATAATAAATATTCCCTCAACATATTCGAAGTAAGTTGAGCTCTCAACAAAAGAGAAG
The DNA here is from genome assembly GCA_038502055.1 of Tanytarsus gracilentus. NCBI lineage: Eukaryota > Metazoa > Arthropoda > Insecta > Diptera > Chironomidae > Tanytarsus > Tanytarsus gracilentus. Next base: position 10,669,121 of record JAXRKN010000044.1, on the reverse strand, counting down.
GAGTCTGGTGTGTGCAATAAATTTTCGTCTTGTGGCCTTTTAGAAAGATTTCAATTTTCTGCAATTTCAACGAGAGCTTTAAAATTGTCATTAAGCCATGAGACACACATCGTCTCTCTCTCACACACCTATTGAGTAAAATTTATTAAGTGTCGCAATGTGAATTGACAGTTTAGAGAAAAGAGCAGAGTTGAGGACAATGGAGAGGTAACGAAAATATTTTTACCTCACACACTGATTCTTATCGAGTTTAGAAAAAGGGAAGGCATAAAAACACAAAAGCCAAAGATCCTTTTTTGCGCCTAAAGAGCATTTCGTCCCTTTTTTCTGGTGAAAGTGCGGTTCGTCCGCTTTGAGGCTGTGAAAAAAAAGTAATTTGATGCCTAAAATTGACTGTTTAAGTTCTTATTATCATGCCATTAAGTTATCTTTATCTGATTTCATAACGCATGCGGGCGTTTATTTGATATTTGAGGACTTAACAGCACTAAGTCAATATTGAGATTAAGATTTTTGATTGTTTCACGTCAAATTTTGAGCTAGATTTTAAATTTTCTTCATCTCTTCTTAAATTTCAAAAAGTCGCTGAAATTTTAAATATTCCTGTCACACCTTAAAAACACTTTCATTAGATCCCTTTAAAAATAAGTGTAATTCCATAAGGATTATCCCAGACGACACACTCGACAATCTATCATGGCGCATCTCAAATTCTCTCGTCTGCATTCCAACTCACATCTCGACAGTAAAAAATTCCAAAGGAGAAATATTTGCATTGAAGAAGGCCCCCATCAATATCACGAAATTCCCATCTTAATTTATAAAATGACTTAACAGAAAAAAATATATATGGACAGAATTCTCGGCACATTAGTTTCTTTTTTCTCCGAGACAGCAGCCAGAGATAAAGAAGAAATTTATTTTTGAGCAAAAACAATGTTTTTTGCCGGAATCCTCTTTCTATCCTACTTTTTTAAGAGAGTCCGCGAAAAAGTAAATAAAAATTTATGCAAATTAATAAAAGATCGAGAATGAAAAATGCATTGGTGGCTGCAGCCGAGTCGAACAGCTTCCAGAATGTCGCAAATAAATATTAAAATCTCATTTATCAAACGGCATGTGCAGAAGAGACGCGGGTTGATATTAATAATAAAAGACATGACTTATAATGCAGCTCATAATTAATAAATTATTAATTTAATTAATGAATTGTCAATATTTGGACTTCTTGCAGTCAATTTTTTATTCGCTTTTAATTTAAATTTATTTCGACCATGAGAGCGTTTGTTGGGAAATTTGGACGTTTTTAAGAGTTTACTTAACATTAAAATTTAACGTATTTTAAAATTATAAAAATGACTTCAATTTAAAACACAGATAGTTACAAGTAACTTAACAGTCGACATGCATTCAGAGAAATTAATTCTCTCATTCATATTTACTTCATACATACAATTCACATATGTATATATTCAAGTTATGTGCCGCGTATTAAAGTAAACACACGAGAACATGAATAATCAGCAGCCACTGGTATCACGCGAAGAAGAATGTAAATATTTATGAACACATTTATACATTCGTTGATCGCATAACCAATTGAAGATCAGTGTGATGCGATAAAAAATGCTATTTGTGTGTAAGACGAGAAGCGACCGAGAGAGAGCTTCTTAATTCCTCCAATACACAATATTCATTATTATTGCGATTGAGTTGGTGTTTGTTTGTGTACACAGTAGCGATGTACGAAAAAGTGGGAGAGAGAGAAGAGGAAATGAAAGACCGGTAGCGATTCGACGGCAGCGGCCACTCTCCAAATTAATTACATCGAAAAATCGCTTCTGTCATATATGAGAGCCACGATGTGTGTATGAAGCAGACAGCGACGGCAAATTTCGATCGCCGTGAGGGCAATTAAAATCCACTTTGGGTGTACAAGAACCATGTAATCAACATGTGCACACCGCAGAACGCGATGGGCGGTGTCAAGACCAGTAGCCAGTTGAATTTAATTGAAAAATATTCAATTTTCATTGGCGATTACTTCATTTTGTAAAGAGGATTATTTATAGGTGAAAGTTGACGAAGCAATTAAGGGAGAAATTTCAATACGACACTCACACTTTCTATTTAATTAAATCAAGGTGTGGACATTTTTAATTTAAAAAATAACTGTCAAAAAAATAAATTAGCTTCTTTTCTAAATTTTTAACGAATGATTTTTAAATTTAAAATGTCCACACTATTAAATGTTTTATAAATTTATTAAAAACTCACCAAAAATGTCTTTAAAAATAACTTTTTCACCTTTTTCTCACTCAATTGTTTTTAATTTTTTTCTTTCAATTTTTTCCTCCGATTTTTCTCTCACAAAATTAAATTATTTTTTAAGATATTTCACACTCGTCAGTAGGCAATGGCAAAAAAAATTATTATGTTGTAATAAATATTATTATATTATATTTCTTTAAAAATATATTTAACTTCCGAACGCTTCTGTGCGTATCGTTATTATGACTAAATTGATATTCCGCACTTTTGGTTTATACGACTCATACGGTTGGCTTTTTTTCTTCTTCGTCTACAGTTGCCTTCTCACTCCGTATGTATAACTCACTCAATACTCACGATGGAAACGAAACAAAAAAACTGTAAGAAAAAATCTCCAGTGAAAAGGTAGGTAGGTTGTGTATTATTATTTCACGATGTTTCTTCTTCTTCTTCTTGTGCTGGTAAGTTTCTTTTTTTTCTTCATAAAATATTGGAAGGTGGCTACTTCAACTTTAGAGACGACTCTCTTCGTGTATATTCATATTCTTACTCTCTCGGGTTGAATGAAAAAAAGCGCTTGAATTACCCTAACTATATGGACTTAACACGCTCACTCACACACACACGGTTGAGTGCTCACGAATCGCGAGACTGCTTCTGCCGCTCGCCCTCAAATTATTATTGAACGATCTGAATATTTTATGTATATAAACTCGTGTGCACATGTGTGTGTAGGAAAAATGACCAGAAGTCACTTCTCTCTCACTCAACTCAACTCGGGTACGAACTCAAGTAGCTGGAAACTGGAATCAGTTCGGCTGCACTTACTTCATCATCATTCGCTCGTTCGTGTGTGTATATATTTATTCACATTTCATTAATATATTTTTATTTGAGCCTCAATATGCCTTCTCGTGCATGTTAGATAGAGTGAGAGCTATACACAGCATATATACACATAGGTGATCTATCTCTCTTTTTTTGTTCACCGTCTCTCACAATTTTAAACTCTCTCTAAATCTTTCTCTCGAAGTCTCGAGATCGTCTTGTTAATGACGAGTAATTTAAGGGGTGAGATTTAATGACAATAGAATCTGGTTCTTTAATGATGCTTCAAACTCGATTTTATGGTTCAAAATGCATTTAATAAAAAATATCTAAAAACCCGTTAAAATTTCAAATTTAAAATCTAATTTTATGATTCTAAATTTTATAAATTGAAACTCTTTAAAGATTTTATTAAAAAGCTATAAATTTCAATTTTAAATTGATCAATAAAATTTTTAAAAGCCTTAAAATTTAAAATTTAATTGCATAAAATTCACCAGTTATTGAAAATTTTTAATTCTTCTGTCGCATCCTAATTTTTTTTGAACTTTTCATGGATTCATTCAGCAACAACAAATTCCTACACTAGTAGCTTAAATTATTTTCTCTCTTCGACTCTCACAGTGCCTCCCGTCTCGACTTCTTCTTTTTTCCTACTTCTTCAAGTCTGTCTGTGTGATGCTAGAAACTTTTCCCTTCATCCCGAACAGAGAAATTCTGAATGAAGATTTTCTTTTTCTTCGCGTGCTTCGGCGAATTAAAAACGATCGAACAACTACCACACATTTGATCGCTCGCTCCAACCTACTCCCTGAATTGAACCACTCGAACTTTCCTTCTTTTCACTCGAGCCGAGAGACTGTTGAAAAATAAGATCAACAACATGTGACGTAGACGTCACCGTTTGCATGTTGACTTGCTTTATGACTCCACCTTTTCTATTCGTGTGTTCTCTACCTTAGCTTGTGGTGTGTAATATCATGAAATTATTGGCCACGCCTTGTCAATTTACGGTGTTCGTTTATTCATCGATATCTTCGGTTCTCTTTTAAATAAATTATCGGTAATAATCATTCGCGTGTGTATGTGAGTGTGGCCACTAGCATTACGCAAAATGAACGTCGCTGCTCGTGTTGAATAAAATATATATATAATTTTTAATGATCACACAATATAATGTTGACCATAAATTTAGAGATATCTATTAGATGAGACACATTTCATGGTGCGATAAAGATGTTATTAGCACCTGGCTATGGACTCGATGGCCTTCTTTAAAATGTAGGCGCTAGATGTTTCTCTCAAAGACTTGTGAATTTTGGTTATTTCCTCTTTTGAGGGTTCTTGAGATGGGCCGAAAAATTATTTTAAATTGTCAAAAATGAGGAAACATTTTTCTTAAATTCTTTTTATGAAAATTTATATAATTTTTAACCATTGAAAAGATTTTTTCGTCCCTCACATCCGTCTAGTTTTTATCATCATCTCACAAAGCGCAAATATTCCTTAAAAGGTGCAGTAAAACTTTAAAGATTTCACAACTTGCCCCGAAACTGAGTGAAAAATAGTTTTACAACTTCCTTTCATTTCGTGACCAGGTAACAAAAGCGAGGAGTGAAGCACGACACGACACGTTGTAAATCATTAAGAGAGCACTGCCACATGCTCCACTTCGAACTCGGCTGTGTCTCTCATGACATCTTTTATGACATCAGAAAAGTTTACAAATTAATTGAAATTTCATTCAGCAAATTAAAGACTCTATTCATGGTAATTTTTTTATTGTGGTCTTTCAAAAAAAAATATATAGCGTCTAATAATTTATAGTTCGTTAATTTTTCGTCTTCCTTTTTAACGATTTGAATTTTTATAAATTGCCTGTGATGGGTAATGAGAGATGATCATCAACTGGGGAATGAGTTGAATCAGCAATGAACAGGAATTTCTAGCTTGAGTTCATAAAGTTCACATATACGAGCCGATGATGATGCGGAGAGAACTAAAATTATTCAAATGGACTGAGAGAATTCCATAAATAAATCTTCAGTTGGAGATTCTTCTGTATTTGGAGGCGTTTTGCGGTGTATTTCATGAGAAAATCTTCTCGCGCAGTTAGATTGGCCCCTTTGCTGGAGTGCACACGCGGCGGTTGCAGACAGAATCCAATAAGCGAATCATTTATGGAATTGATGTACAGACTAACCTGGATGATGAAAATTCATGGAATATTTTTCGCTATAACTTATAAGAAATTTTAATTCAAAAAATTAAAATTAAACCATCAAACCCACTCAGACGTTTCTGTTTTTTTGTTAAATGCACCACAAAATTCCACGAAACAAGCGCAAAAACTGAACTGAAGTTGATTTCATGAGAAAACAATAATCAATCATTTAAAGCTTTTTGCTACTTATGTCCACGAAACTGTTTGAGAGAAACAACAACACCATTCAGTTTACAAGCGGGCGCCTTTTAATTTTCCCTCCGACATATTTTTTTCGTAATACTCATAAATTTTCATTTCATAATGCTGCTCTATGGTAATTTGTTGTTTAAAAGTTTTTAAAAATAAAAGAAACATTTTGTCGGAATAATCGTTAATGCATGACGATGATGAAAACTGGGGCTTTGAGAGTGACTTTAACAAGTGTATTTAATACAATAACAGCAGGCCATAATGCAAGCAACTTGATCAGTCATTACTCGCTGCCATTACAACTGACTGTTACAATACAATTTCACATCAATTTGCAAATCATAAGTGAGAAGGAAAGAAACTTTGCAAACTCAATTAAAATTCCGTTAAATCATTCTCTTATGAGCCGCACATAATAAATTCTCATTGTGTGACCATTTTTAAAAGACTCTTTCACCGTCGAGACCGACAAAAAAGTATTAAAGAGCAATTACAATGTTGATTTATTCATAGAATGGTCTCACATTCATGAATGCTACAAATTAAGCGCAAAATTACTGAAATGAATTAAACAATAATTGAATTGTAAAAAGCATGGGACATGTTAAGCTTGAAATAATATTTTTTATAACGCAAAAGAAGTTAGAGTTCAAAAATTGAACTGAAAAATTGTTTGAGATTAAAAATATCATTTTAAGTTTTGAAAATCAAAAATTGATTTTCGAATTGAACTGCTAGAAATTCAAATATTAACCGTTAAAAAATTAACCCACCCATAGCAGACAAAAGGCTTTAAGAGTCTCTTAAACCACACTCGTTGACACATAGCCGCGTCATATTATGTTTAATGTCACACACAATGTATCTCATGATCGCGGCAACATTTATCCGACTCTCTTTTTATGTCGCCGGATTTGTGATTGACCGAAAAAAGAAATTCTGTCTTGACTTTGTTTCCTTTATTGTGCAAACGAACATTTCTCTTTTGATTTTTCGTGAACTCTTTCTTATTTATTCCCTTTTTGCCGTCAAACACAATTTGTATTTAAATTGACATTAGAATCTCGATTTGATCTTTTTTTTTGGAGTGAACAAGAAATAAGAAATAAAAAATGCAAATGTCGCTCAGACTTTAATTATTTTCTCCTCCTCGCCTGCCCTCCCTCCGACGTCGTCGTTGTCGTCGTCAATATGTTCATTGTGATCGCGCATTTGGAATTTTTCCATTGCATGCCCATAAAAAACGAGAATCATTCAATTCAGCGCAACGAAAAAATGAAATAAAGCGAGCAAGAGAGAAAATTGCAAACGCATGAATGGGAAGAATTTTTTAGTGATCAATTTTTGCATTTTCTTAAATGCATTTCGCGTTACATTTACGTGGCTGCATTCGGCTTTATATATATGCATATTGTTATTATAATTTTTATTTTTTTATTCATGGGAACGGACTCGCAAAAAGCTCACACAATGCACAATGGAGGTAGGATGATGAAAATTCTTAAATTACCAAGTTTCATTCTCTCTCTTCACTCTCTGTTGGTGCATTTAGCTCGGGGGCAAAAATTTTCTGTGCAGAATTTACATTCTCAAGAGAGCATCATTGCAGAGGTAATGTACTTTTGGGTTCGGTTGGCTGAAAAAGACGTGGAAAAATGGAGGAGCAATCGATGGCAATTGATGCCAACGTCACATATGTGCAATTTATATCGAGAACATGATCATCCACCGAAATAAAAATTATCATGTGGAAAATTCCAGGCCGTGCGCGTGGGAACTGAACAGTAGTCGTAAATACTTCTTAACTTCGCTTCCACTACTACATACCACATTGTATCATCACGAACCATCGTGTATAACCGCGAAGCGAAAGGCGGTGCTTCGTCAGAGCTCAGTAACTAACAATTTCGCTTTATTATTTTTCATTAGTCCTTAATAAGTGATTATTATTATAGTTATTGAATCATGCATATATATGGTCAAAGCGTGATTTATGAATTTCCTTGAAATACTATCGTGAATCTCTTTCTTCTTATTTGATGGTTATATTTAATTAATTTTTCATAATTTTAATTTTTTTAATGCTTTAAATTAAAAGGTAGAACTTGGACTAAAACACGTCATAAAAATTTCAAAAAGTCATCATTGAAATAATTTTTTATTCGTATGTTTCTGACAACAATTTTTTCGCTGTTTTTAAAAGTAGCAAATAATTACACATCAAAATTAATTAGGTTCTTTCTCAGATTAATTTTAAAAATTAAAAAATTTATGATTCAATCACATGTTCCTAGAAATTAAAATTAACGCATTTTAAAATTTTTAAATATTTTTTAAACTCAAAAACTAAATGACCGTTATTATAAACAAAGTTGGCTGATTTTTTTAAAACACTAAATAACTTGCTTACCCCTTCAAATTTTTAGTTGAAGGGCAACTAACACGGCAGAAGAGAAAGGAACTGTGAGTGCAAAATAAGAAAAATTATTCAATATTTTTCTTTGCTTTAAATCGGGAAATAGTGTCAAGCCTTCCTATCAGTTCACCTTAAATCATGTTCCGAACGATTGTTGTCCGAAATGAACGATTGTTGCAGCAATCAGCGCGTCAAGTCAACAAATTAAATACAATTCGCTGCCTGTCAAATCAGTGTTTCCAAAAAAATCATCCGACAAGGTAATTAGTGCTTTCCGTTAATGATAATCATCATGTTTATATCCACGTTCAAGTGTCGCGAGTAAAAGTGCCTAATACTCATTTAAATTTGTGCAATTCTTGCGGCTGAAAAAAAATTCGCACGGGCAATCAAAATGATTATATCACACAATTTTTTCTCTCTCTCCCTCTCGCACACTTTTGATTCCCTAAATAAAAAAAAACATTTAATAGATTAGCTTTATTTAAGGGATGAAGGTCAAGGTAGATTAAATCCTGGGATTACAAAAATTTCATAACGTGTTGCCAACATTTTATCAGTTTTCAATCTAGAAGTTACATATTTTAATTAAATCCTAAGACGACATTTGATGACCATGACCTTTCTCAATTTTCCGCAAGTTCAACAAATTATTAAATTTTCTAATCGTTCGATTGATTTTTAGGAGCGCACAAACGAGCAATTTCCGAGCACAGCAGCAACCGGCTGTATGGCCAATTGGATTCTATCGATGCTATGCCGACTTGCCGGATCACACAAAGGTGCTTCTGCCGGCACTCAGTCCAACAATGGAATTGGGCACAATTGTGAGCTGGGATAAGAAGGAAGGCGATAAGCTCAACGAGGGTGACTTACTCGCTGAAATTGAAACTGATAAAGCGACAATGGGTTTCGAAACACCCGAGGAAGGTTTTCTCGCTAAAATTATGTATCCAGCCGGCTCAAAGGATATTCCCGTGGGCAAACTCGTCTGTATTATTGTCGAGAGTCAAGATCAAGTGGCCGCTTTCAAAGACTTTAAAGATGATGGAAGTGGAGCAGGTTCAGCTAAGAAAGCAACCGCTTCGAGTCCACCTCCAGCAGCACCTGCAGCCTCACGTCCAGCAATTGACGTACCGGATCACACAAAGGTTCTTTTGCCAGCACTCAGTCCAACAATGGAATTGGGTACAATCGTGAGTTGGGAGAAAAAGGTGGGCGATAAGCTCAACGAGGGTGATTTACTCGCTGAAATTGAAACCGATAAGGCCACAATGGGCTTTGAAACACCCGAAGAGGGTTACCTTGCAAAAATTATGTTCCCGGCTGGCTCAAAGGACGTTCCTGTTGGAAAGCTTTTGTGCATTATTGTCGAGAGTCAAGATCAAGTGGCCGCATTCAAAGACTTTACCGATGACGGCGGTTCAGCGGCGCCTGCTAAACAATCAAGTCCTCAAGCACCCGCAGCAGCAGCTCCATCACCCGTTTCGTCACGTCCAGCTGGCGCTATGACTGCAAGCGAACAAAAGTTCGGAGATCGTGTTTTGGCTAGTCCAATGGCGAAAAAACTCGCTGAACAACAAAAGTTGCGTCTTGAGGGTCGCGGCAGTGGACTGTTCGGTTCATTGACTTCAAAAGATCTGGGTAAATTGTCATCGAGTGAAGCTAAAACACAAGCTCCAAGTGCTAGCGCTGGTGCAGCAGCAGCTCCTTCAATTCCATCGATGCCTGCAGGAGCCGCCTATATCGATATTCCCGTTTCGAATGTTCGTGGAGTCATCGCTAAGCGATTGTTGGAATCCAAAAACTCAATTCCTCACTATTATCTCACTGTCGACTGTAATATCGATAAAATCATGGAGTTACGTACGCGCTTCAATAAGTCATTAGAAAAGTCTGGAAAGAAACTCTCAATCAATGATTTCGTCATTAAAGCAGCGGCCACTGCATGCAAGAAAGTTCCCGAGTGCAATTCCGCATGGTTGGGCAACGTTATTAGACAGTGAGTAGTAGCAAAAATAAATAAATTATCCTCTTGCCTCCTGTGAGAATTGAACTCACGGCCCCTAGTTGATCTGTTAAAGAAGATACAAGACTAGTGCTCTGGCCACTGAGCTAAGGAGGCATATAGTTAACTTTTGGCAAACTTTAAATGTGCTTTTCTTTCCACCCTTTTTGTTAGGTTCGATGCCGTCGATGTTTCTGTCGCTGTTTCAACTGAAAATGGCTTAATTACACCAATTGTCTTCAGTGCTGATCGCAAGGGTGTCGAATCAATTTCAACTGACGTTAAATCATTGGCGGCAAAAGCACGCGAGGGAAAATTGCAGCCAAAAGAATTCCAAGGTGGCACTTTTACAGTCTCAAATCTCGGCATGTTTGATGTTACTCACTTCTCTGCCATTATTAATCCACCACAGTCGTGCATTCTCGCTATTGGTGGCAGTCAAAAGCGCCTTGTCATCGACGAGAGCTCCGAGAAGGGGTGAGTTGAGATTTTTATTGCAAAGAATTTAATTAAAAATTAATAATTTTAGCTTCAAAGAAGCGACATTTATGTCGGTGACACTCAGCGCTGATCATAGAACTGTAGATGGAGCGGTTGGTGCTCGCTGGTTGCAATATTTCCGTAAATACATGGAAGATCCTGCCACGATGTTATTGTAATTTTATTTTCATCATAATCCCCCCACACATAATTACTGAAAAAGAAACTTTTTAAGCTGCAAAATTCAATAAGAAAGTAAATTTTTTTGGGTTTAAAGATTTGAAAGAACTTTTTAATCTTCAATTGACTGCGCATGGTGTAGAAAATAATTATAAAAAATTAAAATATGCAGCCGTGAATGAATCTGATAAAGTCCAAAATGATGGTCACACACTCCCCCAAAAAAAGGCTTATTTAATGAGCAAAAAAAACTTAAAGAATGTAAAAGAGACAAAAAAATACTGCGAAATAGTTTAAATAACTCGTTTGAAAAATAAATTATTCAAATCGAAATTGACGTATTTTTATTTTTTAATGAATTGAATTCTGCATACAAGCACAGCTATGGCACATCTCTGACAAAACACGAGATTTGCTGCATATATTGGACATATCAATGACAGTTTACTGACTCGTACATTCGTATACTCTTAACAGAGCAACGCCCATTTCAGATAGCATATCCAAGACATATCTCGGGCACATCGAAAACCTGTGCTGGTAGGGCTCTTGCTTAAGTTTTTCATCGTCGCTTTGATCGGAAATCTCTTCATTTTCTTCATCATAACTTTTGTCGGGCTCTCCAATTAAACTTCACTCGCTCTCAATATCCATTGGTATTTGTTCCAACAAATTTTTATGGAAGTTGACATTATCATTCTTAATCGACAAAATCTGGTTGAATGATTTTGCATTCTCCATTCCTGCTTAGGGTGGTGGTAAAGTGAGTCTTTGCGAGTTCTGCACATTTAATGATGAAGTTCTTGAAATTTTCTTCATCATTATTGGATGTAAAACAACGATGGCAGAGAACACACCCAGCAATTTCGTCTCGAGGGCTAAATTTAGAACACATCCAACATTTCTGATTTTCATCATTTAATTTTTCATTTTGTTTACGCATGTCGATTCCTTCAAAATGAAAATCTGGAATTGCATCAGTCCATGGAGCATCAAAATCGATGGCTTGTTGTTGTTGTATTGCTTGTGATGGTGGTGGAGTATCAATAGGATTATTGAAATCGATGGCTTGTTCTGTCTGCTGTGGCGGTGGATTAATTCGCTTATTCAAATTTTTCTGCCAGACAACTAAATCTTCAACCGCCCAGTCACGACATCTCTGAAGTTGCTGTCTTTCTTCTTCTTCGGCGTCAAGAATTATAAAAATCGTCGTTGAATTTATGGATGATCAGATTAGGTACTAGCTGTGGAAATCGGTTCTTCAAAATATCCACAGCATTGTCATCACTCAAAACACGGATTTTGTAAAAAAAAATAATTCGAAATCATCCTTTTCACGCAACCAAATACGAATTGGATTAAAATAAATTCCAATGTCTCTTGTAAATTGCGTGTCCTTAGTTTTAATTCTTCCTGATTTCATCTTCCTTCTGTTCACTTTTAAATTATTAATTTTTATTTTAATTTTCTTGTATGTAGAATTTTGAGTTTGTTGTTAATCTTAAAAGCATTTATTAATCTCGCTCTCTTTTTCTCTCTTCTCTCGCGAATTTAATTTATACAAGTTTAGCAGTGGTATAAGATGCGTTATATTTTAAATTTCGAGAGGCCATGCGTTTTTAAATTAATAACATGTTGCAACAGACATTTTGATGAATGGAAAAAATTTGGAGATGTAATTTTTCAATCTTTATTCATTCACTAAATAATCGTAGTCAACTTTATTGCCACTGAGCTAAGAAGGCATATAGTTAACTTTTGGCAAACTTTAAATGTGCTTTTTTTTCCGCCGTTTTTGCTTTTTATTAGGTTCGATGCCGTCGATGTTTCTGTCGCTGTTTCAACTGAAAATGGCTTAATTACATATAAATAAATTTTTCAAATTAAAATTCAACGTATTTTTAATTTTTAAACAAATTTTTATTTTTATTTCAAAAAAAAAATTTCAGGGAAAACAAAAAATATATTTAAAAGAACTTTTAGAATATAAATGAAGAATATTTTTTAAAATCATTTAGGAATTTTTTAGATAAGAAAAAAAATTGCTCAAAGAAAAACTTTATGAAAATTTATCATTCTATGCATCTAGATCACTCACAAATAACACTTCTCTATTTTGAAGTCCTGCTTCGGCAATGGTTTGTATGCTTGATGCACTTCTAACGATGTTAATTACTTCATTCACCGATTCAAATCCGCTTAGTCCTTCGAACACAAATTTGCCGCAATTGAGAATGCGCTTGGGAAAATTTTGGATTATCTCAAAGACATCTGGTGCATCGGGATGACAAAATATAAAATTGTGAATGTCCTAAAAATAGCAAAAAAACGAACAATTTTAAAATTCAAGGTTGATGATAATTTTTTAAATAACTCACATTAAGTGAATGCGACTTAAGAAATCGTCGATTGATTCTCAATCCATTGGGAAGTTTGAAGACAATATTGATGGCATCAATTTCGCCATCGTTTGGTTCCTGAGGCACTTGATGTACCAATTCTAGTTTTAGGCGTTCTTTCAATTGCAATCTACGCTTTTCAGCTTCTTCAGCGTCTTGAATTTCCCTTTCGATTTTTAGCTGTTCTTCCCTCTCCAATTGCTTTTTTCTCTCTTTTTCACGATCAGCTTTTAAACTCTCTTCGTATGCGACATCCTGTTGAGCTCGCAGTGACTGATTAAAACTCCTCTCGAGTCTCTCCTGACGCGCAGTATTTAACCATCTCTCATTGTCTCCAACAACACGTCTCATTCGTACCAATAACTCCTCTGCCGTGCAGTCACCCTCACTCCTACCCATCACCGTCATTTTATTATCACGCAATGCAATCATAACGAGAAGAGGATAGTGTCCAGTGCGTGCATTAACCGAATGTGAAACTCGATAGCCTTCCGGTGTTGAAATATCGCATGCCCATACGAGCATGTATCTATTGATGTAAGCTATGACTTCGGGATTTGAGAAAGTGTTACGACAGAAATTGACTGTCTCAGTGATACGCTGCTGATTATTTGAGGTCACACTCTGTGACGAAGTTTCGGAATGGAGATAGACGAGAAGGAATTTAAGTTCACGCTTAGCATCGTTGAGCGCTTGAGCATAAGTGCCTCGATAGAAAACGGGATGATCGGAATATTTGGAGTGGTATTCTTCAATAAACTTGAGGACATCATCGAGGGGATTGGTAACAACTGTAATTAAAAAGTTTTTATTGGATGATTCTAATTTATTAACTGTCAACTTACTGCGTTCACGTTCCGTAAAGACCGACAATAAGGTTTGAATGAATGACGAGAGCGTGGTGTAGCACCAATTGATGAGGGAATTTACGACATAGCTAAATATGCCAAAGATTCCACTGGATCCGTTGGCATTATTATTATTATTGTTGTTTCGATTATTGCTTACGAATATGTGCTGCAAAAAGCGGTCATTGATTACGGCCGGCGCTCGAATATCTTGTGATGTGGCGTAAATCGACGGTGTGCCCTCATTGAGTCGTTCACGCTCCTGAAATGCAAGTTCCAAGTTCCAGTTGTTACGAATTAAAATGTCGCGGCAAACGGAAATGTCCTCGATTGCGGTCAGCTCTTGAAATTGCAGCACTTTTTCCGTCTCCTCAGTCGATAATTCGTCATTCATTATTTAATTAATTTAAAATATAAAATTTGGAATCTTTTTTTTCTCTTTATGACCTTGCAGTAAATTTAGTTTTTCACGATTTTAGGTGACAATTTGATACCTTTACTCTTTGACTTGAATATAATCGCAATATCTAAGTTTCAATAAAGCTTTTGTCGCTACTTTAAAATCATCATGATTCTCAAAAATGATTAAATTTCGAAAATTTATATAAAAAATTTCAAAAGAACTTTTGTGTGAAAATTTTCTTGTTGTTTTTGTAATTGAAAAAAATCGAATGAACGACAAATTAGAATTCGATTATCCGACAAAAACAAAACATAAATTTCAAATTTCGTACGAAGTTTTTATTTTAAAATGGCTCAAAATATTAGCATTGAAACTGCAAGAAAAGCTTTAATTGACATTTTAAAGACCTTGGCACTCCCAGAAAATAGTAAACGAATACAGGAGGCAAAGTGTGAGTACTTTCTTGCAAAAATTATTAAATCGTCGAATTTAAAATTTAAGTCCTGAATTTAATCTAAAGATTTATCTTTTATAATTAATTATATTACTATATCTATGCTTTTAACCAAATTTCAGCTCAAAGCGGAAAAGAGACCATTAAATTTTTTCAAAACGTATTCCCCATCGTGGTTGAGCTAGAAATAAATGCTGTGAGTAAATATGGTTTTCTTGGACGTGATGGATTAGTTCTTTTTGAAAAACAAGTAAGAGAAATGGAAAGCAGAGATGTGGAGATCAAGAGATTAAGAGACCAGATCCGAAATTCATACTATCCTCCAATGGGTAGCGCCAACTCACCAGATGTACTGATTTAAAAAAGAATTAACGATGATCAAAAAATTGTATTCAAATTAATTTTAAGTTTTAACAGAACAAATAACACCAACTAATATAAAAAATAAACATAATTCCATTAAAGCAGCATTAAAAATAGTTTAAGGATGATGTTGTGACATTAATTTAATCCCAGGATTAAACACAACTGAAGAATATTAACAATAATTTTACTAATGACTGGAAAGATAATGAGACAAACTTTTTTTTAGTTAACAATTTTTTAATTAAGTTAAATTTTATACACAAAGAAAATTCTATATAACTTAATGAAAAGTTCTAATGATAAGTATATCAATTGATTGTTAATATGAACTTTTCTTACTTTTTTATCAACATATTTGAAAGTTTACAAACGTCAAACAGGTCATCACTTTTTATTAAGGAACACTTTACAATTATTTTTTTGCACTTAAAGTTGTTTTTCCCGTATTTTACACTTTTAAATTTTACAAAAATTTTAAGCACGATGTTCACATCCGAGATATCAATGTAGAAAACTCTTTAAATCATCTATTTTTTTTTGTTCACAACGATCATCAGTAAAAACAACTGTTTGCAACATTCATTCTCGTAGCAAGTGAAAATTGAATGTTTCAATCATTGATGGCACAACAATAAAATCATAAAATTCTCCAAAAATCTATGTTGACTCTCTTATGCTTATATATGTGTTATATTTCAAACTTAATTTCTAATAAGTAAATTACCTAATTGAAATTAAAAATCTTGATGATTTTTAATAATATTAAAGTTCTAAATAATGCTCGAATTTATGCTTCCATCATGAACGTAATTATTTTTTTCAAAAGCTTTAAAAATGTAAAATCCGTTTCTTTTCGTTTAGTTCAATAATTTAAGTCAAATTTTATGACAGTTTTATTCAATTTGAGTTTTATTACTTTATTTATGAGCAGTTTTATAAAAAATATTTAAAATTAACAAATTTGATAAAATTTAATACAAATTTCTGAACTTCCGTTTGACTCATCTTCGCGATTCTTTAACTTGATCTTAATTCTTGGCCATATCACATTCAATTTATGAATTAAATTTTTTTAATTAAGAATTAGTCATGTGGGGACTCACGAAAAGCCTAAAGAGACGAAGATAAATTTTTATCTTTTTTTTAGTTGAGACCCTTATAAATTATAACTGATGCATCGAAGCCGGGAGTCACTTTATTGTTAATTAACATAATTTGACCTTTTGGCACTTAAGACGACATCGAGTGCATTTCATACACTAAAAATCACTTTTACACAATTCAGATGTTCAGACGTAAAAAATTTATTGACATTTTTTACTGTCAATCAATATAGATAATGTCCATTCGTCCATTCAAATGATTCACCCTTAATGAATGCTGCAGCACCTTTACTATGAAAAGTCGTTGCCTTTGTGTTATTTTTTTACAACACCATCAAAACCACTCGCCATACACGCTCTCGCCTTTTTTTGTTTTTACATTACTCAGTCTTTCATCGCAACTTGCTACGTTCGCTTCATTCTTGCTATCGCGCTCTCGTTAGTCATAATTTCGCGTGACTTTTTTATTGATTTTTTTTTATAGATTAACTTTCCTTATTCTCCCTTAAAGTTCACCAAAAAAATATTTAAAAAGTAAATTAAATAAAAGGTAAAAAAATTTAAAAATTAAAAGTGACACCTTCGCGATGGGCGTTGGTTTGCTATTGAGGTCTCTCAGTTGTGTGTAAAGTTAAGCAAAAAATTCGAAACATCGTCGTTAGTGTTACTCACAATTTTTCACAATATTTTCGTTATCAGTTGAATGACTTATCGTTAGAATGCCTTATCGTAGCATTTTTTTGTGTATTGTGTTGATTCCGCAATAGCAGGTGGAAATTTATGAAACTAGACAAGAATTTGCAGAACATAGAAAAGTGAAATTTTAACTGACAGTTAAATTTTGAGTTTGTCAAAAAAAATATTTCACAATTTCAAAATTGAATTTTCACTTTTTGATCCACTTGACTTCATCTCTCACACACAATTTACCTGCCAGCATTGTGACGTCATGAAACCTGTTTTTTTGTCTTCCATTCTTACACAATTTCATAATAAACATTATTGTTGACTTCAACACAATCAAGCTCACTTTTTTCTCTGACTCTCGTTCTTCTGCAATGCATTTTTCATCGCCGATCGAGTTGAAAAAAAATTGTGTCATAAAAAAGTTCATGTGTAAACAAAAAAGCAATTCTAGAGTGCATAAGTAAGCAAAAAAGAGTAATTTAAATGTCGATGACTGACGTTTTTGTAATTTCATGCTGCCCTGACTCATAATGAAGTCGTCTAAAGATCATTAAGATAAAAAATATTGAAAATCGATTCCTAATTTTAATGACCATGCTTTAAATAATTTTCACCGACTGATGAGTTTTTTTGGATATTAATGAAGTTGCGACATGAAAGTTAAGGGCGCGGCATGGCGAGTGTCAGTCTACTTTTAATAGTTTTTAAAAGGGAGAGAATTTTTTTAAAAGTCAGTCAAGCATTGGAAGTTGAAGGTGCAACATGTTGAAAAGAAGAAGAAGTTGTTCAAATTATTGGGAAAGAGGAAAAAAGTTTTGTGATTTTTTGTTAGATTAGTTTTAAAAGGTGAAAAATGTGTTTAAAAAATAAAAAAATCTGATCAACAAATACTTTTTAGTTTTGAACCTTGAAATTACTCAAACATTAATTTTTATCTTACTAAAGTCTGACTCAAGTGCAACATACTCATTACATTGTCCGTGTTACTGATAACGAAACATTCAAGGTTCATTATTTTTCCAATAACATAAAATAACTTATCTTATCATAAATTACCGACCTACACGCACAAAATAAATTCGGCACTAAATTCAATTTCGAAAAAATCACACATCGTCATTGTCACTCAATTAATCTCAATTTAATTTAATTAATTTTTTATAGTCTTCATCGTCACCTTCGACATCAAAAAGGCCGAGTTTGTGTCAAATTTCAGTGCATTATGATCTCGCGATCGAGTAAAGACATTTATGACGTCACGTAATACAACGCCAAAAGATACCTCAAATATCATCGCGTGTATACCTCTTTCGAATGTATTTGTGTTGAGTGGCAACCTCAAGACGTTGAAAAAAAGCCAAAAACCAGCGAAAATCAAGTTTTTTCTCTCTCAATTTGTGTTTTGATTCCACATCGAACGGTTGTGAGCTCGCGCGCGTTGCAAAGAAGAAAGCTCGATGTGAAAAAAGTGAAATAAAAAATTTAAAAATGGCGACATGCAAAACAAATTGTTGCCATAGAGATGGCTTAAAGTCGCAAAATTATGTGAGAAAAGTACTGAAAGTGATGAGAAGTCGCGTTTGGAATGTGAATTTGATTTTTCTATTGAGTTTAAGTGCATTTTTGGTGACATGCTATGCACAACAAAATCCACAAAATCCTTACCTAGCTGATCGTGACCCTCGATGGTATTCAAGACCAGGAGTCAAAGACTATAATCCACCAAGTCCAGGCGATAAAGATTACAGGTGAGAATTAAGCATAGAATTTTCAATCGAGCGTGACATTGAAGCTTTTTTTATTCTTGGGTGGGGCGAGCATCAGTTGCATCTGTGCTTGCAAATTTTTCTATAAAGACAAAGAAATTTCTTTTAACAAGATATTTTCAATAAATTTACTGCGGAATAATTTTAACATGAAGCTTTCTTGAAAGTCCCAAAATGATCGTTATTAGATCTCAAAGTGTGTGTGTGTGTGTGTGTGAGTTGGTGGATGGCGTTAAGCTTTCTTAAACGGTGATTAACATGAGCTCTGTGTGAATGGAAAGTAAAGAAATTTTGAAGGGCATGTAAAGTAATTCTTAGGTTTCAACAAGCGTGGTGGCAATTGACATAGTTTTTAGAATTATATGCTATTAAGTCATTTTATTGTCTTTTGTGGAAAAGAAAGAATTGTTAGAGGTTAAAAAATTTAGAATGAGTTTTTAAAAAAGTAAATTAATTTTAACGTTTAAAAATAACTAAAAACTTTTGATGAGTGAATTTTGGTGCTATTTAAAATATTTGTTAAACCTCTCAATGTCCGTTCCTAATTTTCGCCTAAAATTTACGATATAAATTTTTTTAGAACCTACATTTACGGAAATCGTCGCTACGGCTACTATCAACCAAACGGCTACGGTGATCAGTATCCCGGACAATTTCAGCCTGATCAATTTCCTGGAAACACAGGCTTGGGCGATGATCGCTTCAAATTGGACCCGGTAAGTATCAAGAAGAAAATCTTCAATTACAAGCAATTAATTTTTCCATGAACTGAGAGTTGAGAAGATTAATTAAATTTAATTTAAACGCAATGGATGTGTGTCAATTAGCTTAAAACTGAATTAACTAATTAAAAAATGTTTCATTCATCACAGCGTGTTTGTAAATGCGAGAGAGAAAAATTTTGTGCAATAATTTAATAATTTTTCTTGTTTTATCAAGTTCAAATGTCAATTTGGCTTAATTCGTTTTACGATTGTTGAAAATTTAGTAAAATAACAATTTTTATTAAATGAATGAAATTAAATTTTAAAAAAACGTCTAAATTAAAAAATAGAATAGTTTTCACTCTTAGTTTCATTTTAAAATTTTCCAGTTAAAAATATTGAAATCGAAAAGATCTCGTTATAAAACTATTTTCATGTTTTAAAGCGAATCACACGCTGGTGATCACCATAAACAGATAATTAAATGAATCTGAAAGTAAAAAGCACATGTGACGATGAATGAGAGTCAATTGTTGAAGATAATTAGTTGCAATCTCATTCTCAGTTTAAAATTTTGTGTCATTCGGTCATGACTTTATGAAATTCTTTTCTAGCTCAATCCAACAAATCCTCAGACACCTTTTCCTGGCGTTCTTGGAGGATTTAGAGAAGATCTTCAAGGAAAACAAAGACGAGATAGTTTGTTGCTAGCTCGAGACATTTTTGTGATGACAAATTATGGACAAGTTCAAGGCTTTAAAGTTCATCTTTATGACAATCCCGATCCGCTTTCTTTCTACCGTCCATGGCATCAAAATGTCGATCGAATCTTTGGCGAAGCTTCCGTTTTTCTCGGAATTCCTTATGCAATGCCGCCAGTCTATGAGGGACGATTTAAACCGCCAAGAGTTCATCGAGGTTGGCAGCTTTTGCAAGCAGTTGATTTCGGACCTGCTTGCCCTCAACCGATTGAGTATGTTGGTGCTACGAAGGGTATCAGGGATATGGATGAAGATTGTCTTTATCTCAACATTTATTCGCCTAATGTAAGTTAACTTTCCTTATAATTTTAAAAAATTTTAATAATTTTTTTAACCAGACTCAAGCCGGTGTACCTCAAAAATATCCAGTTATGATTTACATCCACGGAGGTGATTTTATTCATGGTGCTTCCAATCTTTTTCCGGGACATATGATGGCCGCATTTTATGACGTTGTTGTTGTAACTTTCAATTATCGTTTGGGTGCTCTTGGTTTTTTGAGTACCGGTGATGACAATAGTCCTGGAAATTATGGAGTTCTTGACATGATTTCGGCCATTCAGTGGGTTTATAATAACATCGATTACTTTAATGGTGATCGTAAGTCTATTACACTTTTTGGACCTGATGCCGGTGCTGCATCTGCGGGAATTTTAGCAGTTGCACCGCAGACACGCGATATAGTTACAAAAGTCATCGCACAATCAGGTTCAGCACTGGCTGACCAAGCTTTTATTGTTGACAAATATCGAGCACAAAACACGAGTCGTGTCTTTGGACAGCTTGTCGGATGCCCCATTGATTCATCATGGAAACTCGTCAACTGTCTCTCTAGAAGTCGATCAATTTTTGAGCTTGGTAATGCTGAATTTCAACCACATGTCGGTCTCTTTCCATGGGGTCCAGTTCTCGATCTCAATTTTACATTTCCCGGCGATAGTTGGTACGATGGCTGGCATGAGGCTGACTGGCATTTCATGGATGAGACACCGGAAGAACTGATTCGGAAAAAAATGTACAATCGAGGTTTGCACTACATGACAGGAGTTACGACACAAGAAGCTGCTTATCTCATTTGTAAGTTTATTTAAATATTTTAAATCATGAATTTTTTATGATTTTTAAATATTTCAGATAACAATCAATCGTTAAGTCCTCGATTTGAGATCGATTGGGTTTTTATGGAGCAGAAAATCAAAGAATTTGTCTTGAGATATAATTACACGCTCAATCCGCTAGGAGTTTATGAGGCTGTCAAATTTATGTACACTTATTGGCCTGATCCGAATAACAAAACGCACATTAGAGATCAATATGTTCATGTAAGAATTAGATTTAAATTTTTAACGTATTTTATATTTTTAAATTTTTTCAGTTTCTTTCTGATTTTCTCATACGAGCTCCGACTGACAAAATAGTAAAGTTGTTAGTCGAGCGGAAAGTTCCAGTTTATTATTATGTCCTCAACACCACCATCGAGGCCTTCAGACTGCCCGACTGGCGGAAGTATGCGCACGATAACGAATATTTCTTTCTAACTGGCGCTCCATTTATGGACGTTGAATTCTTTCCGAAAAAACTCAGACTCGAACGTACCATGTGGACCGATAACGATCGTAACATGAGTCATTTTTTTATGAAGACTTATGCGGATTTTGCGAGATACGGAAATCCGACACCGCTCGGTGAAGTTTTAGGTCTTCATTTCGATAAAGCAATTCATGGAGAGTTGAGATATTTGAATATCAACACGACCTACAACTCTTCAATCTTACTCAATTATCGGCAGACAGAAAATGCTTTCTGGTCTGAGGTAAATTGAATTGAATAATTTGTTTTTATAAAATTTAATTTATTATTTTTTATAGTATCTTCCAACTGTCATCGGTGTCTTAGTTCCGACTTACCCGCCATCAACTGAGTTTTGGTGGGAGCCAAAAGAACCCCTTCAAATTGCATTTTGGAGTATGTCTATAGCATGTCTAATACTCCTCGTGCTGCTCGTCATGTGCTGCATAATGTGGCGCAACGCCAAGAGGTATGGCTTTGAAGAGGTGAGGAATCATTAGAATCATCTTGGTGGATTTTTGCTATCGTAAAATTCTCGTAGTTGGTGCCGAAAATTGCACCGTTTGACTTGCATGGCTTTCTAAGAGTTTTCTAATGATTCCTTGACTAGATTTAAGATTTTAAAAACAAATTTTTAAATCTTTTGTAATTTTTTTTAGGGAGTCGGATCGCTTTTTCGACGAACCTTTTGCGGAAAGTGAGCTTAATGGTGGCATAGAAAATCACATAGTTCAAGCTCAACCGCTTCGATCTCGAGAAAATATTTACGAGTATAAAGACTCGCCCGTTAAAAAGTCACAAAGTGATTTTAATTCTGTTCGATCGCCAAGCTCTCTTGGCATGACTCAAATGACTCAAATGACAAAAGTTTCGAGCAGTCAGAGTTCTTTGAAAAGTGCGATATCACTTAAAGAGTCACCAACAAATTCCACCGCTAAGGGAGTTCCTATAGAAAAGAGAGAAACATATCAAGAGCGCGAAGTTGATGTTAGGTCCGATAAATCTGATAAAATGTCAACAACATCCACAAACGCTTCTTCAGTGAAGAAGGATCTGTTAACCAATAGTCCAGTGCCACAACCACGATCTGTTCAAACGAGTCGAACAATTTTAGAGAGCGGAATTCCGCAAACAGAAGTCTAAGCTTAGGATTAAAAAGTTAAGATTAGATTAAAAGTTACTAAGTCGATTAATCTTCGATTAATTTTTGTCTAATCTTGGATTGAGTGTTCATCCTGTACATAAATCAAAAAAATAGTTTTTAAGTGAGATAATTTTCCATTTCGCAGATCCGTCACTAACTAATTTAGAGATTAAGGAAATTATTTTTTGTTATATCGACCAAGAAATTAAGCACCAAGTGCCTTTATTGTTAATTTTGTTTTCTTGAGTTTACTTGAATACATTCCAATTAGATTTTTAAGACATGAGAATTCCTCGTAGAGTCAATCGTCCTTTTGATTTTTGTAGATATTAAGGATTTTATTTTCTAGTTATTTAATTAGATTTAATATCGATGTATTGTGCATTCGTCTCCATATCAGTCTCCGTCCAACTGAATGTTTAGCTCGTAAGGAAAAAAAATGTTTCTAGGCCAAATTGTGCAAATATTTTCTTAGTTTAGAGAATTTCTTCTTTTTCTGTTGTACATAAAAAGTGAAATAAGATTTTAGTTAAGAATTTAAATCTTTTACCACTTAAAAGTATTATTTTAGTAGATGAAAGTGAATTCTTCTTTTGACAATTATTTTAAGGTTGAGCTGTTTATATTAATTAACTGATCTCTAATAACTTAATTTTCATTTTCGAACTTTTGTCTTGACAGGTTTGATTTTATTAAATTTAAAAATTAAAACCGTTAAATTCATCTTAAAATTCACCAGACAATCAAACTACTTACTGTAAGAATCGTACACCAAACTTAATCATCATCACAAAACTCGCAACAATGTACAGCACAAGAATAATTTGATCAAAAGAGAATTTTTATAGGATTTTATAACTTTAACAATTTAAGCTGTAAATATAAAACTTAAAAACCTAAATTAAGAAAAAATTGTTTTTTTAAAAAATACTTTTCGACAGTCTGAAAAATAAAAATTGAGCGAAAAAGAGAATTCTTGGTTTTTATTAAAATTTCATTCTTTATTTCAATGATATGAAAAAATATTTCGACCACAATAGTGATCGCATTTAGTTTATTTATGTACACACAACTCAGAATATTTTTTTTATGTCAAAAATTCTATCAAAAATGTTTTCACATACAATAAAAACAGAATTTTTTTTTAAAATCAGCAAATTTTTTTTCATTTATTTTCTTGAAAAATAAATTTGCTGAATTTTTTAAGCGTCATAATTTTGTAAATTTGAGTTCAAAATTTTTGTTTTCTTTTTTCAAATGAAGGTCGAAAATTATCAAAGAGAACTGAAAGTTTCCCAAATTTGTTAAAAGTCTCAAAGAATCTTTTTGATAATTTTTAAATACAATTTTCATTTGAGAAGCGTATTATTGAAGAATATGGCATAAATTGTTGGTTATAGTTTTTTTGTGTTGGTTATTTTTACAGGTCGTGAAAACTTAACGTAATTGATTGTCGTTTTAAGCGTATTATTGTACATTCGTAGTCTTTCTAAATCTTGTAAAATGCTTTAAAAGTTCAACAGTCGTTAAAGTTAGAATATTTTTCCGTGGAATTTTTTCAATTTCCAACGGAATAAAAATATTTTGTTTGCTTAGAAATTTTTATACAAAACTTTATCGCTCAGCATCTGAAGAAGGCATTCAAAGAATATGCATTCCTCAAAGATGCTGAGAAAATCTTGTTTTTACTACGAAAATGCAAAGCAATTTTCTCATAACATAATTTTTTAAGCCTTTCCGGCCTTTCATTTTTTTTTCATTTAATATTTTTGGCCTATATCAAATAGCTTGATTAAAAATCATCAAAATTATTCTAAATTTTCTCGAACGACTTTTTTTAAAGAGTCTTCGTAAAAATTTTCTAAATTCTATTTAATTTATACAAAAAAATTACACAAACAAACTTTCTAATTTTTTTTGTGATTTTTTATAATTTTGAATTTTTTATGGGTGTCAAATAGAATGTAAAAAATGCACACGAGTGTTTATTGTATTAGGCTAGAAATCTTTAACATTTGAAAATTTCCAAAATTGATCAAAATTTTCAAACTAAAGACTTTTGTTAAATTTAAAAGTGTGATTTCATGCAGAAATTCATGCGTTTTTAAAAAAGAAGATGAATGTCTCTCTCTCGAGTCTCGACTCATGTTTGATGCTTTTTGAGACTAGCAAAGAAATGAAGTGAATCATGCGATATGAAAAAATTGGTTGTTTGGCAGGGATGAGTTGAATTGAAGTCTTTTTTTTTATTGGAGGGAAAAATGTAATTTAAATGATGTTCTTGGAATTATTTTATGCAAATTTGTCGTGCGAAAAATAATTCAAAAATCATCTTTATTAAATTTCACCCTCAAAACAATTTGAAGCTAATTGGTTGCGATGCGCATTTTTTGCTGCGGTTTTCCGGTTAAAGAACTGAGCATTTCAAGTTTGTATGATGGGATTTTTATGATTGACATGAGAATAAAGTATAAACTATTGAGCTATTAAATTTGTTTTATAAAATCTCCTATTATTCTAAGCAATTACATCAAAATCAATTAGTTTATGAGTTCCAATTGTTAAAGGTTGGTAAATATTAATAATTTTTTTTATGAAAGGTGTAGCAAAAGTTGAACGAGACGATTGTTTAAATTTTGAATCACACAAAAGGGAAATAATCAAGGTAGAAACAGAGATCAATGCCGAAATAAGAAATCAAATCGTTCAACTTTTGTTCTTTTTTTGGTTTGACTATTTTTATAATTTTTTTCCTCTTTCTCTGCCTCATGTTGGAATGCTTCATTAGTAATCAAGTAAAAGTTTTATGCATTGGGAAGAATTTCAATGGATTTACGATTTGATGCGGGTGGTGTAAGAATTCCAGGAGGACAAGGTTGAACGGAACTGGGAGCTGGAGAAGCCTCTTGCTTGATAATAGTTTCAACCGTTTCAAGTTGTTCTCGTCGGAGAATTCCTTTGTCCTAAAATAATTAAAATAAAATGATGTTTTAAAAAAGATATAAAAAAACTTACAAAGACATCCAGTGATGTGGAATGTGTTTGAATAATGTGCGATGGATCTTTCGTGAGGTTAGGACAAATGTGCGAAATTCCATAGCTCATTTCGACTTGCTCGTTTGTTTCCAATAGAAAAATTGGATTAATTTCCGAGTCCTCGTCGAGTACTTGATAATATGGTTCCATCCATTTAGCGCATGGAGCCAAAGTTGCCCAGTCTAAGCCAGAAACACGTGTCGCAACATTCTTATCGAGAATGTGACTTATTGCAGCAGCAGCGATAATTGAGTAGGGGAAATTAGTAATTGCGACATCGAGCGAGCAAAGGTCGATCAGTTGAGCAGTTCGTGCAAAGTCAACGCCCGTAAATTGTGGATAAATGAATGAGTGACTCCATTTTGATGAGTTAAGAAGAAGGAGTGCCTTTGGTTCCATTCCAGCCACGTCAGTTTTACCGGTTGTGGCATTCAATTGCATATAAATACTCAGCCAGCCCATGATTGTAACCGGTGTGATGCTCCAATTGAGTGTTTGAAGAACTAGAATTTCCTGTTGAAGAATGTCTTCTTCGGAACAGGCTCCATCAGTGACGTATGCAAACTCATGAAGTTTTGGTGGATAAATTTCTTCAACCTAATTAAATAGTTTTAAATTAGCAAAAAAAAATAATAATAAAAATAAAAAATTCTCACCTTGGAAGCGATAAATAAGCAAGTGATCCCAATTAATTGAAGTTGATTTTTGCCGATGTTGCTTTTTGACGACAAATAGCGATCGAGGTAGTCAATCGACAGATAATATGTCTCACGATGAAGCTTGTACACCTCACAAACTTCTATAATCCAGTCTAATAGAATTGCTCGCATACGTGGCTGAAGGTTAGGGTGACTATCGAACATGTTAATATCGCGACACAACGAGGCTTTTTCATCCTTGCGTACCATACTCGTCCAAACACTCTCGCGATCAGCCCACGTCAGATTGGGTAGTGGACACGCACGTTGTTCACTCGTTGGTGTCACATAGCAAGGAACACGATCTTCAACTTTTGTCTTGTAGTATAAAGTCGAAGTTCGATTCTTCTTCGTCGAGTGCGGAGTCTTTTCGTTCTTAAACTTTCGATCCTCGACTTGATTTTCAATTTCTAATGGACTAAAGACACTATAATCACTGACGATATCGTCGACATCCAAACTAGGCACGGCATCAAAGTCACTTGAAGATTCGCCGGGCGATGCAATTTCTTTATCCACGGAGGGCTTAAGGCTAGACAACTTAGAACTAGAACTGTACACAATTTTATGACTATCACGTTGATTGCTGCTGCTGGCGAGTGCGCGGGAACTTTCGCCCACAATAGGCTCGCTTTTTGAGATTGTAAATGTCCTATTGATTGGTGTTTGTTTCGCTTGAAGCTTCTCATCATCGGACGAACCAGTTGCGCAAATTGATGATGTTACAGAATCGGGAAAGGGAGGTGAGAGACTGCATGTCGATTCTGGCGATGATGAAGTTTGAGAGGAGTCGGAGCCGTGTCGCTTAAAAGGTCTCTCAATCAATTCTTCGTCCTGTAAAAAAATGTAAATTTTAAAAATGTATTCAAAATTCCCGAAGGACATCAATAGAGATAGAGACAGATGCTTTTCCACATGGGAAAATATCATCCTGAAAAGTCAGTTTACAGGGAAAAAAACTCAACAAGATAAACAAGAAAAAACTTGTTTGAATATGTAATGAAGCGCGCCAAAAAATCCCTTCCTTGCAAATGTGCACCAAATAATTTTTCAATTTCTTGGCTATATGGAAAAAAAAAGTTGTCAAGGTGTTCAAGATCATAAACAATTAATTTTTTTCCTCGATATCGCATTCGTTTCATTGAGCCGTAAAAGGAGAGAAAAAAAACTATCCCTACGTGAAGATTGATATCAAGCTGTAGCAGCACACGGGAGTGAAAGAAGGGAAGCTGCACACGGAAAAAAACTTTCTAGGTGACTGTCAAAAGAGACTTCAATGAGAGTGCAGAGAGCAAAAAACGAGCTCATGATTGGCAAACGCACATAAAAAATTATTAAGGTAATAAAAAATGTTGCAGCGGTATTTAAAGGGCCAAAGTATCGCAAGATGTTCATCATCTCTCTATTATCTCTTTTTTTAAGTGTCTTCTTCTTTCTTTTTCTCGATGCCGTCTGCACATCGGGCCTTTTAAAAATTTCCCTCTCGATTTGTGCAAAAAAAAATTATTTATATCAAATTGCCGTTTTCCTCTATTCAGCAAAAATATCCTAATGAATGAATGATTGTGTGCTGTTTTGAGTACGCCTCGGGTTTTTAAATTATGCTTCTTAGCACTTTTATTTCTTATTCGAATTGTTGTGTGTGCATTCTTCCTTCCTCAACTTTTATTCTCTATTTTTTTTTGCTGCTGCTTCTTCGATTAAAAAGGCACACAATAAGGATGGATGAAAAGGTGAGCAGATGCAGATACCGTTTTCTGTCGTTTTCTTTTTGAATTCATTAAAAAAAAGTTTTAATGTTCAAGAATTTGACTTAAGAAAGACGACAAATGCTAGTTGCTGGTTCCCCCATCAACATCATCACAAGGTTCATTGCATGACGTACATTCTTAATTATTGTACACCAACAACTTGACGGTGTCCTTCTGGTATCCCAGAAATAAAATATGTTTTTAAGCATGAAGTACAATTAAGAGCATAGCGCGAGCTCAAAAAAAGGAATATTTAAAGTACCACATAAAGATGTTCCGCTTGGCTGAGTTCCATTTCGTTTTCCCGCTGTTACTCATGCACTCTTCAAGATGTGTCATTTGGGCAACATTCTTCAATTTCCACTTGGTGGTTCACGATGATTGCGGTGCTCTCGTAAATTTCTTCCGCGGGTCGCTTCCTTCTATTGTCTTACACTTTTTTATGCTTTTTTTGTTTAAAAAAGGGACAAAGGCTCTCGCTTGCAATGAAAAACCTCCGAGTCTAATGTAATTTAATTGTAGTGTGCATTTCAATGCATCTTCATGCAGATCCGAGTTCTGATTTCTTTTGATAAATTACATTATCATCCCCTCGGTGACGTCTCGGATGGAAAAATGCCAATAGAGAAGGGAACGGAAAGTTGGTGCTTATAATTCAAACGACAAACACACGAATGTAATACACAATAAAATGTGCAGCCGATTACGCACAGCCGTCTTCTTCTTTGCAAGGAGAAAAAAATTAAATTCTCGTCGATATAAGAGAAGAAAAAAGATTACAATCAACGGTAATCAAAGGGAGACTAAAGAAAAGGAAAAGTTCGTTAAAGTCGATTTCGATAGGCAAAAAGGCATCAGGCAAAAAAAACAACATTTGCACACTAACACATTCGATTGACAGCAGTATAATCTTTCGAAAGGAGATCCCTTTAACAAACTTTGTCGTACGAATGTTTAGTGCACACCAAGACGCTCTCGAAGAATGTTTAAAGGGCCAGTTTATAATGCGGTATGGCAGATGTTTTCGTCATCATCGAAGTGGCTCCGTGTTTTGCATTTTACAGGTAAAAATAATATAATAAATTCGGAGGTACAAAATGTGTGTGTGTGCTGTTGACACCCCTTCGTCTCTGACGGAATTTTATCATTAGCGTTTGTAAATTTTATGGTGAGAGAAAGGGAGGTAAAAATTGTCGCAGTCAAATATATTGCTCAAATATCCCAAAAAATATATATTTTATATTGATTAAAAAAAGCGTTAGAAAAATATTCTTGAGATTACCACAAAAAAAATATTTTTCCTCCCCTTAAAGTACTTTCAAAGGTACTTTAAATATGCTGCGCAATATTCAAAGTTTTAATCCTCTCGTTACATAAATAACATCACATGAAAAGCAGTTCAAGTAAATTCCATTTTCATGGCAAATAATAATTCCTATGCAGCTCATAACAATAACACATCAGCTTGCATAAAATAACATTTTTTTTCAACCCCTAAAAATAAATAATTTGAGTTACTAACAATTACACACTTCTCTAAGGCTATACTCAAAAAATAAAGTTTTCATAAAACTTGATGACATTATGCAAATTACGTTGCACACATCATCAATAAATTTCTTGGATCGCACTGCCATAAGGGGTTGAATTTGAGCATAATTGAATGTTGGCACGGAATTTGTAAATTAACTCACACACAAAAATTATTCATTGGCGCGATTATTGATGAGTTTTCATGGAACTAATTTTAAACGGTGATGACTGTGCAGTGACACAAATAAACGAAGGGTTGACATAAATTCAACTTTCACTCGTCAAACGTCATGAAGAAAAAAATATATGAAAACTAGAGGATGTGGTGGCAAAACCAGAAACCCGACATCAATTATTCTAATTTAAATTGACCATCATATGCCGCTCGTTCGGTCAATTGTAGTTGCGCTATGTTACATGTCCATTAACATGCATTCTAACATTACATTTCATCATTTTTATGACGATGTTAGGCGAGTTTAAAGGGAGCAACTTTTTAGCGGTTCTAATTTGGTTTGCACTCTTGACTCTTGTCATTATTTTATCGTGAAATATGATTCTTTTTTTTAAATCATCGGCAAAGATTCCAGAATAAAAAGAGTCGAGCATTTTTTGACAAATTTGATTAGACACTTTGTTATGTGAAAAGGAAGTGGCAGATCAGGTTGTTATATACTTACAAAGCCAGCGGAGGAGAGTTTTCGTTTACGATTATTCCTAACATGTTGCTGCGGTTGATGTTGAGTCGATGTTGAGCATCCCTCCTTGCTGTAATTTTAAAAAGAATATTAATTATTATTATGTTAATTTTTGATATGATTTGAATTACAATAAAATATCACACAACATTCTCTTCGAATAGCTCCGGATAAAATTAAAACATAAAAATTCTTATTGCTCTCATGAGGAGCGTCCGATGAGAGTTTTTTTTTGTTGAGTAAATAGAATGGTTTTGGGTGAAATATAATCATCGTCATCTCGCACATATGTAAACTGAGAGAACATAAAGATCGAAGAGCGCGCGGCACTCAACTCAGTGGTCCGAAGCAAAAAAAAATCTGGTGGCACATAGAACAGAATTTCGGGATGAAAACGGAGAGATGAAGAATGTAAAGTACGCGGGCGAAATGTTCTGGGTTTTTGTTTTTGTTGTAAGAACATTTTATGTATAGAACACATTCATATGATTTCTTCACTCACACTCGAGGGAGCGCGTGTACATAAGGCATTGTTATATTCTGACTGGCATTTACTTTTTCTTTCTTTTCACTCTTATTTTCATCGTGCGCGCGAAAAATTTCTCTTGTACATATGTGGCTATGATCATTAGATCATTCCATGATCGCGCGCTCTTTAAAACACGCATCATAAAATATTTTTTTCCCTCATTTTTTTAAGATGTCAAAAAAAAGTTAATAATATCGAAATGATAAGAATCTAATAGAGCGAGAGTAATTTATAAAAAATTTATGTGCTCTATTGAGAAACTATAAAAACTTGCACGTACACAAAAAATGCATTCCATCACATTAAACAAGCCACGGGGTAAAAATTTTTTAACTTTTTTTGTGACTTGTTTGCAATCGCTACGTTTTTAATCAAGCAGCACTCGCACCCTCCTGTTCATGTGTCAATTAAATTTCAGAGCTGCTGTATTTGCTTTACTACTTTTGTTGTTATATTGCCACCAACTTTTTTTTTATTTCCTCAACCTCGCGCCACGACAATATAGTTTCGATCAGCCCCGAAGCAAAAAAAAAAGAAAAATCATAAAATTTTTTCACATTATTGTGGCTCGAATAAAATAATGGAGAAAAAAAGTTTGAAAATTACTTGGGTTGATCGCAGCCGACTGTTGCATTGCTGAAGGGTGTAAATAACTCGTACTGTGTCCATTCACTTTTCATTTCCGACACCAATTATTAAACTATTTCCTATATTGTGTCGTGACTTCCTTTTTTTCGCCTTACTCGAGGGTGATCAGGAGTTAAATTACAAAAAACTAAACTCTGATCCCGGTGTACATGCCCGAAATACAAATACATTGATACGAGTCATTGAATGAAAATATTTAATATATATTACAACCATACATAGAGAGAGAGAAGATCAATCGAAATTATTTTTTTTGCAATACATAAGAATTATTTCCAAATCTGTTCTCCACTCACAAAATGGCGCTTCGATACAAAAGTGATGAGAAAATTTTCTCAAGTTTATGCGCCGAAACGAATCGAGCAATTAAGGGACATTTTTTTGGTTGTTTTTAAAACTCCCTGCTGCTTGCATAAATAATTTAAAAGTCCTTGAGAGAAAAACTCGAAAAACGCAAAAAAAATGTCTTTGCATGTTAATGAGCAAGCATCAGCCCTATTGTTAAAATGCATTGATAATAATTGATGATCAATTAACGTCGAGAGAGAGAGGCACAATGGGTCATCCCGTAGGCTGTTTAATTGAATGTAATAAATGAGGGAGAAGAGAGCAAAAAATTCTCACCAATCTAAATTTTCTACTTTTATCTCTCATCATCCTTAATCAACATTTTTAAACACCAAACAGAAGTAAAATGTAGGGTGGGAAAGATGATACTTGAGTACATCCCGATTCTGAGAATATTTTTGACAATGATTCATTATTTAGGACAAGAAGCTTTTTTTTCTGAGAGAAAGAGAGGAAAAACAGTTAGAGTTTAAGGATTTGCCAGGTAAGATTTTCTTTCCGTGTGAACATCGCATCATACACGAAGACCCAACTCGATGTTCCCTTTATTTTTGGCAGTGTGAACAACAATGAGAACGAACAGGATGAAAAAGATAAAGGAGCGACCCGAATGTATCCTTAAAAAGTCTTCACAAATATTAGAGAAATTCATTTTTCTAGATTTTCTATTTGTTCAAGAAATTCTGTTTAAAAATCGTCGTCGTCTGACCGGACGTTCCTTGATCTACATGGAGACAAACAGAAATTGCATTTTTTGTTCTCAATTCATTCGGGCATCGAAATCTTCAATTTTTCATGATTATCACTTAATGGAATAGTCAAAAGTTATGATGATTTTTATGTAGTTTTTGAGACATTTCCCATAAGAAGGAGAGAGAGAGAGAGAGAGTTTATTTTTAAGACTCTTCAGGGTTGCAATTGAGTTGAGAGATTTATTGTAATGAAACCCTGCTGAATGCATCAAGTAGTAGTGTTTATTTATGATGACAACCATATGTTTGCGATGCCAACATGTTACAGCAACTTGTGCATTTATCTTGACTTAAAATATTCGTTTTAGCAAAAATTTACTCCACATAAACGACCATTTTTAAATGGTCCTCAAAGTGCTTGCCTGCCTGCCTGCAGATATCCTTCTTAACGTCTTTTTTCATTCCAATTTCCTTTTGCCATTTAAACCGATTTGAATCTTACCAACATCTTACTAAGCAAGGGATGCTTTCGGAATGCAGGCAAAAAAATTTCACTCACCCAAAATCACTCTATTGTTTCTCAATCGGCCCTTCTAAGAACCATATAAAGAAGAGGATCGATCCCTCAACTGATGCCTTTTTTTTGTCGAAATTTTTGTGCATTCCACAATCGAAAGGAGGAGAATTGAAATTGCAATTAAGGGATGATTTTTGAGTTATTCAATTGGATCGAATGCGATAAGGTTCCATGGCTAGTTCTTAATGATGTAACCGACATTTCTTTATGTTTGAGTGTGTGGAGAAAATATTCTCGGTGATCGTGTGAACACCATGTGGTGAGCGCGCAATCAAGTAGAGAAAAAGAAGAAGGAACTATGGATGACGTTTACATCCAAGGAAATGATGATGATTTTTCAATGACTAAAAATTTGACTACGTTTGCAACTTTTTTTAAAATAAGTAATCTGCGACGATCACATTTTTGTGTAAGCGTTTGTCTTTTTGTTTTCTTATTACCCTCGCCACAGAAAAGAAATTTAATAATGTGGGAATTTTGGGTATGAGGAGAAAGAGTAAATTTCGGCACATTCACATTCGTTCGACACATACGCATATCATACATTTATATATATAAAACTTTTTTTTGGGGGATATTTAAATGAACAAGAATTTTAAAGCGTGACGTCACTTACTTTTGCAAATCCATTCTATATTTCACGCGGCTCAAAAAAACGCCGGGTTGAGTGTTTTGATAGCTGGCTGTTGCTCTTTCAATTGTTTTGGGGGATACCGTTCAATGGACTTTACTTGTTGCGCTGCTGAAACGAATCACCGGAAACGAGATGTGTTAACAACTCTTTATACACACACGACGTATCACACAATGCACCCCAAATAATTTTGCGACCACGATGATGATTGTTATTTCACTGAATTCTGATCCGATCGTGGAATTAATGGAGCACCAAAAAAAATTTCCAGTTCCTTAATTACCCCCCAGAAACGATTGCGAGTGCGAGAGAGGCGACTTCGAGCCACACTTTTATAAAATATTTTCTTGTTGTTGCGCGAACTTAATTTTTTTTCTTCTTTTCACTCTCTGACATCCACATTTAAATGGCTGCTCTTTAAAAAATCATCAGTCGAATCGGGTGATGCTCTCTGCTGCAACTAGTACCTATCGTAGCGAGCTCATTCAACTTGCAAATGATTGCTTAAAATGCGATCGACACAATGCACTAAATTTCATGAATTAATTTTGACGGAAAGCTAGGTAGATTTGACTTTAAAAAATGAACTTTATCACTCGTGAAAAAAGTTTTCTTGCGAATGTGGCGAGAATGTGAAAACGCGATAGGAGGCAGAAATTGGCGGGAATGATTAATAATTATTGACCGATAATTAGCAATTAACGAGTGAATCTGATAGAGTAATTATTGTTGATCATTTTGATATCAAAATCTTAAGGATCATCGGTGTCCTTCGCGATGTAATTGAGCCTTTTTGTTAGGGCGCGAAAGTGATTTTGAGAGCATTTTTTAACATTCCGGATCTTTTGATTTCTGAATTAAACACTACGGGATGTTTTTTAATTTAGATAATAGTTTTTTGGAAGACTCAAATTTTTTTGCGATCGTCAAAATCCTCGCTAAGGATCACAGGATATCCACTGGATCTCAAAGTCAACCTCAAATTTCTTAATTTATTCACTGTTTCACTTTATGACGCAATTCACTGTCCATTTTGGTGACACACTAATCCCTAGAGCACTTTTACACTATAATTTATGCTCAATTGCTTCGATCGGATCAAAATTTGGGGCGAAATTAGCATTTTTTTGAATTTTAATTTTTTTTAGGAACAAAAATCAAAACATGTGATAGAATTCCTTGTTTTCACTAAATAACACTTTTTTTGATCTCTGTGCATACCTTTCTTTAATTGTGCTGCTCATTAATACTTGCACAATTTAATTTAATCACTCTTTAACATCTTCTTCCTTGGAGTTCTTGCAGGGAATTGAAAAATAACTTTTTTCCCTCTTGTTTTTTTTTCGGCTGCAGTCTCTCTCTCTCTCACTTTCGTTTAAATTTATTTGTAACGAATTTTTTATAATTTTCATTTTTCCCCTTAAAGCTGAGCGGGAAATAATTTTTTCAAATTCTACTGTTACTCGATCTTTGTTTTACTTAAAGTTTTCGAAATAAAATGTTATTTTAATTTTTATAATTCAACAATTTGTCATCCTGTAAGGAGATTAAGGATGTAAAAAAATAAATCACATATTCCGGATTGAAATAAACTAAAATTAAAATTATGATCAGAATGTTAGAATGTTAACCGAACTTTTTTTTCAAGAGAAGAGGGGAAAATTGAACCGGAGTAAGGTGAAACATTTCATACGTTAAGCTTTATATTGGAAAGAATAGGTAAATAATTTAATCGAATATAAATTAATTTAAAAGAGTTTTGATTTAAGGATCTAGAATAGTTATTTTAATAAATTCTTAAATAAATAAAAATACATAAACATTCTTAATAAATAAAAAATTAAAAACTTCTTTCAATGGGTACGTCGCTTTTTTGGTGATCTCATGCTTTTAAAGTTTCGGTGATCTTTGATAGAATTTTTATTTGACTTTATTAAATTAATTAAATTAAAGCAATCAATATTTCTTTCTTTTCATTTTTAAGAAAATTAAAAGCTTTTCAAAATTATGGATTGAATTTAATTTTGTTAAGTTTTAGAACAAGATTTTAAAAAACAAATAAAGATCAAGATCAATTTTGAATTAGTGCGAAAAGCGCACGTGAGTCCGTTACAATATTTTAAAATTATTAAATAATAAAATACGAATATAAGATGCGATTTTAGAAAAAAAGGAAAACTTTTATTATTATTCAAATGAAACAGTGGAAAAGTAAATTTATGTTGACTTTCACAAACGCGAAAATTGCTTGGAGTTTAATTGCTTGGCTCCTCTTAAAATTTAATTACGGAACAATTTTATGATTTTCAATTGAAATTTTGATAGCAAGTCAATCGTGTTAAAAATTTGAATGATTTTTTAACGTTCCATGCATCTTTGTCATCTCTTAAATTTGCGAGATTTAATTCTAAAGGATTGCGGTGTTGATGTCAGTGAAATAATTTAATTAAAACAATTTTTTTCCCTATCAGTTATCTTTTTTTTCTTTATTATTCCATAAATAGTTTATTTTCAGGCAAATTTAATGCTAAAAAAGAATTGCGTTGAAATATTCAGCAAGACCAAAAACGTTTTCTTGAGAAAATCTAATCACATGACAGTGCTAGGCAGTGATTGATAACATTAATGCGTAAAGCCGTCAAATAGTTTGAAGAGCTCATAAATTCACGAAATAGATAATCAACAACAGTGTGTTGTTTTCTTCGAGTATCACTCACTTTTCTTTAAGTTGAAAATTGAGTGAAACCACATCGCGATAAGAGAGAAGTGAACTCATTAGGGCTCATAAATTAATTTAGAGTCGTCTTCGTTGATTTATCGAATGTTTGCTTGCGTTTTTGAAGAAAATTTAGCGATGATTAATTTTTAGGAGTATAAAAGAATTTTTTTGTATCTTCAAAAAATAAATTAAATTTTTTAAATCCGCCTAAAAACATCCCTTGTGAATTGTCACCCAATTAAGAGGGTTCTTCAAACTCTTTGGTTCAATAGAAGAGCAAAATCTATATGTGACAAACATTCGTAATTCATTATCAGCAAATCAATCAACATCAGCTACATAGCTCGAGTAAATATTATCTATAGGAAAATGTTCCGCTGGAGTGCTACATGGCAAATGAAAACAAACTAAAAGCGTGCGGAGAGGAAATTGAGCAGTGAATAGTTGTCTATTTATTTTGAAAAAGATATCGATAAAAAAATTGAAATTGGGAGAAAATCAAATAAAAATTCTTTCTTTGATGAAAAAAAATTGATGGTGCGAAAATTTAATATTTTCTAATTTTGGAAACTCATTAAAAGTTTATTATCAACAATTTTAAACTAATGCTTGTAGAATAATCAAGGGATGGAATTTTATTAAACAACAAACATAAAATTTTTATGCAAGGTTAACAAATTTTTACTTTAGTAAAAAATAAGAAATGCTCGTTTGAGCAGAGATTTTAAACATAAACTATCCACATGGATATTCTCTCATTTATTCGAATGTAAAACGGAAATGAATGATGGTCGTAAAATTTAATTGAATGACTTTTTTTCGGCAGTTTTGTGTGGGTGAGTGAGAAAGATGGAGCGAAATTAAATGCTAAGAAAATAATTTTCTAACTCACTTAGCGATAAGAAGACCTAAAAAAAATTGTTTTTATGACTTTTTTGCACAATTTACGAGCAACTATCAGGTAAACAATGTCCGTCTGAGAGAAAATACAAGTTAATTTGTACATGTACAATCGTGCAGGTAGAAAATTTGCAATATTGTTATTACTTGCTCATGTTACGATCAATTTGCAACTCATCAGACGGTATTCGTCTAGAATTGAATAATTGCCTTCAAACTTAGAATCAATTATTCATTAAATGGCGATATAATTGAATAGTTTATAGAATTAAATGCCTTTCAGCACCCTCAAGTCTAATTGTCTTTCAATCAATGCGGCAATTTTCTAATGATGATGAACATTTAAATTGCAGAATTAAATGCAATTGACGAGTCAGTGAAATAATAATGCAACAAAAGTGTCAATTGTTAAAGTGACCCTTGCAAATTAATTGTGCACCTTGAAATTTTCACGTGAGGTTGGTTAAAATTTAAGCAGTAATTTTACTAAAATTCATAAATCTTTACATGTAAAAAGCTTGCATAACATTTCCTCTATTCATCAGCAACACTCAGAATCATCATATCTAAAATATTTTTTAATGTGAAAACAATAATTATCTCGCTGCATGTCGACAGATTGCAGTTCACAAAAAAAATTATTCAGGAAATGCATGATGGGAATTTTTAGTTGTCAGTGCATATCAACAAACTGAAGTAAAAAGCAAAAAAAGTTTTACTGCTGATGGGAGAAGCACGTCAAAGTCATAAAGATGTAATTTAGAAGCCAAGCGTATATTAGAGTTTTTTCTCGATCCTAAGCAAGGAGAATTTAGGCAATAAAATGTTTTTGCGTGTGCGCTCTTCTTACTTTTCTGGATTCTGTTATCTTAATTTAATGCAATTCTCGAGGGATTCCGAAAAATAGTAACAAGGGATTGAAAATTAGAATTTGTAAAAAATATTTTGTTTTTTTCTAATTTGTATTTAATAATTTCTAAATTTTTAGAAAAAAAAATAAAAAAATTTATGAAACATAAACTTTCATTTTCGTCAAAAAACAATATTAGATTGTCCTTGGAAATTTTTCGAGCCCAAAAGCATTTTCAGGGTGTGCCGCTTTCTTCCTTTTAAAAATTTTCATCGCAATTTACATTTTGCCCGCTTTTTTATGATCCTCGCAAAAGTAAATGAAAAATAAATTTTTTTATTACAATATTTCTCGCTTTTGCCACTTTTTTGCGGCATTGAATTTCCGGCTTTAATTACCAAAAGTCATACAAAAAGCAACATCATAGATGCGGTGTGGATATTAAAAATAAATGTAAACAAAATTTTGTTGGCTCTCGTGCAGAGAATCAAAGCTCTGAAAGCCGAAAAAAATACTCT
Organism: Tanytarsus gracilentus; assembly: GCA_038502055.1. Taxonomy (NCBI): domain Eukaryota; kingdom Metazoa; phylum Arthropoda; class Insecta; order Diptera; family Chironomidae; genus Tanytarsus; species Tanytarsus gracilentus. The sequence continues at coordinate 10,630,187 of JAXRKN010000044.1, read as the reverse complement.
AACGTAAAAGCAAGCGAGCGAAAAAAAGAGAGAAAAAAATATGCTTTACTGCTGCCTGCTTTGGGCTTTTCAGTCGTTAAAGTACGCTCGAGCTTGTCGGTTATCGATTCGGGTGCTCAAAAAAATTTTAAAAGGCAAAAAAATCCAGAATTTTTAAGAGTGCAGTGATAAATTTATTTAATTTAAATAAAAAAAAAGGTGAGGAAATTAGTGAAGCGATTACCATGTGATTTTTTAATTACCCGAGTGATGTCGAAAAATCTTCTTTACTCTCGCGTGAATGATAAATGGTGCGAATTAAGTCATGTTTAGTAGTTAAGAAATCAAATAAAATGGCTTAAGAATGTCAAATAAAAAATTTAACGTGATCCACACGCGTGAAATCTTGTTGGTGATTTCGTAATTGCTCGTTCGCTTAAATAAATCATCATAAAATTAAGATAATATAAGGTGAAAATTAGTAGAAGAATTTTGGTTGGTTGCGTAAACTTCTCATTTTATAATTATCTGATGATATGCGGGTGCAAGAGGAATTCTTCAGAAATTTTGTCTTAAATTTTTTAATCTGTTAAATATATTTTAAAAAATATTTTTAATTTTTAATTTAAATAGAATTAAAATTTTTTTAAAAAAAGTCTATGACATAATTTACAATTTCTCCCCTATCACATTTCATTCCACCTGTTCTCCTCAATTTTTCTTTCTTTCAACTTTAATGATGAAGATTTTCTTTAAGTAAAAAATTCTTTTATATATCTTGAAATTTTTTCTATATTTTATACAACCACCAAACTTAAATATAAACAGACGAGAAAAATCTTCTTGAATTGTTTGTCTAAAAGGCACCGTGAAAAGTATAATCATAAAATAAATTGTAATCTTAAAATCTCAAACAAAAAACGAGTAGATGACAACGCTGTGAAAAAGATCAAATGCTTAACGTTGTTAATTGATTTGGAGGTCTATGTTGAGTTGTTAGAGTACTGAGAGAATAATGAGGAAAATATTGCGTTAAAAGCTGAAAAGTGATTAATGTGAAAACGTGCCAAAATCACAAATTAATTGTTTAAAATTATTAGAAAATAAATTTTGCACACTTTTAAATTTTCAATGAATAATAATTTTAATTTTTAAATAAATTTTCAGTGTAAAATTTGAATGAAGCTTTTTATTTCTCGTTAACATTTTCACACTCAATAAAAACATTTTTCATATTTATCCTTCGAGCTATTTAGTAAAATGTCAAGATTTTCCTTGCGATGAACATTGAAAAGAGATGGTATGAAAAAAATTGTACGCTTACATATCTCATATGGCACAGAAAGTCAAACTAATGAAATTTACGACTTTTTTGCAAGATTTATCGCGAGTTTATGAGTTCTAAAAATAAAATAAGAAGAAAACAACAAACGGAACAAAAATTCTCTCTTTCCTCACACTGTAAACTTTCAAAACATGAACAGCCGGAAAAACGATAAGGCATGACTTTTTCTTCTTTTTAAATTTAGATTTTTTTGGCGGATTATTTTTTAAATGTATACATGCGTTTCTAAAACAACAATTGGCGTTTTGAAAGACAAAATTTTAAAGCAGAAAAACACCCACATGGTATTAGAACTAAAACTATCAACGTGATGATCATTCGGCAATACATAAAATTGTTTTTGCTATAGTCATGAGGGATACTGGTACTGTCTGTAGAAGCAACTCATTAATTTACGATTCACTTCACAATTCACATGCGTAGTAATTGGCAAAAACAACTTACAGGTCTCTCCTTATGGCAAAGTTAAGATTTTTTGTTTTCGAGGTTGAAAAAAGCTTTTAATGAATTTTAAAATAAATACTTGAATTAAATGTGATGACTCGAATGTTCTTTAGCGTGGTAATTAAAAAGAAAGATTTTTAATTAAAGTAAAAGTATTTTCTCCGAATTTATTAAATTTTTCTCTAATTAAATAAGTTTTGAAAAAATAATTTATGCCACCTGTTGAAAAACCCATAATTCCATTGTTGTTGCAAGGAAAAGACATTAACCACAAGGAATAGTTTCACACCTCGATAAAAACCGCATGTCGTGCAAGTTTGCACTCGTAAAATCCACAAAAGAGCATCGTAATTATTTAACCGTACATTATTCTGTGTAAGGATAATAAATTATGCAAGTTAATTTCAAAATTGCAATTGAAGTGCGCATTCGCTTGCCATCCCTGACATAAAAATGTTTCGTTTTGCTGTTGTTTTATGATTGCGAAAAAAGTTCAAAAAGAAGTAGTAAAATTTATATATTGAAGTTTGAAACGTTGCCATCATTTCATCGTTGAGATAAAAATTCTCTATGTTAAATTTAGCGATGAGGCGGTGACAATGTTGTTATTGTTTTCTTGCTACCTCTGCAGCCTGTTGACAATAGAGAAAAAAAAATTTTTCTCCTCTCGTTTTCGATCTGCAACATGACTTTTTGTACTTTAAAATTGATTCTCGCGAAAATGAGTTCACTCAACTCGAATAATAAAATATCATTGATTAATTTTGCTATTCAACTGCTAAATAAATTGCTTCTTTTTATTTCTCTATTAAACCCAAAACCTGTTCATGCCGGAGTTTCTCGTTATATTTTTGTTTTATTGCTTATTCTTTCTCGATCATCAACACCACGTGATTCTATTTTACAACAAAATATAAGAGCGAGAATATTTCAAAAATCTTGTTATAGGTGTTCTAGATTGTCTAAAAATTTTGAATTTAAAAAAATAATTATTGTGTAGCTTTGCTATACTTTTGAATTTAATTGATGTCCCTTTAAAAATTTGCACCACCCAATTTACAAACGCTCCCCTTTTATTTTATGATTCATAAATTTTAAGATCATCACTGTCAATCTTCGAGTAACGACAGTGAAATTTATCACTTTTCTCATTAGAGCAAAGATTTTGATTTCCTTTGCCTGTTCTCAGCTATGTGATGACTTCATCCGATGACAAAATACATTTTTTTTATAAAAACATTTGTTGCTTTTTTTGTTGAATTCGATAACCTATTGCGTCATTGAAGTGATTCGGTTCAGTTCTAACGAAGAATTTTTAGTGAGCCGCGAAAGAAATTTTATTAGATAATTTTGTCAGTTCATAATTTAAGAAATGACGCGATTAATGATAAAATCTTCAAGAGTAGGCACGAGGTCTTTAGAGTTTGCAACAGTGAAACACTAAAATCGTGATAAGAAGAAATTTTTTGCTCTTATCTTAATTCAACAAGTTTAATAAACACGTAAATTGCACAATTAAGTGGGAAGACACTGAAATAAATTCATTCATGTGTGCAGCACTAATTAGAGATTATGACTTTAGATAAAGACAAAAATTCCCTCAATTTCTCTTATCACAATTTCTTAAAATAAATCCTCAAATTAATTTTTTTCTGACGTTGAAATCAATGTAGATTATCCAATGCCAGTTGACTCTCGAGATTACTTAAGTGCGCAAAAAAAACGATTTAATTTGCACGAGGAGTGTTTGCAACGATTCAATTAAATGGTTTATTTAATTCTACATGTGTTTAAATTATCTTTGTGTGTCAACTACAATTAAGGTGAAAATTAATTTCGTTTTATGGTGGCAAAAGTAATTAATTTAAAACAAGATAATTAAATTAAGAAATAAAATTTAACAACAAACTCTTCATAATGCACTTTACAGTTGTTACTTCAACCAATTTTTCTTCTTTTTTTCATCTTCCTTAATGATGATTAAGTTCAGAGAGGATGAACGAGAACTTGTTGCCATTTTTTATTATTCTTCTTATTTCATTTTTTAATTTTATGCTATGCTACATCATCATTGTTACTTCTCATTCTCTTGATTGAAAGTAATCGAAAAAACAAAGTTACAAAGGGTTCATTGATCGCGTGAAGAAATTCTTGATAATGCCGTAGCATTAATAGATTCTTTGATAATTAAGTTACAATCAGTGTGCTTATTCTCATGAACGCGCAAAATAAGGTGAGCGTGTGGTGGAATTTGAGCCTTCGCTCATAGCAAGTAAAAAATGTCAAATAAGCATCGATCAAACCTCTAAAATTGGTTTCGTGTCTCTAATTTAAGTATCGAATGTCGTCTATCATTCGACTCGATTACAAATTAATTCTCGCATCGGGAAATTCCCTATAAGGAATCATCGTGTGATACCAATTTTTACACGCCAAGCATGAGCGATGAAAATTTACATAAAATATTCTGAATTGTAAGTTCACGCTAATTATGATCGGAGATTGAATGTAATTCGCAATTTTTACAATTATGGAAGAAATTTTTTACAATTGAAATCGGTAAAAACACAATGACGTCATTAAAATTCTTGAAATACCAAACCACGTGTTGTAAATCAGCTTTAAGAAAAATAAACTATGATCATAACATAGCGTGACTACGACACACCCATCTTTGTGCTATCAAAATTCTTAAGTGTCTGTCAATCGAAAAATAAAAAAGATTTCGTGAAGATCATTCGTTAATTGAGTGACTACAATGACGAATTAATTTGAAAATACCGTTAAAATTTCAAATATTTTGTACGTTACATTTTTTTTGTGTCAAATCACAATCATGTATGGAAATTTATGACATCGAGCATTGAGTTATGTTGAAGGTGCATTGAACTTGAAATGAATGAGTGAATGTCATGATGATGCCCATTTATGTTAGGCAATAAATTTTAAAATTGTTATTTTTCATTTAATCCAGATATGGCGTTTAACTACTCGTTGGGAGCCGAAGAGCTCAGAGGCCGTGGAAACAATCTCTATAAAGCAATTTTCGCTGAATTTTTCGGCATTTTCATCCTCAACTTTTTTGGTTGTGCAGCATGCGCTCAAAGCGGCGGTGACAAAGTAGTTATATCTCTCGCATTTGGTCTGGCCGTTTTTATGGCTGCAATGGTAAGTGAATTTACTCATGTTTATGTGACACTTCACATTTTAATTATTGCCATCATTAACTCAAGTGGTGGTGCAATGAAAAAAATTTTGATTTACAACTCTCGAGTTCAATTTGTCCATTTATTCCTAATTTTTCCTAATTATTTCTAATTATCCTAATTATTTCTAATTATCCTAATTATTTCTAATTATTCTAATTATTTTCTTAATTTTTTTAATTTTTTTTTGATAATTAGATAATTAGGATAATTAGATAATTAGGATAATTAGAATAATTAGTTGAAGTTGTCGCGCAGCGACAACCCTTTTCCTAATTATCCTAATTATGCTAATTATTCTAATTATGCTAATTATCACATTTTTTACCCTGAATGAAATTTTGTTTACAACCCGAATTTTCCATTTATTCCATTTTTCCTATATTTCATTATCCTTTATTTCTATTATCCATTATTTTCATTATTTTCTTTTTTTTTTTTTTATTATGTTTTAATCCCACACACCTTCCATTATCCTAATATCTATTATTCATATCATTACCTTTTTTCCCTAAGAATTTTTTACACCCTTCATCCTTTATTCCTAATTTTTCCATTATTTCTAATTATCCTATTATTTCATTAATTATTTTCTTAATTTTTTTTTTTTTTTTTATATAATTTTTATTCCCCACACTTTTCCTAAATCCTAATTACATTATTCTATTATCTATTATCCTTTTTCCCTTTTTACCCATTTTCCTTATTCCTTTTTCCTTATTTCTCCATATTCATCCTATTCATTATTTTCTTATTTTTTTAATTTTTTTTATTGATCCCCTTTCCATCAAACAATATTCTAATATCATATCTTTTTTTTCCCAGTTAACAATTTCCTATCATTTTCCTTTCCTTATTCATATCTTATTTTCTTAATTTTTTTAATTTTTTTATAATTAATAATTAGATAATTAAATAATTAGTTAAGTTCGCGCACACAACCCTTTTCCTAATTATCCTAATTATGCTAATTATTCTAATTATGCTAATTATCACTTTTTTTTTGTACCGCTGAATGAAAAAAATTTTGATTTACAACTCTCGAGTTCAATTTGTCCATTTATTCCTAATTTTTCCTAATTATTTCTAATTATCCTAATTATTTCTAATTATTCTAATTATTTTCTTAATTTTTTTAATTTTTTTTTGATAATTAGATAATTAGGATAATTAGATAATAGTTAATTTCCGCACACACCCTTTTCCTAATTATCCTAATTATCTAATTATTCTAATTATCTAATTATCACTTTTTTTTACCCTAATAAAAATTTTGATTTACAACTCCATTCAATTTTCCATTTATTCTAATTTTCCTAATTATTTCAATTATCCTAATTATTTATTATCAATTATTTTCAATTTTTTTATTTTTTTTTATAATTAATAATTAGAATTAAATCCCACACAACCTTTCCAATACCAATTACAATTATCTAATATCTAATTACATTTTTTACCCAATAATTTTATTTAAACCTCAGTCAATTTTCCATTTATCCTAATTTTCATTATTTCAATACCAATATTTCAATATTCTAATATTTTCTATTTTTTAATTTTTTTATTAAATTAGGTAATTATAATATTTCCCACACAACCTTTCCTAATATCCTAATACAATTATTCAATTATCAATATCACTTTTTACCCAATAATTTTTACAACCCATCCAACCATAATCAACTACAACTTATTATTTAATTTTTAAAAAATAAAATAAATAATATTCCCAGCACAACTTTCCAATACCTAATATCAATATCTAATATCTATCCTTTTTCCCAACCCCCCCCACAATTTAATTAAATAAATCAATAAAATTTTTACCCTAATTTATTTAAACCAGTTCAATTTTCCATTTATTTCTAATTATCCTAATTATTTCTAATATAATTATTTCTAATTATTCTAATTATTTTCTTAATTTTTTTAATTTTTTTATAATTATAATGATAATAATAATATTAGTGCGCGCAGCACAACCCTTTCCTAATTATCCTAATTATGCTAATTATTCTAATTATCAATTATACTTTTTTACCCTAATTTTTATTTACAACTAGTTCAATTTTCCATTTATTCCTAATTTTTCCTAATTATTTTAATTATCTAATTATTTCTAATTATCCTAATTATTTCTAATTATTCTAATTATTTTCTTAATTTTTTTAATTTTTTTATTAAAATAGATAATAATATAAATAAAAATAGTTAAGTCCGCAGCACAACCCTTTTCCTAATTATCCTAATTATCTAATTATTCTAATTATCAATATCCTTTTTTACCGCACCTAAAAATACCTTGTGGTGGGTGGGTATACGCTGTCGAATAAGTGAGATGTGTATGAAACTTTCATTTAATAAAATCACCTGTAAATCGCAAGTTTAAATAAATATTTTTACTCTAAAATGTCGATAAGAGTTGCACAAATTAGATTTCATTCGAGTACATTCATTTACAGCTGTCAATCGCTGATATCACAACCACCAAAGATCCGATGAGATGAAAAGACAAAGGCGACTTTGATGAAAATATTAAATTTTTTCCATTTGCAATTTTCACTTTTGTTTACTATTGACACTTTTCGCCTCAAAAAAAAGGAAAAGATGCGAAAAGAAAAAGATGCGAAAAGTTAAACCCCCCTCCCTTTCAAAATTTCAATAGCGGTTACGTTTACCGCGACAATTTCATTCGAGCGGTAGGAAAAAAATGATAATTAGGATAATTAGAATAATTAGGATAATTAGGATAATTAGGATAATTAGGATAATTAGAAATAATTAGAAATAATTAGGAAATAATTAGGAAAAATTAGGAACAACTTGGAGAACCATCGAGTGATAATTTTAGCCGAAATGTTTTTTCATGCGAACAGTCGCGCAATAATAATATGTTACATGCACATTTACTGTGTCCGGAAGTACACTACTCGAATGACTTTATTGCTCACACTTTCTAATACGACATTTCCTTAAATATTTATAGACAATTGGACACGTGTCGGGCTGCCATATTAATCCTGCAGTGACATGCGGTCTTTTGGTAGCCGGCAAAATCAGCCTTCTTCGTGCACTTTTCTACATTCTTGCTCAATGTGCTGGTGCAGTCGCAGGAACTGCTTCATTATGGGTGCTTCTCATTAATCCAACGGCTGGATATGGTCACACCAATTTTGACCCAGAGAATGGAGGTGTTAGTGTCTATCAAGCTCTTGGATTTGAATTTTTCCTCGGCTTCATTTTGATCTTCTGCGTTTTTGGAGTCTGCGATGAGAACAAACCTGATTCAAAATACATTGCTCCATTGGCGATTGGCTTGACTGTTACTCTAGGACATCTTGGAGTTGTTTCATACACTGGAAGCTCAATGAACCCAGCACGCACGTTTGGAACGGCTTTCGTTGGTGGAGATTGGACAAACCATTGGGTAATTTTTTAAAAGTTTAACGGTTTTAAATTTTCTAAATTTATTTTTTTTAACATAGATCTACTGGGCAGGTCCAATTGGTGGTGGAGTCGCCGCTGCCCTCCTCTACTCCCTCTTCTTCTCAGCTCCCGATATTGAAGTCAGCCATTCTGACAAGTACAGACAGGTTAAGACAAACGATGACAAGGAGGTGAGCGTTTGATTTAATAATTCATTAAAGTAGCTAATTTCACACCAATTTATTATTTATTAATTTAGGCGAATCCTATCAAATATCCAGATCTTAAATACATCGACGAAGAATGATTTTTCTAGTTGTTGAATTTCATTTAAAAAAAAATATTTTCCATAGATTAATCTAGATTATGAAAATCTCTTTTTCTATGTACAAATTTTTGAAAACCCAAATTAACCTAAAAATACATTCTTAGTATCCTCAATAACTCTATAATTAAGTAGCTCTCCCCTTCAAAATTATTTATTGATTAGGTACGTTGATAGTCAAAATTATTCATTTTTATTTTGTAACTGACACAATTTATGATTTTATTGCATGAGTTCATTGGAAACACATTTAATCCTCTCCATTTCATATCCTTTATTAATTATTAAAGCAACAGCATTTTTTGCATTTTAAAAAAATTAAATCCCTGAAGTTGTTCTTTTTAAAATAATTTACCTAAATAGTTAAAAACTTTTCTATAGCACCACCTGTAATAATAATGCTGAATGTCACCGATCTCAATTTTTAGACTTTTACTAATACTCAGGGGGCGGACGACTTGGATATAAATTTTTTGGGTATATAAAAATCTAAAATTTATATTTTTATATTTTTATATTTTTTATATTTTTTATATTTTTTATATTTTTTATATTTTTTATATTTTTATATTTTTATATACTTTTCGATCGGAATTTACTCTATATTGTGACTTTTCAACTAAAATTTAAAGCTGGAAGTGAGATCCAGTAGAAGCAAATCAACGAGATTCATAACCATTCAACAATCAAACTAATTACCATCAACCACTCTGGAAACCGAGTTAAGTTTATGCGGAAGCTGGAAGATCCAAGAAGAAAACAAGGATTTAAACATTCGACAATCAGAACTAAATTAACCATAACAATCCACTCTGGAAATGAACCGTAGTAATTACAGGAAGCGAAGAACCAGAGAAGAAAACAACGAGGATTTAAGCATCGAACTAATCAGAACTTAAATTACCATAACTAAGATCCAGCTCTGGAAGAATCCATATTTAAATTAGTGCAGGAAGCTGGAAGGAGACCAGAGAAAAAATCAAGTATTTAAACCATTCAACTAAGAACTAAATACCATACACCACCTGAACCAAGTTTAATTATCAGAATCTGGAGGAACCAGAGAAGAAAACACGAATCAAACCATCGAACAACAGAACTAAATTACCATAACAACCACTCTGGAAATAACCAGATTTTAAATTAGCAGGAAGCTGGAGAGACCAGAAAGAAAACACGAGGAAAACCATCAACAGATCAAACTTAAATTAGACCATTGAACACCAGCTCTAAAACCACAGTTTAAAATTAGTGCTGAAGGAGACCAGAAACAAACCACATGGATTAAGCCATAACAAAATCTAAATAACAAATCCAACAATAAAATTTTTTTTCGTAAAAAAACAAAAAGAATAAAAAAAAATAAATTTAATTTTAAAATTATATTTTTATATTTTATTTATATTTTTATATTTTATAAAAAAAAAAATAAAACGCCCCCTCTAATACTTTTTTTCCGAATATTTTTGCAGATGGGCAGCTTGAATGCTTAAATTTACGCAGTCGCACACAACCTGCTTAAAAATCTCCGCTAACTGCCTAATTAAATAAGTGCACGATCATAGTAAAATAAGCTAAACATCACATCTGAAAATATCATAGAAATCATAAATTTACAACACAACTACAAAACACGAAGCCGACCAAATTTTTTTGAAGGAGAAGTTTTCAAAGTTCAAAATTGCCAAAATTTTACAAAGTGCTTCATAGCTTTTAAGAATACGCAGGCCATTTCTCGGAATAACCGTTTACAATTCAAAAACTTTAAAAATGACTATTTTTTGTAACATTTAAGATGAAAATTTATTGCTTTATAAAAACTATATTTAAAAGTGAATAAAAACGTTAATTCAAAATTTTCGACTTTTATTATTCTTAAGTTTTTATGTACTCACAAAAAGTTTAATAATTTTTTAGGGTTTCATGACCAAGAGACCGTCTTGAATGGTTATTTTTCCTTCTTTCTTGAGACGATCGATTTCACTTTGACTCATTTTAACGCGAGACAAGCGAGCTGTTTGAGGCTTTGGAGATTCTTTAACAACGGCAGTAGGACGAGATTTTGGCTCGGGCTTAACGGGCTCAGAAACTTCTTCATACTCGATAAAAGTCACACCTTCCATGTTATCAATTTGTTTATGCTTCTTCAATGGAACTGCCGGTGATGCTTGTTTCTGCTTTCGCTTTGCAGGTGGTTCCTCTATTTTCGGCGTTTCGACGATAAATTCAATTTCCTCCTCGCCAATCGCACACAGTTCATTTGAATGCTTTTCAACCAAATGCTCGTTGAGATCTTCTTGATTCATGTAAATCGTTGCACAATAGTCGCAGAAATACATGTCAGATTTTGCGTGCAAGTCAATGTGCTCGGTAATTTCTTCAATACTCTCGCTAGCATATTTACACATTGGACAAACTTGACTATCGATTGCATGCTCCATACAGTGATCCATGAAGGAATCACGGGAATTAAAGTTTTGTTCGCACTCAGGACATTGGAGAATGACCGTTTCATCTTCGCTTTGATGCGAGGTTCGCATGTGACGATAAAGATGATGAGAAAGCATAAAGCGCTTGCTACATTTTGAGCATGGAAATGCCCTAGTGCCAGCATGAGCAGATGACAAGTGACGTTGAAGCATGGCAGCAGTTTTGAAGCGATCAGTGCAGTATTCACAAGAATGAGGTAGCGATTCCGTGTCGTGAACAACTTCGTGTCTTTCCAAACCCTGTTTGAATGCAAACCTCTTGTCGCAGTAGTTGCAAGCCCATCTAATTAATGCGTCATAACATTAGAGGAATATATTTTAAATTATTTTAACCAACTCACGGTCTACTTTTGGAATGAGTCGTTTGATGCTTGTCGTAATCTAACTTGTTAAGATAAACACGATCACAATGTTCACAGCTGTATCTAATAGATAGAAAATTGACTTGATAATTGACATGCTAATTTAATTAATAAAACAATCGTTTTTACCTTGGAATTTTCGGATCATTGTGGATTTTCTCATGACGATAAAGCAGTGTCGAGCGCGAGAAGCTTTTCTTACAAACAATGCAAGTGTAATCTAAAAAAAATAATTAACGTTCAACTTAAGTTAAATTAAATTTCAAGCTCACCCTTCTGTTTCGTGTGCGTAAGTATGTGCTTGGCCAAGTCATATTTCGTGAAGAATGCTTTTTCTAAAATATCAAAAATTATTTTAATGAATTGTTAGAGTTTAATGTCATGATAAATTACCGCAATATTCACATGGATGGTCACGAGCACGTTCGTGATTTTGCTTGTGAATTTCAAGCTGTTGAAGGAGTGGAAAACTTCTATCACACACTGAGCATGTATAAACAACTCCTTCCTCTGACTTGTCCATATTTTCTTCTTTCTTTTCCTCCTCCAGCTCCTCCTCTAAGTATTCCTCATTGTCATAGATGTTAATGAATTGTATATTGCCATCTTCAATTGTCTCAATGATTGCCTCATCATACTTTGGTCCTTGAAGTTGACTGTTTAATATCTTTGGCTTAATGCGCTCTATCTTTTCAATTTTAACAGATGGCTTTTTAAACTGCTTCGCAGGCACTGTATCCTGCGTTGCTTTGTTGAGAATTTTCACGTTTTCTGGCTTTTTCGGTGCTGTTTGAACGATTTCAACCTGCTCAATATCAGATTCATCTTCGAAGAGAGTTGGTGGCGCAATAATGGCAGTTTCATTTTGAATATTTTGATTTGAGATAATCATTTCCATCTGCACAGTTGGAAGTTCCTCAATCTGATCTGTCTGCACAGCTGCATCAAAACGCTCTTCTTGTTCTGTGTTAGTCTCGACTGTCACGAAGTCCTTATTTTCAGGTAATGGTGGAGTTGATTTAAACTCAAGCAATGACTCTTGCACGATATTTATTTTTGGCGGTATAACACCGGTCATTGGGTACATTTTCAGCTGTGTATCAGACTTCCTGCAGTTTTGTTTAAATTTGTATGCATTCGATAGAATGATTTTACAGCGATTACAAATAAGATCAGGAAATCCATCGCCATCGAAAATCTACAACATTGGTTCGTTTTAATCAATTAAAAATGCCACCTTAATTAATTACCTCAATATTTCCAACTGATAGAAGTTCCATTTGCGATATTGTATCCAAAATTTGATGGAAATTTTCATTTTCATCCTGCGTAAAGCACACCCGACAGAATCTATTACTCGCCAGCACCTCCAATCGGTTCATCTTATACTTATGTACTTTCTTGATCGCAAGAATTACATAAAAATTATTTTAAACTAGCTGAAATTAATTTTAAAGTTTTAATGAAAACAAATTTTTTTTCTTCCCTCTCAAAGCGCTTCTTCTTGACAACTTTTAAAACTGACCGTTAAAGTTAGGTTTGAAAAATGAAAATACGTTAGAGTTAATTTTGAGTATGAATTTATTTAAAATTTTTGATCATACACGGCAATTGCTGATATTGCTTTTGAGGAGGTTCTAGGATAAAAAATATGTTCGTATTCGTCTTCTCCGCCAATTTTCCATTTACGTACGTATCCATCGCTAGCACCGAAATATAAGAATTGACTTTTGCTGTCGTCGAACAAATAAATTTAAAATTATAATTACTTGATAATTTAATGAAATATTGTGAATTCCATACCTGTCGTAACAAAGATCCCAAATCCACGATGGCGTTGACACTGAATGATCAAATTGGAGCACAAAATCGTACAAAACATCGTAGACTTTAAGGTTGCCATGAGATCCGATGATAGTTAAAAGTTTTGAGTCGGGAGAAAATTTAAGTTTTAAAGCATATTGAGTGACTTGAAATTTTCCTGGATTTTGCTCCACAAAATTAAACGTCTTCATCGGTTTAGACTTGGGTGAAAATTCGTCCCACACCCAAACATTTCCCTTTGATGATAAGACTGCCAAATAATTTCCATCTTCGCTAAAATCTACGCTGATTAAGGAGTCGTCCACGTGTGTGAATGGAAATGGGATGCAAGAGTCGTGAAATGTCCAAAAGAAAATTTCTCCTGTTTCTGTGATAATTGCCAATTTTTGATTCTGATGTAGAGCGATTGAGGTGACAATCTTATTTACGCTAATTTGTTGGTTGACTGTCAACTCGGACAGAGCAAAGCTGAACCATGTGATTACACCCCTCTCATTGCACGAAAACAGCGAGTTGCCATCAGTCGAGAAGATTATCTTCATCTCATTTTTATAGCTTATCTTTGAAAACTTCTGTTTAGTTCGCAGTGGATTGTTGCTTAGTTCCGGATCGTGGTGGTGACTGTAAGAGCATAACTCACTTCGATCATTTGAAATATCAAAGATTTTAATTGAATTGAAGCCGGCAACAGCAAGCCAATTTTTGTTCAGTGCCATTGAGTTCACTTGCGAGTCGCAAAAATCGAATTTATGAACTAATTCAGTTTTTGAATCCGTTGTCAGTTTAAAAGGACCACAGTCAATATCGTATTTCCTTTCTCTTTCAGCCCAAACTCGTATCTTGCGCTGTCGATCATATGAAGCCGTGACGATTATTGGTGCAGTTAATTTAAAATATGTTGTGTGATACATTTTTAAATTGAAAATTCAAAACTTTTCAGCTGCTCTACTCGAAATTGACTTTACCGATTAAAATTTTTCAAGATTAGATTAAAAATAAAAACTTTTTATTGAATGCCCCCTCTTATTCTAATTTTTTTTTAAAAATATGGATGAACGTTAATTAACGCTCGAAATAAAAAACTACATAATCTCAAGCGAAGAATCACTATTGGCTGGCGATCTTTTTTGGTCCTGAATAACTTCGGTATCATTTTCACTAGAGTTAGAATGTTTATCATCGTCGTTATGCTTGTCCTCTTCAATATTTTTCTTCTTTGTATTCAATTGCCAGCTGGGAATTTTTTGCATGTGATTTATCGAAGAGACTGATTGACTTGAAGAAAAGTTTTTATGATTTAGCAAAATTCCTTTGATCGTTTCGATTTCACTTTTAAAAGTTTGGAGTGTACTTTGCATGAGCTTGTTAGATGAATCTTGTGTTTGTTTTTGCATGTTTATCTCCTCGCGCACTCTGATAAGCTCCCCATTAATTGCCTTTGTTGTCCTCGCCAGCTCGTCAATCTTATCTCCCTTTTTCTTTCGACCAAACAGAAATGGCTCAATATATTTCTAAATTTTTAAAGAAATTTCATGATAAATAATTTAATTATCATTAAAAGTGTCACACTTTGAATTTTTTTTCGCTTTGATAACACTTTTTTTTGTGGCTGTTCAAAGTACAAAAAGCTCACCTTATAAAACATATAAATTCCATATGCAATTCCACTGACAAGTGCAACTGAACTCAAGACATCTTTAATCTTTTCAAAAGTAGTTAATTGATGCTTATACGAATGTACAGGCTGGGGAATGTTGATTTTAGTTTCTTCCATTGCTTCCTCTAATGCGTTAAGTTTGGTGAAAATTCCAACTCTTTCGAATGCTAGCTGGATTTCGTCTTCACTAAGTCCTTTAGCGGCAAGAAAATTTCTTTTTTGAACGAGACTGCTTCGAGCTACTTTTGGATTAAGAAGAAATTTCACTGCGGTTGATATCTACAGATAAAAATTTATGTCAAAAAAAACTAAATATCCATTTAATTTATAATTTACGGCAGTTTCGCGAGGACCATCCATTCTTTGAACTCAAAACTCTTTTATCTCCTTTACTATCGAGCTAGCGATCTGTCTCTTATCAGTTTTATTAAGTTATTTGCTTTTTTCTGTTTTCATAAAGTCAAAAGTTTTTTTTTGCTGTTTTAAAACTTGCAGAGGGATGCTCACTCAGAAAGAACAGTCAAATAATTTGTTAATTTAATTAAAATTAAGCCTATTTGAAGGCAATCAATAAAATAACATATTTTTAATCCGACTTTAAAATAAACAAGCGATTTGATTAAAATTAATTTTGGGATTAAAATTTTAATCGGTCGCGCACTATCGAGGTTTCACTGTTTCTCAAATTAAATTCAAGATTCTTAACTTTCTATTAAATTTAACAAGTTTTTGATCATTCTATAAGGCTAATAGCATTCTAATTCAAAATGTTCAAGTCATCAACGTTCGACAAGACTCTCGGTATGCAGGAAAATCATCAATTTATGCATTTTAAATATTTTCTAAAATTTTCTTCCTCTTTTTCTTATTTTTCTAAAAAAACATCCAGAGACGGCAACATCCCATTTAAAACTAGAACCCGATTGGTCATCCATAATGGTGATTTGTGATTTGATTCGACAAAATGATGTAACGTAAGTAATTTTTAAATTATTTTTCATTGATGACTCATCATGATAAGAATTGACCTCTTTTTTTGCAAATTCCAGCTCGAAACAAGCAGTAGCTCAGATCAAGAGGAAGATGACATCGCAAAATCCTCACACTGCTCTCTATGCATTAATGGTGTTGGAGAGTGTCGTGAAAAATTGTGGACAGCCAGTACATGAAGAGATTGCTAATAAGGCCAACTGTGAGGCTTTCGCTGAACTCGTTAGAACAACCACTCACGAGAATGTCCGTAGTAAAATGCTAGAATTAATTCAAACTTGGTCGTATGCATTCCGGACGGCATATAAATATCGAAGTATAAAGGTATGATGCACACACATACAACTAATAATTGAATTAGTCATCATATACGATTTTTTTGCTTTCTTTGTCTGCTTAGGACACGATGAATATTTTGAAGACAGAAGGCTACAAGTTTCCCGAAATGAAGGACGTGTCTGACAAACTTTTTGCATCGGACGTTGCACCCGATTGGGCCGATGGTGATGTCTGTCATCGGTGCAGGACATCGTTTTCAATTGTAAATCGTAAGCATCATTGTCGCAATTGTGGTCAAGTGTTTTGTGGCCAGTGCTCCGGAAAATCTAGTATTCTTCCAAAATATGGAATTGAAAAGGAGGTTCGCGTATGTGATGGCTGCTATGATCAGCTTCAAAAGCCAGTTGCTCCAACGACTGTCGCTGGCGTTGCTAAAAAGGATGATGATGAATTGCCAGCCGAATATTTAAATAGTTCATTATCGCAACAACCTCAGCAGCCACCTCGAAAGACTGAAGAAGAGTTGCGAGAAGAGGAAGAGCTTCAATTGGCATTGGCACTTAGTCAATCGGAAATTGAATCTAAGAAGCAAGCGAATTTTAGAAGAACCTATCCAAAATCACCGTCACCAGAGCCAGCACGTCGCTCGCCATCTCCTGAGACACCCTCCGACCCTGAACTTGCCCGATATCTGAATAGAAATTATTGGGAGCAACGTCAAGGTGGCGAAACAACAAGTCCATCCGCTCCGAGTCCAATGCCATCGTCAATTATTAGCCTCAACGTGCAGAAATCATCATCCGATCAGGACATTGAAATTAATGAATTTGCTTCGACTATGAGAACTCAAGTTGAAATTTTCGTTAATCGAATGAAATCAAACTCGAGTCGCGGAAGATCGATCGCTAATGACACGAGCGTTCAATCGCTCTTCATGAATATTACATCAATGCATAGCCGATTGCTGACCTACATAAAAGAAATGGATGACAAGAGACAATGGTAATTTTTTATTTTATTTTTAAGGAACTTTTTACTAAATTATTCTCATTTTTTAAGGTACGAACAACTTCAAGATAAACTCGCGCAAGTTAAAGATTCGCGTGCTGCTTTAGATGTGTTGCGGCAAGAGCATATTGAGAAGATGAGAAGAATTGCGGAGGAGCAAGAGCGACAGCGTCAAATGCAGATGGCTTACAAGTTGGAAGTTATGCGAAAGAAAAAGCAGGAATATCTTCAGTATCAACGACAACTCGCTCTGCAACGCATTCAAGAGCAGGAGAGAGAAATGGCAATGAGACAAGAACAACAAAAAGCGCAATATATGATGGGTGCCCCAGCATATCCGGGATTTATTCCGCCGCAAGGCACACAAGGCTCGCCAATGCATGCTGGCCAACCACAGCAATATCCTGGACAGTATCCGGGAGCTAATTTTGCTGGTCCACAAATGAACTATGGACAAATGCCACAAGGCTTTGCTCTACCCCAACAGCAGCCTAATCCACAGAGTGCTTTCATGCCCATAAATCCAGCTCAAAATACACCGATGCAGATTCCTCAAGGCTCAATGATGCCGCCTAATCAGCAAAATCAACCGAATCATCAACAGCAGCCACAACAAGCGTCAATGATGATGCCACCAGGCTCGCAAGTTCCTCCACAACAAATAATGCAAGTTCCTCCACAACAGATGCAGGGAGGCTTAAATCAAAATTCCATGATGCCTAATCAAAATTTCCATCAACCACAACCCCAGCATCCCATGCAAATGTCTCAAATGCCTCAAAACCCCAATCCACAGAATGTCGGGCCAATTCCACAGCAGTCCGCGTCAGTTGTCCCACAAGTCGTATCTCCTCCACCACCACCACCGCCCGCTCCAAAAGAACCTGAGACTGCTGAGCTCATCAGCTTTGATTGAATCATCAAAAATATCTTTTCTTAATGTGCTATAAAATATTGAATTGCAAAGCATGCACGTTTCAAACTAAGCCTTTTAACTCTATATTACTCACATACATATTACGCATTATAATCATATTAATGGAAAATAAAAAGATGTAATACTTTCAATGTCTGATGTGCTATTATGCGGAAACTGATTTTAATGCAAGTTCAAAGTATGAAAATTTTTGTAACGTTTATTTAAAATTTGAATTTAGCCGTTAGGATTTGATCGCAAGGTACACAACTTTGGCATTTAGAAGCAAATTTTAGGAAATAAAATTTAAATAATAAATTAGGAATGAATCAAATTTAAACTTGTCTGCAAATTAATCAACTTTTTAATAGTTTTACAAAATATTCAAAAAAATACTTTTATTCACCTAAGTTGTCAGTCCTTCGAAAAAAAAGTACTCTACGAAAAAAAAGGAGGAAAAAATTTTGCAGTGCGTTAAAAAAAAGTTTAAATTCTCTCGAAAAAAATGGAAGCTCTAATTCCTGTGGTCAATAAATTACAAGATGTCTTTAACACAGTCGGGTCTGATTCCATTCAGTTGCCACAAATTGTGGTTCTTGGAACACAAGTGAGTTAAATATTAAAATCGATTTTTTCTCGCTTGAATTTTTTTTCGATGCGAAAATTTTTTTCTTCTGATGTCTCATGCTTATCCAAAAATAATAAGCAATGATGACGAAAATTACGCAACAGCAAAGGATTACCATACCGGCTAGCAAATGTTTTAATTACTAATTATGATTATCATGTGATTTTTTACAGAGTTCCGGAAAGAGCTCTGTCATTGAGTCTTTGGTGGGAAGATCTTTTCTGCCTCGCGGCATTGGAATTGTCACAAGACGTCCACTAATTCTTCAGCTAATCTACTGCCCAATGGATGATCGAGAACATCGTTCAGCTGACAAAGGTAATTAAGTTCAATGAACCTCTAAAATAGTTTTTGGCACACTCTAACTATAAATACTCTCTGTGTATTTTTATTTCTGTGACGTGATATTGATTTCGTTAATTTTAATAAGCAATATTGTCATACTTCAGGAACAATGGCCATTGAGGAGTGGGGAAAATTCCTTCATACAAAAGATAAAATTTATACGAGTTTCACGGACATATGCACGGAAATTGAAAACGAAACTGATCGTATGGCTGGATCCAACAAAGGCATTTGCCCCGAACCGATTAATCTGAAAATATTCTCAACGCGAGTCGTTAATTTAACGCTGGTGGATTTGCCTGGCATTACAAAAGTTCCGATTGGCGATCAACCCGAAGATATTGAGCTTCAAATCAAAGATTTACTCGTAAAGTACATTGAAAATCCAAATTCCATTATATTGGCTGTAACCGCGGCAAATACTGACATTGCGACAAGCGAGAGTTTAAAGCTGGCAAAAGACGTCGATCCCGATGGAAGGAGGACACTCGCTGTACTTACAAAACTTGATTTAATGGACGCTGGCACTGATGCGATAGACATGTTATGTGGTCGCATTATTCCTGTAAAGCTTGGAATCATAGGCGTCGTAAATCGATCTCAACAGGACATTATGGATAGTAAAAATATTGAGGATCAGCTAAAAGACGAGGCTGCATTTTTACAGAGGAAATATCCAACACTCGCCACACGCAACGGCACTCCGTATCTCGCTAAAACACTCAACCGTCTACTCATGCATCATATACGCGATTGCTTACCCGATCTTAAGACTCGTGTCAATGTTATGGCATCACAATTTCAATCTCTCCTCAATTCCTACGGCGAGGACGTCACCGACAAGAGTCAAACGCTGCTCCAGATTATAACTAAGTTTGCGAGTGCATATTGCTCAACAATTGAAGGTACATCGAGGAATATTGAGACGACAGAGTTGTGTGGTGGAGCGAGAATGTGTTACATTTTTCACGAGACATTTGGGAGAACTCTCGATTCCATTCATCCACTCACTGGATTATCAAAAATGGATATTCTTACTGCCATAAGGAATGCAACGGGGCCGAGACCCGCTTTGTTTGTTCCTGAGGTTTCTTTTGAATTGCTGGTGAGTATATAAAAAATATTAGCAAATTTATAAAATCAATTCTAAAATTTTCTTATTCAGGTCAAACGTCAAATTCGTCGTTTAGAGGAGCCATCGTTGCGGTGTGTTGAGTTAATTCACGAGGAAATGCAGCGAATAATTCAACACTGTGGCACTGAGGTTCAGCAAGAAATGCTTCGTTTCCCAAAACTTCACGAAAAAATTGTCGATGTAGTGACTCAACTTCTTCGTCGACGTTTGCCAACCACAAATACGATGGTCGAGAATATAGTGGCTATAGAACTCGCCTATATCAACACCAAACATCCCGATTTTCATAAAGATGCCGCTCTCGTGCCAAGTTTATTGAAAAATGATCAAATAAATGAACAATGGAACACACCGGGTAATCCGCCATCGCGTCGTATCCAGAACAATAAATACCCTCAATCTGCACCATCGGCTGGAAGCATTAACTCCGATGGTACGAATGATCTTTCGCATAGTAGTAGTGTTGTTAATAATGTTAATGATGCAACTAGTCATCAGCAAAGTAATTGGCTCTCAAATATTTTACCACCAGCTCGAAGCAATGCAACAGAAAGCAGCGAAAGCTCTCAGGCAAACACACCAACGCACTCGGTAATGAGTCCAATGAAGCCAGTCAATCTTCTACCCGATGTTCCAATTAATACAACGTCACGTAAACTCACCGACAAAGAGCAAAAAGATTGTGACGTCATTGAACGGTTAATTAAAAGTTATTTTTATATTGTGAGAAAATCTATTCAAGATTCAGTGCCAAAGGCGATCATGCACTTCTTGGTGAACTTTGTGAAGGACAATGTTCAGTCGGAACTTGTTACACATCTCTATAAATCGGAAAATGCGAATACATATTTGAATGAGTCAGAGCACATTGCGGTGAGACGTAGAGAAGCTTCGGATATGTTGAAGGTAAATTTTTTAAATGGTTTTTTAATCATTGTAATATAATATATTTTTTTGTGGTTTTAGGCACTCACTCGAGCAAATCACATTATTTCTGAAATTCGGGAGACGCATATGTGGTAAAGAATGTGTTCTACTTTTAATCACAATATTAGATCAGATTTGAGGGCATTTTTTTTAGAAGATTTTAGATGACGAAATAATTTTTTTCTTTTTTAATCCTCCCACAAAAACTATAATTTTAAGGTATTTGAAAACTATCAAGATTTCTGAAATATTGCCGATCACATCTGTCTATAAAGCAAAATCCCAACCGACATTGATTGAAATTTTAGAGCTTTCAAGATCGTTTCAAGAAAAGCTATCAAGAGTTAAAGTATTCTATGCAAATGGTGATCGAGCGAAAAAGTTTTGATTCAAGAATTTAAAGGTATTAAATTAAAGTGGTGCTTTTTCAATTTATGTTATATAACTTCAGTTACATTTTGACGAAATATAAATAAAAGAATATCGCACGAAGTTGAAATTGACACGCTTAAAATACTGTTGACAATTAACTGAAAAAAGAAAATTAATTTTAGTGAAAAATCTCTCGAAAAATATTTTGGCGAAAAAAAGTTATTCGGTTTATTGTAAATTTAGAATTTTCTCATGGTTCTTATAAAAGACATGAAAGCTAATTTTTAAGTTAAAATTTAATTCGTAAGCTGCTGCATGATAATTTCCAACATAAGCTTGTATTCACTCCTAATACACGCGCGGTTAATTTACCCCGGTATAAAATTAAAGTATAAAACATTCATTTAAATGCAACATAAATTCTAGTAAATAAACATTGATATGCTAAAAGGGATGTGTTAAATAAGATTAAAAAGCTTTTTCTTTTTCTCCTCGTTAAAGAAGCTGATAAGTCTTATATGTTATACAACCTATTCAATATTTAATAGTTAAATTATTGAAGATATAATGAAAATTAATAAAAGAAAATTTTCTTTTCTCGTAAAAATCACTTTACAAAGTTTTAATTAATAGAAGAGAGTCAATCTGGATATTTTCTTTCTCGCTTAATTATTAATAATTTTTTTGATTTAATTTTTCACATTGCATTATTAATACTTAGTGTATATGTTTTAAAGGCATCGCAATTAATAATTGAGCAAATCATATTTTAGATTAAGTATAGGCAAGCACAATTACATATTTTGTTAGAATATTTTCTTTAGGAAGCATAATGTAGAAGATTTTCTTCTTTTTTACAATTTAAATATATGGATAAAATGAGCTCTCTCGAAAAAATTAATTTGAACTTTAAGAATCAAAAAATTGTTTAAACGATTAAAGTTGGAAATTTTTCAAGAGAAAGCACTCTCATTATCCAAGAAGAACTTAGGAACTATAAAAAGAAAACTTATTAATAGCTGCTCAATATATGATACGTATTGAATGTTTACACACAATTGTTCGGCGTTTATCAAAAAAGATATTCTTGTATCATAAAAAAAAGTATTCAAATTTAGGGCTGCGATATGGTTTAAAAATTTTATGGTGTGTGTGCTGTATAAAAACTTTTTTCTTGGAGGTACTTCGTGCTTATTGCTTTTAAATATTTTCTTATAAAATGAGTTTATGTTCATTTGGCACATACGTAATAATTATTCCTGATAGCCAGAATCATCAGTCCATAAGACGATGTACAGTCACTTCTGCTAAAATTTGATGAGGTGATAGCTTCTTGGGTGAGAGAATTGTTTGATCACTTGATGGATAAAAATTGTTAGTCGTTTGTCGTTGAGGTGGCATTGAAATGTCATATGGGTGCGTATGCTGTGGACTTGATATCGATGTATTTACAGATACCGAGTCTGACAATGAAAATCTTTTAGTTTGTCTATTGCTTAGTGAAGCATGCGGTTCAGATTCATCTTGATGCGTTCCCATAGTCGAATAGCCATGGTCGGAAGAATCAGTGTATCCATTTGGATGACGGTAATTTGTCGCAATACGATACGGTGACTGTATATTTGATACAATTGCATTTTCATTAGAATTGAGCAAACTTTGGTTTAAATTACTTCCCATTTGTTCATCTATGGGCGGATCGTCATAGTCAAAACGAGACATTTGCATCATTCCTATGCAATTGTTGTCCATCGAACCGTTGTCTATGTAAAGATGCTCTCCAAATCCCGAATTATCATAGTTTATTCTGTAGCAATACATGGCGAAGCCGACCACTAAGAAGAGAACAAGAATTGCTCCGATAACTGGTAAAATGATGGAGTATGTGGGCGGCAGAAGATTGTAGTTCATAACGGGATCGATCACAATGTTACTATAGCCATCGCCAAGTGATCCGAACATTCCATTATAGCATGTCGATTCAACAGCACAGAATGGTATAGAAAGGGGACTTTCATCGTCATTTGTATGACACCAAATGCATCCAACAACACCGAGACAATCCTCTTTCTCGCTAAACATATCGCAATTAAATAAATTGCAAGAATCAATATTTTCCTTGATAGTTGTCGGTTGATAGCCGTTGATATATTCGATTTGTTGTTGACACATTTCGCTCGAATTGTCTGCCTTTGCTGTGTCATCGTCATCGTCATTGTTAAAAGGGCAGGCTTCATATTCGTCAAGTTCCAAGTGACACTCGCATGGACATTCACACTCATTTTGTTCCATTCTAAAGCAATTTAGGCAACGATAGTCGATTGTTGAGCAAGGACAAAAAGCACCGCTGGTCTCGGAAGATGAGTTAATTATGCCAACAAATATATTTGTGTTTTTCAGATTTGACAGTTGATACTTTGTCTTTTCAACGTTGGCATAGTTTGTAATTACCTCATTAATTGAAGTGTTAAACTGATAAAATCTCTGTGAAGTGCCATTTAAATAATTGTTGCAGGCAATCTTCTCAACAAATTTCCTTTGCATTAAAATATCGTTGGCCACGTGCGATTCTTTATGTGTGATATGTTCGGGCTGACGGAAATGTTCGCTTTTAGGTTCGAGGATATTTTTATGAGCAATTAAATATCCTTTATCATCCATGAGGAAGCACTTGATGTCGTCAAAGCTACAAACGGGAAGCGAGTCGAGTAAGATTTTGTAGAAAAAACCTCTCGTAAAGTCCATGCTGACAACGACGATAGGTTGATAATTAATTCTGTCATTCGGTAAAAATCGCTTCTCGTAAACAGCATAAGACACGCTGACAATAAAGCCAGCACCAGCGGCATCCAGGTAAGGCTCGGTAATTGCAATTTTACCCTTCAACTCGATCGCTTTAACGTACCAAGGTCGTCGAGATGCCTCGAAATTTTCATCCAGAGAACAACCGGGGAAGACTTGAAGAACACCATTGACTCCCGCCACATAACGCCTTATTACATATTTTCGCAATTCCGAATCAACGTGTTTCTTCTTAAAAGATTCCATAATCTGATAAATGCCAGACACTTCCTGTCTTACACCATCAACCAGACCAGGATTCGCAAACAAATTTCTCGTGTCGCGTAAATAAGCCATAAAGTTTTGTATCATTTGATTTTCATCCACATCGCCGACACTTCTTCGACTTATGTGCGCGTAAGGCGACGTAAATGTCTTCGACGACAAGTGCAGTGTAATGGCTTCGAACGTAGCAATTTGTTTATAATACTGACACACATTAATTGAATTTGTTTTGAGATCGAGACGATGATAGACGAGCTCGGATAAATGCTTTGATTGGTCTAAAGATTGCTGTGGAAGTTGTTGCTTGATTTTATGAAGAAAGTTCGGACGGCGATCGTTGAGATTGGTCACAATGCATACGATGAGAAGTTCATTGATCTAAATTTGATACTTTTAAAAACTCTTACTAATTAAATTAAAATTGAATTGTCTCACCTGACTCCAAGTGTACGAAAAATCGTTAATTTTTAAGCTTCCAACTGTCTTATTTTTCATTTGCTGCCACGCTAACTCGTTGAAGCCCTTGTTCTTCTCTAAAACTTTAATGTGAACTGGCTGGAAGGATTGTTTAAGTGTCACTGGTCTAGGATAGAATTTTGAATGAGCTAATGCGTAACCTCGCATGTCCACCAAGAACTTGTAAGAGCTATTTGTGTTTGAATAGAGAACATCTTCAATCAAATAGTTTAACATTAAATCAATTCCAAAAACACCACGCTGGTCGCAGTTTTTAGTTATGCTAACAATAAAATCATCACTTATTTCAGCATCAAAATGTGGCGGATGAATTGTCAGTTGGTTATTGATAAAATTTTTGTTCTTAAACAAATCCGTCACAATTGAAACTGGCATTTTGCTTAAGTTATCCATCGTGCGATTTATAACAATCATTTGGCCAAAGAGTGAGCGATCACCCTTCTTCACCCACCAAGCAGATGTATCGATACTGTATTTATTAAAATTCTGTTGCGTGATATCTTGAAGAAATTGAGTTTGATATTGAATTTGCCGGCTGTTGGCAATGACTGCAATCGTGTTAATAACCACAGGATGGGGAAGTTTCGATTGGCCAATTGTCACCTCGGCTAGCACATTTCTAGCATCACTAAAGAGGGTCGTGATGCCCTCACTCACGTAAAGAAATGTGATTGGAAGTAAATTTGCACTGTTCGACTCTTTGTAAACCCTATCAAGTACTTCAAATGCCGTCTGAAAGCCGAGCGTATGATTTGCAATGCCGTTTGTTCGATTCGCGTTATCTAGAAAGTCATAAATTTTCGCTTTTACCGATGATGTTGCCGAAATCATTGCGGTATCTTTTGAGCACGAATTTGACGCTGTAAATGTGACAGCTTTGTTAGCAATTAAAAGAACCGCGACACTATCACTATCACTTAATGACGATATCATAGTTTTAGCGATGGCTCTCGTGATTTCCATTTGCTCCGATGTTTGATCGATGAGCAGAAGAACTCTTTTGTTGACAATAGAGTCGGTGTAAAGGCGCGTAAAGTGAGGTATCTCTGGAACATTGTTGCAATTCTCGATTTTGCCTTGATCGGACGTCGAGAGGAAGTATTGACGAAATGATTGCCCAGTCTTTCCAATATTCTCAATAAGATAGTTGTGAAAGATCAAGTTTCGATCGTTTAGTATGTCGATTTCGCCTGGCAAGTAAAACAACTAAGTGAAAAATACGAGTAGAAAGTAATTAGTAAGATTTTACCTGAGAAATTGTTATTGTAGAAATGATTAATTCTGATATCGATTTTGTCATTGTGAGGACATGGATTCAAGAGACTATAGAAAATTTGTCTCTTATGCTCCTTGTTCGTAAGAAATGAGCAAATCTCTTTGATAATTTTTATTGGTGGCTGCACCTTGGCACTAATTGATGCGGAAATTTTCTCTACAATCTCCGTATCGGTATTAAAATTTTCACTAAAAGTCCATGAGTCTATTTCCGCTTGCACGATCGGTATCAATAGCTCATCGTTTCGAATAACTCGCAATTTGGAAGAAATCAATTTCTCTAGATTTTTTAAACTTTCTGTTCTCGCTTTTGTCGAATTTGATTTAGGCACTTCGGATTTCATAAAAACATTATTACTACTAAGACTTAACACTGAATTACACGCTAAAAAAAGTACAAAGCACTGTTTAAAAATCATTTTATGCCTTGAATTTACATTTTTTCGATTTTTTACTGAGCTCTGTAAAGAAATTTATGTTCTATCTATCTTTCGCCCTTACCGCAATGTACGAAAATGGTTTATGTTGTGATTTTGAATATTTTTTTAACGAACATAAATTTTAAATGTTGGTTTTTCATAAATTTAAATTATTTTCGATTCTTGAATATCCGAAACTGTAAAATCGATGTAAGAACGATGTAAAGACGATGTAAAAACTATTAATTTTACAGGTGCTAGAACTTGTAGTTGGATTTTATTAATTTAAATTTTTTGGAGGTAATCTAGAGCTGTGGTTCATTTAGTGCTATTGAATTAATTTTATTAAGTTCTCTAAATTTCACTTAATCACTTTGTAAATCATTTAAAATTAAAAATTTCTACAAAATGAATGACCGTTTTTATTCTTTACATTTGAAAAAACAGCATTAAAAAATATAGAACACGATTTTAATAAATTAAAATTGGTGTGACATTAGCATGAAAAAATTTAAGTCGCAATTTTATACACGACAAAATATTAAAATTTATGATATTGTCATTTAGTTCGTAAAAATCGGGCTGTCAAGCACTATAGAATAATAAATTGCTTATAATGGATAGAACATAATTTAAAAAAAATTGTTAGCTCAAGTGAGACTCATAATATTATGCAATAAAAAGGTTTTTAATCAATTAAAAATTAAATTATGAAACTATCAAAAAAAGTAATTGAATATTTTCTCTTTTCAATTGGTTTTATATTCGGTGTGTTAATTAACTTAAGTTACAAATATTCATATGAAAAAAGTTTAAACGATGAAAAACTAAATTTAAATAGTGAAATTTTAGGTTCCACAGTTTTTTATGAAAATGACAGCAATAAAAAATTTGACTCGTCACTATCTGACGAATTATTTAATGAAATCAAAATTGTGTGTTTAGTTTTGACACAGCCAGCTGACCATCAAACAAAAGCGAAATATGTGAAAAATACTTGGGGCAGTAAGTGCAATAAGTTAATTTTTTTGAGTACTGAAGCTGATGAAGAATTGGGAGCCATCGCATTTCCGTATAATGAATCGCGAGAAATTCTTTGGGGAAAAGTGAGAGAAGGATTTTTATATGCTTACGAAAATTATTACGATGAAGCTGACTGGTTCTTAAAGGCTGACGATGACTCGTAAGAAAATTATTTTATTTAAATTGAAAGGATTTAAAAAAAATATTTAATTCAGTTATTTTATCATGGAAAATCTCCGCTACATACTTTATCAATACCGTCCACAAACATCCATCTACATTGGACACAGATACTCAATTGAGGAAACTATTGACGGTTACATGGCAGGTGTGAAAAACTTTAAATTTGAAAGCTTATAAACTTAAATTTTTTTTGACAGGTGGCGGTTACATTTTATCTAAAAAAGCTCTTTGGAAGTTTGCTACGAAACTTGTTCAAGATCCAAACTGTCGGGACGATGCTGGAGGTGCAGAAGACTTAGAGATGGGACTTTGTTTGACCTCTCATGCAATTCCACTCGACGGTCACGATCTGTTAGGACAAAAGCAATTTTTCCCTGTCGGAACTGAAGAACATTTTTCCAAAAAAATCTCAGACTGGTGGTATCCAACAAATCAATGGTTCAACTATCCACAAGGAACTCTTGAATGTTGTGCCGACACAATCGCATGCCTTCACTATATTCCACCGAAAGAGATGTATTTGTTTAATTATTTAATCTACAATGTACATCCATATGGTTATGAGAAAAATGCAGTTAAAAACTTGCCACAAAAGATTTCATTAGAGGAAGTAATTAATGCATCAGATGTCAAAAGTCTTTCGAGAAATTATCACAAACACAAAGTTGTGCATTATATCGATGATGATGAAAAATATTAGGAAAATATCTGGTCTAAAAATATAATATAATCAATATTATTTGAAGTTTGACACTTAAATTAAAGTTTTAAAAGTATTTTTTACATTTTTTTATAAAAAATAAAATTCACCTGTTGCTCAACTTTACTCAGAAGTTTTTTAAATTTGAAAACAATAAGCACAATTGCTCTCGCGTTATCTCATTTATTTATTCCAGCTCAGTTCAAGTTTTTATCTTACTGAGTTGAGACATCGCATCGCGATGTTGTCGAGAATTCTTGAAATATTTTTCTTTTTCATCGGATTTATTTTAGGAGTTTTTCTTTATTTCACGCTTTTTGGAGTTAAAGAAAATTTATTAATTCAGAAAACTGAAAAATTTGAAAGTTTCATTGAATTGAGTGAGAAATATAACACGTCACTAGCTGATTATCTCTATGACACTGTGAAAATTGCATGCTTAGTTTTAACAAATCCGGCAAACCATGAAACTAAAGCAAAGTACGTTAAAAGCGAGTGGGGATATAAGTGTAATAAATTAGTATTTTTAAGTAGTGTCAAAAATGAAGAATTAGGTTCAATCGCACTTCCATTTAATGAGAGTCGAGACATTTTGTGGGGTAAAACACGCGGTGGTTTTTCTTATGCTTACAAAAATTTTTATGATGACATCGATTGGTTTCTTAAGTGTGACGATGATTCGTGAGTTTAAAATAATTTGCAATTTAATTAATTTTTACACTAAAATCATCGCAGTTATTTTATCATGGAAAATCTTCGCTACATTCTCTCTCAATACCGTCCACAAACATCTATCTACATTGGACACAGATACGCGCTGCCAGGAGTTAGAGATGGTTACATGGCAGGCGGTGGTTATATTCTTTCGAAAAAAGCTGTTTATAAGTTTGTGACACAGAGAATGGTCGACCCAGTTTGTCGGCAAGATCCAGGAGGTGCTGAAGATGCAGAGATGGGCAAATGCCTTGAAAGTCACGCAATTCCACTCGACGCTCACAATCTTTTGGGTCAGAAACAATTTTTTCCTATCGGACCCGAAGCTTACATGGGTCCGAAATCGCCAAATTTTCCGACTTGGTGGTACGAGTCAATGGAATGGGAAGATTATGAAAGAGGAGGTTTAGGTGGAGTTGCAGACACACTCGCATGTGTGCATTATGCGACACCCAAAGAAATGCATTTGATAAACTATTTAGTGTATAAAATTTATCCGTTTGGATTAAAAAGAGAAGATGACACGCTGCCTAGAAAACTTTCACTTGAAGAAATTATTAAAGGTTCAGACGCTGAGAGTAAATCAAAACATTATTTTAAGCATGAAATTGTCCACAATTTAGATGAAGATGAAAAGTTTTAAAGTTTTATCTATTCAATGATTTTTATTTTACATTTTTCTTTTTACAAATTTCGTGATTTGAAATCAAATTTATTTTATGCATCGCGATGCACATGATGGATATTTCATTAAATTGTCCTAGGAAAAAGAAAGAAATCGATATTAAAATGCAGTAAATTAACAAAATTTTAAGACACTCACTAATTTTTACTCTCAATAATTCTAAGTCGCACGTCATATGAAATTATGACCATCAAAATTATTACAATTGTGCCGACGACCAAAAATCCAATTATGTCATATTTAAAATTTTGATTGTCGTCTAACAGCAGTGTGTATGGCATGACCATTGATACAAGACTGAACTATCATGGAAAGTGAAATTTGTCACGCATGCATGATTAAGTTTGGAAACTTGTTTGAGCTAACGCACTTAATTATAATTTTAATGCATAATTACCTTCATTTGAATTTAACCGTCTTTTCGTTTGCGATTCAATTTTACACGATACTCGAAGCAATCAATCTTTGGCAACACGAGAGCATCTAATTTCTTTTTCTGCATGTTAACAATCCACATCGACTCGAGAGCTTCTTTGGCAGTGATTCTCTTGTTGGGATTCAGCACAAGAAATTTGTCTATTAGATCAAGTGCAACAGGCGGGATGAAGGATGAGAAAATCTCTCTAACAACGCGTGGCCGCGAAAACTTCAGCGACAATGTTCTATAGCGAGGTAATTTTTCAGCTTCAGGCCAAAAATTGTTGTTTGGAGTGCCGCAAAGCTTGTAAATTGCATCGACCACTTCTACTTCGTCGCTGAATGGAAACAGTGGAGCGCGCTTAAAGAGTTCAGTCCTTCAAAAATGTTTAATTAGTATAAAAGTAATTGAATAAATAGTAAGAAGCGTATTACATGATACAGCCGACACTCCAAATGTCAACTGACGGCGTGTATTGTTCTTCACCGAGAAGCAACTCAATCGGTCGATACCACAATGAAATGACTTTGTTCGTGTACGGCCGCTGTGCAATCCAAGCTCGAGACAATCCAAAATCTAAAATTTCATCATAAATAAAGTTATAAATTTTTAAAAAAGCTCTTCTTACCCGCCAATTTAACGGAACCATCATTTTGCAATAAAATATTTGAAGATTTTAAATCGCGATGAATGATTGAGCGTTCATGGCAAAATTTCAGTCCTTCCAACACTTGACGAATGATGTGAAAAATATTTTTCTCACTAAATTTCATTTCCTCATTGCTCATCAATCCCAATAAATCGTGATTCATAAACTCGAAAACCAAGTAGGTTCGATTTCCTGCAGCGTCAAAAGTTACATCGTGAAGCTTAATGATGTTCGGGTGATTGAGATATTGCAAATTTTTAATTTCACGCAAGCAAGTGATGGGAAATCCTTGATTTTCATTTTCCATTCGAATCATTTTCATCGCGACCATTTTCTTATCGGCTTTGTCGACAGCTTTATAGACTTTTCCATATGTGCCTTCACCAACCTGCTCCAATATATGAAAGTTTTTCATATCACGATTTTTAAAGTCAATTTTAATAGTCTTTTTCTCTTTTCCAATGACCGTTGCTCGCTTGCGATGAGTCGGGAGTGGATTCGGTGTCAAAATTTCATCACGCTTAATCAGTTGATTTTTCATCTCTTCTTTGTGAGAACAATAGTCGACTTGATTGACAAAAACTGATTGGGTTACCACAGTCTCATCCACTTCACACTCTTTTTTAATCGGCAGTTCAAGTTTTACTGGATTTTGACAGGCTGTCAGATCCAACTTAAGCAATGGTGGCATTGGAAGTTCCAAAATGCCCAATTTTTTGTTCTTACCAACCGGTGATGTCGGTTGTTCGATTTTATCGTCACTCGTTTCGACTGGAAGTGGTGGAGTAACTTCAATAGGCACTGTTGATTTTTTCTGAAGAGGCGGAGTGAAAGATCGATTGAAATTGTTATTGTTTGCATCGAACGTTTCCTTCTCAAGGGTCGTAATCACATCTTTCAAGATGCTCTCATCTTTTTTAATGACATTTTTCGCCGATTCGTTGTGCAGAATTTCATCAATAAAGCTGGATGATTTGAAGGGATTTGATCTGGATCTGCTGCGTCTGGTACGAGTCTTCTTCTTTTTCTTCTTGTGGCTTGACTTTTGCTTGTGCTTTGTTGACTTATGCTTTCGACTATCGTCTGAATCGTCTGAATATGAGCGCTTAGATGCTCGTTTTGATGGACAATCATCAACTTCATGTCTTCTGGATCGGTGATGGTGTAAATCACGATGTTGTTTCTTAGCAGGAATCAAATCATCGGTAAATTTGCAATCCCGAGAACGACTACGCTTGATCTTTTTATGCTTTCGCGGATTTCTTTCGGTGTCGTGTTCTCGAGCACGGTGATTTACTGGACTTACGACCGACTGGATCTTGAAATTTCTATCTCTTTGATAGGCGGTAGGTATAACTTGTCTAATTATAGATGGGACGTGATGAAAATCTGTTGAATAATAAACTTAAAAAATATCAAATAGAAAAAAATTTAACCAACTTTTTCGTTTTCGTTCGAAATCGCTTGATCTGTAATAACGATCATAACGTGAACGTTCATTGAATCTTTCGTCTTTATGCTCTGAAACTAATTCTCCTTCCGACACGTCTGAATACATTACCGAATATTTATTTAATATTTTAACTTTGTTTTTAAAATATTCCACAATTATTTGGGGTTAATTTGAAAGTTTTGTCACAAAACATTTAAATTTAAAAAATCCGTTATTTTTGTGTTAATTTAAAATTTATTTAACCACTAATTTCCATAATTTGAATAAGTTTTTCAATATTCTTCTGCTCTAGTGCTTCCTTGTAGCTTCCCATCATTTTAGTTGCAGTTTGTCCGACTGTGAAAAGTTTTAAAATTAACAAAACTCCCTGCGTGGGACATGACCAAATGTTACCGTTAAAATTCAAAAAATCCTCATACAAATAAAATTTAAATCTCGGCTTCAACGTATTTTCAATAGACAATTGTATACAAAAAGTATACTTTTATTTAAATTTACGGCTTCAACGGTTTTCATGTCCCACGCAGGCAAAACTCAATTGAGGTTAAAAAAACTCACCCCTTAATCGCTGTGCTCTGTACAAAAGTTGATTAATTTCACTCAAAAGTCGCTGAACTTCGCCATAATTTTCACTTCGAATTTTGAACGTTGTCATCAGTTCATCGTTACTAAGCATTAATTCATTGTAGTAATTTGAAAGCTTGTCCCTAAATAATTTTATTTAACTTTAATAAAAATGAATAATTTTAAAGAATTTCCTCACATGTTCGTCACTCTAGAGTCTTCAGCTCTCAGAACCAAAATTTTTGCTAAATTAATTTGCATGGCCATGTTAGTTCTAAGCATGTTTGATGATTCTTGAAGGCCTTGAAGCTTATCAAATAAATCTCTAAATTTGCTTACATCTCCTGGAAATGAAGCGGTCGACTCTAAATTTGAGACATTCATAAATTGAGCCATCGCTTGAATTAAATTTCCAGCCAGTTCCATATTTTCAGTCTGAATTAGGATATTTGAGTCGTTATAAAATGTGATTATTAATGGTTTTCCATCACGCAAACAAACTAATGGAACTTTAAGAAAATCAAAATTGTCCGTTTCAGTCACATTCGGCTCAATATCAGCGGGAAGCAAAAAGCTTTGATTTATGAACAAACAAAATCGATTGACACGCTCAGTGACTTTGAACTTTACATAGCTCTCGGGAGACTTTGAAAGAAAATCTTCACTCAATTTAGTGATGTCACTCAAACTCTTTGGCGATCCAGTGATACGATCGGGGAGAGAATACATTGAAAATCTTGGTAGCTGACGGTTGAGTTCAAAAACGTGATATTGGTCGCCTTCACAGCTTCCAACAAAAGCTTTTATGTGAACATCTAAGGGTTCGTCTTTGGGTATTTTAAGAGGCACGATAATGCTCGAGACGCCATTAATGCGACTGCTGGTCGATGACATTCCACTGTAGGCTCCTGATGTAATTCTTTTACTCGGTGGATGAATAATGAGGGTCTCATTACCGTTAGGAAAAATCCCATCAGCAAAAACAATCACAGCTTTTATGATTGTATAGTTGTTGGTGCTTATTGCAACTTCCACATTTGATATTTTCGAACCATCGGTTGATATCGCGATTTGAAGTCTTGTGTTTGCTGGAATAATTGCAAATTCATTGGCAATTTTATTGAGCGTGCTGACACCTCCAATTTGATCTTCAGATGATCCAACCAAAGTTTCATTGACTCTCGCATTATTTTCATAATGATTTAATTCGAGCATTAATTTTTGCTTTAACGCAAGCATTTCTTGAATTTGAGAGCCTTCAACGGCGGTTAGTGGCGCCAAATTTATGTTAGATGATTCATAACCTTGAACCTCTCCCTGTTCCGTTATGCAAATGAGATCTTCTTTATCGAGTCCACGATAGTTTGTGACAATGAGTCCAACAACTTTATTAGGCGAAATTAGTTTCATGAGGACATCACCAGAACGTGGATCTCGAATGTCAATTTTTCCACTTTCCCATCCAATAATTATTTGTTGACTTCCAGTGCCAAGGAGATCGTAAGTTGTTAAGCATGTCGCGCAAGATTTTGATTTAATTCTCCATAACCTCACATGCTCCTCATAGACGCCAACTGTTCCATTTTTAAGTATAAAAGCGAGTAATTGAGATCCAAGCGCTGAAATTTGTCTTACCGGTGCATTTTCATTCAGTTCTTTAATAAATTTATCTTGCTTATAAATTTTTATTTTGTCATTGCAGCCGAGAATTATTTCTTGATCGTTATCACGGTTAAAATCAAACAAAATTATTGAATTGACCGCACCCGATGTGACAATCCATAAAAATTCATCTCCTTTCACATTGTAGCCTTTAACGGTCGTGTTCGTACCACATAAAAGCAGTGGTGTGTTTGAATTGTCAATTTTTCCAATTGTCATGCATCGAACTGCTTCTGAGATATCTTTAAAAAAAATTTCGAGATTCTCGTCGACTTGATAGACGAGGATATTGTTTTCAGTTCCAATTGCCAGAAATTCTTTCTCCGAATCAGGTGAAAATTTTCCAGTGGCGATTGCGGTTATAGTATAATTAATTGAGAGCATTCCAATGTCCTTTTTAATTTCGGACCATGCTTTTTGAGAGTTGAACATGTTGTATCGGGTGTTGGGACTGTGTATTATTATCTAAAATATTTTTTAAAAATTAAGGAAAGTTTTTAGAAATTTAATCTATAAATTTTTATACCTTATTCGATTGTGTGATCGCAGTCAGACTCGCGTTGACTCCATCATATTTTCCAACCACCACTCCTTTTTCTGACAACTTCATGTCGATTGAAAACGAGAATGTTGGCTTGCAATTCATCTTTAATTTTATTTTAATTAAAAACTGAAAGGAATTTTATCAAGAAAATATTTTTTTGTTTGAAATTTTTTATGTTGTCATAGCGACCATAAAAAAATCATGAGACACTTGTTGATTTCATTGATTGAAAAAATGCAACAAGTTTTTTATGTTAATAATTTTATTGAGTGTCATCAGTGATTAGCAAATTTTTAATTTTTAGTTTACATAAAATTATGACTAAGAAAGCTACTGCGTGAGCTTTGCTAATATTTAAACAATTTCAGTCATAATATTTACTTTTATTTTTATTCAAACGATGTTCTTTAAAAACAATAATTTATTTCTGCCGGCACATTGCCTTTTCGTATTAGATGAAGCATTATATACCAAACGAAGCAATATGATCCGTAAAAAAAACATTGAGCATAGAGTGAGAGAACGTGAAATTTTTTTAGAATGCCTTCAGTGTTTACTCGTCGCTTAAAATAGTTGGTCGTTGCTGAATGACTTGAAAAATTTATTTCTAATTTGACCTCATTTACAAATTAATAATTAATTTCTTTTAAAATAATGGTGCTTGCAATTGTTTTTCATTTGATAGCGGTAGTGCATTTTTATTTTGGGTTTTGGTATGACAGAATTTATATAACCGAACCGGATTCTAAATGGAGAGGCTACGAGTTTGGTGGAAGATTAAGTGAGAGATTTTGTTTAGTGTTTTTTTCTAAATTAACATTCAATTTACTTTTCACAGTCTATTTGACGCTATGGAACATGGTTTGATTATTATTTCTTTTTTATATTTTAATTTTATTTTTGACATTTTATAGATAATGCAATGCATCTACTTCACGTTTGCTCTGATCAATGATTTTATTGGAAGCAATGAAGTTAACCCGAAAACTCGACCTTTGATTAGAAAAATTAGAGACTATGTTTTTGGCACTTTTGCTTTTCCTTTCGCCATGAATGTCGGAATTCTCTTCCATGTGCTCATGTTAGTCGACAGAAATTTAGTGATGCCACCCGAAGTTGATGAGTACGAATTTAAGTAATAAATTTATAAATTTTACTGAAATTTTATTATCGATTAGATTTTTCCCGTTCTGGCTCAATCATCTCGTCCACACAAATGTCATGATTTTCATCGTTATCGAATTATGTTTCCTCCCTCGTCAATATCCAACTCGAAAGGCAGCCATGATTGGAATCTTGATTCTCACGTCAGTTTATGTTGGATGGATTTTTTGCATCAAGGCAAATACAGATTATTGGGTCTATCCCATCCTAGCTAAACTCGATTGGCCGCTGAGAATTGGCTTTCTAGCAATCACAGTATCAATTCCATTAGGTTTGTTCTTTGTGGGAGAATTTTTTAATAAACTGAGATGGGGAAAAATTATCGAACGTTCTCAAATTGAAATTTAAGTCAACATGTGCGTATTAATTTTTAATAACGATCGATTTTAAAGCAATTAAAAATTCAATAATTGATGAGATTTTGGAAAAAAAATTATGAGATTAAAATTTACTGTAGAAGACTTTTTTAAAAAAAATAAAATGCCATTAAACAAATTTTTATTTATTATAAATTACTTTTCAGCTGTTTAAATAACCTGTTGATTGTGTTATCAAAATACATATGAACTGATGTCACAATCAAAGCAATAACTTTTGCTAATGATGCATGCCGACCGAACATTAATTATCGTCACCTGAAAGCATTCAAATTTTATTTAAAGCATTAATTTTTTCATAAACAAAACGTTCAGCATTGTGAGAAAAAATAAAGTAAAATCAATTGAACTTCAGTGTTTTACGTGCTCTTGACGGAATCGGTTGCTTTTTACATCTCGGAATCTTGTCAAAAATAATTATTTTTTCGACTTTGACCTTAACAATTTTTAACCGAAAAGATACAAAAATCTTTTAAGTGACATGGCAGTTGCAATTATTTTTCACATTGTTGCTGTAGTGCATTTTTACTTTGGCTTTTGGTAACTTGTTAAAAAATTAATTATTATTTATTAATTAAAAAAATGTTCAAAAAAAAATTAAAAATTTTTAGACAAAAATTTGAGTGAAAAAAAATCTTTTTAGGTATGACAGAAAAAATATGACCGAACCCGATGCCAAATGGAGGGGTTTTGATTTTGGCGGCAGATTAAGTGAGTGTGATTTTAAAAATTTCTTTAGTTTATCTAATTATTTTTTCAATCAGTTTATTTGACGCTCTGGAATATGGTAAAATTTATAAAAAGCTATTTTTCAATTACATAACATTTTCACATCAACATTATCCAGGTAATGCAATGCATTTACTTTACGATTGCGCTGCTCAATGATTTTATTGGAAGCAATGAAGTTAACCCGAAAACTCGACCATTGATAAGGAAAATTCGCGACTATTTCTTTGCAACTTTTGCTTTTCCATTCGCTATGAATGTCGGAATTTTATTCCATGTGCTCATGTTAATCGATAGAAATTTGGTGATGCCGGCGGAAGTTGACAAGTGAGTTAAAAATAATTAATTTATAAATTTTACTTACATTCATTATTGATTAGATTTTTCCCATTCTGGCTCAATCATCTTGTTCACACAAATGTCATGATCTTTATAGTTTTTGAGCTTTATTTTCTTCCTCGTCACTATCCATGTCGTAAAGCAGCTGTAGCAGGCATGGGTGGGATTATGGCAATTTATCTTGGATGGATATTTTGCATTAAAGCAAACACAGATCGCTGGGTCTATCCCATCCTCGCCATTCTCGACTGGCCACAACGTATCGGCTTTTTCGCATTTACAGTCGCAATTCCTCTTGTTCTCTATTTTATCGGCGAATTTATTAATTCATTGCGATGGGGAACAACAGTTGACACCTGCCAAAAAAGCCAGCCATCAAAGAAGCAAAAGCAAAAATCCAAATAATTGTTTAATGTCAGATTTTCGTGGACATACGTGGCGATAATTACAATCAATAAACACAAGAACTGAAAGAAATCGAACATTCTTTATACCTGTGAAATTTGAATGTTTCAATGTTTTTTAAATGTTTTCCTAAAGAAAGATCGATAAGAGAAAATTGATAATGTTTTTTTGGGGATTCCGTGATGATGATCTTAAATATTTTTTTTAGAGGTGTAAGAAATCTTTGATCATCCTTGAAAAAACTTAAAATGTAATCTCACAATAACACGTTGAAATATTTCGTAAACTGAGGTGTTAATTTTTTTATTTCTTCATTTTAAAATATATTTTTATGTAAACCTAATAATTTTTGTCAGTCATACCCTAAATTAAATGCATTATGAGTATTTTAATAATTTCTCACTTAAGTCTTAAGGCACTTACAATTAATTTGATTATTATTTCGATGGAAGAAGTAAAAGTTTAAGCTTTTGAGATTCGGTGAGAGAAATTTCGTTTGTATCGCGTAGTTGCCTGGTCGCCGCGGTGCTAAATGAGGTTCTTTTTGGAAGAAGCTGATAATTTTCCATATCATCTTCATCATCTTCGTCGTCATCTTGATCTACGCGATCTTGTCTCATGAGATTTTCAGCAAATTCCATGGACGACATCGTGTGAGCTGCCATTTCTGTTTGAATTCCAATATCACTTCGTCCTGAGTTAGATCCATGGAGATTTCCGTTTAGAGGTGAAAGCTCAATTCCCATTGAGTTGAAAGACTCTTCCTGAGACTTTCTAATTTCTTTGGATTTTCTATCGTTCTTTTTGTCCATTTTCATTTTACCCGAACCGTTGGTGACAGTCAATGGATTGGCGTTTCTCGTCACAGATCTCGATGATTTTCGACCTTTTCTTGTTCTTGATGCGTTTCCAGTTTTGAAGCCTTTTTTACTTCCACCACTTCGATTAAGAGATTTACTTCCTCTTAGTGCACTCGCTATATTCTCTTTGCTGCTCAAATCTGAGTAATTTTCATACTGTTTCGCACCTATGGACTCAATGTCATCGTTGTGATCGCTATTGAGCTTATTTTCTATTAGTTTATGCTCAGACAATCCGATTTGCTTTAAAATTGCATCTAACTTAGAAGAGTCTTGAATGTTAAAAGAACCAATTGAAGATTTTTCATCTTCGGATGTCGTCAAATATGGCAGTAAAAATCTATTTTTGGCAATAAGATCGTTGATTTGCTCAGGACTTAAATCGGCAATGCCTGAACGTCTTTTATGATAGTTCATTGGTACCATCATCATACCAGCGTCTGTTGTCGCTGATGAATTAGCACCCTTTTGAGTGAGAGCTAAAATTTGTGATTCCATTGAGGTGCTACTCTCTTTTCGGCCATAACGTTTACTTGTGAAATCGGCACGTCTTTGATGTCTCGACGATCGTGACTTTGATTTTGAGCCTCTCGATCGGCTGGCAACTTTAGTTTTCATCTCGGCTATTTTAACGCTAACTTGAGAGTCATTTGAGTTTCGTCTCGATTCAACCGAGACATGCCGAACACTAAAACTAATTTCAGAGTCAATTGAATTTCTTCTTCCATGACCACCATGACTTGATCGTGATGATGATGGACAACCTGTGAGTGCATACCGTCTGCTGACGAATCGTGGCAAGTTGTTGGCCCATGTTGAACTGAAATCATGCGAACCAACTGCTGAGTTAACGTCAAATTTTAATCCAACTGGATCAGTGTGAGAATTGTGAAAGCTTATCGAAAGTCTTCCTTGATTCTGAAAGACTTTTCTCTTTGCAAAAGCTTGAGCGATCACTTTATGTTTTTGCAGCTTTAGTGGTTCATCTACTTTCTGTCCGAATTTCCGCCGAAAATAACGTGTCCAAATTTCGAGTGACGATGGAGTGAATACAAATGAAGCCATCACCATACCCGATGCAAAAAGTGACATTAGATGCATTTGAAGAAGTGAAATTGACGGTCGATTAATCATGCGACATGCTGACGAATCATCTTCTGAATATGCTGACGATATCATACAACTGAAATTAAATTAAGTTGAAATAATTTTAAAACGAATAAAAATCATTTCTCACATGATCGATTCCGTTAAATTTGATGCCCATCTCTCAGCATTTCTAAACTCATAAATATGGCACAGAATTGTGATAATGATGAAGACAAACATGAGTGACGAGCATAAGCCCATTCGGACGATTGATTGACGAATTTTTTTGCTCGCTCTTGATGAAATTATTTGTTTGCTGGAAATCTTGAGGTTGACTAAAATAATCATGCCTCTAACTAAGAAGTAACCTCCGATTAGCAAGGCACAAGAAACTGGTCCGACCACAAATGCGAATCGAATAGGATGATTGACATATCCGACAAAACAAATTCCCACGATGCTGTTGGCGTCAACTTCAGAGATTGCCAAAATTGTGATTGTTAGCACAAGCGGGATGCTCCATGCGATGAGATGAAAGTAAGAAGCTTTCTTGTCAATTCTCTCTTGAATTTTTCCAATTGCTTTGAAGCTCATGTGCCAGGCATATGTGAAAATTACAAACCAACATGTGGCGGCCATGAGGAAATAGTAAACGAGTATGAAGACTATAATACACGAGAGATTTTCTCCGCCACTCGGCTCTCCTTGCTTTAATGTGCTATCAGATCGACAAACAATATCCTGACGTCCACCAGGAATAAATTGAGCAAGCCAACCTATGCACGAGATCATGTAACAAACGTTTACATAAAAAATTATCAGCGCTGGATATTTGTTTCCATTGTGCCAATCAATTGTGAAGGTGAAAAAGGCAAATAAATGTAGCACGAGTGAAACTGAAGCACACCAACCCACCAACTTTCTTATTAGTCGATGTTCATCGTCCGTATAGAGAGGATCTTTACACTCAAGTCCACAGCCTTCAATTCCTTTATAGCTATTCGATGGATCTATTGTTGGCACTAATGGTTTAAGGCATTGTCCAGTTAAATTAAATTTCATTTCTCTCACATCGTTGTTGCATTTCGATGGAAAAATTGAGTCGTTGCATTTGAGGAAATCGGGAAAGAAACTTGTATTGTATAAAATTTTGCAAGGTTCCATTGTGATTTTACACATTTCGAGTGATGGCAAGTACACCATATCGGCACCATTAATTTTCTCACATTTTGGCAGTAAAACGGCGCATAAGAAGGGTTGAATAACTGACCAACATTTTGGCACATGGCTCAATGCCTTATAGCTATGAAGTTTCTCGAGCGTTTCATCCTGACTGTAGAAACCAGTCAGCTCCATGCTAGTCATTTCGTAGGGAATATTTTGACCGAAACATGTCTTAGATTGAAGCTTCTCACATTTTATTTCCTCTAAATCGTTATTTTGTGTCAGAGGACGTACACAATAAATGTAGCGTCCTTCTCTTCCATCCCAAGTCCATTTGTCATCCTTAACTTTTTTGCCATGCATACGGAAATTTTGAGTTCCATTTATTGGCTCGAGAGATATTCGAGAAGTTTCAGCATTTTCAGAATAAAGAGAAGTCCTCGAGCCAATTGTTGCAAGCGTATTGGTGGAAATGAGTGTAATGAGAAACGATGAGAGAATTAAGTACCTGAAACAATATGGTTCGTTAGTATCCTTAAAAATTTCTATTTTACTTTTCTTACTTCATCCTTATATATTCCTGTTTTTGAATTTGAAAATGAGATTTCTAGCTTGAAATAATTTCCATTGAAATCGATGAAATTTTTATCTTTCTTCAACTCATTTCGGTTCGAGGAAGCGATAATGATAAAATTATGCAAATTAAAATATTAAAAAACCACTAAAAATTGCGAAAAATAATAAAATAAATTTTCGTTCAAAAGACCGCACAAGTTGAATTTTTGTTTCTATGTATTGTAGCTGCCTGTGGATATATGCTGAATAGTAAAAATCATATGCTGAATGATCATGGTAAGCAAATAATTTTTTGTTCATGAAAAAAAAGTTATTTTATTTCTTGACAACTTGAATAACATCTTCATCGGCCATTATGTGATTAATTCCAACCCTTTGAGGACTAAATTTAGTTGATGATCCCCAAATTAGAGCATATTTAAATTGGGAAGCGAGTGTGCGATGAATTGTATGACACACGTGCTCTACGCTGACACCTCGTCTTAAAATCAAACAGTCATCAAAATCGGGGAAGCAACCGGGCTTTTTCGTATAGACACGGAGTAAACTAAGATAATTCCAAATTGTCTCGAGCAAGTAATCCAAGTTAAGCTGCATATTACAACTGACAACGACAGAGTGTGGTTCGTGTGCGAGACGATTAACTTCTTCGATTGAAATTTGATCAATTTTATTGTAAACGTAGATGCAAGGCAAATAAACTCGATTTGCAACGACCACATCAATAAACTCTTCCGTGGTGCAGTCTTCGCGAAAAAGAACTTCAGCGTTGAACATTTTGAAACTTTGCAAAATCGTTTGAACCATCTTTTCATTGCATTTTGTTAGCGCACATGTAGAATTAAACGATAAACCACCGCCTTTCTTTATCTTGAAATAGATGTTCGGCTTTTTCTTGTTTAATCGAATGCCGACACTCTCGAGTTCATTAGTTAGCTGATCTCTA
The DNA here is from genome assembly GCA_038502055.1 of Tanytarsus gracilentus. NCBI lineage: Eukaryota > Metazoa > Arthropoda > Insecta > Diptera > Chironomidae > Tanytarsus > Tanytarsus gracilentus. The sequence goes on along the minus strand of JAXRKN010000044.1, from coordinate 10,587,046 downwards.
TGGACATTTGGTTTTGTTGCATCAAGCATCATTATGACCAAATCGGCTGTACGGGCAACGGCAATAACTTGCCTTCCTCGACCCTTGCCTTGAGCCGCACCTTCGATGATTCCGGGCAAATCGAGCAACTGAATGTTTGCGCCCTTATATTCAATAACACCTGGAATGCACGTCAACGTTGTAAACTCATAGTTCGCTGCTTCACTCTCGGTCTTGGTGAGTGTCGATAGAAGAGTCGATTTACCAACGGATGGGAAGCCTAAAATTAATTTTTATTTGTGTTTTTAAAGTCATTTAATTTTAAATAATTATTTTACCTATCAAACTGACTCGAGCGTCTCCACTTTTAAGCACATCAAATCCTTCACCCTTCTCTCCACCCTTTTTGCCACCATCTAAGAGTTCAGCCTAGAATGAAAAGGATTTTTTTATTTTCAGGAATCTGTTTTAAGTAAATAAAATTGAATTGATTGAGTTAATTTGAGGATCGTAAACATCCAATAGCTTTCATTAATTTTAATTCACAAAGATCAGAAGTCGAAGTGAAATGTTGGCAAATTCATGCAAATACTTTTTTAATGGTGTTAACTGAACTTTAAAGCTTTCTTTAAACGATTTAATATCAAGTAAACAGATTTAATAAATTTTAAACTACAATTTTGCAAATATTTAAATAAAATAATATTTAGCTAAAATTATTTTTTCAATTCTCACCCGGTATTTCGCTAATTTCGCCTTGAGTAGACCCAAATGATATTCTGTTGCCTTATTTTTCTGAGTTCTTGCAATTTCTTTCTCAATATCTTGAATTCTCTCGAGAATTCCCATTTTTTAAATAATTTTTCAGGATCAAAACAAAAATCGGCGATGAAAAAAATAACATGTGAAACTAAGGGGTGCGAAACTCTTGAAAAACTAAAATTTTTACGTGATATAGTTGGCGAATATTTCCCAAAAAAATAATTTAAAAACGAAAAAAAAATTCGATAAAAAAAACTTGAAATTAAAAAATTAATTTTTATTTTTTCAGTAACGGAATTTACAAATCGACCCCATACTTGCAAATATTCTGATGAAATTTAAATAAATGTAAATCTGTGAAATCTCTCAAATTAAATATATTTAAATCGGTGATAAAAGTGCATTTAATAAATTCTCTATGCAGATTGTATTAAAGTGAGCAAGAACAAAGATAAGTGAAAGTTGGTACAAGACAATAAAAAGTTAAATGAGCTTCGACTCGAGTGATTCAGAAACAGAATTATTAGTTTTAAGCGATCGCCAGCGAAAACCACAAGAATCAGATTTTTATAAGCCACGAAACAATCGAAGAAATTCCAACTCGATGGGATCTTTAAAACAGCTCTTTTGTGGGTGAGTCTTGCATGATGGAATGTTAAAATCAAATAAACTGATAAGGCAATTTACGGGGAATTTATTTATTACATGGTTTAAAGTTTTTTTTATTCAACATTAAGTTGCTAATTTTGAGACAATGGAACTCGCTATAATTCCCTACTTTCTTTCGGCTGGTGGCCACTGCCATTGTTTTGCAGACGGCTCGCGAATGAGTGGCTCCCAGGCCTTCCAGCCCAGCATTTTACGCGCTAAAACGAGCTCTTTTTCTGCTTGCAAAATTAACTCCTCAGCCTGACCACATCCAATGGCACTTTCGAGTGCCGCCACGTCTTTGTGCTAAAATCAAAAATGTTCATTTCTTTTTCTGCACGATATTTAACTCACATTCTCAACTGCCTTCAATCGATCATTGATAATTTGTTCGGTATATTTTCTGTAGGCGGCATCTTGTGGCATTTTAGTTAAAGCACGAAGAATCTTTCCATAAAGTGCTGTCAGCGTGTAATGGGGATTTGGTGCGACCTTAAGTCCTGTCAATCCAGTGCTCTGGAATTTTAAAAAAATATAAAAATAAATTGATAAATCGAAAAGAAAATTGCGTAAGTTGTGGATGACTTTAATTGAGTGAATTTCTTACTGTTTTCAATAATCCAGCCATGATTAGGATTGTTGCGAATTATTTCACACCTAAATCGCCTTAGTTTAAGTTGTTTTGACGATGCAAAGCAGGAAAATAATTTTTTCAAAAAGGTAAACTCGATGAATTCAGCACAAAAAACGAAGGGTGTGAAAGTGTGGGTTGGTAAAATTTTTTTGAAATTATTTAATTTTTTTAATGTGAAATTGTCAAGTCTATAAAAATTTATAGTTTTAATTAAATTTAAGATCTTCTACACAAATGATATAAAATTTGTGCCAAATTCCCAGCCCCCGCTGAATTAAAGGGTTCGTCGCTCAAAAACTCGGCATGTTGTAAAATTTTTCGTGGCACATTGCATCAGAAAAAGAGATTTTATAAAAATCGAAATTAAAAAGGAAATTCACTTAAAATGGTCTTAGAAATTGACTTTTTCCGCGACTACAAGGGTCACGATCCCAATAAAGTTCGAGAGAATCAAACGAAGCGCTTCAAAGACTTGAAATTGGTCGAGACAGTAATCGATCAAGGTGAGATATGGATTTTAAATATTTCGCAATTTTCGCTAACTAAAAAGGGATTTTAGATACTGTCTGGAGAAATGCTCGACACAAGGCTGACAATCTTAATAAACTCAAAAATCAATGCAGCAAGGAAGTGGGCGAAAGAATGAAGAAGAAAGAGGCACCGGGAAGTGATGATGATCCAGTTGCAAATGAGCTCATTGAGCGATTAGAGAATCTCGCAATTGATGATTTAAAAACGCTGACAATTGCACAAATCAAGAAAATACGTGTCTTTATTGATGAGGCTATTGGCGATACTGAAAAGATTATTGAAGGGTCTGAGACGGCACGAAACAGTGCACTGAGAGAGGTTGGCAATTGGCTGCATGAGTCGGTGCCAGTTAGCAATGATGAAGATGAAAATGGAATTGAGAGAACATGGGGCGATTGTGAGACGAAGAAAAAGTATTCGCATGTCGATCTGATTCATATGATTGATGGAATGAATGGTGAAAAGGGAGCAGTAGTTAGCGGTGCTCGTGGATATTTCCTTACAGGTGCAGCCGTGTTCTTGGAACAAGCACTCATTCAACACTCACTCCATATTCTCTTCAAGAAAGGCTACACACCTCTCTACACTCCATTTTTTATGCGCAAAGAGGTCATGCAGGAAGTCGCACAATTATCTCAATTCGATGAGGAACTATACAAGGTCATTGGCAAGGGAGGTGAAAAGGCTGACGAGAGTGATGAGAAATATTTAATTGCAACATCGGAACAGCCAATTGCTGCCTATCATCGCGACGAATGGCTGCCCGAGGCTTCATTGCCCATCAAATATGCCGGACTTTCGACTTGCTTCCGTCAAGAGGTCGGCTCACATGGTCGCGATACACGTGGCATCTTTCGTGTACATCAATTCGAGAAGATTGAGCAATTTGTCCTGACATCGCCTCACGATAATGAGTCGTGGAAAATGATGGACGAAATGATTGCCAACGCTGAAGAATTTTGTCAATCGCTCGGCATTGCATATCGTGTTGTCAACATTGTCTCGGGTGCTCTAAATCACGCAGCATCGAAGAAACTCGATCTCGAGGCTTGGTTCCCAGGCTCGGCAGCTTTCCGTGAACTCGTCTCATGCAGCAATTGTCTCGATTATCAAGCTCGCCGACTTCTCGTCCGCTACGGCATGACAAAGAAGATGAATGCAAGCACCGAATATGTGCATATGTTGAACGCAACGATGTGTGCCACCACTCGAGTTATTTGCGCAATTCTTGAGACTCATCAAACTGAAACTGGCATTAAAGTTCCCGAGCCCTTGCAAAAGTACATGCCCGATAAATTTAAGGACGAGATTCCGTTCGTGAAGCCAGCACCGATTGAGGTTGAAATCACGAAAAAGGCTAACAAAAAGGGAGCTCTCGATTCCAAAAAAACCAATCCGGATGCTAAAAAGGCCGCGTAAAAAGCCAATTTATAATAATTTAAAACTCTTGCATTTTTACCCAATATCCAATTTTTTCCTTACACCCATGTCATATTATGAATCATTGATTTTTTTTTTCAAATAAAAAGTTACTCAAAAGCTTGAGCGCTTAAAAGAAAACTATAACGGAGTTTAAAATTTTGAGGGCGCTGAATATTTACAGTCTTGTCTTGAAATTAAATGATTTAAATTTAACACATGAATGATTTTAAAAATTTAACGGTCTAAATTTGCCAATAATTTTAAATTTAAATAATTTTGAGCTTACGAAATATATTTTTTTTTCGACTAAAATCGACCTCAAATTATTTTCGTGTGAACACGTCGCTAAATATTTTTCATCAGATGAATAAAATTTTCAAAACAACAAAACTGTGTAAGACGCAAAATTAGTAAAAAAAATAGTCTCCAAAATTGAGTTCGTAGCAATGGAACCGCTTTCACAGGCCACCACGCCGTCACACGTGGCAATAAGGGAGACAATTCCCCTAATAAATAAGCCCCCGCAGAGTGTTTTAAGCGGGTATTATTGAAAATTGCCAAATCTTTCTCGATGGCGTAATTGATTCCGTTATTATTTTTTTTCACAGTTGCTGGTGCTGCTGGAGAAAGTGGTTTTCACCGAGAGAATTAAAATGCAGGACAGTATTCATAGGAAATCGCTATCAAATTCACGATAAACAGTCGAATCAAGTTAAAAATGAAATTAGGAATCAGGTACGCATATATATGGCTGAAATTTTTTTATATTAATAATTTTTTTTGTAGAAATACAACATCATCACATTTCTTCCGCTGGTGCTGTTCGAGCAATTTAGATTCTTTCTCAATCTTTATTTTCTCGTCATGGCTCTCTCACAGTTTATACCGTCCGTCAAAATCGGATATCTTTATACATATTGGGGTCCGCTTGGATTCGTTTTGACCGTGACAATTTTTCGAGAGGCAATCGATGATTTCCGACGATTTCAACGTGATCGAGAAGTCAATTCCCAAAAGTATCGAAGGCTAATGAAAAACGGACATCTCGAGTTAGTGCCATCGTCGAAACTTCGTGTCGGTGATATCATAATTGTAGAGAAAGATCAACGTGTTCCCGCTGATTTAGTTTTGTTGAGGACGAGTGACAAGTCGGGCACAGTTTTTGTGAGAACTGATCAACTCGACGGTGAAACAGACTGGAAGTTGAGACTGGCAGTGCCGACAACACAAAAGCATCAGCATGACTCTGATTTACTGCATTGTGATGCGAGAATTTTCATTGAAAAACCTCAAATAGATATTCACTCGTTCATTGGAACGTTTAGTCGTGAAGGTGGCGGCGAGGAATCGCTTGATCTTCAAAATACCTTATGGGCTAATACTGTCGTCGCTGCTGGAAGTGCAACGGGTATTGTTGTCTACACTGGAAGCGAGACTCGCTCAGTGATGAATAATTCACAGCCACGATCAAAGGTTGGGTTGTTGGACATGGAAATTAATGGACTGACAAAGGTTCTCTTCTTTGCCGTAATTGGATTGGCATTTGTTATGATGTGCATGAAAGGATGGAATGGTCCGTGGTATCGATATATGTTCAGATTTGTCCTGCTCTTCTCCTACATCATTCCAATTAGTTTGAGAGTCAATTTGGATATGGGAAAAGCTTTTTACTCTTGGCAAATGCAAAATGATCCCGAAATTGCTGGCACAGTCGTTCGATCAACCACAATACCCGAAGAGCTTGGAAGAATTTCTTATCTTTTAACCGACAAGACAGGCACATTGACTCAAAATGAAATGGTTTTTAAGAAAATTCATCTTGGCACCGTTGCCTACGGAAGTGACAGTTTCGAACTTGTTGCATCAACAATTCAATCATTAAGCTCTAACATCCACGCGGCAGGAGGAGGAAGTGGTGATGGAGATTTGTTGAAGGCGGGTATATTCAGTACATCCTCTGTAATGCGACGACCCGAGGGATGGCGTGTGTGGGAAGCGGTGAAAGCTCTTGCACTCTGTCATAACGTTACGCCAGTCTATGAGGACAACGATACCGAGTCGATTGCTAAATCAGTGTCTGTTGAAATACAAACTGAACGTACCTATCAAGCATCGTCGCCCGATGAAATTGCTCTCGTTAAGTGGACAGAGGAGGTTGGATTGACACTCTGTAATCGCGATTTACAATCAATCACGTTACAATTAATAGGCGCTGTAAAATCCGCAGACACAGCTTCAATAGTTACAACAACAACAGACGTCAGCAGCAGTTTCAACGTTGCTTCAATGTCGCAAGAGAAACTCCTAAAGTATCAAATTTTACAAATCTTCCCCTTTACAAGCGAAAGCAAGCGGATGGGCATTATCGTGCAAGATACTGTGAATGGTGAAATTACATTCTATTTGAAAGGAGCTGACGTTGTCATGTCGACAATTGTTCAATATAACGATTGGCTGAGCGAGGAGAGTGGAAATATGGCACGTGAGGGTCTTCGTACCCTCGTTGTCGCCAAAAAGACATTGACATCTGAACAATATCATGATTTCGAGACGAAATACAACGCGGCAAGATTGAGTATCACAGATAGAGTGCAGCGCGTTCAAACGGTCGTTGAGTCGCTCGAAAGAGAAATGGAGTTGTTATGCCTGACGGGAGTTGAAGATCGATTACAGGTAAATTAATCTTAAATTGTGATTGAGTTTTAATGTAAATTTAATTAATTCAGGATCATGTTCGTCCCACGCTTGAGTTGATTCGAAATGCTGGCGTTAAAATTTGGATGTTGACTGGTGATAAATTGGAGACTGCAACATGCATAGCGAAGAGCTCACAACTTGTTGGACGTCATCAGGGATTGCATATTTTGAAGAGCGTACAGACTAGAACCGATGTCCATTTGGAGCTGAATAATTTCAGACGAAAACAAGATTGTGCGTTGGTTGTTTCGGGAGAGAGCTTAGAAAAATGTTTAAAATATTACCAATTTGAGTTTATGGAGCTGGCGACACAGAGTCCAGCGGTCGTTTGTTGCCGCTGCAGTCCTACACAAAAAGCTGAAGTCGTGCGATTAATTCAAAAGCACACGGGAAAACGGACTTGTGCCGTTGGCGACGGTGGTAATGACGTTAGTATGATTCAACAGTCGGACGCTGGAATTGGTATTGAGGGGAGGGAAGGAAAGCAGGCTTCGCTTGCTGGTGACTTTAGCATACCGCAATTCAAGCACATTGCAAAACTACTCGTACTTCATGGCCGCCGTAGCTACAAGCGGAGCGCACAATTATCACAATTTGTCATACATCGTGGTCTCATTATTACAACAATGCAAGCTATTTTCTCTGCAGTGTTTTACATGTCATCTGTCAGCGTCTATCAAGGCTTGTAAGTAACAAATATTTCTAAAGAAAATGCTACAAATAACATTTTTTTCTTCTTCTAAGCTTAATGGTCGGCTATGCAACAATTTACACAATGTTTCCCGTCTTCTCGCTTGTACTCGACTCGGATATTAATGAGAAAATCGCACTGAGATTTCCTGAGCTCTATAAGGATTTAGCAAAAGGAAGAAGTTTGAGTTATAAGACATTCTTCATGTGGGTGCTCATATCCATTTGTCAAGGTAAATGCCGTGTTATAAAATTCATACGAATGAGTTACTTAATAATTTGTCATGTCTTCGTTTAGGTGGCGTAATAATGTATGGAGCGTTAATTCTCTTCGAGGATGAATTCATTCACATTGTCGCAATCAGTTTTACAGCTTTAATTCTCACCGAACTTATTATGGTAGCGTTGACTATAAGAACCTGGCATAGGTGAGAACTTTGTGTGTGATTTATTGATCACTTTTAAAATTGTTTAATGACTTATTATAGACTGATGGTCGTAGCAGAACTTTTCAGCCTTGGCATTTATCTAATTTCGTTGTTCTTCTTCAAACAATATTTCGGTAAGAAAGTTTTAAAATAAATAATAATTCATTAAATTTTTATTTAGACTGGGAGTTCATTTGGACACTAGACTTTTTGTCAAAAGTTGCCACAATAACCGCCATCTCATGTGTCCCACTTTATATCCTCAAATTTTTACGCCAAAAGTGCTCTCCACCATCGTACGTGAAACTATCCTAAAAAATATAATACACTAACATTTGACGATGATAATATGCATTGAGCCCTAAAAACCTTTACATGTACCCAAATGTTTTATACTTTCTACAATTAAATTATTTACGATAAAAAAAAATATTCTCGCTGCGTATTTTTGTGATAAACAGTTTTTTTTGTTGATAACCTTTATAAAATAATGTGCATAAAAACACATCACGATGATAAAAGAAATCGAGCACGCTTTAATTTTAAAATTGAAAGAAAATTATAATTAACATTCTATGATTTTAATAAAGTGAAAAACAATTAATTTAAAGAAAGGTTTTCGAGGATTTTCAACTTTCAGAGAAAATTTATGTATCAAAAAGTTCCATGGAAATTTAAAAGCTTTCGAAACTCTTTAAATGCAAAATTAAACTCTTTAAATTTCTCATAGGAATCAGATACGAGTTCATTGCTTCCACTTCTTCATGTCTAAAGATTCCGTTCAATGTCTTCTTCATATCCTTCCGAAATATTTCTCGATTTCGTTCATTGACCTTCTAAAATCGCTCGTATATATATTTTGTGCGTGTGTATTGCGTGAGGGTTGTAAAAATCAAGAAGAGAAAGGAAAATGAACCGAGAGGCTGTTTCTGCCTCGCTCTCGGAAATTCAAAAGGAAATGCTCAAGTAATTGGTTTTTCATTTCCTCGCTTCATGTTAACTTCAAAAAATGGCACTCGCATGTCTTTTTCATACACCAGAGTTCATTCATCTCTCAGCGAGAGTGCTGATGAAAATGAATGTTTTCGAGGCATATTTTTAAAAGGTCCTAAATGGTTTTGAATATTAAATTTCCGCTTTTTGCATACTTCTAATTTCTGTGGATCCAAATACCCGTGAAAATGACATCAAAGAAATTTATTTGCTTTAGCAAGCGTCCAAAAAAAGAGACGCGCCTCCATATTTGTATAAATTGATTCCGAAGAGATTTATTCAAATCCACGAGCTGCATTTATTGAAAAATGAACAAGAGAGTGAAAAAAGAACATTTTATAGCGCATGAAATTTTTAATTCAGGAACTACACAATTTCTATTCTAAATCACCCAAAAAATTCTTCAAATTCAAATTTATTTCTCTTCTGTCACATCTCAGTGGACACTCTTTAGAGTTTCACGTCATTTCAATATTTTAATTTTTTTAACTCACCTCAATTTGAATAATGGATCGGATTTCATCCACTTCGTTCACTACAAAACGCCCATTGTGATATTGAGGAAAAGAAATTGAAATTTAAATGCCGCACTTCGCTGATTTGTGAGCCGCTGACATTTGCATTATAAATCATGCACTTTAATATGCACGTATTCGTTAAAAAGATTGTTTTTAATGGAAATGGCAAGAGAGAGAGAGAAAGACCATAAAAGGATGAAAAGACTGCAAGTGAGACATTTATGCAAATTATTTTCATCAGCAAATGATGATGAAGTGCGATGGTGATTTTTGTTGACAAAGAATTATAGCTGTATCGAGTATTCGAGTGGACGTTGATGGGTGCGGGATTCAGTAGGCTACAAATGCATTTTTGGGCTGTTAATTTAAATACTGAAAAATAATCGTACAAAAATCTTTTTTAAACTCTGATTTTCAAAGCGTGTAGATTAAACATCGCTGCATCATTTTTACCCCCGATGAATTTTTTTATCAAAGCCAAACGACAATCTGCTAATTGATGTGCATCAATTCAACTCTTTACATTCCTTTCATCATTCAAGCACTGCCTTTGAGTTACGCTAATCAAAGGCTTGCATGCCTACGTGCTGGGGCTTTGATGAGTTTTAAAAGAATACTCCAAAAGATCAAGGGAAAAATGCAAGAAATATCAAAAGAAAATTAGCTTTCAAATGCAAGCGAGTTGTGAATTTTTACAAACAACGAGGATTCAACGGTTCAAATGAGATAAAATTTTTACAGATAGAAATTTGCAGCTTTCATGCTTTTGAGGTTAATTTCTTTTTAAGATTTTATGTGCATCGAATTGAAAAGCCTTTGAGAAAAAAATCTCTTTGAACTTTGAGTAAAAAGTGGAAAACTTTTTTCATAGAATTTTTATCATTATAAATTTTTAATTTAAAAAATATTCAGATATTTCTCACGATTACCCTAAGTATTAAAATAAAAAATTTATCTACCCCTAAAAAAAGGGGGCTTTAGGCTTATCATCATCACCATCATGTCACACGCTCATTCATGATTTATGAGCTACCTAAATTAGACGATGCGTTCGTGTCTCTCTCATATTTTTATTACTCTTCATCATGCCGTTGCGTGTGATGCTATAAAAGGATTGAGCTTCAGCAACTGCTGGGAGACATGAGATGGCAAAATGCCTAGTTCCATAAAATCAGAGACGAAAGTGTCGCACACACATACTCGATGAAAAGTCTTATTAGATATTCTTTAATCTCATTTAATCGCACTCCATGCACACATCTTAGAAGTACACCTTAGAAGGTCCATAATGAGTAATGAGAGACTGATATGTTCATCGTGTCGTGCAAAGTCATCCGAGGATAATAAAATTACATGTAAGGAGAAGAGAGAGAGATGAGCCTAAACCTATGCGAGAGCTCAAAATTCTAATGAATGTTTTATTTAACTTTCTCATGATGTCGTGTTATTGCTGGAAGGCTTTAATCCCTCAGTCGTGTTGGAAATTTTGAAGCTTTCAACTCCCTTTAATCTTATTTGAAGGTCAAAACTATCCCAAAAATATTGTGTGAAAAATTTCACCCGGTCAATTTGATCCTTAAATAATTCATTCAGTCGATTATCTAATTTTTGAGCTGTTTGACTTTCATGTCAATTTATCAAGCGTAACACAATAATGAGGTTTCGAAGAAGGGGGAAATGTGAAGTGGGTACAATGAATACACAAAGTCCCGATTTTGGTTTTCGAAATGAAGATTGATGACCGCAAGTGTAATTAAAGTGAGAGCGTTGGGAGCTGCTGCCACATTTACTGGCTCTATTGATCGATAACACTTTACCAATTTTATCGAATAAAAGGCAGCGATCTTCCTGGTACTTGAAGAGATTTTGTGACACAACTCACGATTTAATCATTAGACATTTCTGGGAAATAATTTGAACACAAAAAAATAATTCAATTTTTAAACTAAAAAAACCGTTAAGTTTATTTACACAAAATTCAAATTTTTGACCTAATATCAAGTGGTTTATTAAAATTAAATTTTCCCCAACACAAAAGTCTTGACTGTATTTTCATGAGACAAACAACCCATAAAAAGCGCCAATCCATTGAACGTAAACAAGTCTTAATCTTTTCAATGTAACTATTCACCCCCTTTCTCTCATCGCAACCCTATATTGATATGTATGTCCTTGGGGTGTGGGCGTTAGAGAAGAACTATTTCGAGTGGAAAAACGTTTTCTTCGGCGTCTGCAAGACGAGTCAGTCAATATTGATTTTACGCACAGAAGATGAAAATTAAGCGAATGAGGCGATATCACACACAGAAAAAAAATCAACAAAAATAAAAACTGTTTTGAGGAATGGGCAGAGTAGTGGGTGGTGGTGGTGGTGTCGAGCAACAGAGGAAAAATTTTCACTTTCAGTATTTTTCATTCCTTTTGAAAAGTCGAAGAAAATTTCACTCTCGCCTCATCGAGAGAGAGAGAGAGAGAGAGAGAGAGAGAGGCTAAACAGAAGCGGCGCAGCATGATGGTGTTGGTGATAATGTAGACATTTCAGCCACCCACCCCCACTGCCTACTGTATGTCATACCTCACACCCCATCATGTGTCATGTCGCCGGCCGAGAGAGAGAAAATTTTGTGTCTGGAATTTTCGTCTTCGTTGGTGTGCGAGAGTGACTGGATTGTCGCAACATTTTACGTCCTTACAACACCCTTCACCAATACCAACAAAATTCGAGAGAAATTCATCGCAATAATGGAAATTTCAATTTCTTCTTATTCACTTCTCGATTGAGGAAAAACTCTAGAGAGAGTAAAATTACAGACACAAAACAGAATGTAAAAAAAGACGAAGTCGAAATGATAACAAAATTCTAAATCAGATTATGGAAATTTTTCGCCTCTCGAAGGGGCAAGGGAAATTTTTATTATTATCATGCTGAACTTTAAAACGAGTTCGTTAAACTTTTTTTAGACCAACTAGATTTGGAACTTGGTGTGGAAAACACCTCCATCCCCACTTAAAACGCGATATTAGAAATTATATTTAAAACAAATTGCCGCTGATGTTGATGCCAAATGCTGTCGAGAAAGGGTTAAATCAGCGCCTGAAGGGTGTGAGATGATTTACAGTCTAAAAAATCTTTAATTCATAATTCAATAACCCGTCAAGAGTTCTGACTTACACAGCAAAATTTTTTTAAATCATCTTAAAAGGGATGCATTGAAATTATGAAGGTTGAAAAGGATGACGATGGTTAACTTTGATGATCTGATTAGGAAGATAAAATTGAAATGCTAAAAGTTGAGATCAATTGATAGAAAATTTCTTGGTATCGTTTTAGAAAAATAAATTTAATTTCCACCTTCAAACTTACTAATTATAATTTTCAATAATTAACCATCCCTTGTCACTTTCTGAACGGAACCTCATTAATTGAACGCGAGAAGTCAAAAGAGTGGTGCCATTGGTGAAATTGATGACTTTAAATTTTATGAAGTAATTTCCTCAACCGGAATTGATGAAAGATAATTAATATACTAAATTAGATAATTTTACAAAAAAGCAAACTCAATTTTTGTTCCCTTACAAAAAAATTTTTGAAGCAATTTTCATTGTAATTTATGATGAGAGACTTAAATCTCCCTGGAGAGCTTTGTGTGTGGGGATAAAATGATTGAAAAAGTTGCCGAAAAGAAAAAAGGGTTTACATCATGGTTGCGTCATGGTAACTTTCATTCGAAGGATTTTTATGATTTCAACGCAAAGCATTTTTTCGAAATTACATCAAATTTTATGTTGAGATTTCATTTTTCGCTGATTTCGCTGATATGAGATATTTTGAGAGATTTCACAGTGAGGGATAGAGCCAGTAAGCCTTCGAAAAAGAGAGAGAGAGATATATTGAAGTGTGGAAGCTCAAGATGAAAAATCTGTAAGCCTATTAAGTATTGCCTCACACTTCAAAGATTTACCTTATGAGATTTTTAAACCATTTTGTGCTTTTTTTGTTATGAGAAATTTATGAAATTTGAAAACATTGTTTGATGTAAAATAACTCAATAACAAAAATAATGAATATTTTTATGTTATTTCAGAAAATTTGTTTTATTTTGAGTAATTAAAAATTGATAGAACTTTATTTTTTATTTTGTATAAAAATTCTCTTAATTGGTCTAAAAAATTATTTTAATTTTATCAATCGGGACACATTTTATTAAAAATTCAATAATATCTTTTAAAATTCTTTGTAAATAGCCGTCCTAGAGACCGAATAATAATTCCAAATAACTGAATGATATTAAAAGACCTTCAAATACTTTCTCACTAATTCGTCAGTAAATTGACAAACGCCCACTTAATTGTGCACACTGAAAAGGAAAACTTTTTTTCTAAGGACAAAATTTTCTCCGCTCTCATGACGACAACAACAATGATGTTCAACTAAAATAACAACGAAGACAGTTTCTTGCCTCCTGCCTGTTAAATATCAGTGACAATGAGTGGAGTGAAGGAAATTTGCCTTCGAAAAAAAAGGTCATTTGATGGGAGGCTATGGCAATGGCTAAAGTCCTACTTTTCCTCATTTCATTTTTTTGGTATAAAATTTATGTACAACCATCATGTTGTTTCCATAAACCAGGGATATTTTTTCTTTCCTTTTCGCTTATATAAGGAAAATATTCATCCTAGCGTCGTAGGAATTGAGGCCAAGAGAGACAGCAGCAGTGCGAAAATAGCAGAACGTGTTTATGTATTACATTCCCTCATTTTCAGGCACATTATTATAATAAAGCCTGGTACACACAGGAAGAAGAAGAAAATAAGACGTCGCACAAGCACACACATAGTTCTCAAGAGCGTATAAAGAGGGAAAAAAACATGAGGATTGCAACAATGATAAGAGAGATATGGTAAAAAAGAAAGACGACTTACCCTCACGGTGTGTCCTCTTGTGATAACACCCAGTCAGCCCAACAAGTGCTTATATTTATGCAATGTAAATATCTATAATTCTCGTGCACAGCAGTGTGTGGAGATAGAATAAAAGAAATATATTCAGTGACGACATGGAGTGGAGTGTGAAGAGCCGTTGTCACTGAAAGGGTATTTGCGTTTTTTAGGGTTTGTCAAAAAAAATGTTTTACTATTTTAAAATTTATTAATTAATTTTTCGTTTTAAAAATTAATTTTTTTAGAGTTCAAATTAATTAAAATCGTTAAATTTTCAACTTCAACCTTCATTTTTTCGTCTAAAAAAATCAATGATTTTGTATTCAAAAGTATCGTTATGAGCAACGAGCGAGATGTCAATACGAAAAATTCCCTTATATCCAATATTTTCTCGCCCATTTACTCAGATGCCATGTAGAAAAAAAAATAAGGAATGTGTACATAGTGTCTGGTTGTGTCATTTTGTTAAACAATTTCATTTACACTTCTCGCTTCTGCAGAAGATGGCAAAAAAATGGGACGTCCGCGAAGGAAAAGTGAGATATGGTAATGACGGCTGTCGAAGTGAGAGGTTGAATAATAAATTCCTGAAGGATATTTTGAGGGAAAAGAAAGAAAAAGGGATGTTTTGTATATTTTTACTCTGATAATAAGAAAAGTTTCAATGATTCATGAAGGAATTTTTATGCACGATTTTCCTTTTTTGTTTGTGAAGGTATTTAATGAGGAGAAAAAATCTTGTGATTTTGACGCTGAATGAAAAGTTTTTTAATGTTTTATGCATTTTATTTTGCTCAAAGTGATGGACAGAAAAATCAGGGTATTTTTTTTCGAGAGAACGTGACTGATTTAAAATAAATTTGTTCGTAAAATTCGAATAGAAAAAATTTGCATAAAAATGATCGAAATTTTTTTTCTTAATTTAATTGCAATAAAATCAATTTTGGCCATTCCTTTCATCCTTAATTCCATAGACAAAATTTATCCTTTTATACTTTTTTCCATTAACACATCCAGTGCTCACTAAGCAGAGCATGAATAAAAAAAGTCTTTGGGGCTGGACATTGAATGGCGAAGAGAAATAAATCAACGAGTGCGAGAAGAAATTAAGACTACAAGAGAAAGCCTCGAGTGGAGATGGAGAGCAGTTACCAAGGCCTATTTTTCTTCCATTTATTCATTTCCTAAGAGAGTGTAAGAAGCTTAAAGCAACTTGCAAATACACAAGAAAAGGAACTTTGTGAGTAATTAAAAAAGTCATAAATTATGGCAGCACATTTTTATTATGAAAAGAAAGTAAAAAAAATTAAAAGAAAAAATCCTTTTAGTAGAAAAAAAGATTTAGCATCGTGCTTTTTTGTTTTATGATGTGACCCCGACCAGCGATGGAAAAAAGGGAGGATGAAGAAAAGGAAAGAAAATAAATCCAGAAAACGTTAAGAAATTTATGAAATAATTGAAAAGTTTTTTTATTCTTATGGCCGCAAAATTTTCACGAGATTTCTTTTTTAAACACTCAAGGCTTTTTTGTTATTCTCTTGTGAGATGAGAAGGGCTCTAAACATTAATTTAATTTTTCATCAAAGTTGTAAATTATAAAAGGAACTAACAATTTATGACTTTAATAGGCGATTTTTTAAAAATAGAAGAAAATATATTGAAATCTCTTTTAAAAGTTGAAAACCTTAATAATTTTTTAATTTTAAATATTTATTGCTAATTTTTTTTCAAGCCGCATCGAAATTATCAAACCTTAATAAATTTGATGCTCCTAAAATCATATTTCAGAAACTTTTTCAATAAGATATTAAATCACTAAATTTTTAATTTCATTAATTTGAAGAGAGATAATTGAAAATTTATTTTTCAGCTCTCACAATGCCATATTTCATTAAAATCTCATGAAATTTAATTCCATTTCTGAAATTGGAGACAAATAAAAAAATTTAGTTTTCTGGTGCTCATTAAAATTATTATGCCAGTTTATGGTGGAAGGTGAGGGAGGGAGTTGAATAAATAAATTACAATTTAATGTTTTATGTTTTGTCATATTACACATTTTATGTTTTCTTTCTTCTCTTGTACGAGCTCAAATTGCCATTTTCATCGAGTGTAGGAGCAAGGAGAGGAAAAGTCACATAAATCTCAGAAACATCAACTCGATGAATTTAATGGTTTCTTTTCTGCGTGTAAGCAAGATGTGGTTTTGGAGATTGATGCGTGATTTACACAAAATTTGTTATTAAATCCGAAAATATTTGTTGAACTCATAAAATTATTAAATTAATTAAAAGATAAAAATTTAATTTTTGTTAAAACAAATTTAAAGGAATTCCCTATTTGAAAATGTTTTTTCTTTAAAAACAAAAAAAAATGTGTCACGAATTTTAAATTTCTTGATAAATTTGACTTAACATTTTAGTTAATTTTATTATCTCATCCGTGTCTAACTTACAAAATGCCATGCGTTACACGTTTCAAAAGATGAAGGAAACAAATCTTTTAAAAATATTTCTTCTAATCTCAATTCTAAGTCACTTTTAATTACTCTCCATTTTTCTCCTTTAATTATAATTTGAGACACTAAATATAGTTAGACACATGCAGATGTCATTTGAAACGCATAAAATAACAAGTTACCGGAGATGCCGGTGCACCATATGGAGGGATGAGTGAATGGAAGAAAAAATGAATCGTTTTTCAAGTGACAAACATTTTTCATAAATAAATTTTAATAAATCTTCGTGTATTTATGAAACAATTTTTCATCTCTCCCTCGCTGCCACGCTAATGACATGAAATAGTTTTTATGGATTTGAAAATGTTTACACTTTTCTCACTCCTTTCCACACATATGTGCGCTCTCTCGTAATTCGATGCTTTCACTCATAATTTTCGCCTTCACACTCACTTGTCATCCAACGACGACTTGATGATAATCTTTATTTTTGGAAAAATAAGTCATAAACGTGCGCGTTTTAAATAGAGATGTTTTAATGATTTTCCTCTCTTGTTTGTGCTTTTATTTATAGAAAATATTAATAAGCAAAGGGTAAAAATTTGAAGCGTTTAAAATTTTTATACACAAAATAATAAAATTATGAAACTTCTAAAAATTCTATCTACAATTTTACACTTAATTGAATTAAAAAAAGTTATTTTTTCTACAAAATCAAAATATCTCATATTATAACAATTATTACTAAAATATATTCAGCATTAAAATCTATTTGAAAAAAAATCTAGTGCGTGTGTGCGAGAGAGAAAAATTCCATTCGACAGAAAGTCACCTTCAATAACAATTCCACCCGGCAAACGAAAAAAAGTGTGTGTGTGTAGACGCGATCGTACGCAATAACACACAATAACAATGATCTCTTTCAAAGTCATTTGGTTGTTGTTGGGGCTGCACGATCTCTGTTCCATCATCATCGTTGTTGCGATTTTTATTTTTGCTGACTCGCTGATTTTTTCTTCTTCACTTTAGTTTTTTTTTCGGCTGCCGAGAGTCTCACTTACTTCGCGAAAAAAAAGAGTGTATGACCTTGACCATGTAAATCGGTAAGAGAAATATGTTCGGTAATGTTATTATCAATTTTTTACACATGGAATTTCTTTTTCTTCCAATTCTTCTTTTTCCTCTCAGCGTGTACTTAAAATCGCTTGGCCATATAATCTACATGGAACGGATGATGAATTGGCAAAGAGCAGATTTATTTGGATAAATTAATGTGGATGAAATATGTAATTGGAAGATTTGATCGAATAAGTAGATTTGATACACAATAAGACCTGTAAGCTGGTGAATTGCTATTCAATAAAAATAAAATGTGAAGAAGCACGAGAAAAATGTTATTGATGAGGAATTGGAGAAGCTTAAAATTATATATTGAAAATTATTTTTTAAAAAACTTTAAAGCATTAAATTATTTTTCTCTTTTCCTCAAAAAAAAATATCTTAATGGCTTTTGCTATTTTGTGCTCATTAATTCGCCGACAATTCTCTCATGTCAATAAATCGAGCTTATTTCGCTGAAAGTCGAGACGGCGTTACCATTTTTTTTGTTGTTGGCCATTTGTTTTATGTTGGTTCAATATTTTGGTGTCGCGGTGGCAAAAGAGAGCTTTTTGCAGTATAAATTTCGAGGAAAAATATCGCGTCCAAATATTTATGTTCACTTATCGATCGCATAAATTTTAGAGCTTTTTATCTTTATGGCCGTTGCACAACTCAGTCCGACCACATTCTGTCGCTGACATCACAGATTATCAGCGAATAATAAAATTTATGATATTTTGCGGGTTTTAAAATTTTTGGTCGTTTGTTAAAAAAAATTCAGTTTAAAACTTTAAATTAATAAAAGAGACAGCAGCAAGTAGTTTTGTAGCTCTAGACGATATTTTGAAGCACATTAGAATTGAGTCTAAAATAAGCACTTAATTGGCATCTTATCACGCACAGAGAGAAAAATGTGTGCATTATTGTGTTTATACATTTTACAGAACCGACAGCGTCTGACATTTCTCAAAACAAAAAAAAAATTATTTTAGTAATAGAAAAAAAAATTCAAGTTGTGGGCACTTGATCAAGTGAGACTCGATCATGACTGAGGTAACGCAAACCATTGCCAGACATCTAAATCGTTTGCTTATTAACGCGAGTGAGAGAGAGAAAATTCTATCAATAATCAGCACAAAATTTAAGTGTGTTAGGCGACGGCGGTGTTTACGTTATTGAGAAATTTTCGTAAATTATTTTCAGACATTTTTTCCAGTGAAAATCTCTTATATTTGAATGAAAATGCTCGCGACGCGTTCGATGATGTAAACACAAAATTTCTTCTTCCATCAAAAACACATATCGAGTTTCGAGTAAGCGTTGAGAAAAAATTCCATTCATTAATAAATTTTCTCATGAGATTAGCAAAAGAAGAAAAAGAAGGACTTGATTAATTTTTTTAATAAAATTAATCTGGAAAAAGGAAATTTAGGTTTATAAAAATTTAACAGTTTTTAAATGTTTGAATTAGTTAAAAATAAATTTAAATAAATTTTTGTAGAATTTTTAAAAATCACAATTTACCATCTCTTGACCAAAAAATCAATTTCATGTTTCCATTGATCTTATTAACCTCACCTCTGTGTGATCCGATGCGCTGATTATGCGCGCACATTTTTTGCTTAAGGTAAGAACTTTTTCTTAATTACTCAATCCGCATAATTAGCTCATTAATTTCCATTGCAAATTACAACGTTGTCGTCGCATAGAAAAAATTTTTTCTTGTTCGCTCTCAAGCCACAACAAAGTTTCAACGAAGCCGCATCGAATGAAATTGAGGTGAGATCAAGGAAGTTATTAGCATTTTCAATTAATCCAAGTTCACGACTGATGGTCGACATTTTCTTATTAAAGTTGAGAATTGGGTCAGGAATTGATTTGCAAATTTTTGTTCGATAAAAAACATTGTTTCCATCACGAAATGTCGTCATTTTTGAAATTGCAATTTTTTATGTTTTCGCATGCAATTTAATGAATCTGCATTGAAACTCACGAAAGTTATAGATTGAGTGTGATTGACAGCTTTAATGCTTTGTGTCTGCTCACGAGATTTCACTGTTAAACACTTTTTACATGAAATACAATGTGATCTAAATTGTTGCCATGAATATTGTTACTTTTTTTGGATATATGCGAGCATGGAAATTTTCCATTTTTGTAGTAATTGAATTTTTATTTATAATTTTTTGGATTGATTTTGACGTGAGATTGACTTGAAAGAGAAAAATGTTGCAAATTGAAAAAATAGAAATTGCAATTTTTTAGTCGAAATTTTAGCAAATTTACTACAATTTTAAGCAAGGATTAAATTTTTTTGAAAATGTACGAAATTTTGATGAGAACTAAATGTTTCAAATTTTAACTTGTAAGTTTTAGAAAAAAATATTAAAAATTTAAAACTCATTCCAATTGATTTAATTTCCTCGATTTCCTCTATAAAATTGCTCTCACACCCCTGTCAGCAATCATTCGCAATTGCTTCAATCTCAATTAGTCATTTTGTAATTTAGTCACATCAAAAATTATTCCGCAATAAAATTTGCTCATTAAAAAATCATCTAAATGCACATTCGATGCACTTCTTCAATTGCTAAATTATACTATTGCACATTCATAATCGTGATTCATTCTTCATTATTTTAGCGCTCAAGGTTTTACACTTTGCAATGTGCTGTGTACTTTTTTGTGCGGCTTTTCAAATCTCCCGCTTTGATGTATCGCCGAAGAGCGCTGCTAAAATGATTTTTTACTAGTGACTTATACAGTGCACACACGTTGTATCTATCGTGTGTGCGCACATCAACCATTTGTTTATTATTCGCAATCCAAATGATGACAAATATTTTCATTCATTTTGTGTGCAAATTAATTGAAATGCATTGTGTGAACACACGATATTGTGTGTGATGCTATTTGCAACTGATGTGACAAAAATTTATCTACAATGACAGCGAAGTCAACTGGCGAGTCGGTAAATCATTTTAATTTTTTTTATTGTCGAAATGAACTTGGAATAAAATTGCAACAAATCGTGGTCGACTTTTAAGGAAGCGACAAAGGGAGGGCCATTGTTTTGCGCGTAGATGCGGCTTTCGTGAGTAGGTGGAGACTTGTTGTTTGAAAATAATTTATGGGGAAATTTAAATTAATTTAAGCAATTTTTTTATTTTCCACTTCAATAAACGAGTTTTATGGAATCGAAAATGACATGTTTAAAAATTTAATATTTGTTTTTTCCCTAGTAGCACGTTGATGGTTAATGTCAACTTTTGAATTCTGACTTTATTGGCATGCTGAAGAACTTAGTACTTTTTTTTGCAAACGATTTGAAAAGATAATCAATTATAAAATTGTTTCACATTCATGTAATTTTTAAAGACAGATTTTAATGTTAACAGGGATCATCGTAAAATTCAACAGTGTAATAAAAATTACAAAACGATGTCCATAAAATCAATTTTTAAGCTCTAATTGAAACACTAAGGATTTAATTAATAAATCCATCTTACATCATGTCACTCTTAATTTAATCTTGTTCGATCAAATTTTTTGTCATAAACTACAAAATAATTTTACATTTCCATCAACAATATCTCCATTGTTTGCCATAACGAGCGGGGCGGTACGATTAAATTGCTTTCAATTAAAAGTGTAAATAGCATTCTAAATGATGATATTTCAATTATTCATCTCTTTATTTTTTCCCATTTGACGCATTATAGATGAACTTTTAAGTAGCGGTTAAAATCATCAAATTTGACATGTGTGGTGATGAAGAAATGTCAAAAACACACGTGTGTGTAGGATGTTGTATGTACATTCATGACAATTAATAAAGTAGTGATAATCCATCTTCATGGCAACAGCACATTAATCTTAAAGTCTTGTAATTAATGCTCAGCCACTGAATGATTCTCAGCCTAATAATTGAGCTGCCGATGCGCCGACGCACGATGATGATTTAATTGCGTGAATTTGTTTTTAATTATTTTCTTGCATTTTCACTTTTTAAAGCAAAAATTTAATATGAATGCAGAAAATTTCATAAAATTGTGTCAATTAACACTTTAAACCTTTTTAGATTGTTTTGCATAAAATTCAAATCAATTTCAGGTAGCAGCATTTTGACCTTCACTCTACCAACATGTTAAGAGTTGCTGCATGTTAATTTATGATCGACAATCGGCAAAAAAAATTACAAATTGCATCTCGTGAATTGAAGTGAGGCGGTGCAGTGTCAAGAATGTGCAATATCGAAAGTTGAGAGAGAAAAATCTCCAACAAATTTATGTGACTGCTAATTGGCAATAGAAATCGCATTTAAATGCGGATTAAAATCACATGTGTGGAAATTGGTTGTAAGAATTAAAAAGTCAAGTTTCAAATTTAATTAAATTTTAAAACCTAGTCGTCACCACTTGCAGTGCCTGTTTGATTTAAATATGCGCAAATGCATTTCACTCAATGTTCAGCTTAACACGAAATATTTTAATTATTGCCTGTTGATTCATTAATAAAAATTTAAATTTTAACAGTCAACACACAAAGGCAAAAGGAGGCTTTGCAATAAAATTTTAATAGACACTCACATCCAACATACGTATCTAGTAACTTCTATTGTCAATCCTGCTCACGACTTCTCTCAATTAGAGTTTGAGATGCAAGTGCAACTCGCAAATTTTCTTGTTGAAGTTTTTTATTTGAGTTAATAGCGAAAAAAATTGAATTAATTTAAATTCCGCCCACCATCAAGTGCGGTGCAGTTAAGCTCACATGAAATGCTCATATTGGTCTATGAAAAATAAAATCAACCGTGCATTCGGTGGATTTATATGGAACATGATAATTATCAATTCAAAGATTTCAATTTTAGTTAAGGCTCTCACAAAATGACATTGTGCTGTGCTGTACAGCGGAATTATTTTCCCACAAAAAAAAATAAAACAAACTGTAGCTCGGAAATCATTTATATGGAAATTCAATCAGTAACAAACAATAAGTGCGGTCCATATTTAATATTTTATGCATCTCCGTATGTGCGTTTGGATGCTATTTAAAATATCATGTGAATTATTGTGCTCGAAGCTGCATTGTTCTACAAAATTAAATGAAAAAGTACCAAATGTGATCAAAAAATTACGAATAAAAATTTTCAGATTCGAGCCCTAATTTTATAAAAATTAATCATAGCATTCCACAATTTTTTGTTATCGCACAGTAACATTTGACGCATTGCAATGAAAGTACATTCATTTTTTAACGACATCCCGCGAGTCTACCCGCGTCTTAAATCTTCCTTTCTTTTACTTTATGTGCAGCCATTATTTTATTTCGAATGCAGTGTCATAGATAAAAGGAGAAAGGAAAAAATTCCAATTCAGCAGCGAACATAAAAGAAGCAAAAAAGGTCAGAATTTTATTTTTTTTTTGTGTGCGTCAATAAACAAAAGAAAAATATGACAGCCGCGTGAACATTATCCAGCATCTTTATGAGTGATCAGATAACGAGGTGCAATAGAAAAAAAATTGTTCACGTCGCGTCTTTTATTCAGTTTTCACTTGAATGCATTTTATGATAGCGAAACTTGCGATGACATAAAGCGATGGTATTAACAATGCATAGCGGCATTCTTTATGCCAACAAACATTATTACGCATTTCGTGTACTTGCATTTCCTATTCACTGCTATTACGCACAAAATAGCACTAACTATCTCAATGCCATATAAATTTTATGGATAAGAGAGGGCGGGACATTAAATTTTTAAGGATTTAAAATTATTCTTTAGTTACAATAAAATCTGAAATTATTTTCGATTTTCCACCTTAGTGTTCCACCCCTCTGAATGCTTCAATGCAGTGCAATATATGCAAAATTCAGAAAAGGGAACGTCATTTGCATGCATTAAAATTAATTGTTTGCCATCGAAGACGGGAGGGAGCTCTCTCTGCAATTTTGCATTGTATTTCGCCCGTAGTAAGTCACGCATGCAATTTGTAGCCACTGCATTACATATGACATCCATATTCGAGTTATTCTCTCTAATGATACTGCAGCATAAAGCATTCACTCTCTCTTCTCAGCGCTATGCATTGTTTGCATTTGTGCCTCTCATCAAAATTGCATATTTTCCATCTGAAAAGGCACTAAATGTTGAAAGAAATGAGGATGCTTGAAATTCTCTCTAGCTTTGTATTATAGGTTCAATCGAGTATAAATTTCATGTAATTCCTGAGGGGTAATAGTAAAAATGAGAAGTGAATTTAACTTTTTTTCTTCAGTAATTAGAAACTCAACTCCAAAATATTTTAGTTCCAAAAGTTTAAGTTTTTCAGACTAAAACTTTAAATTATAAAATTCGCAAAAATTGTTAGGAGTAAATTAAAAAATTAAACTATAAAATTCACTCCGCTTTCAAGACTTTTTTTGTATCCGTCTTAAAACCTCACAAAATTTCAATGCATCAACTTCAAGTTACACTTGAAAATCCACTTTGTACGTTCCTTTGCATAATTCCTCCTTCATATTCTCAAAAAATAAATCCGTCATTGTTGCCGACATTTTTCGAGGACTTTTTCCTCTCTCAAGTAGATTGTACATTAATGCACAAGGAAGATGCTAGAGACAACTATCGTAGATGTAGCGAAAAGTACCTAAAGCGGAAAGAAACGGAGGGCGAAAAAAAGAAGAAAGTGAAGAAATGGGGTTGGATGTTGAGCGAGAACACTTCTCGAGGAAATTGTTGGAAAGCAATCATCTTTTCTGCTGACTTTATGTTGATTTTAATCTTCAAAATGAAGAGTTGTAAAAAGTTTCTGCCTTCGTCTCTTATTTCCGCAACGAATTTTGATGATGATGGGGGGATGCTTGGTGATGCTTTTGCCATAAATAGATATTCAGTGATGTGAAAGTTTCTTTCTGCTACAATTCGTCTCATGTGTAGGAGGCTAAGAAGACTTTTCCGGTTCTCCTCTCTTTTTTTTTATGGCGATGTATAAAAAATTTTTAGCTCTGTTAAATCGAACGAGGATCAAGAAAATTTGGAAGGACTTACAGAGAAAAATCCTGATAACATTTGCAAATCTAATTTTTCTGTACATACGGTGGCTTTTCATCCATGGCAAGGAGAGTCTAAATTCTATCGAATTTGATTTAAAAATTTTATTTCATTGAATTTTGAGGAATAAAAAAAATTAACAAACTAAACTCAAATTTACCCCCAAAAGTTTTGCCAATAAATTTCAATTTTTATCTCTCCTTCCACCCACTGTCAATAATTTCTCGATGTTTCACATCGCTGAAAACGGAGCAATTTCTTTCATTAAATCTTCTCATACTTTACGGTCATAAATTTGTTTGATGCCATTTGCACAAAATCATTTACAATAACAATAATTCTTTTGCTTTCTCTTCCTTCGACGCTATAAGCCCACCCGTCTATGTGTGTTCTGGTATAACTTCCGAATCGAGAGGAGCAGCACATAGTTCAATGCATGCCTTCGGCTGTAAAAAGAAAGCGGAGTGGAGATTTATTTGAAGGAAATGGCATTTGCCTGAAAGCGTTATTTCGCCATAATTCTTATGAAAACTACTAAAAGGAAAAAAGAGCAGGCAAGCAAACAAATTGTAGATGATCATTGCGGATGTGTGTTTACTTTATACGGCCAAGGGAATTTATACTTATTGTGTGCTCAAATCTCCTCCTTTCTCTCTCTCACTCACATTTCGCTATAAATGGACCTCACTCGGGCTTTTGTGCCCCCATTGGGAAATTATTTATGCGTTTTAATGCTACCGAGATGTTCATAGTATTTATTTTAGTGTAGGATGTAACCAAACACACCATAATCATTGGTAATAATCTTGTACTCACTGCATAGCCTCTAACTCTCTCACCAGCTCACTTCTTTTCTTCTCGGTGCGATCTATCTATTTTTTCCCATAAAAACAAAAACACATCCGAAATAGGGAGACTAAAAAAATAAATAAATGATTGGAAGTGACGTTGATGAGAAATTTGAATCCCTAAAATGGATTTAATAAAAAAATAGAATTTTTTGCGATGTCATATAAAAATCCAAACCCCATTTTAGGACACCTCATTCGCCCTAAATACAACAAATACAATGGGATTAAAGTATGAGCATGTACACAAGTCGTTTTATCTCTCCTCACATGGTTCTCTCTCTCTCAACACACAAACTCGCCACATAAAATCTGCGAAAATAATAAAAGTATTGTGCGAAAGGAAAAAGGCAACGCCAAAATTATGTTTTCACAAATCTCTGATAGCGTGGAGTAAAAAACACACACAGGGCAGAAAGAAAGAACTTCCTCGTAAATTGCAAATACAATTTTGCGGCAAAAATAGCTAGGAAGCAACTTTTATATATTATTTGCAATGGTGTTTTTTTTATAGATGTGCTCATTGTGTGTGAGAATATGTGCTCGAGAGATATTGCATGAATGGACGAGGTAGCCGAACTGGCTATTAACTACCGGAGAAGCATTTAAGATAAAAAGTTAAATCACTACTTTTTGTGTCCATGGGTGAGAGAGTGCAACCGTGTTGTTGGAATTAGAGATAAAAAGTGCTGCTTGCTTTATTTATGCTTTCGAAGCTATCATCGTGTACATGTGAGCCTATGATGACCTCCCTTTGTCCCAATTTCCATTGCATTGTTTTTTTACGATGATTTAAGTTTTTCCGATACTCATACTCTAGCAAGGAGATTATTTTTTATGGCGTTGAGCGTTGCTCAAAGATTGAATTTTTGATTAACTGATAGAGAGTCACACATGTGAGCTGTGAACTATAACTTTAAGAAAAGTGAAACTTTTTCCTATTCTACGGAAATTTTTCATCCGAAAATACAGTCCGTTGAACTCTATTAAAAAATTATCGATTTCTCTTGAACTTTTCATATTTTCAGAAAACTATTTGGAAATGTCCCTCAATATCAAAAAATTTCCACTTCATTCTGCCCGAAAGGTCTGCAAATGAAATTTCTTAAATGCCACTCAGAGAATGTAAAATTTAATGCTACTGCAATTGACTTCTCAACACCTCGAGTGTGTCTCTCAGCTTTCTTTGTTGCCACCATCGAAATGCCATTAAACTAAATTACCTTCAACTTCTTCGCTTCAGCTCGAAGAAAAAAAGTTGCACAAAAATTGTAGAATTAGAAAATCCATTAGTGAGTCGCGAGGTAAAGTGCATTCGGAATAGTAAAGTTATGGTGCAAGAAAAAAGAGAGAAAAACAACACGAATTGAAACATAAAAATGCGAAAATAATTTTGTGCAATTACAGATTTGTAAAATTGTAAGAAGTTGTGCAAAAAATGTGAGTGAGAGATCATTATTATGTCTATAATTCGACTGTACGGAGAACATTTTTTCAATTGCAGTTTTACTTGCATCGTATTTGTACGTACATGTGCAGCGTTTACACATGGTTGAGTTGGAATGAAAATGGATCGAGTTGGTTGAATTTTTAAAAAAAATTTGTTGATAATTTTTAACAAAATGAAAATATTTAAAAACCATATATATGTATTCAAAATTTAAACCATAGAAATTCCATCCCTCACATATATCCAGGATTTACTAAATTTTTATCAAGATTATCTCATGTGTATCCCGCGAATAGTTCGAGGAGAGATTATTTATATGCTGTTAGGTTTATGTTAGATCATTAATGATACTCTCACTGCAGCGGTTTGCAATTTGGTGTGTGCACAATTTCTTCATTATTTCGCTCTCCTTTCTTTTTTTCCAACGAAAACTGTATGCTTTATTGAGCTCTCTCTGTGGCTTATAATTAGCGCCTCAATGCCTATCTCACTTCGCATATCTTTTCACAATTTTTCCGAGAATTTTTTATAATTGAAAAAAGAGAGGTAAAATGTGTGCAGCAAAACATTTAATTATTGTTTATTATCCTAACATACACACACAGAACGTCCGAAGCGAAATTAACGATGAACGCGAGAGAGATTATCACGTCGGGTACGTTATTTGTATAGTTGCGGTCGTTTCAATAGAACATTAGTTTTTTTGCTGATTCTTATCATCATATCAAATGTTTAGGTTGCATTTGTTACAGAGGTTTAGACACTTATTTCAATTATTTTTTAAAAACCATTAAAATTTAATTTCCTAAAATATTCAAATATTTTTCGACCGTTAAATTTTTTTATTCTAGTTTCAACCAGTTTTAAAAAATTCTTTTTTTACGCTAGCAGCACTGGTGCTATTTTGTCTTGATGCCTTTCCAATTCAATGAATTTTTCATTTTTATCATGGAGAAATTTTCTGCACTCGCCATAAAAAGCAGCAGCATGAGAGAAATCGTAAAAAAATTCATCTCTTTTTTTCTTCGAGCGGAAAACAGAGCTCACCCTCGAACACACTAAAACATGGAGGCGATAAGACGAAGAAAGGAAAATCTTCTCAGTTTCCATGAAAGTGAAAGGAAATAAAATGTTTTTTTTCCTACAAGGTCAAAAGAGCATGAAATATTTATTTTTGCCAAAAAAAGAAAGAAATCTTTTGATGAACATTTCAAAATAAAATTGACGAGTTTAAGAAGAAGTTTTGAGCAAAGGACGATGACTGTAAATAAAGCTACACACAGCACACACAAACACCATCATCGTTGTGCGTACAATGCTCTTTCATAAGCAAGAAAAACGAGCCTTAAAATTATTGATATTTTTCCGGAAAGGAGTTTGAGGCTCGAAGGTAGTGTTGGTTGTAGCCTACGCACAATTTAGCGTAAAATGTGAAATCTCATTTCGTATTTCCTTGCTTTTTTTTGTTGTGTCTGCCATGTTCAACTTCGTGGCTTTATATATTTCATTTAATAATTTATGTGCATTACATTTGTAAGTGAAATACAGAGATTTACGTCGTTTTCTTGATGAAATTACAATATGTGTGTGCTGTTGCGGTGATATGCACGCACAGTGAGAGGGTAGAACTCTTTTAAAAGCCCTATATGTGTAACATGTGCGCTTTATTGAGGGAACTGACGAAAATCTTAAACGAATGCTAATTATTATATTTAAATTGTTCTTGAAAGTATTTAAATGGGCATGAGTGGAAAATTTGTAACTCCAATGTAACTAAATTTTTCGTAGAATCTTTAAAAAAGAATTTTAATGTTTTTTCATTAAATTTACACACCCAAAAAATAAGATCAATTTGGGTATTTACCATGAATAATTGATTTTCCTTTCTTATTGACTTTTTTCCCAACAACTTTTCCCTTTCTCTCTCATTCTCGACATCGCAAAAAAAGTACACGCATGTTTCTGTGAAGAACTTTCGTATATTCTTCTTCCGCCACTGTTTTCGTTCATCGACCTCATAAATAAAAGTATAAGTAACGAGATTGAAAGAGAAATAATTTTCATCAATGTGCGTGAATGGCATATATGAAATTTTTCACTGTCAAATTGTCACAGTGTCAATCAACGATATTTTATTAATTTCCAAAGCTCTTAAATTATTTATTTATTTCTTTTCAAATAAATAACGGGTTAAAAAGAAAATAATTTGAATTTCTTTCAAAGTTAAGCCACGAGAAAAAGATTTAAAATTTAATGTAAATTGTCAGCCTAAAAAACATATGGAAATTTTCCTTCATTAAATATTTAAAATTTGAATTAATGAAATTATGTTAAAGGCATTAGAAAAACTTTGAAAAATCGATTTTGAACTTAATTTTGGGGTTGATTTGAGCTCATTTGTATCTGCTTTAGATATATTTTCATAATTTTCTAAAATTAATAAAAATTTAATCTTACTGTAAAAACAATTAGTTCAATTCTCTCTTCTTAATAAATCACAAAATGATTTACAGATTGCGTAAAGCTTTCAATCTGTGAAAAAATGCTTTATTTTTCTCTCTTTGTGAGCCATTGCATATTCATAGAAAAACCTTTTTTCCAATTCCATTGATTTCATCTCGAACACAGGCTGTGGATCACCACGTTCGCCATTGTTCTCGCGCTTTCTTTTGCAGTAAGGAGCGAAAAGGGCCAAATTTCAATTTCTTCTCTTTTATGTGACAGATTTAAGGACGTTCGTCATATTCTTGAAAGGCCTTCAAATTTAAGTGAAAATCTGTAAATTGCATTTATAATGAATGAATGTGATAAGGAGGAGATTTTTTTGAAAAGAAGAGGAAAATGAAAGAAGTTCATTTACAAATTACGGCACCTGTGAGAAGGGTGTTCAAATATTACAAAATTTCATGAGACGTAATATTCGTACAAGTCCTCGTCTAAATACGCTATTTAAGAAAATTAATTTCAAAAAAGGTAGCATGATAAGAACACACAATCGACTTCTAATTGAAGTATTAATGAATGTAAGATTTTTGCATTTAGATTAGCAAATGAAATTTTAAGGGGAGAAGGAATTCCCTGACATATTTCGAGTTTCGAGGGAGCGCCTGGATGCTTTGAGAGATGTTGATTAAAAATTCAAGGCATGATCTCATTCCATTCAGCTCATTGTGTCATTTGTACTCTCTGTCGTCGTTCACTTTATCGCATATCCATCCGTGCTACGTAACATAAAAGGCTGCTGCTTCCAGTACTCTTACGACTATATAGGCTTTTTGCATCGATGTTGTCACAGACATAAAATTCTAAAATTCATTGCCAATACGAATGGAATGCGAAATTTTTTGCCGAATCAGGGGAAAATATTGCTTCTGAATTTCCGATAAAACTATGTGCGTATAGTTTTTATTCTTATTTATTTGACTATTGTCAAGGATTGTTGTTCTTCCTCTCATACTGATTATTTCTTATTTTGGGTGAATGAAATGATGTTTTACTGTGTGCAGAAAAGTATTTACGGTTTTTAATTTTTAACAAAAAAAATAACTCAAATATTTTTTAATACTTCTTCCAGAGCACTTTTAAAACTTTGATTTTAGTTTCTTGTAAATACAGAAAAGGTTTAATAATTCAACATCAAACAGTACATTGTCAAATGCCTATCACATGAAGAGAAAAAGAGACGTAAAATAAACCGCAAAAACAAATTTCCAAAGACATGGATTACAACTTTCTCTCTTCATCTTGCACAGAAAAGGAGGAAGAAAAATCTCATCCGTTCTAATTTAATATTCACAACGAAAAACTAATTCAGAAGCAACCCTCACTCACTCATTTACACACAAGTCGATGGTGAGAGAGAGAGAAAATTCGTCTCAGAAGTACCATGCACGAGTAGAGGCATTGCGAAAAAAAGAATATCGAGAATCGAGTGCCATAAATTTTCCTCTGCTCTTGGCATCTCACAGACATACGTGTCTTTCCTTGTTTCATCCTACTTTCGGCGTGTCTCTAAATGCGTGAACGGAATAGCGAAATGTATGTCGTGTGTGAATGTATACATTATTTCTCCTTCTCGTCATCGTCGTGTCGATGTGTCCCATGAGAGATGTGAGTGGGAAAGTAGAAGTTCATGAATTAATGAATGTCATCAATAATTCCTTGAGAGATGCCCTGACATCTCCATCTCACTCTCTCTCACGCATCATAATGTGTGTCATATATATATTTATTGCATGACCTTGAAGCGTTGCCATTAATGATTTTCTTCCTACTCTGCAAAAAACGAGCAATGTAAGAAAGAGAGAGAATATTTTTTTGAATTTTTATTGGAAAAACTCAAAGTGAGTGTTGTTGGAAAAATCAATAAAAGAAGAAAAATTATTGAGTCTGTCTGGACTGGCGGACGAAGGACGTGTGTGTGTGTGTATGTCAAACCGTTCACGTTTGTATTAGTTTCTTCTTGTTATATCAAAATTTTTCTCCATTGACTGCACATTTTTCCGCAAAAACCACACATCCGAAAAAAAAATTTTTTTTGAATTATAATTTGATGATTCATTTTCTCTCATTTGAATTTTTCATTAATTTCTCTCGCCCTCTCATAACCTCAAGCATGTAAAGAAGTGTTTGTCTCGGTCATCGTCGCAGTAACGTCATGTCATCGCTCGTGGATGAAAATTTTCTTCTTATTTTTTTTCGAGGGGGTAAAAAATCATTACTTTGTATCCTGAGCATAAGTCACACCATTCTCTCTCTCTCACTCGCTCATTTTACTCTCGGCTTTCTCGGAAAATTTCTTTCTCTCTTTCTCACTCTCTCTCATCATGCTCATCACTATCGTCGCCTATGTACGACGATGAAAAATACCAAGTCTTATGTTCTTATGTGTATTGGTAAAGTGTCTGCAAAATTAAAAATTCGATAAATTGAAAATTTCCTCTTAGTGGCACTTGAAAGGATTGTAAGAGGAAGAAAGTGGAATAGAATTGTCAATTTTAGCAACTAGAACCGTAAAAAGTTCAAGGATCGTGAAATTTCCTCGTAAATTTAAATCTATCGTGCAAATTCTAAAATTGCATATAAAGTTCATGCGAGTGTGTTGGTGATTATAATGGGCTAAAACGTAGAAATTATGCGAGACGTTTTCTACATGATAGTAAAATACATGACCCTCGCCTCCGTCTGTGTGCTTGCGAAGCTAGACAGCTTGAATAATGCTGTATATGTGAGCCAGACAGAAACGCACACATTTGCATTCACGCTCTTGTGAACGAAAAACACGAGCGAAAACAAAAAATTTTCGATGAAGAATATTTCAGTCTTAGAATACACTTCGGGAACGATAGTTCGGGGGAACGTGTAAACAGAAGTTTTTATTAAAAAATATTGGATAAAAAAATATAAATTGACATTTGAAGAGAAAACTGTAGCTCGAGAGCAACTTTTTAGTAGCGAGCAGGAAAAAAATTCGAAAATTATTATCTGTAAAAAAATTATCGGCACATTGCAACTTTTTAGTTATCACCGCTGAAAAAAAAATAATACTAAATACTCCGCGAGATTTCAGACAACAGTGACGACACAGAAAAAAAAAATATTGATTACAACTAAACAAAAAAAATCTCACGTAAAAAATTATTTTTTTTGAATTAAAATATTTTTGTGCAAAAAAAATAGAATGAGCTAAAAATAATTCTTGAATATATAAAAAAATGTAAGAAGAATTGTGCGAAGAAAGGAAGGAAAAGATGAGAAAGAGGAAAAGTGTAAATTCGTGAGAGAGAGAAAGAGAGTGTCCAACTAAAAAGAAGATAATTATAAATTTTAGTGCCAAAAAAATTAAAAATATATATTACACAGATTATTTCAACGTGCGCGCTTCGCTCGTGAATCAAGCCAAGAAGCAAAATATAAAATAAGCGCAAAAAAGAATAAAAAGAAGAAGAGTGCGAGAAGAATATAAATAAATTATGCGATTGCATCCAAAAATAATTCAAGCTAAAGATTAATGTGTAAACGAGTTGAAAATTGTGATTGAAGGAAGAAAAAGTAGTCAGAGTGTAAAGTGTGAGAATAATCATGTGAAGAGGGCTCGTACAGTTTAGTAGTCGCGACGAGAACGAAGAAGAAGAAGTAGTAGAAAGATTTGTCTGCAGTTTAGTGATAAAAATAAAAAATCTCTAAAGTTGGAAGATTGAGCTAGAGAAGCGCGAATTTGCCCGACTTAAGCAAGGGAAGAAGAAGAAGAAAACATTTCTGACGTGCGAAATTAATAACCATGACAGAGTTAAGTAATGTGCTAAAGACCTATCAAGATAATGCATTGAAGACACTGCAAGGGCCAGCCAGCATATTCTTTAGCACATCACATCATTACCACAAGAGTTTGAAGCGCGAACTTGATTCACCGCCACCACCATCGTCCGATGAAGATTTTAAGCATGCATCGCCAATGCAGTGTAATATTTCAATTCAGTCGGGCACAGTTATAGAGCGTGCAGAATCGCGTCAAATTTCATCGCCATCCACACCGCCGTCTTCACATCAACGTGAACGCGAATATTGTCAATCACCGCCGTCATCCGTTTCATTTATACCAATGATGCAGCCCATTCAGTCTCAGCCGATCCTTACCGCTCCCGATTCTGAGTGCGGCGAACTAATGGAGTGTATTTTAGAAGGTCGACCCATCGGCTGCTTTCAAATGGGCGGCGAATTACGATTATGTTTCCCGCAAATATTGAACAACATATTACCCGACTTTCCACTCGATCGCATTCATCGCACAATCGAGGATTTGCATATTTCGTGCTTGCAGAGCACACCCGAGCAATTGGCCGAGTTTAAGCACGCCAAAATATTACCGCCAAATGTACCTCCCTGTGGCCTCATCACACGCACGAACGCGGAGCGACTCTGTAGCGCTCTTCTGCACAAGTCCGTAAAGAAGAAGGAGCTGAGCCATAATTACTTCTCGTTCCGCGTCTATCATCGGTGCTTTGGAAAGTGCGAAGGCATCTGTACGCCTGAGCTATTCACCTTCAGGGATCGTGAGTGCATCGAGTGTATCGAATGTCATGGAATGTTGGCACCGAATAAATTCGTACTGCACGTTTGCAAAAATAAGCCCAAAGAGAATTTCACATGTCATTGGGGCTTCGAGTCAAACAAATGGCGTTCCTACATCCATGTGGCGATGAGTGAGGCGAATCAAGATAAATGCAATCGTCTCCTCGACGATATGTGTGCCCTGGAGATCGACTTCGAGCGGGTCCTGTTCGAGCATAGTCAGATGGAGGAGTCGAATAATCTCAAGCGAAAGGTAAGAGTGAAATTTGGCAATGCTGCAAAAATGTGTGATGAGTGTATGTGAAAAATATTTTTTGGCTACAGTGCGCAACCCTTCTAGTCTAGTTCATTGTAAGCCATAAAAGTCTCTTGGTGATTTTCTTTTTTCTATGGAAAAAAATATTTTATTGCCTCTCCGTACTTTTTGGCATTGGATGTTATTGCAGAATTATTGCATAAGAAATGTTTTTGTGTAGTTAAACAGAAAAGACAGCAGGGTTCCAAAGAAGTTCAAAGAAGAACAATGAAAAAGCAAGAAAAAAAATTTCGACATTTTATTTTTGTTGTGTCTAGAAAACTTCCAATTACTGCAGTACAGTGTGGAGATTCATTAAAGTCTGATATTCTATTTGCCATATATATGCGATTTTATGCTCAACTCCACATTGCACTTTATTACTGCGAAATTACAACCCACAGGAACCAACCCCCCCCCCCCCCCCCCCCGAACCCCCCCACACCCACAGCTTTTATATGGGTTCGTTAACTCGTGATTGGACCAGGAATCGATTGATATAGATGATTTTTAGAATGTCCATCATGCCCCAGACAGACACCAAAATTTTTCAGAACATGGCTTATGTATTTCGTTGTACTCCTAATTGAACCAGGAACTAATGCATTGAATAACATCATGAGCCAGTAGCACGGACAGCAAAATGTCCAATTACTGCAGTACAGTGCTCTGGGAGATATCGTATTGACCAGAACCAAAAAATCAAGCCGGCAAGCACAAAATGTCTGATATTCTATTTGCCATATATATGCGATTTTATGCTCAACTGCGCACATTGCAGCGTTTTATTGAGCTGTCGATATAATTTTTTTCTCCTCTTTTGCGAATTGCTTCAATGAACTCCAGATTACTTTTATGCTGCATTTCGTCTCTCGCTCAGCTGTGCAAAGAAAAAAGTTCCTTGCCACGTAAATTGCACTTTTTTGTGCTCCATTTGATGTCATTCGCCTAAACAATACATGACCTCAAAACAAACTACCGAGAACAAAAATCTAAATGAACAAAAATTATTTTTAATTTTTTGCGTCTATAGTTTTAGTTATGATTTATTTAATGTAAAACTAAAAGCTAAATATTTATTGATAAACAAGTGCACATTAAATAAAAGGTCGAAAATTATTTTATATTTTTCAAAAAAAATAAAGTGAAATGTGCACATAGAGCTAAAACATAGGGTATCAAGCAGGTTGATGTACCTTCTACCTTTTCCCATACATTCGTTCTTTTACCTTTCAACATAACACACGAAAAATACTCATCTGCTTATACTCCGGCTGCTGCTCTCGCACTCACTCTATTAAATTATTAAAGGGAAAAAGCAATAAAATATTTTCTTTCTTCTTCTTAATTTTTTCTCTGAGAAAGTATGAAAGGTGCTCTTTAGACTAGAGTCAATTTTTTTGCACAATAAATAAGCAAAAAAAATACTCACGTAAAGTCGTCGACGGCAGCAACTACGGCATGCAATGGTTCGAGCATCATAAATCTTTGAATGGAAGGCAAGTGAGGCCACTAATTAAAAGTGGCTTTTGAGTTATTAATTGCATGCCATTGACTCTCTTTGCAAAAAGGAATCCAACGAACGTGCTGAAGCTATGTTGTCTAGTTAAGTAAATTTTCTATGTTGAGAAAGAAGTGAAAATTGCGAAATTAAAGTGTGTGCGAGGTGAAGAAAAATATTTAAGTGGAGAAACTTTTTTCAATTTAATTAAGAATTTTTAAAAATGTTGGCTGATATCTCAATAGCAAACTTCCTCGTTCTTTTTTCATCATCGCTACTCTGTCATGTGGTAATTAAAAAAATTCCTAAGAAAAACACATTTTGCGGATGATGTGACTAGATTGCATTTATCTTTAAGGCAGCGCAAAATTCTCCAATCGACTCTGACATATCAGTGCAAAAACATAAGCTCAGCGTCTATAAATCATCATCATGCAAAGTGAGATTATGTTTTGAGCCCATCACTTACTCACGAGAGAGCGCGCGAAACACGAAAAACCAGCCAGAATTGCTTTCAACATATTTAATTGCCGTGTATGTGTTTTTTTTGCATATACTCCTCACACCCAATATCACCACCAGCGGCAGCTGCAGTGGCATGATGTGGCGTGCAATTATAACAGGCAAACAGCAACATTCGTGAGGCACTCTCATTTGAGTGAGAGAATTTTTTCTCCAATAATTATTGATTTTTTTTTCCTAGTTGTGTGCCAAGAATTTTATACATAAATTTTCGAGGGGTGGACGAGTTTAATTTTGTATGTAAAAAACCAATCAATTGAAAATCAGTTTCACCTCAACGTGCATTAAATATTTTTTATGGCAGACACATGAGCTGTACCTAAGCGCGAGCGAAGACAATGAGTCTATAAATCTTTTCACGCGACGATGTCAGATTTTCTCGATAGTAAAATCTAAGAATTTTCCTCACATACACCTCCGCCCGAACGTTGTGTGCATAAATATAATTTTTATCTCTCACTCAATGTGTGTATGCGAGAGCCATCGCGACGAAATTCAATTTTCACACAACCTTTCTGAGCATTCTCCTATCGACCGTGTGTCGTCGCTTAATTCTTCCTTTTTTCCACAACACCGGTCTCATACTCGCACATAATGATTAAAAAGAAGATCTATTTACCCGCGTGTCTGTTGGTGTGTGTGTGCCAATTTATGCCAATTTTTTCCTTCCTCTCTCTCGAACAACAAAAACAGTGAATTGCGAAAAATTTAAGCGCAAGAGAAGAGTGGCTGAATTTCCACCACTACAATACTACATCTACATTCACCACCGAATGTACGAAAAAAAAATAAATATTTCTGCTGCCGCTTATTTTCTTCTTCTTCCAAATGCGCCCGAGACACTGCTGACTCGCCGAGGTCTAAATTTAAACATTTCATTTCGCGGTGTATATTTTTTTCGCATATAATATATACTATAAAAAAAGAGCAGAATGGCAGTCGCAACGCGCACACATTACGTAGGTGGGAAACATTCTTTCGTGACGTTTTCTCGATTCGAGAGAAAATTGTTGGAATTTAGAATTATTACCGACACCGCTTAATAATGTGCCCTCACTTGTTATAATGTGCTAGGTATCAATAACTTTGAAGGATTTTAAAAAATTAAGTTTTTTATAATTTTAAGATTCGAATTTCAATTTTATGAAAAATATTTTTAAAAATTAAATTTTTTTAACTTTCCATCCCTTGATTATTTTTTTAATATATATTTTTTTATGACTGCAACAACAAATATATTTTTTCCCTCCCGCTCTGTCGTAGCTCAAAAACATCGTCGACGACACATTTAAATTGTGTGTTTATAATATTAAATAAATAAAGTCAAGTCTTTGTATGTCTCTTCATATACTTTTTCTCTCCATAATCTCGATAAAATGTTGCGCTACCACAAATATTCTCCCTCTGCAACTTAAATGATGAGGAGTTCACTGCTTCTAATTGGCGAGCGCAAAATGTAAGTAAATCGGATTTAAAGCGATTACATTCCGTTCATTCTTATCGCCTTGAAAGCAATCTTAATTTTTTTTTCTTCTTCTCTCTTACTTCATTTTGCTACTGCTGTTACTGTCGCTTCTTATCCTTCTTTTCACAGTCAGGGTAATTCGCCGGCGTATTCTATTCCATGTGAGTATGGCTTGCGGGCGCATCTTGTAGCAGCAGCAGCTAATTAAAGTCGAGATATTTCTATTTAGAAGAGTAGCGAGCAGAAAAGTTATTAAAATGTCTCGTCCGATGCTTGCTGACTTGCTAGTTAGACATTTTTCTTCTTTTATCGAGTATCATAAAAAATGTTTTAAAGCGAGTAACAACAAAAAAATAGTTGGTTACATACAGAGTTGGTGATTTGAGTCTCATTGGGTGTCTTTTTATGGAAAATTGTTTTTGAGATGGAATTATGATGATTAATAATGTTATTTGGAGGTTCAGATGCATATCTCTGGGTCGTATTTGCTCAGAAGATGATTTCAAGGTTTAAATTGAGTAAAAATTGGATTTCTTGACATTAATGAAACTAAAAACATTTAAGAAAGTTTAAAATTGCAGAGGTTCGAATCCTTAAAGTAAATTAAAACTCGTCAACTCCAAATTCAGTTTTTTTGAATTAAAATTTCGAGCAACGTTAAAAAAATTTTTTTTACTAAAATTTTTGGCTTTTTCAAAATTAACAACGAAAAATTCTCAAAATATTTCTCATCTTAAAGCCCACAAGAATCAACTCAGAAATCCCCACACACACTTTTAATTACGAGTTGATCTTCATGTCGCCGACAATCAGTTACAAAAACTCTCTCTACGACCATAAAGTATCTGAACAAAAAATTTGCGCTATCAACACAAAAAAGGTTCTTTCATTTCGAGACTCCAAAATGGCAGTGAATGCGATGGGCTGGTGCGCGCATATTGAATACGTGAAGAGACACAGCAACAACAACGAAAAAAAAAGTCTTTGACCGCACATCATTCTCGGCAATTGCTTCTTATGCCTCCACTTTCTTCTCGCTTCTTTTCCATTCTGCCATCGGACGTGTCTTCTTTAGATTTTTCTCTCTTTCTCCATATATATAATCGCAGACCCAACAACATTTTCGAGTTCTCGAAGAGGAGAAAAGAGAAAAATTCACTTGAAACCATCCAAAACAGCATAAACTAATTAATTCTCGAAAAAAAAGCGACGACGACAATGATTGAAGAAAAGCGACACTCGTAGAATTAAGCGGGGTCGTCATGGGAATTTTGAATTTTTAGTGAAAAATTGAAGCGATTAACTTCAACTTAATTTTTTTTATTGTCGAGTTTGTCAAACGATGAGAAATTTTCTGTTTTGATAAAATCTTTTTTTTCGAAATTCTAATGGGTTAAGTCGATTCTTTGGTATCACAAGTAAATTCCGTGGAAAGACGTACGATGGACAAAGTGCGTAGAGAGAAGAGTGCGGGCATAAAAAAATAATCGGGCTTAGTCGATCTAAAACCTTCTTTTGTAATTTTCAAATCTTCCGAAAAATTACTTCTCAACTCTCATCAAACCACCCGAGAATGTTCGAGTCACTAGCACGGCTTGTAAAATATGAAATTTAATTTCATTTATTTTATGGTTCGTTGAAGCCACCGCGCGACGCACTCATACACATCGGACGTCACATTGCAAGTACGCATGTACACATTACCCAAAAAAATAAAACTAAGAAATAAAATCATGTTCAGCTGGTTTTGTTGCCGACTAATTATTACCATGTGCGTGTGTGTGTGCCAGTTCTATGCATTTTTTTTCGGAGTGAAAAGTTGTGCGAGAGGAGACCGTGAGCTGAGGCGAGTCAGAGAGAAAAGATAACAATACACAATATGCGTAAGGTCGATGACCAATGGACAATTTAATGTTAAAACTCGCTCACTAATACGGCCATACACATCCAAATTTCATACAGCGATAGCATTCTTCTTTAGGTTCTTTTTTTTCGGCGGCGGTGGAGAGATGGGAAATTCTTCTTCTTAATCGCTGCCTTCTCTCTTTCTCGAAATGCCTTTTTTTTCTCGATATAAAAATAAAATTCTCCTTTACCGGACCGGAATAATAAGAATGAATTTGACGCATGGCTTGGATGTATAGCAAACGACCGATGATGATGACGACGTGGTCTCGGACACAGTTGATGGTAGCAACAAAACCCGAGTGACGGCAGTAATAAAAGCCCAATGAACTTCGTGCAACGCTTCATGCCTGATTGATAATGGTTTCCGACACATACTCACTGAAAAATTAATTTTATATTCTCTCGCACTTTTTTTTTCGGGGGAGAAGCAAACATGTGAATGAATGTGTGGACTTTTTAAGAATTTATTTGAATGAAATTTTTTTTAATTTACTTGAGTGTCAAGGTGATTTAGGGTTATCGCTGATTTGCTCGGTGGAATTTTAAGGCTCATTAATTTTAATATTTATTTTGGTTGTGTTTAATTGACTCACCTGAAATCGTATTAAAGCGACATTTTAAGCCGACTTTCCTTATAAAAAAACACACTAAAGTCTTTCTAAAATTGCCAAAAGTTACTTGAGTGTCTCTTTAATGTAATTAAAAATTATCAACAAACCTAAACTTTTCTTTATCGAAAATGAAACGTCTTCGAGCGTTCACTCATAAGTCAAACGACACATTTTTAATGTTATTAAAATATTATGCCAATTTATGCAATCTTGTCACTCAATATAGTATCGCTGAATAAACACACATATTTTATCGATTATCGACAAATAAAGTCCATCGCGTCTATATTGGTCTATTGGTAGCGCTGTATATGTAGATAAACTTTTATTGCCATTTCCCTCCTCTCAAATACTCGCCAAGACCAATTTTATGGGCATTGCATTTTTATTGTGCATGTGCCGAGCGAGAGAAAATAGTTCAAATTTGGATTTTATTGCGAGACATACAAATGTACACACACAATAATGTCATAAAGATGTTCGTCGCTTTTTTGCACATTTTTATTTTATTGTCGACGCACCATTTGAACATTTTTTCTAACGAAAATGGCTTGTCCAGTTAGGCTATAAAAAGTACATAATTGTAAGATTTTACGAGCTACCCTTAACATACACACACACACACGCGTGCACCCTCAACATCATCCCCTTCTCGTTTGCGGATATGTGGCTGCAAAACTTTTTTTTACGTTTTCAAGGTGAATTCATATTGGCTGTTTATTAGATGTACATAAAAAATACGAATTAATAAATGGAATGTTGAATTTTGCTTGTCTGTCTGTTTCATGTCTGGAATGTCTTCTTCTTTTCATTATTATTCTCAATCGTACCACGTAGAACATAGTTGCGAGAGAGAGAGAAAATGAGTAAAGCCGAAGCTAGCAACACCTTCATCAGTTTATTATTTCAGTTGTTAATTCTTCTTCTTGTATTTTACGAATACTCGCGCTGCCTCATCGCTGAAGCACATTTTTATGACTTTGCTTTACAATATATATTTTTTTCATGCGGGCAATGGGATGGGAACTTTTATAGAATTGTTCTTTGTGCTTTGAGCTTTGATTTTTTACAGAATTTTTGAGCAATTAAAATTCTTTCGATAGATTTTCTAAAGCA
This sequence comes from Tanytarsus gracilentus, assembly GCA_038502055.1. Lineage (NCBI taxonomy): Eukaryota > Metazoa > Arthropoda > Insecta > Diptera > Chironomidae > Tanytarsus > Tanytarsus gracilentus. The sequence goes on along the minus strand of JAXRKN010000044.1, from coordinate 10,545,399 downwards.
TAAAGTTTTTATTAAATTCACTCCACGTCATTTTGTTAAAAAATCCAACAAAATCAAAAGTCCCGTAAACTTTTAAATTTTTTATCACTCTCATTTTATGCGAAATTTATTCCTTAAAGCGGATCATAAAAAAGTTATTTTTTATCCTAAATTACTCTAAAGAGGTTCTCATACCTCGCCCATGTGCCTTTCGCCTATTCAGCCATCATAGCTCTAAGGCGAATGGCAACAATGTCAGTATAAATACAATATAATAATAAAAAATAAATGTTTTATGAATCAGGCTCTAATGAGACGAGCGCGACGACCGGAGAGAACTTTGCGACTTGCGGCAGAAAAATGATGTGCGAAGAGAGCTCTTGTGGAATTTTTAATGTCACATTACCGTTAATTAGGGCCGTACAAAAATTAATTCTTTTCTTATCGCGACGACCGTCATCGGTCTGTAAAATTATTAGGCGCGAAAATAAATTTCCATTATTTAGCCTTTGGGCACTATGTCGAGAGAAAGATGACATATCGAAAAAAAATATTGGTATTTAAGTGTGTATTATGCAAATTGCAATATGTGCAGTGCTTTCTGCCTTTTTAAAAAACACACACGGCGCGCGCATTTTTTTTTCTTTGTCGTTTGACGTTTTATTGCGTTGTTTATTAGCATTTTAAAATTTATTCGTGATTTTTATCGCGGCATATTGCATTGATTTTTCCTCTCTTCTCTTTTCCTGCGCGAAAGAGTGGAGGTTTAGCTGTTGTGTTACAATGTGAAGAATGATTTGTGTAAAATTAGCTGAAAGATGTTTTTTGAAAAAATTGATTTTCTTGACAAATTTAAATTTTTTTATGCAATTTTTAAATATTGCCAAGAACTTTTTTAACGATTTCCCGTCCACACTTTTTATCGCTTCCCGAAATACACAATCTCTGTGCGCAAAATTTATCACCGCCGTAAAATCTGCATAATAATAAAATTACGGTTACATCGTTAAGAAATTAAAAGTAGAAAAACTGGGTGTGTGTATGTGACTCGCAAAAGAGTTGCAGATTACCGCCGTCGTCGTTGATGAACATCCCGACCTTAGAAAAGAGCGCGACTCGTGGCTTCCTCTCCTCGTGCGAGGCAAATGCAATAACTGCATTTTGAGGCAAGGTTTATGCCTTCCACAATTACACAACGCTACATCTCGCGCTCTCGTGAATGCTCTCTGGTAAATGCCAGAAATGATGATGACAAGCCCTGTGGCAGGAACGTGCGATTCGACAATCGAATTAATCGAGGTTGCTTCTGGTGTACCGTGCAGCATGAATTTCTATGATGACTTAAAATTAAATTCTATCGACGTGTTCAACTCTTTCAGTCTTCAAGTTGCTCGATCTCAAACTCCAGATTCACTCATTCGGAACTCATTTGAAAATTGACTCTAAAAATTGCAATTTTGAACCCTCAATATACTCGCCAAGTCTGATTTGCACACGTCAAAGCAATTTTCTGTCTATTGCAATTTTTTTATGATGCAATTATTTATTATTTCCACAGTTTCTGTTTAAATATTTATACAATTATTATTTGGACTTGTAATGAGTCGAATTATTTCGTAAAAATGTGCGACTTTACATTAAAATCTGCCGACTCTATGACATGATTTGTATGTATCGATTTCGTACATCAGATAGCAATAAAAACAGCAATTTTCACGTTGCATTTACACACAGTTCCTTCTCTCTTTATAGCACTCAAAGATAAATTATAAAAAGATTAAAATTGATTGTTGTTGCTTTGAAATGAATGCATCAATTATTTTTTCCACATCTTTGCATCTCCTCACTGCCTATCTATATCTCAAAGCGCGTATTTATATGTTTGAATAATATTTTCCATAGAGTTGGTAACTTTAATTTTATTTTTAAATTTTATCAAAAGTAATTTTAAAAATATTTTGATAATATTTTAATTTTTTGAAAAAATTAAAGAATTTCTATCTCTTGTCAGTCATCTATCTCCATCTAGTCTCTTTTGCTCTAAGATGAAGTGGGAATGGAGAGCGCAGCGCGGTAAATTTGCCTTTCAATCAATCATCAAAATGCATATCGCCTTGTTTTATATTTTTTCCTCACTCCCCTTCTAAGAGCGACTTAATGATGCACGCTAAAGATTGCATGCAATGGTTCGATGTACATATAGCAAATTGGAAATTGAAATCTATCTGTTTTTGCATTCTTATATATATATTTGTAACAACCGATGCGTTTTCTAATCTTCCATCTAATTTATTTGTGTTTTTTATTCTTCTTCTTCTCTCAATTATCGCCCGCTTTTGATCTTTTCGCTGGAAATTTATTGCAATTTTAACGGAATATATTTTCTTGCTGCTCAGCTAAATGTGTTTGTTGTTGTTTTTTGGCTGACTTCAAGATGCGTTGAATAAATAATTTTATAAGAAATTCAAAAACATATTTAAATTTAATATGACAAAATAGATTGATAAAAGAGTTTTTCTTATTTATAATTTCAATTTTGAGATTTTATTTCTTAAATTTAATTTCGTATCGGTTAAAAAATTCTTGTTAGTAGAATTTTTCAATTTCAAACGCCAATAAATCACAATGCCCCAAAATTTCAATTTAATTCAAAACCACATGAACCAATTCAACAGCATTTTCCATTTGAACCTTTCGATAACAGCATCGCAACATTTTGGTCATTTTTGAAAACTAAAATTTATTTATATTTTTTTTGAAAAAATAAATTTCTTATCTTCATCAATTTCAAAACCGATAGATGCGAGAAAATTTTCATCTCCGAAATAGAACCACAAAAACCACTCAAACTCAATGTGTTGCTGATAAGAAGAAGAAAAAATTTCTCCATTTCGAATTGAAATTGGTCGGTTTTCCGTTTGAATACACTTTCAGGGCACATACAACCAATTTTTGCGAAAAAGAGAGATAGTGAGAGAAAACTTATCATTTTATACATGATGAGTAGAAATAGATTGCGTATTATATTAAGCTTTGAGTACACAAAAAGGGATCATCATTTGCCGATGAGGTACAATGTGATATCATCATGCTATTATTCAGTCAAGAGAGAGAGAGAGAGAAAAGTCAGCAGAAAATAAATTTTACAAATGAGATTGAGATGATAGGTGTTGTTGATGTCGAGGGTCGGTGACGTTTGGTATTTTACAAGAGAATTTAAATTTTCAAAATAAAATTTTCCACCCCTTGCATCAATGTAATGAAGGTTCAAAATCTTCCATGTTACAATTCGAAAACTCTACACAAAAGCACTGAAAATATGTTTTGTGAAGTGGATGAAGATGATGCTATGATGAGTCTCGTGTGCGTGTACACCCGAATGGGGAAGGAGGAGAGAAATGACTTGTTTATTTTGCTCACTGATAAGGAGAATATTAATATTTTCTTATGCAAACAATCATATCTACACTTCACACACAGAGCATATATGTACACACATTGCGAGTACAATCCACCCATCTATTTCTCATCGGAGTCATTCCCTTCAGTCTTCTTTTGATACACTCGACATTGCCGTTTTTAGAATTTCAATATTATTGAAATTGAAATTTTTCCTCCTTTTCTTTCCGATACAAAATCGAACGATGTGAGAATTTCCCTGCCGCCGTGCTCACTCGCTCAGGGCGGGTCTCGTTTGAACCATAAAAATTTCCTCTCCGCTTTTAAAATGATAAAAAATGGCAACATTTTGAGGGAAAAAATCAGAGCAGAATTTTGAGTGCGTTTCGACTTCGTGAGGGACAAAAAATAATTGCGAGAAAATTTCTCAAGATTTTTTGAAAATATTCAAGAAAAAAAATCAAATTTGTTATTTCCCAAATTTCATTAAAAAAATTCATATTCATCCGACCTCTCCCTCGCATTTTAAATTACAACACGAGAAAAATAAAATTGAATTTCCATTATCGACAAATATTTTTTTCTCTCTCTCTCGCTGTTGTAATATGCAGACGTCGTCGACGATAATTTTCCATTTCTAACGATAAGAGAAACAATTTCCAATGAAATAGAAGAGAGTGACGCGAGACTGAATGATGCCTGGCAGTGCAGAAAATGCCAAGATAAAAAATATTTTCAAACCCTTTTTCACTGCATTTGACGAGCGAACGAGAACTTTAATGTATATCGTTAAATACCTCATGCCTTGTTGAATGTTGCGCACTGCAGTATGAAATAAAAAGGAGGGAAAATTATGTGCAACGCGGAGTCGAGGGACTTTTTTTTCAATTTCAATGTAATGAGCAAACATTATTGCCACTCGCAAGCGTGTGTGTGTGAGCACTGTTGATGAGGATGTAGAACGAATTTGTGCGTGATGTACCGCGGGGCGAGAGAATGAGAGAGAAATGTACAAGGCACTTTTTGTTTAGTATGCAAATGATGAACAACTTTTTTGCATTTCCAACGCCATTAGGGCCGTTGCCATGCACATCATTATGAACGCACTTTATTCGAGAATTTACATTTGCATTATTTTAATGAATTTTTCGCGATTTTATATTCAATTGAAAATTTTATTGATTTTTTCTTCTTTTTTCTCTCTTTATAGGTGAGTCTAACAGTTTCGACCGATTGTAATGAAAAATTTCCTCGTATCACGACCGACTTTGTGAGTCTTTTTTTACTTCATTTATCGACAAATTCCGGATTTTTTCCTCATAATCTCCTTCAATGCACTTAAATACACAAACACATTCAAAAAACCCTTCACTCTCGCATAATCCTTTGTGATGGAATAATTATGCAATATTCATAATGTACAAGGAAGAGAGAGAAACAAAAAAGGCCCCATCAACTCGTTTCATCGGAAATAATGTGCAATCTCTCTCGCGAAGGGAAAAGGGTTTTTTTTGTAAAGGAAAGAAAGTCGATGAAACTTCACATTCGCCCGTGAGCCAAGCAAAAAAGACTGTGAAGATGCTTCTCATTAAGAATTCTTTTCATATCAAACATTTCTCATTATACGACGATCAAAAACATTTCACTATTTTTTTTTCCGCGGGATTTTATCGCGTGAACCCCTTTTTTCAGTGTTATTGCTATGTGCGTTGTTCCTAAACAAACAACATCATCTTTTTCCATCATCATCTTTTATATTCTTTAAAGAAAAAACTGCAATTGAATTTTATTTCTTTTGTCTTCTTCTTTTTATAAAATGCGGTTTCCTCCCTCCTTTATATAAATTGAGAATGATTTTTTTTAAAGAGAGCGAGATTGAATAATAATTTAAAATAAAGAGTTTATCTCGACTGCTATTCAAATGCGGGCATTGAAAAACACGCGGACTTTTGTTGCGCCATAAAAAAAAGTTTTTAAAAATTAAAATTTGAGAGAAAAAAATTCAATTTAATTTTTCAATCAATTCAAGTTCTATAATTAAGCAAAAATTTCCATATAAACGATCTCGCGACAACTTTTTCTTTTGTGGGAAAAAAATTCCACAGCACAATGTCATTTTGTGAGAGCCTTAACTAAAATTGAAATCTCGATAATTATCATGTTCCATATAAATCCACCGAATGCACGGTTGATTTTATTTTTCATAGACCAATATGAGCATTTCATGTGAGCTTAACTGCACCGCACTTGATGGTGGGCGGAATTTAAATTAATTCAATTTTTTTCGCTATTAACTCAAATAAAAAACTTCAACAAGAAAATTTGCGAGTTGCACTTGCATCTCAAACTCTAATTGAGAGAAGTCGTGAGCTGGATTGACAATACAAGTTACTAGATACGTATGTTGGATGTGAGTGTCTATTAAAATTTTATTGCAAACCCTCCTTTTGCCTTTGTGTGTTGACTGTTAAAATTTAAATTTTTATTAATGAATCAACAGGCAATAATTAAAATATTCGTGTTAAGCTGAACATTGAGTGAAATGCATTTGCGCATATTTAAATCAAACAGGCACTGCAAGTGGTGACGACTAGGTTTTAAAATTTAATTTAATTAAATTTGAAACTTGACTTTTTAATTCTTACAACCAATTTCCACACATGTGATTTTAATCCGCATTTAAATGCGATTTCTATTGCCAATTAGCAGTCACATAAATTTGTTGGAGATTTTTCTCTCTCAACTTTCGATATTGCGCTTGACACTGCACCGTCTCACTTCAATTCACGAGATGCAATTTGTAATTTTTTTTGCCGATTGTCGATCACAAATTAACATGCAGCAACTCCCAACATGTTGGTAGAGTGAAGGTCAAAATGCTGCTACCTGAAATTGATTTGAATTTTATGCAAAACAATTTAAAAAGGTTTAAAGTGTTAATTGACACAATTTTATGAAATTTTCTGCATTCATATCAAATTTTGGCTTTAAAAAGTGAAAATGCAAGAAAATAATTAAAAACAAATCCACGCAATTAAATCATCATCGTGCGTCGGCACATCGGCAGCTCAATTATTAGGCTGAGAATCATTCAGTGGCTGAGCATTAATTACAAGACTTTAAGATTAATGTGCTGTTGCCATGAAGATGGATTATCACTTCACTATTAATTTTGATGTGTACATACGGTGGATCTGGCAACATCCTACGCACAAGCACGTGTGTGTTTTTGTCATCGAGATGCCACCTCACTCGCTCAATGAAAGTATGATGAAGATACTTAAAAAATATTACAGCATCATTTTCTGTGATGAGTTCAAGGGTTGGAGAGTTTCAAAATTATTTTCTGAACTTTTTGTGTTAAAATTAAAAAAAGTGTAAAATTAATTTCCTACTTAAAATGATAAATTCTCACTTCCCTGACTAAAATTAATCCTCATCATCACCAGCACGCACTCTTCCAAGAATTAAATTTTTATTAAACATCTTCCTAGAAAAGAGAAGAAAAATAAATTCTTAAAGTACAAAACGCGACAATTTAGATGTCTGTTGAAAAATGTCTTCACAATTTATCACAAGCGATTTTTTTTCGATGCTACTGTTGTTGTTTATTGTTCATAAGTACATGTGGATGATGAAAATGTTTAATGATATTAATTGACAACAAAAGAGAGCTCGAAGCGCGCGCAAAAAAAATATAAGGCAGCGAAAAAAAAGAGAAAAAGTGTAATTGAACGTGACTCGTGACTGGCAATAAATTATTCAATTAACAACTCGCGACGCGTACAAAAAAGCTGTGCGTCGTCATATAATTAGGATAAATCCATCAACAATGACGAGAAGTGTGACAAAAATGAAAATTCAGCACGTCTATTCTTGGGAGAGAGAAAAAAATTATTTTCGCGACATTGCTGATTAATCATTTTCAGTCACATTGAATGTCCATCGTCGTTGACTTGCAGAGAAAAAATTAAATTTCTCAATAAAAATAATTTTTTTCCTTCAAATTTTGCCTCGTGATCACGCATAATATTTTCCTAAATCATTAGCGTCATTTTTCGGATGTATTGAGCATAGTTGAAGAGATAACGAGTTAAATTTTCAATGCTAACAAAAAAACGCCTCTTAATTGCTTTCAATTAAAAGTGTAAATAAAAACTTTGATGTTTCAATTTAGGGAATTTAAAGTTTGATGCATCATGAGAGAGATTAGATAGATAAGTAGAATTTTAAGTAAAGGGTAAAATTAATTTTGTTTCAAGGTTTCATAAAATATTAAAATCGAAATCACGTGTATATCGTAAAATTATTTTCCATCCATTACCTCTTTAAAAAAAGTTATTCAACAATTTTTGATGTCATTGAACTATGCTCAAATGTGATTCAAACGCATTTTCTTCTCCAACGAAATTTATGACGCAATTTTGTTCTTCCAGCGTGCTCAGTTGGTGTCTTTTATGAAAAAAAGTAAAGATGAAATCAAGAATTTATGTTTCCCTGTGAGCGAAAAAAAAATTCTATTCATTTTTATGTTGTGTTAAAATACAAATCGACAGTTCCGCAAATGTCCTTTGTCATGCGACTTTTTTTTTATGGCAAGGAATTGAAGGGTGAAGGTACACTCTTTACATCAGACATTTATGACGCCTGGCAGATTTTTCTCTTTTATTCAATTTATTTACGACATGGCACATTTCTGACAGGAACACAAGCGAAGCACAAAATAATGAATGCTGCGTCAATCAAAGGAAATAAATTGTTGCAAAAGAGAATAAAAATTCCTTGCTGTATCGTGGAGAGTGAGGCTCTTAATTCACTTTCCTTTTATGTGTGCTTAATAATTATGCGTCAGCATAAACTACTAGAATAAAAATTTGATCTTATCTCATATAAACTCTTCAAGGGATGGACAATTTTTATTATTAAATAAATAAAATTCACGGAAAAAATTTAATTACTTTCTCATCGCATGCCTGAAGCGATCGAAGAGAAACAAAAAGGGGTTCAGTCAAATTACGTCTCAACTAAAATCCATCCGCAGAACGTGCCGGGAAAGGCGAATTTATTTATGCGATTTTCAACAAATCTCATTCAAATCCACATTTTCAACCATAATTCACAGCACATACACGTGCAAATATTGGGTTTAGATGTTGAGTGTATATGAAAGCGGGGAGAAATGGAAGCGCTGTGTTCTGCCAAAATAAACAGAAGAGATTTCATTTTCGCTATATGAGAAAGATGATTTGATGATGACTAACAGGATTTCACTTTCAATACATGCGAAATTCTTTCGACTTGCTCCCTTTAGAGAATGAAAAATTATTTTGCGAGAATCGGCTAAGTTTGGATGGAATTTAATTCGAAAATTCTTTTTTGTCTCCTTCTTCTTTTATTGAAAGACGCGACGGAAGATGCTCCTTTATCAATCACAATTTCAATAAATTTTGCTTTGTTGTATCGCATACTGAAAAGATGAAAAAGATATAGAAAAATATTTTCGAGAGAAGGAGAAAAAATTTTATGTTCCCTCGTGACACGATTAAAATTCCCAACACCTACAAGTTGTGTCATAATTTTCCTCTTTTCCCTACATGGCTTAAAGGCCTTCGGAATTAAAAAGAGATCAAAGTAAATTTTCGCCGACTTAATGCGAAAAGAAAAACCGCAACAAAGAAACGTCAGCGAGAATATAAAAAGCGAAAAACCTTAAATGGGATTTTTTTTCTTTCTCTCTCGAGACCATTCGACATATGAAGCCTTATGAATGCAACATAGTTTATTATTTGAAGCACTTGACGGTGTCATAAATTTCTGCTATAAACCATTTGCGCTACTGAGAATGTTTGAATTTTCTGCGACTTTTAATTAAGAGTACAATTGCTGTCTGTTTTTTTGTTGACACAGTTTCTCTCTCCTTAAAATGTCAAATTGAGAATGATGAAATTTTAAAAAGAATTATATGATATTAAAAAATTAATTTAAACGTGAACTAAAAAGTAAAACACTAAAATAATTAAAGAGTCAATCACTTTTAGGATTCGAACCTTTGTTACACAAATTACGTTTGTAATTTCAAATAACTGTAAAATTAGAACTTACATCACATATTCACTCGAAATCCCTTCATTAATAAGTCACACAAAAAAATAAAATAATAAACAATGCATATCCATTGAAATTAATTATTACGTCTTTATTCATGAGCCCTACAGCAATAATCATCGCTGAGTGGAATGACTCACAGTTTCTACTTTGTCGGCCGATTTTGTAAGGTCGTGAGCGCGTGTTTATTAAATTGCTATGGTTTCCATCCATGCATGTCTAAATCTGTAATAATTAAGTTGAATTATGGAAGGACCTAGAGCTGAGCGTCTTTCTGTGGCGAGGCAAATTGAAAGAGCAATGCAATGAAGTGTTTATTAATCTCAATTGACGCTTTTCAGTGGCTCTGAGAAATGCTCGAGATGATGGCATGGGGAGAGTCCACGTGTTTTGTTGAAATTTAAAAATTGTATTACAAATCAATTTATTATTCAAAGAGAAATTAAAAATTTCATATGTTTTAAAAATTACTCTCGTACATGCTTTAAAAGTTAGCAAACACCTTGCAGAATAATTACACATTGCACGAGAATTTAATTCATCATTTCAAAAGCTGGGGAGTCGTTACCGATTGAGAGTTGTGATGTCAATCAATCTTTAAGGTGCACACTGTACAATTGTAGTGAGAAAGAGACAACCATGCAATCGACTACTGCTGCTGTTGTTACTATTAGCGCGAGAGGAAGACCGAGCAGTGTATTAATGGTATTGTAAATTACAATTTGTGCAAAAGTGTAATAAGTATTATTACCTTGGGTTTCACATAACAGCACATTTTATATTTTTTCCATTATTGCATTTGAAACTTTGAAAGTTCTTAGAATCAAGTGGTGGAAATTTTATTATAGTATAAAATAAGTGTTTGTGATTTTGAAAAGTTTCTATCCCTCGATCAAGCACAAGTTGAATTCCAAGAACGTTCTAAAAAATTCCAATCCACCTCTCTGATTTTTTTTGCATTTTTCTATTGAAACGTTGCTTTAGAACCTTCCAATATTTCAACATTGTAATAATGAGAATATGCACGGAAATGCACTCGGATGAAAAATAAAATCCCGCGCAAAACACATGCGATTGATTGATAACCATCGCCACGAGAGAGTAAATTGCTGTGTGAATGAGCTTTTAAAAGTCATATAAGGCAGAGAGACAGCATGCGACAGTGACTGTTTAAACGATTTTTATTTTCGCAATTACATTTCAAATTTAATTTGTTGCGCCTCTGAATGATTTCTCATTGAGAATGAAATATAGAGTTGATACAGTGCCGCGGATGCACCGGAAGAAAATTTTCTTCTCGAAATTTGTAAATGTAAGTTCTAAAATTTAATTCAATTATTTTTAAATTTTTGAAAGCCGTTAAATTATAACTTTTTGTAAGAATTTTTAAAAATTTTACAATTTTTTAATCTTACTTAGAATTTTCTCTCAGTGTAGAAAATAATTCTCAATGCAGATTATTATTATATTCAATTCAATTTAACAATGTTGTGCAATAGCATTTTACAAAGCCGCGCGCACACAGTATTTTTTTTCAAGCATAATTTAGATTTAACTGTAGAGAACGATACACGAGACACATTGCAACAAGTTGCAAGCATGGAATTCAATTCACTTTATAAAGTGTACGAGCAGCCGTGCACATTTTCATTCACAGATATTCAAAATGATTTATTCACTTGCAATTTAAACAAAATCCAGGAAATTAGTAATCAAATGTAAAATTAAAAATCATTTATCATCATAATAGTTGAACTAGGTGTAGCCTCTCATAATTTATCGCTCAGAAGTCATTGACAAATACTAGAAATTAAAAAAGCATTGCTTAATTCTCTACTTTTCATCAGCAAACTCTCGTGAACTTTGAAATCTTCAATTGAGCAACAGCAAGAAAAATGCACTGACTCAAGAGAGATTTAACCACAAAAAGACCGTACGAGCAAAAATTAATTACACACTTTACATGCGACAACCGCATCGAGCATAATAATAATAATTCAAGGAAGGAGTTGCGTTTCGAGAGAGAAAAAAATTAATTAAGAGAAACTTTAATGGGCAGCTTTGTGTATGCGCTGTTCTTTGTAAACACAATTATTTATATGAAATAAATCTATTTATGTCTCATGCCATTAGCCGTATGTTAACTCATTTTTCATGAACAAATTAGAGAGGGAGATTGAAAAAATCTCATAACATAGAAGGAAATAAGTTGTTTTAAGTGAGAAATAAAGTGAAAAGTTTTATTGGAAATGATCGTTGAAGTTTTGAAATATTCAAGAAAAAAAATTAAGTAAATAGTTTTTGAAATACTAAACTTTAAAAAATATTAACCAAAGGAATTTCATTTTTTTTGGACAACTCTTGATATCTCGACACTCGACACCGACCATTACTCTGCAATGCCATGTGAAGCGAGCGAGAGAGAAAAATGTAATAAATAATTTAATGTAATTAACATACACACTATTAGACACACATAAAGTGAGAGACTTGGCGCAGAGCAATGCCAATGTAACTGTACAATTGAACAACGTCGTTGTCGTCAACACATAAAGAGAGATATGTTAAAAATAATCATAATTATAATAGGAGAAGTAAATTGTACAGTGGAGGAAAATAATAAATTAGAGGTTCGTTAAAATGGGGAGCAAATGTAAGTTAAGGAAATTATTTTATAAATAATGAATTCTTTGAAATTAAAAATTACTATCAAAAATGCGACGTTGTCAAATTTTTATCTCGTCTTTCAGCAAAAAACAAACAAATTCGCGAATGTCTGATGATTAATTTTATTTATTTCGCCGTGTGCATAAACTACAACACAAGCACAAGAATGACGCCCGAGAAGAGTAACAATGGCTCCGAAGAAGTGCGCGCCAATGTTGTTGAATTCTATATATAATGACCATGACATTATTTCTCTCGACTCTCCTCGTCTGAAGATTCTGAAGAGAAAAATTATCTTCGAACTCGTACATCATACAACAATCCGCATGCTCTGTATACGAACGAAATAGAGACAAGACGATTGTAGACAGGTTAAAGTCGACGGATGAGAACTTTTCATTTATAACTCTTTTAAAAAGAACTTTTTTCAGATACTAAAATAATTTTCCATGTTTCCACCCACTGCCACCTGTACTTTGAATCTCTCAAGTCGTGTTTCGCGACTTCATTTCTCAATAGCTTTTTTAAAAATCGCTAATTTATGATGCAAAATGTGTAGTCGCGTTTCTTAAGTAAATGTAAAAGAGAAGCCACGACTTGTGGACGAAACATGTGCAGAACATGACGACTACGACAACTTCATTATTATATACTTCGACTGTTGCAATATATTTCAAAACAAGTTTACCACGCTCAGCCATGTGAACGATCGAAAAAATGCCGGCCAAAAAAATGACTAATTGAAATGTGCTCAATGGTCTGATGAGGAGATTCATTAATGAATGAAAATATTTCTTCAGAGACTTTTGATGTGTGTTTTTTGGAATTGAAGTGGGAAGAAGAAGAAATTTTGTGTTTACATTTCATCATCGAACGCGTCGCGAGCATTTTCATTCAAATTTAAGAGATTTTCACTGGAAAAAATGTCTGAAAATAATTTACGAAAATTTCTCAATAACGTAAACACCGCCGTCGCCTAACACACTTAAATTTTGTGCTGATTATTGATAGAATTTTCTCTCTCTCACTCGCGTTAATAAGCAAACGATTTAGATGTCTGGCAATGGTTTGCGTTACCTCAGTCATGATCGAGTCTCACTTGATCAAGTGCCCACAACTTGAATTTTTTTTTCTATTACTAAAATAATTTTTTTTTGTTTTGAGAAATGTCAGACGCTGTCGGTTCTGTAAAATGTATAAACACAATAATGCACACATTTTTCTCTCTGTGCGTGATAAGATGCCAATTAAGTGCTCGGAGCGAGCAGCACGCATCAGTTTTAAACTCGAAAACGATCTTCCAGAGTTGAAAACCACACGAGCAGCAGCATGAAAAATTATAAATTTAAACTTATGCAATGACCACCCTTTGACGACTGTGAGCGGTCACTTCCATTGTTTCCTCCAAATTCTATGCTTTCCTATTGTTAATCGACTTGATTTTGGAACAAAAACTTTTATCGCCTAGAACTATTTCGCGCTCGCGTAAAAATTTTAATTTCCTAAATTTGCAGATCAGCATGAATCTCACAGTCAGCGCTAAAAAAACTATTTTCGGACACGATTTCATACTTTTTTGTGCTCGAAGGTCAACAACATGCAATTTGCATACAAAAATAGAACGGCGACCGATGGAAAAAAAAATTGATTCACGTTTAATTTTCACGCGCATCAAAATGCGATTTAAACCGTTGAAAATTTAAATTCAAAGAATAAGAAAACTTTTTAGCATTTCCATTTATTTTACGTCAACCATAACTTTTATATCGAGTCCAAAATTCTTGCCTTAATGATCTTTACTTCCTGCAGCGGTCTCTCATCATCGACATTCGTCTCGACCATTCCGATTCTCCTAATGACATTCATTCCCGCGCTAATGCGACCAAAGATTGTTGTCCAAGCGTTGACACGGTGCCAATGTGATGTAGAATTAACTAAAAAAATCAATAATTATAAATGGGCCGTTCACTGGATCTCTAAATTTAAATCTCACCTTGAGTTTGTGTTTAGGCCCGCATACACCCGCTCCCGTGTGCTTATCTCATCATCGAATGTTGCACCATAAAAAGAACTTCCACTTCCAGTTGGATCTCCGCCTTGAATACAAAAGTCTCGATGAAAAAAGCCACGTCGAGATAGTTCCGCAAAGTTACGACAAGTGTTTGGTGCATGCTCGACACTGAAAATTCCCATGCTAGATTTGAAAAAAAAAAGTTTAATCGAAAAATTTCCAATTAAAAATTTTATCAAATTTCATTTACCTCGTCTCGAATGTGACTAATTCTGGCTCCCACGACTTATCGAGAATTCCATGCTGATTTAACATCGCTAAATTCAATTAAAATTTAATTAATTCAACGAGATTTTCGGTAGCGACTGTTTGTTTTGATTTTTAACGGATGGAAGAGAAAATTTGTGAATTATTCTTTAAAGATTTTTAAAATTTAAATAAATTACTTTTTTTTAACATAAAATTGACAAAATTCATAACCACATGTTATGATTTTTCGAACAACCCACTTCCTTAAAAGAATTTCTTAATGGTCAATTCACATATTGCTCACCAAACCCTAAATTAACCCACAACGCAAAGGCCAATGTGATGGAGATTAATTTATGATGTTATAATGCGTAAGCTCATAAATTTAGCCAAAAATATTAATGCAACGTCAGAGAAGTTGATGATAAACTCTGTCCATTAGTCATTAATTTATGGCAACACTTAAGACTTTAAACAAGCACACAATCAAAAGAAGAGAGAGAAAAAAATATTGCGCTATTTTTATTGAACCAACAATTGTGCTGCAGTATGCGGGGAATGTCCAACAACAACAAAAAACGGTAACGCCGCCGTCTCGACGTATTCTCTCTCTCGTGTATAGGGATTTGTAGACACGACAAGTAAAAAAGTTATTGTTTTAGAACAAAAAGCGCCGAAAAAAAATCATTAACGCCGCGAAAACAATCGGAGATGAATATTAATTTTTCATTCAGCAAAATCGATATGTATGCGAAAAAATGAAAATAATTTATAGATTGAAACAATTCGGTAGCATCTAACGAGTATTTTCTCAGCTGCTGTATGAAAGTAAGAAATTCAACGATGATTATAATGAATGCACGCTCATACTCACACCGTGTATCATTTTCACTTACGTTCAAGGTCATCTCTGAATGCAAAATAATATTGAGATAATTCGATTGAGAGGAGTTAAAAAATTTAAAATCCAGAGTTTTCAACGCTTGTCCAAAAAAACCACAAAAAACGTGCTCACAAACAGCAACAAACAAAAATTGAGATCAACAACGTGAGATCTCTTTGAGATGATCTTGAAAATTGCTTTTGGAGGAAAAAAATCTGCGGTTTTAATTGAAAAACTTATTTGTGGTTTTTTGTTACATCACATGAGCTCACAATGGCAGACGAAAATTGCTCACTAAAAATAAAAAATTCCGAGACTGGTCCAGTCTTCAATTATTCCAATTATTTGTCTATTTGACGTCAAATCACGTTTAAAATGGATTGAGAAAAGACTAAAGTGTGCACTCGAATTTAACAACAAGAAATTTTCATAGATTTTATTAAAGAATCTTCAAAATTCAAAGCGAGACATTAAAGAATGATTTTTCATTTTTTGTCGATTCTCTCGCACGTATCGAATTTTCAATCAATTTAATTTGTCGCCGTCTCTCGTACATAACGAAATTATGACTTTTCGGTTTCTCGAACTTCGATAATCTATTAATCGATTTTCATGTGCGACACGACGATCGAAGGCGATAGACATAAAGAAAAATGACACTCGCCCATCCTCGAAATATATATAATAAAAATCCATTTTTATAATTTTTCTCTTCTGCTTTCTTCGCGCTTCTCGTCTATTAATAATTTTTTTAAAGCGAAATTCTCTTTTCTGAGGAGATTCGCTTTAAGAGGAGAAAAAAATTATATTTTGCGCTTTCTGCCTCGCCACATACCAAAGGAGCGAAGAATTTCTATCGAGAGCTGAGTGAGACGAAAACAACTGTTGCCAGTAGTCAGCGTGTGTATGAGAAATTGAGAAAATTATCAATTAATTAGTTTATTAGCTCCGACTCATATTTCCTCTCTCACTCACTCGCTAACTCATTCACCGCAGCCGATCTAATTATAAACTCCAATTTACAAGTTTTAACATCGAGACGAAGCGTACTTCCACTCACTATCAGAGTGACTTGTTGTTGTTGCGACTGATGTAATTTGCCACGTCTTGATATGAACTGGAATTTCTTGAAATTAGCACAAAATTAGTTCTAGGGCTAATTTAATGAAATTAAAGCTGTTGAAAATACTTTTCGTGTTCTAACGGAGATATGAGGAAATTATAATTCAACAATAATGATTAATTATGTGGTTGGAAGGGCCGAAAGACGATCAACTGTTTCTTTAATTGGCCAAATTTCCATAAATTAAAAGAGTTGAAATTTTTTTCGTGTTGAGGAAGAAATAAAAATTAAAAATAATTTAAACTTTGATCATAATTAATTAATAATAATTATTGCCATCAAACATTCAGCTGGACTTTGTTGCACACTCAAAAAGATTTTTTTTTTCTTTGATCATCGTGTCGCATCTAATCAGACTTTAAATACGTTTTGATGCATTTCAGTCTCGAATAAATAACAACTTTTGAAAAATTCCTCTGAGATGTGTATAGTCGCACACTCGGAGGTTGTTGGCGTGATATGTAGGAAGTTTGAATGAAAAATTAATTAGAACTTTTTATCTGTCGTACAATTTTGCTTCACATCTAATTAACTCTGACATTTTCTTATTTATTTCTAGGTGAGTGTGTGAGAAATGCTTTTACCAACACCGAGCTGTAAGTTACACAACATTGTTGCAATTAAGTTCAGTATGGAGGACATGATGTGTATGCAAAAGGTATTTTCGGTCTCGAATGAAATCGAGCTGCCAGTTACAACCTTAAGAAATAATTAATTAAGTCCTCTGAGATTAATTTCATACCACCCGAAAAAAATAGACTCTCTAGGCGGCAATGAGGAAAATTCCAGGGATGGGAAGATAAAATTCTATTAATTTAAAAAAAATCGTTAAATTTTCTAAAATAAATTGAGTGGTAAAAAATATATTTTAAAAAATTTCAAGAGAGTCCACGCCTTCTTATAATTGTCTCAGAGAGAAATGAGTCGATGATAAAAATAAACAAACAATGCTCATCAATTTCAATTTTAGCTTCGAAGATACATAATGAAAACGATGATGATAGCGGATGATGGTGAAGGGAGTGAGAGTGAAGTCTTAGAAATCCCAACGCACCCATTGTCGAACTAAGATGAGTCAATCATCTCGCATAGAAATTTTCAATTTGTCGCGATGCGGGATAGCAATGAAATGTGAACTAGGAAGATGAAAATTTCTCTTAATTAATTAATAATAAAAGCCGCGTTTTGCGTTCATCTCCCGGCAGCGTGCGAGGGCAAATAAACATTTTTCTCACTTTGGTTGTTTATTTTGAATATTTTTAAATAAAAAAATGTTTGAGAGGCGAAACTGAAAAAATATAAAGTTATTTTTTTCCGTAGGCTATTTTGATAATTGAGAGATTGAGAAATTTCCTCAAATTTATTTTCAATCGAAAATTGAAATGTTAAAAATTTAACTTTCGTCGATGCGTAAAAAAATTCTCATCTCTCGTCGCGTCGACTTTCGAGCTAAAATGCGAGTAATTTTAATTATCTTCTTCTTAAAATAGCTTAAAATTAAAACACTCTCACCGACGCGTGTAAGTGTGTCTCAATCATGTCTGGAATTTTCACTCTCTCGTCATATTCGACTTAACATACATAGCACAACATAAAGGTGCATCTTCATTTTATTATCTCATGCGTGTCTGACTTACAACATGCCATGCGTCTCGAGAACATGAAGGAAACAAATCTTCTAAAAATATTTCTCTACACTTCTCCTTAATCTCATCTCGATTCAATTCTAAGTCACTTTTAATTTTTATGTTAGTTCTTTTTCTCGCTCGCTGTCGCTGCCTATAAATAGCTTCGAGCATTTCACTTGTTTATGGCATTTTTATTTGTTTTAAAATTACTTTATACGGGGATAAAAGATAAGGAATTTCAAGCACGAAGAATCTGTTTTCTAAACTCTCATTCCTGAAGTTTTTGAGAGTTAAATTCTTTGAAATTAGAAAGAAATGAAAACAAATCATTGCCATTGTTTTTACTGCATATCTATAGCAACGTATCTCCCTCGGTGAAGCTTCACAGATGAGTGAGAAAAATGTGCGTGAGTGTTATTTAAAAGTTAATTAAAGAATTCAAATTATTTTGTAATAAAATGCTTAGAAAAAAATTATTAAATTACCAATTAGAGATTTTCCGATTTAATCACAAATTTTGTGTACATCACGCACCAATTTCTTAATACCGCAGCTTGCTTACACGCACAAAATAAACCATTAAATTCATCGGGTTGATGTTTCCGAGATTTATGTGACTTTTCCTCTCCTTGCTCTTACACTCGATGAAAATGGCAATATGAGCTTAAAAGCATAAAATATGTAATATGACAAAACATGAAACATTAAATTGTAATTTATTTATTCATCTTTTCACTGCCTGCATTTTCGCCACCCCGATCAATAGAAAGCAACGCTTACACTCCACACCTTCTTGTAATTTTAATGAGATCCTCTCCTTCCTTTCATGACATACATTCATATGCCAACGAATATAAAGAAGGAGAATGATAAAAAAATCCCCATCTGTTTCTCGATGATTTTCCATTCATCCTCAGAAAAGCCCAGAGTGACATAAAACATAGCTTCATCTTTCATTCAGCCTTGTTTCGAATTTCTATTCATCGTTGACTATGATAATGTCCTATAGGCGATGTTTACGAGGAGTTGAAATTAAAAAGTTAATATCACACAGGCATCATGTTTTATGAGCTCATTTTGGGCGGTAAAAAGTGTCACAGATGAGGAAGAAAAATGAGAAAAGTGCAAGGTGTGCTATTGAGATGAAGTGTTGAATAATTTTAATTAAAATTTTCACGTTTTTGAATTTGAATTTTAAAAATCCGTTATATATAATATAAAACAATAACTACGTCAGCAGCAAAAAACATTTCGAACGATTTTAATTAATTAAAAAAGTAAATTGCGTCATTGTTTGTGTATACGATGGATGAGATTTATGAGGGCATATCCCGAGAGAGGGAAAAATATTAAGAAACAGCAGACGCAATAAAACGTCACCGCATCGGCCACATGAAATGCGTAAACTTTTTTTTCTCTCTTTCAACTTCAATTTCCCTTTTTACTTTTTCTCTTCAATGATCAAATTATGGTCTAAAGAATCTTCTTTCATCTTCGTTTTTTATATTTACCCAAAACGATTCGTCATAAAAAAAACTAGAGTGAGGGAAACACAAAACAAAAAAAAAATTCAAAGCAGCTTCGAGTTTTATTTTATCTAAAAAGATGTCGACGACAGAGCTTGTTAGGCGGAAACGCAATGTCAGGAGAAATCAAGACCTAATAGATAAGCTTCTCTTCACACAGCCACACACTATACACAGAGTAAAAATGAGACATGAAAAGCTCTTCAGAAAAGAATCGCTCGGATGATGATGATGGGAGACAAAAAAGAGGAAAAAGGAAGAGACGAAAGACGAAGAAGAAGTGAAGCTTTAATACTTCCACTTCACAATACATTAAACAATTTCTCGAATGAGACTTGATTCACTGCGACTCTTATGCTTCCTTTTTCCTATCGCGCTCTGTATGTGGAATAAAGAAGAAATTTTCAACATGAATATTTTAATGATACTTCATCATGCTGCTGACATAGTTTTATAATCTTGCAGTAAAAAGTGAGGGATTTAAAATGAAAACGAGAAAAAAGATATCGCAAATATTACAAATTCATTTTTTAACTTTAAAAATTTTTTTTCAACTGTCTCTCAATTTTCTTTCTATTTTACACTTGGGATCTGCTCTCATTTTTTTCGTAATCGTAACGAGGACACAAAAAAAGAAAATTGCAAGAATAAAGAAATAAAAAATTCTCAACTTTTTTTCTTACGATGACACGAGGGACTAAAGAAGGCAATGATGATGCGTCTTCCTTTTGTCATCAATTTAACGTGAGCTTCTCACAGCCATAAAAGCGATATTTCCTCTCTCTTTCACATACGCATTTATTATAATTTATTAGCGATTTTGTTATCATTATTAAATGTCATTTTTCATTTTTATTTAGAAAAATTTTCCGTTCGCATTTTTTTGAATTTTAATAAATTTAGAATTTTGATTTTATTTTATTTTTAATAAAATTATTCTCAAACTTAATTTAATTTCCCTTAAAAATCATCAAAAATTCAAATTACCATGAAAATTTTCCTTTAAATTACACACACGTACAATTTTCCATTTAATAATCACTCTAATGATATGTGACGTTTGAGAGTAGGGATCCTTAATTCACCGGTGAATGTGATCGGTGATCACCGGTGAATAAAATGCCGTCACCGGGATCACCGGTACACGGTGAGACTTACACGAGGAGGAAGTTTTTTTTAAAAAAAAAAATAAAAAACCAAATTTTTTCACTCATTTAAATTTTTATTTTTTTTTTTTTTTTTAAAAAAAAAAAAAAAAAAAAAAAACAAAAATAAACTAAAATTCCCCCAAAAACCTACCCCCGACAAAAATTTCGACCCCGACCCCCACCTATCCCCCAACCCATTTGAGAGTCAGCATTTATAACAAACTTTTGCACTTATCATCAAGCGCACTCGGATCCGCTTCCTTCCTCTCACTCTCCAATAATCGATTAAATTAAGTAAAAAGTTTTTCTTCTTTTCCTTTTTGCTTTTATGTATAATCGCATTATCATCAAATAAGAATCCATTTAAGGAGAAGTGATCGATCAATCATGCGAGACAGAAGAATGTGATGAAAATGTGATATCGAAGAGAGAATCAAGTTTCTCTGTGAATAAAATCGAGTGTATATGCGTGTGAATTGCGTGTGCTAAAAAAAGGGGTGCCTGACTGGTTCGCTGATTGTTTGAATTTGTGGTTGGAGAAAATTTAATTTAATTTTTTTAAAGAAAAACAAAAAAGTGATTTGAAAAATTTAACGTTTTTCAGATTTTAAAAATCGATTTAATCCTTTCAAAAATGATTTTTTTCAATTGAATTTTTACCCCTAAAAACTGTTGGCAATGGAAAAACATAAAATTTTCACGAGAGCCAAAAAAATATGCTAAGGAAAACCAAAAAGTCATCAATCATTCAGGAAAGGCAGAAAAGAATAGAAAAGGTGTTTCTTTTTTCATTACATTTCCTCATCCTGGCATGTAAGGTTGAGGATCTTTTCACACCTACCACATTCATACATAATAAATTTTCTTCCCTTATACCGGAAAAAAAATAAATATATTTCCATAAAAATGCTGATGAGCATAATTATGCTGAATGTGTTGGATATTGAATGAAAATCTACTTACTCGGATTAGATTTTTATGAATGTGAGAGATGGTCGAGCAATGACTTGCAATTATTTTTCTGGCTTCTCTCTCACTTTTTTTGGCAACAATAGCAGCAAACCAGCAGCAGTAGCAATTTCCTTCATATCGAGAAGTGTTTTTTCACACCATCATGAAAATTATGAAATGTCACTCCTTCAATATCCCTTCTCATGTCATGCCTTCCTGCCTTTCTCATTTTCTTGTTAAAGAGAAATTTTGTTACGGCAATTTTGAAAAAAATTCAATTAAGAAATTAAACATGATTGCAATGGAAAAAAGTAAGAAAAAGCATTGAGATGTCAAGCTAGAATTTTCTGTGATTTAATTTTGTGAAAGTGTAATGAAGAAAGTTTCAAATCAACTTGGATCAATGAAATTCTCACAATAAAAATATGATAAATTACCTTCAAGAAATTTTTCCATAATCTCCGCATAAACGAGAAAAATCAACTTAATCTAAAGAAATTATATTTAATTTTCATTCGCATCATCATCAGTGCCAGGTACATAATAGCATCATCGTCAGCTTCAAGACGAGCAATTAAATCGAGCCACATGACATTCAAATCTACATTAACCGTTAGTGTCTGTGTATGCTGGAGCTTAATTCTAGTAGAAAATGGCCCATCACTCATATACCACACATCTGCTACCTCACCTAAGAGCAATTTCATGCTTTAATTCAACATCATCCATTGATGATGGAATTTCATCGTGTGTTAAATGATATTTGCTCAAATTTGACTTTTATTCTCTTCTCCTCACCCACCACATGCTGAAATATAATAAAAAATCTATTGAGAATCTAAGAAAGTGCTTTGGCTTTATGGCTTTAAAAGAGATTTAGAGAGAGAGCTTCATCCGCATAGGGTGATGTTACGTATTAAAAATTTTCAAAGGCAGGACACTCATTTGTGAATTCAATTGGACCTTTTTTCTCAATCAATTTACAAAAAAATCGAGTATCCATCCCTTGAAATTGTAAAAAAAATTAAATATGAAAATCTTATTCTTGAATTGTTGTTTTGGTATGCGGGCAGTATGAATGAATATTTGGAATGTCTTTGGAAAAGAGAGAGAGAGAAGTTCAGACGAATGCTAAGTCATCATCATCATGAATTGCTAATATGCGTGTGTGCTTGAGATGGGGAGATGAAGAGGAGAGAATTCAAGTCACGCATTATTTCGAATGAGAACTATCGGTCGGGATGAATCTACTGAAGGAACGCACTTTATTCCGCATCGAGTGAGAAACCGGGCCTGATGAGTTGAGAGCTAAATGAGAAGGAACAATGGATGTTGCTTGTGCTCGCCTGCATGCAGAAATAGGAAAGCCTTTTAGATAATGGAAGAAAATTATGGCCATTGAAAGTAACTCAGGCAGATGAATGAAGAGATGAGAAAGTTCCCTTCTTTTTCTTCACTCGACCATTCTTGTGCGTAAAACAATGGAAAAACTCTCGAGAGGAATTCATAAAGAAACTATCAACTACTTTTTGGGAGAATTTTCTCGAGTGGAAAAATTTTTAATGCTGTATAGAAATCTTTTGCTGTAAAAAAATTCTTTTGAGGTTATTCATGAAGTAAAGTAGGTAAATTTTTTTAGGAAACTTTAATGCTTTGTAATTTTTCCATTAATTTACGCCGCCAATCAATTAATTCTTATTGACACACGGCCTAGCAATACGCGAAGCCAACCGCAGTTTAATCATCGTCGTCGAATCAACCGTTATAGTCTCTCTCTCTTTGCCGCCTCCTCTAAAGAATTAATTTCAATTTTACTTTGCCGCAATTAATTGTCGCAATCACATATCAAGAAATAAGTCTTCGAGAGGTCATAATTGATGTCAATCGGGAGGAAAGCCAATTAGTCAACAGTTGTAATTGCGAAATTGTGTGCGAGCGCATATGTGAGGGAAATCTATAAAAATTGCTACCATAAAACATAAGAATAAGCCTTCGCTCCTCTCCGATGCCGCAATAAATTTACATTTGCCTCGTTCACTGCTTTGGTGTGTATGTGTCTCACTCAGGCTCTCTCGGAGGCAAAGAGATTTATTACACAATTAATAAACCATTTTTTCATCTCCATGCACACATGTGCGCTGCAATCGCGCTTTTTTTATTTATTTTAACTTCTCTTTCTTTGAACGATTCGTTAACATATTTTTTTATTATTACATGCATGATGCATCGAAAAACGCTCCAATTAAATTCTTTTGCTATTATTGCATTCAATATATTTTTTTTTCGGATGACATACAAACATTTTCAAAGAAAAAAAATCGCGTTTTATTAAAGTGAAATAGAAGAGTTTACAAAAAATTATCGAATCCTAAAATTTAAATTTTTCCTTGTATTTTTTTAATCACATTTTTGCACACCTCAACTCAACAGATTCAATTTAGATTGGTAAAATGTGCTGTAAATTAGATCCAGATGCGATTTAATTCTTCAACTTGCTATGGTGACAACAAAAACGACTCTCTGGTGCTTGTTAAAAAGCTTTTCATTCTAACACACCGCCGTTAATACATCGCGCGGCATCAGAGATCTCTCTCGCATGGCAGCAATAAAAATAACAACAATCAACTCTCTTTTTTTAACGCGGCAGCGATGAGATGAAAATTGTATGTCATTTGACATTGGAAATAAAAAAAAGGAGAGGAAGACGACAAGTTTAGAGCGATTACAACTCGAATGTCAATTCGAGCATAAATAAATTTCTCTCATCTAACGAACTCGAGGATAGGAATTTGAAATTCAATTCAAGCCGTTTGTAAAATTGATTTGTAATGTTGTGTGGTTGTGAAACACTTATTCCAATTAAGTGCTGTACACATAGCACTGAGTTCAAGCACTGTCAATTTGAACAATTTACGGCTCATCTCAGCAAAACGTTTGTGCATAAATTCTTTTTTGTTGCAATTTAATTGTGTGTTGCTCTCTTTTAAATGCTTTATGACCATGCACATTAAAAAATGTGTGCTTTTATATTTTGTGTTGAGTAATGATTTTAATTGGACGCATGATGATGTTTTAATTTAGTGCTATGGACAGTGTAGGAACTAATTAACGCTTAAGTTGTCTAGATCTTTTTTATGTGAGGCAATTAAATAAATCGGACAGCCACGTGTCAAGTTGAAGGTGAAAAATATTCTAAATTTTTTTGTTCAAATTCCTTGAAAGTCACTCAAATTAAATTCAATTCACCCTAAAAAAATCATTTTCATTTATTTTAAAAGTCAAAACCCTCCACACACACTCTGATAAGAGAAGAATATCCACTAGCATAATATCACAGATATGTCTATCTTCACTAAATCCCTCGGATCATTTAGCAAATTATTTGGAATTTATACGAGAGTTGATCCCTTAAGAGAGAATCACTTACAGAAGTCCCCTTTTGTATAAAAACTCACCACATGTGTGCGTGTGTGTGTGAGTTTAGTGCTATGTAAATGCATAAATTTATCACACTGTGGATTAATTTCCTCTATCTATGCCACATATGAGCGCAAAATTTGACACAGAAAATGGAAAATGTCTTATTCTATTTTTCAAGGGGTTGAAAATGGCACAAAAGGGTTTTTTAAATTTGTTAAACAAATTTCAAAAAATATTTCTCAGATTTATGAAAGTTCTTTGTCTCAATGACAAAAATCTCATTCCATTAGTGAGCGACCCCATTTACTCAGTAAAATAATCCACACTCACATATCTTAGAGAGAAAGGACTTATTTCAATTTATAGTTACACATAAGCGGGAATTACTTAAAATTGATGCTCTACTGCTCTTCATCTGTCGCTTCCACACACGCCTGCAACATATCGTCGTCGTCTCATTCAAAAACCGAACGGCACTTGACTATGAGAGCATTTCTCTTTCGGAATTAATCCTCCTTAATATAGGAGCGCGCAGCCATATTTTCCATCTATGAGAGTTAAGAAGAAAATGTGAGCATAAATTCTCGTTAATTTCTCTGTTTATTGCAAAAATCTTCCCTCGACAAACGGAAAATTTTTCTCCAACATTTTATTTATACAATAGCAACAACGAGAGAGTTATGGATTAAATTGAGACAATTTTGTGGGTATAAAAATGGAAATTGCGGTTTTCTCCTTGATCATAAATTCCCGTATTTTAAGAGAGAAGAAGTAGCTCCTAAGTGGGAATTAAGCTAAGTTACGAGTTCACTGCCATGACAACCTTAAAACCTAATCCCATTCATTCTTTTTTACTTATATTTCATTTAGTTTTTAAACTGCATAAAAACGTTATTTGTTAATTAACTCGAAACATTAAAAAAAGTAGAACATAATCGTTTATAAAGAGATTACTTGGTGGAGAGGGAAAGTGTCACTGCTGTGCGACTCATAATATTGTAGTTAAATGAGTTTATGAAAGTAATTTTAATCTTTTTTTGAAAAATTTTACATTTTTTTGGAAATAATAAAATTTTTCATCCCCTGCATCGAAAACAATGCAGCAAAATATCTACTTTACGCCTTAAATAAAGCTTAATGATGGGCATAGTATTTAATTAAAATTACTACGACATCTAAGGTGCTTCTGAAACGTACACGCATTAATGCTTTGCTTCTGTGCCTTGTAATTATGTAAAAGAAGCTCATAATGGTAAAATCCCCATCATTTTGTTAATGACTAAATCCCTTTTTCATCAACATATCTCACGAAAAGCCTCCCAACCACATTTCATTCGACATTTATTGACACATCTATGAGAGTTGACATTCATTTAGTGCACGTGGAGAATTTTCGACTGTGAAAATTGAAATTTTTGGGATTATTTGAAAATCTTTTTAATGAAACAGAAAATTTGAGTGAGTTGAAATTTTATGAAAACTCATAAAAATTTAATTGTCATCAATGTTCACAACCCTTGGCATTTACTTAACCAAAAAAATTAAATTCTGACACAACAATTTCTTAGCTTTAATCGTTAAATATAGAAAGGCAGAAAGTTGCTCCTTCACAAAAACATAATCATATCATTTTCCTCGCTGCTGTTGCGAATGTAATTATTACGCCATCATCAACTGCTAAAAGTATATGCTTTTCTCTCTCTCTCTCTCTCCTAATACTCTCAGCACGAAAAGAGCCTTCTCGCACCATCAATTAAGCTCCTTTTCCCCATGTCGATCGACACTGCAGAGAAAACCGCAATTTTAGATGGTTTTTTGTACGTGTGTGTGTGAAGGGCATGACACGTGAAAGGAGAGTGAAAATGTCAAGGAATTGTAGCGCAAAAAGGGATATTTTGTAATTTAATAATTATTTTGTCCTTATAGTGCTCGCTTGCTGTGTATCACACAATTTCTGTCGCCGTTGTGACACAATGCGATAATAGTGTACATGTTGTCGGAGTGAGGAGCATACACAACGCACAAAACTAATCCATTAAGCGAACATTTCATTATTCCATCGCTTCATTCACTCACGACTGGGTTAAATGTCTTTTATGTTGTTGTTGTTGCTGAATTAGGAAGCTATAATGTTTTTTAGCTCCTGATGGAGGGTGTAAAACTTAAGTCAGAGTTTTGATCAACCCTCAAAGTACTTTTTAAAATTAAATTTGCCATCGCTTGGATGAAAAATCAATAAAACCACCCAGAAGCTGTAATTATTTCGAGAACAATGAGCTTGATAATTTTCATACTAAAACCAACACACGAATTACCGCTTACACAATAGTTTCGGCACACAGAACAAGAAGATCCCATCAAATTTAATCATCAACATTTTCATGCTCTCTCTAACATTCCATTTTCGACTTAGAAATAAAGAAGAATTCTGTTCACGCACAGCGGCAGTTCTGCAAGCGACAATATGGAGAGGGGAAAGCGATAGATGACGTCCTTAAAAGTCATTTTCGTCACACACGCACATATTTCAACTCCGCAACAATTCCCGAAAGTCTCGTCGATTTGTCGCCAGCCACCACCCCGCGCAGGAAGCATCAACTAAAAAAACTCTTTTCCTCCTCTCATTCGGAGAAATTTAATTTCCTCTCTCTTTTGACTGCGACACAAATAAATGATGATGGCTGGTTGACAATAAAATAAAACGACAAATTTATCCCAATTCAGTGAGAGATTAAATACTGATAGCATGGAATATGAGATTGAAATTGATTTTGAGACATGTTCGATTGACTGGCTTTGAAAGGGGGATGGTGAAGGGTAGATAAATTTTTAACATTCAGAAATTTTTAACAGTTTTTGATATTTTAAAAGACAGTTTTTAAATATGTCGGTTATTGAAAGCAAGTCAATTTAAAGAGCATTTTAAATTTTGAAAAATCTCAGCATTTAATTTTCGCAACAATTTCCACCCTCAAATAACTCCTGCACCCCTCTGACAGTAATGACGACAGCGAACGAACGTCGTCGTTCGGCGGTTAGACAGAGAGTTATAAAAGTGAGGAAGTTGAGGAATAAATATCTAATCAAAAAGCGGAAAAGCACCATTCATGGAATATCAAATCACAAGTCAATCAAAATATCTTGCGAAAAAATGGAAATTAAAAAGCATTTTTTCCCTTCATCTCTTCATTTTCCATTTTACGGTTGATGTACGCACAATTTATGATAAGAAATATGAGAGAAAAAAATATGAAAAAATTCCCTTGTGATGGAAATGTGATGAGATTCGAGGACTTGACTGACTATGAAGAAAATTGAAGTATGTTTGGTAAAAAATGTAAAAAAATACTCTTATGAGAATTTGTCAACTTTTGCAACCGATTCTTCATTTGTGTTTTTATAAATTTCATAACATACCCACCCACATCTAATCCACCACGCTCGCGCTCATTTTTATGAAAATTTAGGCTCACATAGACGAAAAAATTCAATTTCACTTATTGATTTCCATACGCATAATACCATAAGAGAGATTACAAGCGAGAACAACAGCAGCCGGCACTGAAAAAGAATGGAAAATGTCTTGGGATTAAATTAATCTCGAAATTTATGCATAATTTAAATATCGCTAAATAGATTTTCAATTGAAAAACTTCTCTTTGTCACGATTGTGTTTGGAAGCGAGGCTTGAAACATCTTTTATTGGATTTAAGAGCACTGGGAAAAATAGAACGAGGATTATTGCCATTATGAATGTAACAAGTCTTGAATTTCATTAAGGAGAGGAGAAAAAAATAATGTAAAAAATTGGGAATGAAAAATTCATGCTTGAAGTGATGGAAAATGTTAAGGGAATTTTCACGGTTTTCTTGATTTGGAAATTAAAAAAAATTCACTGAAGAAAAAAATATTTTCTTGGTTAAAATTTTGATTTTTAAATCACAAAAAAGTTTTGCACGATAAACAAAAAAATTATGAAATTTTCTAAAAATTACAACAAAAACATTTTGATAAAATTTTCTCCGCATTTAAAAAATCTTAAAATCATATCTTGATTGTATTTTTAATCATTTTCAGCCGTTCAACTTGTAAAAATTAATTATCATAATTTTTTATAAATTTTCATCATTCACAAAAATTAAGACTTGAGCACGTTTCCGCGTTTTTGTTATTCTTTGAGAAATTGTTTCGAAAATTCCTAAAGTCAAACACCTGCATTCCTTCTCATTTTATGTCCTTAAGACTTAATTTTCATTTATTTTTCTTGTTATTTTTACCTTTTTCTCCAATTCGATTCGATTAACAATCTTTTTTTTTTGATTAAATTCTCCCCATTGACAAAAACTCGCTATCCCGACAAATAATTGTCTTCCTCTTTATCTTGTTTCTTCGCATTAAATTGTTGTCCCTTCTTTTTTTATCAAATACTTCGAAGTCATTTTTCTCCGATAATTTCCTTTAGAAAATTGGAAAGAAAAGTTTTTTTAGCTTTCTCATTGTTTTGCTTTAAAAGATTTTTTTTCGTATCCCATTCCACGACGCAAAACTCCTTTCTTATTTATTTTCTCTCTGGGTACTTTCTGTGTCAATTCAATTCAGGAACTTCTTCTTGTTTTTTTTCTCCTTTTTTGTGAACTGTCACAACAACAAAGAATTAGTGAAGGCAATATGATATGAATGTCCATGTGAAAGGAATGCCTTGAAGGCAGATGAATGAAATTTTCAAATTGTTGCTTTTATCATATTTTCTGTCCATTTGCTGTCTCCTTGGGTCCTCTCTGTTGTCTCTTGGGAATTCAAACATTTGGCAATTGTTTGCACATCTTTTAACATGTAAACAACTTTAGAAGAATGTGTATCCACACACACAATTCATGTGATGATGATGATGTCAAAAGTTTGACTTTCATTAAGATGAGAGAAAAGTTTTGCGCCTCGGCTCTAAATGAAAATGGAAGATTGAATGGAAAATCGACATTTTCATTATAATTTGAAATGAGATTAGTTTTTTTCTCCCTTCTCTCTTACTCCCGCAATCTTTTTTTTTGCAGCAAAGAGTGGAGAAACGAAAAAATTAAAATGGAAACAAAAACTCCTAAGGCACAATTCAATCAAAAGGAAAAAGAAAATTTTTATTTTTATTTTTATAAAATATTATTTTTTTAATTAACCAAAAATTTAAGCGTAAAAACAAACAAACAAAAATACCCAAATCACCAAAAAAAAACAAAAAAAAATAGAAAAATTAAAATAATAAAGGGTGAAATTTTACATTATTTCTCTTCTCGTGAAACTTTTTCTATCTCCTTAAACTTTTTTTTCTTCACATATATTTTATACGTATGCTGCTAAATTATGTGACGATGCTTTCTAGTTGATGAAAAAAGATTTTATCGAAAAAAATGGAAATTTTTGTGAGTTCGCTTATCGGAAGAGATGGTGGGAAAAATATCTGATGTATTTTCCACCTCATGTATTTTAATTTTGGTTGATTGATTTTAAAAATTAAGTGAAAAACTTTATGGAGTGAGAAAGTTTTCGGAATTTTTTTTGCGAACTTTGCACGTGTTGAATAATTTTAATTTGTCGCCATGAGTTGCTGTTAAAAGTTCCAAAATTTTGGAATAAAACCTTGAAAAATTTAGAATTAATCAATGAAAGTTCAAAAATATATTTTCTCGGTAATTCTTGAAAATTATTTTACGCAGTATTTTCTAATCCAATTACTCTGAACCAAAAAAGCTTTCTCCGAATTTTCTTAAATCTTTTTATGAAATGTAATTTAACGAAATTCTTCACAAATTGAAAACTTTAAATCCGTTCAAATTTGCAAAGTGCTAGCGATAAATTTCATTTGTTTACGTCACTCATACATGCGAAAAATAATAATGATGATACTGCCATAGTAGATCATAATCAATCCAATATGAAATTTAATAAAAAAGAAGAGAAGAATTCTTTTTTGCCTGTACGCACCGATTCCCACTGTCAGGCACAGAGTTAGCGATAAAATTGAATAAATTTGACATCATGATTTAAGGCGAACACAATGAATGAGTTGATGTAGAAAAGAAGAAGGAAGAAGAAGAAGAATGTAACATTATACATCCATCTCGTCTAACAAATATGAAGGAAGGAAAATTGCTTTTTTCTTATGAAGGAAATTTGATTTCATTGAATAAGGGTAGAGAGATAGATATTGTACTTTCTGTGCCTATGTGCGTATATAGGAAGCTTTGCCATTTCAAGAAAATTTGCTATGAAAAAAAGAAGAAAAAACTTCGATGATGCAGCAAGAAATTTAGCTCTAAATGGTTAAATAAACGAAACTCATCATATTCAATGACAATCCATCGTCCCTCATTCCACCTTGTTTGGCAACAACAATTTAGGCATCATTCTATTGCAAATTCATCAACAAAAGAGTTGGGTCATCTTTCCAGCTCCCCAACATCCTCTCATCGAGGCGAAAGATAATTGAATACTCAAGAATGATTCATGTGCCTTTTTTGCCTTCTCCTTACATCCTTATTTTAGATCGACTATGAGTGGTCAAGTGATTAAGGAAAAAGGGGATTGATCCTAATCAAACACTTGATGAGATTTTAATAGTTAAAATATTTTTGGGGAAAGATTGATGAGATTTTTTTTCGAGGATATTTTAAGATTCAATAACATTTTGAACTTTCTGTTGTCAATCTGGAAATTTTTATCTAAATTTATACAATTGCCAATGGTGCGACTCAACCGTTGCCACGTCAAAATTTTCCCTCTTCTCCTTTTCAATTTTTCTCATTGTACTTTTTATATCTTTTTCTCGAACGCTGGATGTTGCTGTCAGTTGGCCATATCTGATTTCAATTTTCCTCCGAAATATTTTTAGCTCTTTGTTTAAAAAATAAAGAAAATGGATTTGGCTTATTCTTTTAATCTAAGAGAGAGAGAGATGGCCATTGCACCATCAACATGATCGTTAGAGGGATATGAAATAAATGAGACATTCCATCAGATGCGATGCCTTTTGTTATATCATTACTATTATTATTGTTATTATTATTATCCGATGCGCATAATGGGCAGTGTAAGACGAAAGACGCATGGAGCCTTTACGCATACATGAGAGAGTAAAAGAAAAGGCAGCTCATTATCTTCACATACACTCTCTGATTATGCTTTTAATTTCCTTCCTTCAATGATTATCATTATCCTTGAAAGAATTTTCGCCTCATTTTCATTTTTCTTCTCTTTTATCTTTCCCTCCCATCTTCAAGTGACTAAAGTAAAGACTAAGGGTTGGGATTTAATGATGGGGTTCACCATTGATTGCAGCGTACAATGTCGTGTCGTTATCAGCTCACATGCGGAATCTTAAATTAATCTGATTGACTTGAAATTAATTGCTGAATATTTTTTCTCTTTCTCATTGCAGGTAAGCACATCAGACATTAGAATTTCTGGTTTGATCAAGCAGAAATTATTTATCGACTGTCATCCAATGCAGAAGGTTTTTTTAATTAAGGTGTGTCAAATGTGCTGAAAACAATTTTAACGGCAACTTTCAAAACTTTTTTGACCGTTATTTAATTTGATAAAAATTTAACAGTATTAAATTTTCCTCAATTTCCATCATTACCGGATTTCCTTTTCACCCATTACATCAGTAAAAAAACGTACAAAAGCAACAAATGTTGAAGGACTTTCCCAATTTCCTGCCTTCACTTCAATTTCTAAAAAGCATTTCGTGCGTCTTTGTCATTTGCAGTCACACTATGAATTGGTGTCATAATTCCCATGTACATAAGCAAATAGAAAAAATTTCCAATCAACGAAAACATTTCAATTGACATTCATTTCTACTTTTTCCCTCAACGCAATAAAATAATTTATTTATGAGATGGATTAGTGACAGCAGGGAATTTTTTTCGTATGTAAATGATGAAAGTAAAAAGGTTTTTTTTCTGAGGAGTTTAACGAGTCACTTTGGTAATTGATTGACATTGTGCTGAGGGGTAATTTGAACATTGACCTCGTAACTGACCATTATCCTTAAATTTATTCCTGAATAGAGAGAAATTTTCCCATTACGAATTCAGAAGCGATTTGGAGAGAAATTTTTCACAATTTTTATCCGCAACAAAATAAATTTTCTCCAACATCGAGAGAGTTACACACAAAAAGCCATTAAGATAGATGATGATAGCATGAGTGAGGCATTAATGCGGAAAATTTATCCTCTCTCCCCGCATGCAGTTAACAAAAGCTTTAAAAGAGAATTTTTTTTTTCGAAATTCGTCGCTTCCGTCTAGAGATTTTGGAGAGAGATATTGTGGGCCAAAAGTGAAAAAGAGGTGGTTGGTGGTGGTTTGGAGAAAGAATGAAATATTACATAGTCATTAATCATCAGCGATGCGATGTGGGAAATTTATGTTCATGAACCATCCATTGCTATATGTGCGAATTTCTCTCTTTTTTAATTCCCTTTTTTCCCTCTTCCTCTCGATTTATCTTTACATGGGGCGTCGACGACACTGCTGCGGATTTTATTTTGTACACAGATGATAACGACCTTGAATTATTTTTTATGTGGAAAAAGAGCTTTAGATCAAATTTCAGTGATAAATTGAAAAATTCTCGGATTGAGGAAATTTATTGCGAAAAGATTCGAGTTGAATTTTTTAGAAATTTTTGGGCTCTATTTTGAACAAAACAAACTTGAATAATTTATTTAAAAACAAATAAAAAATTAAAAAAATTTCAACTGATTTCTCAAAGGATTTTGCAGCGAGTTTAAATTTCTCTCAAATAAACTCTTTCTTTTCAAACAAATGAAGTCAAAATATGAATTATTAATTTACCTTACATCAAAACCGTCCCCGACTATAAAAACACCAAAAGGCAGGCGTGTGTACAGCATAATACAGAGTACGAACATAAAACGACTCAACAAATTGCTGTTCATTAATTATTCAACAATCACTTTATGCTTCAATAGCTTCCAGAAAAAGCAATGAGCGAGTATGAAAAAAGAGGAAACTTTAGCGAGTCGAGTCCTGAAAGCTAAAGAATATAAAGAAATGTAGGTTGGATGGAAATAATTGCTGGAAAGCCTCAATAATTAATTTTCATAATATTTATGAAAGTGAAAAGTTCTTTTGAAGTCACACTAATGGGCCGAAGTTAATTTTAGTGGGGTGCTAATGGGTTTCGGATAATTTCAGTGGTTGAAAATTATTTTATAAATTCGTAAAATTTAAATTTTTTAATGTTGAGATCGTTAAATTGCAAAATGCAAATTTTTATTCAATTTCACCAACACGATGAAAAAATACTCGAGAGTAAAATTTTCATTCAAAGAAACATTTTGCATTAGTATTGCGAGTAACTCTCACACCCTCGTCTTTTTGTTGGGATTTTTCTCGCTATTTTCCGACGTCTGCCTCAACAACAAATTTTCCCTTCTTCTTCACTGACATTTTGCTTTGTGTGTGCGAAAAGTATTTTTTTGTTGCTTCTGAATAAATAAAACGCGAAGAGAGTAAAATTCGCCTCTAGTGAATGGAAAAATGAAGGAAATTTTTATATTATTTTGTAAAAATCCACGCACACAAGAAAGTGCTTAAGCTTCTTATTTTTCCCTTCTTTTGCTTTATCTCTCGCTCTCTATAATCCACCAGCGCTTGATTGTATGGCACGACAACGACGACCAACAACAAGTCGATGGTGACGAGAGAGTTCATGTCGAGGTGAAAATTTCCATTTCAAGGACTTTTCTTCGAGGCAACGTACGGCGAAGACAAAGAGAAAATAAACAATTGAAGCGTGAATTCTTGTGAAAATTTAACGAAAAAAATATTTTTAAAAAAAATTACAACTTCGTGCAATAAAAAAAATCACATTTTACTCCTTAGTCAAAAGATGCCTTCTCATTGTTGCGTAAAATCAAAATTGACTGACTCGCCTCGTAGACGCCAAAAGTATTTTTCCGCTCATTGTTTACTCCTTCTTCTTCTTCTCCTCCTCCACCCGGTATGCGTATGGTGCGTCGGGTTGCTGGAAAATCTCTTCTCATTTCTCTCACTCTTATCGCGATATTGCGAAATTTACTCAATTGAGCATGAAAAAGCAAAAACGAGCTTGATGCTTGTTGTTGCGCTGCCGCCGCCGAAAGCGTGCGAGTCAATGAAACCATCAGTCAGAATAAAATTGATCATAAATCTAATCCATGGCTGGTTTGTTGTTGGCGACTTTTGATGTTTTATTTTTTTGTGTGTGAGTCCATACACAATTACACCATCGTCCATCGTTCATCATTTAGGCTTGAGAAAACCTTTTTTGCTGCTTTTCCGCATCATCAAATAATAACAACAACAATAAATTATGAGCACATTTTTCTCTCTCTCTATGTTCCGCTTTATTTATGGGTTTTTCATTAAACTTCAACCGACAAAATGCCTCGGACTGAATCGAAGACGACTCTTAGTGGGGAGAAGGGGGATGGAAAATTGCTTTTGGCCCACATGCAAGTGCGTGAAAGGTTTATAGTTTTGTTGTGCAAAAGACGTCTGATGCTGTTCGAAAAAATATAAAATATTTTCCTTGGAATTATGATTTATGAGCATTTTGCCTGAGAGAAGAAAACTTCCGGCTTTTTCATGCCATATATGTTGTGTGTATGTACGTTATGTGGTTAATTCTGATTTTTCCGAAAAAGGAGATTTTCACAACCTCATCAACTTCCATGCCATTAAGAAATTTTGCGCCATTCAACCGCATGAGGGATTATTATTGAGGGCGGGATTTTACGTGAGATCGGGATGTTTTCTTGACTTTTACGTTTCGGGTGAAATTTGTAAATTTCTATGCTTTGATTAAAGTGTTAAAGACGAAAAAATAGTAAAATTATAAAATTCCAGTAAATTTCAAATTAAATGTGTTAATAAATTTCAAACTTAAAAAGTTCGTTAATAAATTTTAAATTTTAAAATTATTGAAAACTCTAAACACTTTCAAATTTATACTCGACCATAAGTTAACAAAAAGAAAATATTAATCCTCAAAATTCATCGCTATCAGAGAGAACAAGAAAAATTACGATTTGTTGATGGAGATGAGGGTCAAAAAAAATTTGCCAGATGCTTTAATTGCCAATAAACATATATCAAGAGAACCACGATACAAATATAAATTATACATAAAATTTTATATGGCTCCAGTTCCGAAAAAAAAAACATTTTTTCATTGTCCGTCTTCACTTTGTTCGCATAGCTAGATCGACCATCATCGCTGATACATCTCGGAAAGGCTTTTTTCTTGGAATTTTGTAACGTAAAAAAAATTGGCAGCGGCTGCGAGATTTCAAAGAAGAAAATTGAGGTCATGTAGCCTTGAAAGGCTCAACTGAGTAAGAGAGCACAAATGGGGTTCGCCCTGCGTGTTATGCCCAACTTTTTATTCTTTCCGAATATGGTAAAACTTTTAAAATGACTTTTCTGTTTTTATTCGCCTCAATGGAGCAATTTTTGGGAGCTTAAACTGCTTAAACATCATTGTCATTTGTCACATGGAATTGTGCGTGCGTGTATCAATTGCAATTAATCACGATTCGTATCGTTCATGCTATGGTGGGGAGGAAGAGAGATAAAAAGGTAGCAATAACGAGGCAAAAGTTTAAACAAATTCACCATTCTCAATTGGATCATAAAAAATTGTGCCATTTGATACACTTTTTTACTTCCCTCTCTAGCTGTGTAATGAAAACCGCAAGACAGCAATTTAAATGTCCGTCGCACATAAAACGATATCAATTTAATAAATAAAATGTGGGACGTGAGCATTAGAGAGTGATTTTACTCTTTCTGATTAGGTTGAAAATATTTTGAAGTTACATCTTTAAATTTAACGTATGTTTTAAATTTAAAAATAATAAATTCTCTCGATCGCTGCAACTCCTCGCGGCACTCTCATGTGCCATTTAATAAATAGGAAAGCAACACCAAGTCGCCAGCTATAAATTACGAGTAGAAAGGAAACAACATCGTTTGGCTGTCAGCTCTTCAGGGCAAATTGCGACGGCGTCGGTGGGTGATAATCACTTCATTTGACGATGACATGCAAACATGTTTCCGCAGAAAGATGCACGGTTGATCTATCGTAAGCACATACAGGTAGATTGCATCTCATTAATTTTTATACTTTCTGCAGCCGGCAAATTGTTTTCTTCTCTCTTCCATCTATGTTTCTATAAATGCTTTATTGCGGAAATATCCACACATGATACTCTCGACTGCTAATTGACTTAAACCCATTATGGTGATGAGAAATTGAGCGACCGTTAAAATTGACAATTTACGGGATCATTTGTAATTGTGGTTTGCCTTTCAATTGCGGAGGCAAAGAAATCGATTTGGGGGCGAAAAAATATGTTTTTCTGCACTGGTTGAGACGATGAGTCTGCGAAATATCAGAGCATGCAATATCTTGTGAATAACAGCGTCATAATTTTTAACCTTTCACAGTGGATGGAAATTTTTAAAAAAATATTTATGAAATTTGAAATTTTTTCTTCCATTCCCTGATTTAATATTTCTACGTCGTAAACCACTAGAGACACGCACAAGGAATCATCCAGATTTCGCTTAAATTTCGAAGCGCCGCTTTGTAATGAATATTAGTCCGTAAAATATTGACGGCTTCAATTTATGACTCACAATCCATGCTCGAGGAAATTCAATTTACGATTCGAGTGTGTATGTGTGCTGTTGGAGGAAAAAATGCTCGCTTGATATTGTGAAATCTGGAATATTAATGAATCCAATTTTTCTCATCTCTTTTTTCTCTCGATCGTCCGACGGATTAAAGAGGAAAAAATTCAATGTATGTTACGGACGTAATTGGACACATCCCTAGATAACAAGCATGTGCACACACACACACACACAGCTTGTCTGCTGATGTCGTCAGAGTTTTTATTTTCTGACTAGGATAAAAAGGGGAGAAACGTGTTTAGGTTCAATTTGAAGATGTAGAAAATGAAATTTTCAATCAATTTGCGATATTTTAAAGATTTTCCTCCGATACGCATCAGGAAGCCATCAATATCCTTATTTATGTGAAACTCCGCATCTTGTTTCCCATGTGATAAGAGCAAGGGGAGAAAATTGGGCCAGAAATGTGTCAATAAAGAACATGGATGGTCAAATTGCGAGAATATCCTTTCTCTCTTTCTGGGTGTGTGTGTCAAAAGCAGTTCTCGATCCCTATTAAGTGTTGTTGCCTTCCTTTAAATAAAAAAATGGAAAATCAATGGACTTTTCTTTATACTTCATGTATTGAATATTTAAGGAAAATGTTCGAAAAGGTCCTTTGGGATTAGCTCAGCAATAGATGAGAGAGATGCCAATCAAGGGCATTTTATTTTGACATACAGCAGAATTTTTTAGAGTTTTAATAAGGGTCGATTTTAAGGATAGATGTGAAGAGTAGAAATAAAGCTTTTTAACTGTGTCAAACTTTTTAAAACAATTTTAAAACAATTTCAATAATCACCTTTGAAATATGCCGGTGCAAAAGTTTCCACACATATCTTTTAAAATTTCCTTATAATGATCTCCTCTGTAATTAAATGAGTATTTTCATCCCGAAGTTAAAGTTTTCCACTCTCTAGGGTAAACAGCACCTGGGTACATGTACAACATATTTATTTTATGTGAATATTTTTTTTCCGGGATAGACTCTGGAGAGTAAAAACTAATTTATGTTATGCCCATTTATGATGCATACACTCGAGTTTACTCTCGTTGTGAAAATTCATCATAAAATGTGAGATGGAAAGGCAGCGACAGTATGGCGTGAATGTGTGTATGTGCATTGAATAGCTAAAAATGGACGGTGGTGATATTTGGAGTGTTTCGATTGCCACAGAAGGTTTTTATGTTTCGCTCTTTCACTAAAATTCTAATAGCCACCACACACACACACACACCGTCTCCTATTGTTTCCACTTAATGGATCTTTTGTTATATTTTTCTTCTTCTTATGATATGGCAAAAGGGGGGCGCATAAACGCAATATAACAGCAGTAAGCAGAATTACTTGTATGTACATGTCTGAAATTGGGAGCAGAAAACAATGGGGAATTTGTTGATGTATGTACCACTCACTCTCTATCCACATAAACCTCTCTTGTTGTCTGAAAAGACAATAGACGTAAAACAAAAGACGCAAACGAATTTTTACTCTGGGCGATAATGTTTGGTTTATTTTACATGGACATTGAAAATATAAATTACATAGAAATATTTTGGAAATGTTGATTTTTGAAAAAAAAAATTCATTATTGTTATTTTATTTAAATTTAGGATTCGAACCATCTTAAAATTTTAGTCTGAAGTTTTTAATTCATCAACTTTAAATTTTAGATGAAATTATTTTTAATAAAAACTTCACTCAGTTCGGAAAAAATCAAAATCAATTTCTCACAAGTCTTAAAAAACTTAATTAAATCCATTAAGTTTTATAATCTTGCACAAAAAAAACAATGATGATGAATGATAACAACTAAGAATATATTGGAAGTCTCTTTTGTGTAGCAAAGTGAAAAAGTTTCCATCTTCTAATCATTTTCCAATTAAATTAACCCCTCAACTTCTCATTTACTGTCTATTTGGTAAACAATCCTCTTCTGTATATACACAGAAAAATATCTCCAAAGCCTAAATCCTCTGCTGAACAATAGACAAAAACAAACTCCTTATAAATGAGGGATTTGAGTGCGTTTTAGCGAAATTATTCCACGCTTTTTTCTGATAGAGAAAAATTTCTAAGCAGATTGTGAAGTGAAAAAAGTGTAAACAAAGCAAAAAATCCATTAGGAGGAAAGTCGAGAAACAATAACAGTAAAAAGGGATACAGAATTTTTCTCTCGAAGGATTTTTTCCACTTTCCAACTTGCTCGTGCACTGTAAAAAAAAGAGATTTTCTGTCAAATCATTAATTTCGCTTTCTGCTTAAATCATTTCGAAGAGAAACCCCCGACACTTATCCTTGTCAAGTGCTTATGAATGAAATTTTTTCTTCTCTTTTGACCGCAACATCAGATGAAAATTGCGGCTGCCAAAAAAACTTTTTTCTCCTTATTTTCTGGTCGTCCCGAAGGAGACGAAGAGATGGAGGAAATAAATATCAGCAGAAAGTGAAGCGATAGCAAAAAAAAGTCTTAAAGTCATTACAGACTGCGAGAAAAACTATTTTTTTGCTTTTCTCAATCAAGATAATTTTTTTAAAAAGGGGGATGGAACTAAGGACAGTCAGATTTAATTAAAGTCAATTTGTACGTGTTTTGATTAAATCAGCCAACCTCAATGAACGTTAAAACTAATTTTTCCTGCAAATCTTGAGATTCACTTAATTTTTGTCACATTTTCAAGGCAATTTTGGCCACTTTATACTCTTTTTTACTAGGCTAAATTATAATTGCACCACTTTTCTCTCTATTTCCTATTTTGCGATGATTTCAAGAAGTCAGACCCTGCGAGAGAGTGTACGAAGAAGAAAATTGCTGAGTAAAGCCTAGCAATCATGCCATCGTGTGTCTAGAGAACATAAAGCGCTTCCCGCACCAAAAATTATATACTAACTGGAGGAAATGGAACACACAATGTATATTTTTTTCTGTGTATACATATTTCAGTCCCTCCAGCAGTCATAATCCACTCGAATGGCGATCCTGATAAAAAGTACGGACGAGTTTTCCGGGCAAAAGTTTTTCCCTCTTTTTTATGTATGTCAGGGAGGAAAAAGAACTACTCCGGATGTTATTTTTTACTATTTTATTTTTCTGAGGATATCAAAAGTTTTTATTATTTTTTAACTTTGTTGGACGTCTGGTAGGATCAGAAAGAATGATTTACGGTCAGGGTGTGAAAACTCTTTAAACTTTTAAAAAAGTTATTATAAAATTTTTTAAAGAAAGTTCTCACACACACGGTCAATACGTCAAGGATATTGAAAGGATACGTCAGAGTTTATGCATGCGTAAATAATTATTTGGTTTATAGTTCAACTCACACTCTTTACTCTTTACCTTAAAAAATATATTTTTTTGGGACTCGATGTCATCTCGTCCATAATCTTGTTAGCTTCCAAAATGATTTCTTATCCCTACTGGTTATCGAAGTGGAAGGATTTATTTCGTCGGACATTAGCTCATGTTACATATCCCTTCCTAAATGTGCTCAATTCCTTTGAAAGTTCGATAATTGGAATTGATTGCGAAAAAATAATACTGTCCATATCACATCATCATCATCCCGACCTATTTTTTGTCTTCTGTATGTAATTGAGATGAAGACTGACGATAATTAGTGAATTAAGACAAATGACACGCTCATAAATTGTCTCAAGATGTTGATATAAATTTCTCTCTAGACTACAACTCGCTGTTGTCTCAATAAATTTTCGTTTACATTTCTAATTAACTCAAAATAGTTTTTGGCATATCTTTCTCGTTTTTCCTCGAGACATTTTATTCAAAAAGTGCGTGCGAAGAGAAAGAAGAAGAGAAAATGTGAAATGAAGATGAAAGAGTGAATTATAGCTGGAAGAAAGATTTTTGGGTGCTAGAAGTTGAGAAAAGGGAATTTTGTAAATTAGGGAAAATATTTTAAAAAATTAAATTGTGAATTAATTAAAGATGTTAAAAATGGATAATGTTGTTAGTAATTTCGAAAAAAAACAAGATGGGTCTGCAAACGGCGTTGCCATTTCCAATAGCTCCGCTGTCTTAGATTAGTACCCCATAGTTCTGAAAAATGGACATTATGGCACTCCTGGCCGGCCATGATGGACATTCATCAAAACTCATCAATGCCAATCAATTCCTGATCCAATGACCAGTTCAACGAGATACATGAAGCCATAGTACTGAAAAATGGACATTAGTGGCACTCCTAGCCGACCATGATGGACATTCCTCAAAAATCACCAATGCCAATTGATTCCTGATGCAATGACGAGTTCAACGACATACATGAAGCCATAGTTCTGAAAAATGGACATTAGTGGCACTCCTGGCCGTCCATAATGGACATTCCTCAAAAATCATCAATGTCAATCGATTTCT
This sequence comes from Tanytarsus gracilentus, assembly GCA_038502055.1. Taxonomy (NCBI): domain Eukaryota; kingdom Metazoa; phylum Arthropoda; class Insecta; order Diptera; family Chironomidae; genus Tanytarsus; species Tanytarsus gracilentus. The sequence goes on along the minus strand of JAXRKN010000044.1, from coordinate 10,503,191 downwards.
GATGCAATGACGAGTTCAACGACATACATTAAGCCATAGTTCTGAAAAATGGACATTAGTGGCCATCCTGGCCGTCCATAATGGACATTCCTCAAAAATCATCAATGTCAATCGATTCCTGATGCAATTACGAGTTCAACGATACCCATGAAGCCATAAAAGAGAAAATTTGTATGAAAAAGGATATTTTTGCACTCAGGGACAGTCCTTGGAGGGTCGGACCTCAAAACTAAATACTTCTTGCACAACTAGAGCCAAAACCCGATCTTTAGCCACAAACCCGACTCAAATCCGACCAGCCGTTCTTGAGATATGGCGTTCACTAAGATCGTAAGAAAGTGAGAAAGTGAGAAAGTGAGAAAGTAAGATGACTTAAATGGCTCTAACTCCTCGTAGGAGCAACCGATTTCAAATCTGTTTTCGCCAGTTTGTAGGGTTTGGCTAGGCCTATCATTTGAGTATATGTTTAGATATTGCAAAATGTAATGTCTTGGCACTAGGGGCCGAAAACAGGTTTTGGAAAAATCCAAAATTAATATATAGCGGAGCTATAAAACATTTTTAACTTAATTAAAATCACATTTATAAGACACACATCTTGCTCCTAAATTCATCACTTATAAAGTTAAGTATTAGAACAAATTACTGTCGCGGGAATTTTCATCCCTTTTTTAAATTTTCATGAATATTTTCCGTTTGTGTTTTCCGATGAAAAATTGAGATTTAAATGTTCAATTATTTAACATTTCCATGAGATGCCAAGAAAACGAAGGCAATTCCTCCTCTTTCTTTTTTTGTGTGATTTTTCATTTCCAACATTTTTTGGCATCCGTCCTAACACGCTTCGACTCTCTCTTTCACCCTCAAATCTCGACCTGAACTCGATTTTACTCTCTCGCTTTACTTATCGATTTGTAAACGCCCAAAATTTTCCCTCATGTGCCTGTGGATCACAATGCAATGTGAATAAATTTACATGAAGTTGACTCACTTTCTCTCACATAAAGCCTTTAAAATATTTTAATTGTATTTTGATAAACTTTTTTTAAGGGAGTTTTACAAAAGTTTTTCGTTTAATCCCATAAAAATGTTTTTATATGTGTGCATGGCAGGTATGATAAAAAATACCCTTCAGGTGATACTTTTTTTTGTAGCGACTGATAAAAAAGTCTGTCGTCACTCAAAGGCATGCGAGGGTTGAGAAGTTTTTTGAATTTTTTCTGTGAACCTTTTGTGAATATCCCTAAAAAGTTATTCGAGACGGTGGATGGAGTTGACAAGGGATAATTTGCATCTTTTTTGACGATGCTGTCGCTTAACTTTCATGAGTCCTAATCCACCATAAGATTTACAGCACTCGACTCTATCATGGCAGTTGTAAAAAAACAGAGTTTGAGTTTCCACCCCTTGATCAATCGAGAGTTCATTTGCCTCCTCTCTTGCGTGTTATCTCCTCTTTATCTCCTTTGAACAACTGTCGAGAGTGAGTGCGAGGAAAAGGAAAAAGCCGCAGCAGAGTCGTTTGAATGAAGCAAACAAGAGAAAAAGTTTATAATAAAGCCGATGGTGGTTGTGAAAATTGCATGAAAGTTACAGCGAAAAGTACTTTTCTGGTTTTACCTCCACCATGCTGTGCAGTGCTGAGCTAGATGAAAAGCGGGTAAAACCACCTCTTTAGATATTGTATGTAAGCGATTGTGTGCCTTCGAGCGAAGAGAAAAAAAAATTGACACAGGAATAAAGCGGAAAATTTTATTATTTTATTATGCAAAAGTGCCGGATTATTTTTTTGCGGTGTTGAAATATTTCACCTTTTAAAAAATGAGAATTAAATTTATAAAGAAAAATTATTTTCAAAATAAAAATTTTTTATTTAAATTTTTCAAAGTCTTCTCGAACTTATTTTCGACATTTTCTATTTTCTTTTTTACCACCCTTCATTTAATTTTCACAATGACATCATCATCACCATCACAACAAAATGTTCCATCTGACGTAGAAAATTTTGCCTCTCCTTTTAAATGGGTTAGTTGCGATTTGGGAATAGTCGACAAGCACCTGCTTTCATGTTCATAACTGAATAAGGATTTTCGTGCAATTTGTGAGAAATGCAAATCGTGATTTCACAACCCTTAAAAAAAGACAATTTTTCCACTGTCGTCTGACGATGCTAAACCACACACAAAGACATAGCGGAAGCCCCACGAGAGCCAATTATATGAAGAAAAAATGTAAATTGAAGATGAATGAATGTGGCGCTGGGGAGAAAGAGTCACTCATCGTCGTCAAGTCTTTCTCTTTCGTCACGACTCAGTTAATGGGCTCAGGCACTCATCATTAGATTTAATGGTCCTTCGCCGAGAAAGCAGCCTCAGTGAACGTGTTTAAAGTGGTTGAAGGGTGGTGTAGCACTGACGATGCGTAATGAACATAGGACTCACTCGAGGAATGATCATCCAATAAATTAAAAATATATTTTTATCTTATTAAAGTTTTAAAGCCTCACCCCCTAGTCACAGGTGACGATTTTCCCGACCAGAAAAATTCTCTCTCATTTTTTTCATTAATAATGATAATTTTTACTCACTACGGTCGCCATTGCCAATCGACTGATGATGATATTGCCGAGCGACGTCGCTCATGCGAAAATTGAGATGTACGATTATTGATGCGTGTCGTTGATCCCTCATTGACTTTCCTCCTCTCTCACTCTCATTTGAGTGGAAAACGCAATTTTCCTTCGTTATTGTCTCCTCGACAAAAAAAATTATAGAAAATTGTGTCGAAAGGGACTATCGTGAGTGAGATAAGTGATGATGGCAATTTCAAAATTTCTCCTGCTGATCCCTCGATGAAAGTGGGAAAGAGAGGCATTAACATATCTCATCGAGAATAATCTCGCTAACATTTACACGTATCTCTCGTTGTTTTAAATTTTTAATTCCACAATCAACGTAATCATCGTGGATGACTGGATGTTGTTATCGTCATAGTGAAATGCTCATTTGATGCATGAATGTTGATTAACCATGCTCGCCTCGAAATGGCTCGCTTTCGATAAAAAATAATTATGTTTATGACAATGTCGTGATGAACATTAGCCATTGAGAGAGAAGCCAATGAAGGAGATGTGAGAAAAAGTGTTAAAGCTTTAGTGTCTATAAGTTTTGTCACGTGATCAAAAAATTTAATTTAAAATTGCTAATTTAAAAAATAAAAAAAATAATTTACCTAACCACCGAACAGACTCCACTTTAAAACCATGCAACTGAATGCCATATTCAGCTCTTTTTAAATTCATGTCATATTCCTCCGACTTCTGATTAGTGTTAATGTGCTGAGCTTTCTTCTCGCTCGAAAAGGTTAATCTTGATGATCTCGCGCTGATGAGTCAGAATTTATAGTCGATGACAACAAGCAGAAGAAGGCGAAGATTGTATCAAACGCCATCAGTTACAGCCATTGTGGAATTTTCTCTGAAAAAAAATATTTAATGGACAACAATTGCTGTGTATGCTTGCTTGCTCGCTAACGGGATTGTGAGCACATTTTTATGTGATGCCATTTGGAGAACGAAGGGAAATTAATTAATTTCATTTAGCTGGGATTTTTTTGATGGCTTCTTGACTTTTTTATGGGTTTATTTTCCTTATTATACTTCGAGCTGCCATTGGCCTCATTATTACTTAAACGACCGCTCGTCCGTGATCTAGAGCCATCGATTCCATTCCAATAAATCTCTCGACTCTCACCCCTCCACTTCAAACCAATTATAATTCCACATGAACTGAAATCTAAATCATTAATTTTTTAAGGAGCCGAAATGAGGAAAGAAAGTTTATTTTTTTCCCGGGTGCTAAGAAGGAAAAATTATCGCTTTTGGAGTCAAAGAAAATTGGATTTTTTAACTTAATTTTGGTAATTTATTTATTGCACACACACAGGATTTTTAATGTCGAAGATTAAGGTGAAAAATCGTCAAGGGTTTTTGTGGTTTTTATAAAGTGAAAAATTAAACTTTTTAATAAAGATAAAAATTTAATTTAATTTTTTTAGTCAGTTTTAATTTCGAAACTTTGATAATACTTTTGAGTCAATTCCAACTTGGTCCTTAAAAAATTCCTTATTTTTTTAATTCTCACCCCTCTTCCTGTTCATGTTCGGAGAAATTTCCAATAAATAACTTTTCAACCTGCTAAAAGCCACGAACGCTTGCGGTGAACGAGAGAAAATCGAAGGAAAATAATTTTCTGCCGCTCTCTCTGGCATGCGGCGATAAATTTCATTTCAATTTGTATGACTTTCATATGTTGTGTTTCTCTTTAAAATTTTCCAGTCTGCTTGCGTACTTGGCATGAGTAAAAATCATAATGGTGGCAAATAAACACCAAAAGATTATAAATTGTGATTATTAAGAGTTAATGCTTAAGGGATTGAATGAAAATTTACCGACTTTCGGTATGTGTGTGTGTGTGTGTGAGTGTGTGATAACAAGCAAATTATTACCTCTTGCCTCGGCTTCTCCCGAAGGTCACATTTCAAATCCATATTGCCCGCGGGAATAATAAAAGCACACGGCAGAGTAGCAATTAGTATGCAATGTGACAAATGGCGCCACATTGCAGGCACAAGGAAGAGAAAAAGAATTCGAGAATTAACCAAAATTCTTTTATTTTGCCTAGGCAAGGGAAAAAGGTACAAAGTTATTTATTGTCCTCACGAGTCAATGATTTAGCTTCGTCTACGAGTGTTTCAAATTACGCACCATCAATTTTACCTCCCTTTAATAGTTGCTGCTCGTAGGAGGTACCTTGCTCCCCAACTCACTTGGTAATCTACATGTGCCATTATCGCTGTGTGTTATTGAAAAAGGGAAATTTGTTAAATGAGGGATGAGAAATGTTTGAATTTTATTTAAAATTTTGTGCATAGATTGATGACATGAATAATTTAAATTTTAAAAATACGTTAAAATAATAATTTTATTTTATTTTTATTCTAGGTGAGCTGAAACAATTTTAAGTATTTAAATCGACATGCAACACTAAGATAAGGCTTTAACAAAAATATAAAAACAATTTCCATCACTGTGAGTACAACCCCCAAAAAAAATCCCTCTAATCTCCAAAAGACATTCCCGAAAAAATAAATAAATTTTTATTCGAGCATATTAGAAAGTAAACAAATAATAACACACAAAAAAATAAGCGGAAGCATTCACATCTTTTATCATTATCATTGATGATACGAAAATGCCATTAAGCAAGCCAACCAACAACAAAGTAATAATAATGATATTCGTTTCCTTTCTCATTTTTTCTCTTTTGCGTCTTCTTATAATTTTTGAAAAAATATAAAAGCAGAACTCGCGCGCAACATTGTAGCATTTTTTTTATAAAAGACAAATGTGAAACTATCACGCGAATCCTTTTGCAATTGTACTGCGCCGATGTATGTTGAAGTTGAAACGTATTATTTACAGCAATATTTTTTATACGTATTGCCTTTGCTAACGCTATACGCAGTTAAGTAAAAGGCATAACTATAACACAATATCAGGTGGAATAGATGGGGTAAAGTCAGAGCGTTCGCACTCAAGAACGTCATATGGTTGTTTCATAAAAAATTATATTTATTTTCCGCTGCAAAAAATCTCATATTTTCATTCGTTACAAATAAGTTTTTCCCTTTTTTCTCATAATTAATCACAAAGGGGAAGAAGAAAATTTTCATCTTGTGTTTCTTGGATCGTTGACAGCAAACAGAAAATGTGAGAGATGAAGGAAAAATTTTTAATTCTCTTTCGAGTGAGGGAAAAAATTATTAATTGTTGGTGTAAAAATGTGAGCGAAAAAAAGATGAAGAATCAAAACACTGAGAGAAATTAATTTGTGAAATTTTAAAAATTTAAATATAAGATTTTTATAAAAATACAAAAATAATTATTCCATCAGTGAAACAAGACAGGAAAATTTGTACATATTTTGGCATCAAATAACGCCGTAGAGTGCGAGAGCATGAGACCCCTTTTTCCGCACATTAACGAATTTGTGTTGTCTAAAGCTGTCACACAATTATGAATTATGATTTCTCTCGCGAGTTGTCTAGCTCTTTAAAAAACAGGAGCGGGAGGATGAAAATTTTATTTTCTTTAATTCGCACGCCCACGAAGGAAAGCTGAGAAATAAAAAAAATTAAACAACAGCAAAAGACGTCATTGTCGGCGGCAGAATTCGGTTTTATTAAAATTTATGGCATTCTCATTTTTTAACACTCGCTCGATGTTAAAAAATATTGTCGTGAGGCGTTTAAAATATATTAAAGGATTGCGACTGAACACACTGACGAATTAATCCCGCAAGACTTTCCGAGCGATGGCTGCAAAATATGATTTATGTTTTTGCGTTTCTCGAAATCTGACACTTCCAGACAAATCACAACTTTTTCACTCGAATCTTGGTGGAGGCTGACTGGTGGTTGTGGAAATTTTAATGCCAAGAAAAATCTTTCTGCAAGAATGTGTCGGCAAGTCGTCGCTCCAGAATTTTCTTGCTATATTAAATTAATTTTTTTGAGCTTCAAAATTTGAGACAGTTGTGACAGTTTCGTTAGGTTAAGTCTGAAGAAATTATAGTTGAAGCGACTTGTGAAATATTAAATAACTTTAAAAGAATTAATTATTTTTAACTAACGGTTTTTAAAATTCAAAATTCCATCCACGCGCAAAATCCACAAAATCTTTTTTGTGATCAAAGAAATTTCTGGACATTCTCATCAAAAGACCTTATCTCGTTCGCCTCCTCTCTATTGTGTTTGATGGTCGAGTGAGTACTTTATGAAAAATTAACAAAACATTTATTCGAGAGAAGGGAGATCATGATGAAGAAGTTGTAAACACATTTTTCATTCATGTGCTCGCCCTCTTCGCCGCCGCCGCTCGCACTCAAACTGAATTCTTAATATCATTAATAGCATAACTTTGTACAATGAAACAACATCAAAAAACTTCTCTATTATTTCACAGCCTAAAAGCGGGAAAGAGTCGAGTGAGTGGCGGCCATAAAACGATAATTCATTTTCTAAAAAAATATTTATCAAATCATGAATTTAAAATTTTCTTCTCACTTACTTACGCATAATGATTGCATAATATTGAGCCACATGCTAGCGCTTTTCATCCAGATGGATTTTCCTCTAAAAATAGCACTCTGACAATTAATTTTTCGAGAGTAAAAACAATCAGCCCGGAAGGTGGCATTTGGGAATGAAATTAGTTGAGTAAAATTATTTTAATGCTTTTTGCTTGTTCTTTACCGAAGTCAGCAAATCGCCTCGAGATTTTCTAATCATTCGGCTAGGAATCTCTCGCGAGACTTCTGCAAAATGGCTTAATTTGTAAAATTAAAAAGTTTTTGAAATTTTCATGCTCAAAGCGACGTTGATGGTTTTTCGAAGTCACGCTTTGGAGATTAAATTAAAGTTTTTTTAATTTTTATGATCGATCGACTTGAACCCCTGCAATAAAAAAATAAATTTTTCTCGATTTTATCAAGAAAAACTTTTAATTTCACAAACTTGAACAGCAATTAAAAATTCTCGAATAATTTTAATTAAGAATGCAACATGAAAAAAATTAATAAATATTTTTCTCTCAACCACGCGATGAGCTTCCATTACACAGAACATGAGTTCATTTTGTGCTCTACATGAAATTTATGCTTGATTATCATTCCACTGAAATGTGCACCACTGAATCATACGTACATTGTGAATGATATGACTTTTTTAACTCTATTGAAATTTAAATTTGTTCCCTCTAGCTTTTCTGCTTTTGACGTTGATGATTTGCCTCCTGAATATATATTTTTTTATGTTCATTCACTTGAGATAAAGTTGAGTGAAAAGTGTAAGAAATTGACATAATTTATATTTTTTTTAAAAAAAGAGAGTTAACATCAGGGACTTTTTTCATGTTAAAAAAATATTTTTTATATATTCAGCAGTTGCATAAAATTGCCAGTTTTGTCCCATCAATAATAACGGTGGTAAAAAGTAAAATATTCGACTGACGCAAAGTGTCATAAAATTCATTCAAATTAATGCTAAAAAGTTATCCCGAAAAAAATAAAACAATCATAAAATTTCGTTTGAAGAAATCCTGCAATAAACTTTTTATTCAAAATAATTCATAAAAATATTTGCAAAATGTGTGCAGGATGAAAAAGTTTCACCCACGCAACGAAATTTTATGACATCGCAGATGCAAAACTGAAAATGATAAAATCCATAAAAATATATTAATCAATTTTATTCTTTTTTCGCGGGACCTGATGAATATTAATGAATGTTCCACTCTTTTTTAATCCCTCGGACTGCTCATCATCAGCATCCACGCAAGTTTTGCCTGCAACTTTGTTTGTTGTTTATCATTATTTATTTTATTGCGTGCCTTTTTTTCGACTCGCGTAAATTAATGACTTTTTTGCCTGAAAAAAATTAAAAAAGTTTGATCGTTGCTGTAGTTGAAATTTCATTATTATTCAATTTTTTACTGCGATAAAATCTGACTTTTTTTGCGTTTTCTCACATGCTGTGCAACCGTTTCCAATCCGTTATCCATTTTGGCCAATAACTCTCGTCGATATTGAATTTATTGGCAATTTGGAATGTTTTCAATTTAATTTGAGGCACTCGAGGGAAAGATTAAAATATTTCGATTGGAGATTTTTCTTGAAATAAATTTTAAAATATATAATTTTTTTCGAAATATTACCACGAGACAAAAAATCATGTACATCTCTCTCGCTTAAAAAAGTTGTTTTTCTCCTTTGTCATTTTGAATTTTTCTGCTGACAGTTTGCGGTATTTGTAATTTTTTCACTCTGTAATGTGGCGCACTCGAGAGAGGTGTCATGGTTTGATGTGTCGTTGTCATTTCTACTGCTGCAGGCAAGCACATTTTACACCGCATTATTCTGTGCAGGGGTGGAGGAGGAAAAACTTGGCACTAGTTTTCTAGATTTAGGTCAAAAAGCCTTCGAAACTATCAACATAAATTCTTAATAACTGACGAGTGTTTTGTGTCACTTTTAACATAGTTGTGCACATTTTTTTACACGCTGATGGCAGCCTTAAACGGCTTTTTTGCAACGTCTCTTGTGAAATCATTCAAACAAGCTTCACTTAGTTGCTGTTTGTTAAAAAATCGGTCATTTATGTTTAGTCGATTCTTCCAAAACTCTGATTTTACACCGCAAAAGTAACACTTCCTCCTCCATTTTGTACATGAGAGAATTTTTTAATTAAATTAAACAATTTTCCGCATTTTTTCCGACCAGTTCCATTTGCTAATGTCATAACCACATTTTTGTACTCTGTACTGAGGGAGAAAATTTCCTTTTACATCAAAATGAGGCAAATATTTTTTACACGCACGAATTTCAACTTGAAAAATCCTCCCTTCGGTTGAGTGACTGAAAATCCCTTCGGTGAGCTGCAAAAAATTCGAGTCGACATGGATAAATGTGAATTGCGGTTTCCACATTAAAATATCTTCATTTCTTAGTTCTCGCAAACTACTCTCTCGATGTGCTAAAGCTAGAGCTTCCGTGACCTTATCTCACTCTCTCTTTTCCTTTTTAATTAAATTTTATCAGACATCGTGTGCACATGTTTTCAAATAACATCCGAGGATGTTTAGTTTTGATTTTATCGGTAGCAAAATATATTTGGACACCCAACGAAAAACGAGGGGTGGAAAAATATTTTGAAATTATCTTTAATCTCAATGTAAATTAATTTTTTTTGTTGTACAAAATATTTTGATGGGAAAATATCAAGATATGGAAAATTTTGATTTAATTAAGTTTTTTTTCATTAAAGTGAGTATCAAGTATTGTTTAAAATTTACTAAAAACCTCGCTAAAAATAAATAAAGGTTCGAATCCTTAAATGTTAGAACATAAATTATAAAAGAATATTTTGTCCCTCAATTTTTTTAAATTCTTTTTAAATTCTTTTAAAATATCCACCCTTCGTCCAAAACCATTTTCATTTCACCTTTCTGCTCTTTAAGTGAGAAAATGAGCATCCAGCACCAGTAAAATGACAACAGTAATAGTTTGATAATCACAGACCTCACGTAATTTGAATGAAAGAATTTTTTTAACATACACAAAACACTTCGTGTATGATAATAAAAAAGGGCACAAACTCGCATGGATGGGATCGAAAAAAAAGGGAATAGAGAAAAAAGGTTCGTTATCTCTATTTGTCGGTGAAAATGGTCATTAATTAAATCCACACCATGAAAGTCTCCACATTCAACCAGCATTTTGAAGGCGATTAAGTTAAGTTAAAAAAGGGGGCGCACAATTTAATTTACTCTTCTAGCAGCTCGACAAATATCACTTTTGGGATTTTCAACACTCGCGGGTATTTTTTTTCAGGATGTTTAGCTGAGTCAGATAATAATTTAACTAAAATGCGATGATAATAATAAAGTACACGTGAAATATCGTGGACGTGTGGAGCGAAGGGCTAACAACAGGCAGTTTAATAATGGAAGGGCTTATAGACTTTTAGTTTGACGCTTCACGCTGTATGTGGAAGGGAAAAAATAGTTTACAGTGCGTGAAGAGAGACTCCGGACGCCCTCCAGCGGTGAGCTACTCGGAGTTGTAAGCTAAATTACTTCCACCACATACCGAAAATTATATGTCTATAGAGCATAATTTACATATTAGAAAAAATCGCGCTATGCTGTGCGTAGAAAAAAATATTTTTTTTAATATGTCCAGAATAGGCGAGGAAGAAAAAATCGTAAATAATGAATAATTACAGGGTCTCGTCGCGACTCTCTCGCATCGCAGTGAGTCGGTCAATCTAATAAAAATTTGATGTAAATTTTAATTGGTATCATTTTTGGTATGAAAGGGAAAAATTGTAATTTGTAAATCGCACGTAATAATAGGGTTACGGTCGTCCGTTTGCCCTTCCAGCGTTCAAAATTAATTTTACTTAAAAACCGCTTCTAGGTGGCATGGGAGAGTGAGTTAAAGGCGTGAAAATGAGATGAAAAATGCAATGCGAGTCATTATAAAAAATTACTTTTCGCTTACCCTGTTTTTTGGTTATAAGGTGCTACTGCTTACTAAGGTGCCACCTTAGTAAATTTTTAAGCCAAATTTTATTTTTTCCTTCTAAGGTACCTTCTTTACTAAGGACATTAAAAAATTTTTTATTAAATTTCCAAAAAAATATTTTTAAAATTGTAAAATTTTAAGTTAAATCTTCAATTTAAATGTCTAGTTCAAAAGAAACACATTTACCTTCATTTTAAGCTAGATCCTCACCCCCCTGAAAATTCATCCAATCTAGAGCTGCAGAGCATTTCAAAGTGCCAGTGAAAATGAATATGATGAAGAAAAAAAAAAATTTATTTCGCTTTACTAAGTGCACTTTACAAGTTCATTTTTTACAACACAAAAAAAACTTAAACTAAAGGGCACCTATAACAAAAAACAGGGTAAATGTTTTGTAATTATTGGTTTAAAGAATTTTTTTATTAGCTTATGGTAATTTCGAGTGTTAAAAATACATTAATTAAATTTTAATAATTTAGAATGAATTAAAATGAAAAATTTTAAAACTCATTGCACAAAAATTTTTCATGAATTTTCTCTTTTCCATTCTCATACTAATCTTATACTTCACAATTTGATCGGGACAATTTTTTCTATATATTCTCACTCAACACTGACAAATATGTGAACAAAAAAACTGAGAACGCTGCGGACCGGGCGATTACTTCTTTAATTTTTAGCTTTCAGCTCTTCTATTGTTTTCGGTTTCGAAAGCAAACTCTCTTTTGTCCAAAGTAATCCTGCCTTAGATCGCAGTGAATTTTTGCATCTCCTGACGCCCAGTTCAAATCTGGGGCTGAAGTTGGGAGGAAAAAATGAAAATGTGCTGAACGCATCTGAGGTCTTACTCGATTAACCTTTAGGCTACGCTTTTCTGAAAAATATCCTCGCCCAAAACTAACTTTCCGCAAGGAAAAACTTTTCAATTTATTTATCAGTAAAAAAGTTTGTGTGTCGACCACATAAACAATTTCTCTTGGTGATTGATTGACAAAAGGTCGAGGCAACTTCTGTAGCTCTCTCTCTATAAACTTCCATACTACTTGGGTAATAATAATTTCTCGGTGCCTGTCGTGCTCCACAATTTTGCAACAAAATATGAAGCGTCGGTGTTGGCACATAAAACACCGCAAGCTTACACGGCAAACTGCTCCCGGGGTCAGAAGGCTACGATTAGAATTTTTTCTCTCTCCACAAACTCACTAAATCTCTCTCTCACTCTCGCTTGTCTAGTGTTGTGACTACAATGTAATGAGAATTGAGTGTTATATGCATGACGATGGCCTTCGTTGATTGAAAGGCACACACAAGAACATGGAGCGACATGACAAGGGGAGTCAAAGTGAGAACGTGGTTTACGGTTTTTCCTTTCGAACTAGTCGGAATGAAAAAGCGAGACATTCCAATGTGTTCTACTCGGCACAATGGACTATAGATTTTTCGACGTGCACGGAAACGCATTTTACGGTGTGATAGATTTAATGAAATTTATTAGAATCAGGGTGGTATTATTTAAAATCTCAAAGTTTTTTAACTTTTCATTACCTAAAATCCATGAAATATCTTCTTCCCCTCAATTACTCACTTCATCATCATCGACACATTACACACATTGTTCGATAATCAACACCATCAGCAGGCAGCGGCAAAATTCATGAGCATATACGTGTATATGGTAATAGTACGCTCTCTTAATCTCTTTAACGCTCGATTGATTTTTGATCAAATAATTCACGTTGAATTAAAATCTCATAAACTGAGTGAGTAGCTGTGCTGCCAAGGCACAACCATATATCCACACAATAGGCTTGACTTGAATGTGTCGTGAGCATAAAATTTCACATTATTGCCAACATTAATTGTGCGAGAGATTGTGCGGAGAAGTTTTTTTTTCGAGAAATTTACGACATGATGGCTGCTGAAACTGCTGAGCTTATGCCTTCGAGGCGAACAAAACGAGTGAGTGAGTAACTACTTTGCAATATCATGCGATGTTCACGAGAGAGCATAGAAAAAAATTATTACAATGTTATATTTTTTTCTGCTTTTGGCATAGGCAAGCCAAGGCTATTCCTTTGGGTCGGTCGATGCCAAAACAATGTCGGAATATTGAAACACAACAAAATATGTGTCATTACATTTTAATCACGAATCGAAAATTTATCTTCATGCTTTTTGTTTATTACAACTTCATGCTAGACATTATGGTTTGGAGACAATAGTCAATGATGATGTCAAAAGAGCTCAAAAATCTCATCAATAAGAACTTTCTTTCTTGGCTTGCAATTTTGAGATTAAAATTAAAGTTTTAGGGTTGAATATTTAAAATAAATTTGGTTAGAAAATAAATAAAAATTTCTTGAGTGGGTTCGAATCCTAATTATTAAAAAATATAGTAATATTATAATATTGCTTTTTTTTTCAAAAAAATTCCATTCCTAGCCAAACTTTCCATCTCAACTCATCTCTCCGTCTCCATCAGGCATTTCACAATCATCAAGTACAATAAAATCTCAAAAGACTCATTAAACTCATCGCACTGTAGCTGTGCATGTATTAATCGAATAAAGGAGCGAACATCGAAGATGAAAAGCAATAAAATTTAATTTAATTGGAAATTATGTTTATGTTTATGATGAGTGCAAGATGAATAGAGATAAAGATTTTTTTTGATTCATATAATGGTCGATACAGCTATAAATGCAGCGTAATTTCAGGTGTTGTGAACATCACAGTTATCGTTAAATGCATGAGATGTAATAATTGGCATTTTTGTTCACCACATGCAGTTAAATAATTGCAAAATTTAATGACAGCTAATATTTTATTGAGATAAAGTTTCTTTCCCTTGCGTCTCTTTAACTTAGCTCCTTTCATCTCATCGCACTTACCTCAATTTAATGCATAAATAACAATAAAAATTCATTGGAATTCTAACGCTTTGGGAATGCATGCAATGCAGCGCTCGAGAGAAAGGTTTTCACCTGGCAGACCGCAAAAATTTCCATCACAAAAGTGGCGACGACAGAGTGAGAGAAAATGGGTCTAAGAAATTCCTCACAAATTCCACCTATTCATTAATTTTAATGGATTTTCTTCTCTTAATTCTTTCACTCGCTCGTTGACCAGCATGAAATGTAATGTGGATGTAAGGTTTTTGTATGTTGTAAACTCAGCCCGCAGAACGCTTTTTTATTTCGGCATTGAAGGAAACATGAAAAGAAATTAAAAATCAACAATGCTTCATACCTAATGAGAAAAATTCTTGGAATGTTTCTCGAGTTGGTGAATGAATTAAAAAAATAATTTTGAATTTACTAAATTTAAAAATTAACCTTCTTTAAGTTTCAATAATTTAATTTCTCTCCATTTTATTTTATTAATAAAAGCCACTTAATTTTCAAATCAAACCCTTCAGATCACTCAAAAGACATCACTAATTCAAAATGATCAAATGACTTGTCAGAAAAAAAACTTCATTTTAATTGAAATTCTTTCTTTCGCTGCTTAAATTTAAATCGTTGATAAAAGTCGACCCATGTTTGGGCATAAATTGATTAGTGTCTCTTCAAAGTCATTTGTCATCATTGTTAATAGTTCCCTAAAGCGTAGAGCAAAAAAAAGTAGACGCTGGTTATCGCTCCTTGGAGACCCATTTCGAGGCTGTGCTCATTCTTGTGGAAGTATTGAGAGCATGATTGAAATTGATGGCCATTTGCCGTATTTATCGATTGAATCTCTAAAGTCGCGGAAGTGCATTTTATGTTCATTAGCAACACGGTTTTATGTTTCTTTGAACCCTGTGACTGTAATTATTCAATTAGCAATATCGGAGGCCCGCATAAGCGATTGTCATAAAAAAGGCGAACAACAGTAATTAATTATTTCATTTTCATTTCTAAATTGTTGTGTTCTGTCGTGAATTATAAAGCAATTTACTTTTTATGTTCTCTCCGTGGCCATTTCCATTCTCATTATTATTGCTGTGCGTTTCATTTCGAATAAAATATAAAATATTTTTTTTTGAGGAAATGAACAAATTCCTCAACAGTCGCACTTTGACTCATCGGAATTTCAAATTTTTCTCCCTTCTCGCAATTTCTTTTCTCTCTCTTTCCGAATTGCGACAGTAGCCAGCCGTCTATCAGGAAGTTCAAGCGACGTACGATTAAAAAAATTATTCCGAATCACTTCAAGTTCATAACTCAACGATAGTTGTTGTTGTCGGTGAAATTAAATGAAAATTTATGTACGACAGTTTTTTGAGTCAGTTGTGATCGAGTAAATTTGCTTTATGAGATGTTGTGGGAAAATTATTTTTAAATTTTTATTAAAATTTAAAAAATAGACTGCGAAGAAAAAAATTGGTTTGAACCTCAAAAATTAAAAATTACCACAAAATATTCCTGGATGCTAAAATTTAAAAAATCTCAAAATTCGTTTTAAAATCACCACAATTTGTCGCATAAATTTTTATCAATTCGACTGAAGTTGAGAGTAAAAAAATATTTTTTATTAAATGCTACTCGCAGCAACAGAGAGAACTCATTGATGAATGTAAATTTATGAGATACGAAAAAAATATAAAAAAATTGTAATTCTCTACAGCTGACACTGAATTGAGTGTATCAGCAGTAGCTGGAAAGAAAAATTGTTTCATTTCCGTTCTCCTTGCAATTCACAAATTCATTTATTCCGTCCATTTGAGATATTCGAATTTATGCACACTGGCGAGCTGATTGATTTTTATATTCTCTCGCATTGCAATGGCGCAAACATCCTGTGAGTGCATATCTAATCGATTTTGCAATACAAATCACCAAAACCGCATAAATATATCGTTTGCTTGGCGATGAGCCAGGAACATAGAGAATTCGCGTCTATGACCTCTTTCAATGACGGCTCTTTTAATTTGAAAGTTTAATGCAAGTCGAATAGCAACAGCTTTGTTTTGAAGTAGATAAAAATTAAAAGTTTTTGGGAAATTTAATCCTAAATATTTAATAATTGGGATTGTTTTACTACGTGGATATTTTTGATGCTATAATATTTTAACCTATCAACGGGTAAAAAATTATCCATGCAATATTTTTGCATATTTTACATTTGTTCAAGTACTTCATGACTTTATAACTCCCAGCTACACATACATTTTATTATTATTAACAACAAAAGTCAGATCCTTGAAGGCATGAAGGAAAAAGTGTATATGGAGTAAATATAACAAGGTGAAATACCATGTAGAACTTTTTTTCTATAACATCGCTCTTTCATAAATAAATGCAGAGAAACTTTTTATTATTATTATTTCTAGATTTTTAAAGAATATTTTTTTAAGTAATTTAAATCTTAAAATTTTTGGGATGCATAAAATTAACAAAAAATTAACAACCACTGCATAATAAAGTCATATATGATAAATGCAAGAATGTGTGCACAAAGACATGGCAAATTAAATGCACACACCGCAGATTTTTTCCTCTTTCTAGCAAATATGAATTGAGGTACAGGAAAACTACATGTATGCTGCATATTTTTACATTCAGGCAGCAAATCTCTCTCTCGTGTATGTTGCAACAGCGCAGAGCATGAATTAAACGCTTCGAGATTAATGCCATGTGTCGAGAGTATAGAATTGTGTACCGAGAGCATGTTAAATGACATTCGACGATAGAGTTGCATAAATTGTAATGATATACTCCGTGTGTCCTTTATGAAAAATATTAGTTTGCTCTTTATGCTGATGACATCGCGCAAAAATTCTCATTATCATAAATGAGTCTCACATGGGTTCAGTTATGTGCAAGGTGTGGAAATTTTTTATAAAGTTTTCACCCCTAGACTTTGAAATTTTCTCACATCAATTTTTAAAACTTTCACAGTCATTGTCAACACCTCGAAATTATTAAAATAATGGAAGATGCATTTTCATTTCTCTCTGTCGCGATAAAACAATAAAAATGCATTCAGACATTTATGAAAAGTGTCGCAAAAAACAAAGAACGAAAAAAAAACTTTTTCATTGTTACAAATTCCTAGAGTGAGTGAGTGAGAGGACCTTGGAATTAAACAAGCCACAAAAGTTTCAAACCTTTTTTTCCTCTCTCTGTCTACCTTTTCATTATTATTCGTTCGTGCACATTTTTGTGGCGTTTTCCGGCTCAATTCCTTCTTGGGATCGGTTTTCATTTGAATTTACATCTCTCGCATGACATTCGGAGTTAGTCTCAGGTAATGACTTGGAACATTGTCAACTTTTTTTTGGACGTTTTGCTTTCTCGTGGGGAAATTTTGATTAAGGGAAGTTTAAATTGGTTTTTTTTTTCATTCAGGTTGAATCTATCAAAAAAGTTTCAAAAAACAATTGAAAAGTTCACCAACCGAGAAAAAGACATGTTTTGCATCCCGAATGAGCTTCTCCTCTTGCTGCAAATTCAAATGCGCTTCGAAAAGCTTATAAAATAAATT
Organism: Tanytarsus gracilentus; assembly: GCA_038502055.1. Lineage (NCBI taxonomy): Eukaryota > Metazoa > Arthropoda > Insecta > Diptera > Chironomidae > Tanytarsus > Tanytarsus gracilentus. Next base: position 10,485,579 of record JAXRKN010000044.1, on the reverse strand, counting down.
TTATTCCACATTGAAAAGCATAACTCAGTGAAACATTTATGCGCTCGTCTCATACTTCATTTAATAATCGCGACATTACTCATGTTTCAATTTATTTTCCATGCTGCATATCTTTCTTTAACTTAGAATATATAAAATATGGAAATATTTCTGCGCACTCTATCAATGCGAGAGAAAAAAAATAGTCGAGTTTTGAATGCATTGCATTTGTTATAGGCGAGAGAGCAGGCAGCAGCATGGAGATATCTCTATTGTATGTCAAAGTGATGTGACATTAAAGATATTTTATTCTGCATGTTTTGCAGTTTATGCAAATTTAAAATGCAACAAGGAGGAAATTGATCGAGTCCGAAATAAATTTGTTGGATTTAAATTCTCACAAAAAAAAATATTGTCTGGAATTCAATAATGCAATTTTGCCGTTTTACACGTAATGCCAATTTCGCAAAAACACTATCGGTCAACGATCTGACAGACGCTCGTCAAAATGTCAATTTGTTTTGCCATTTCCGATAACTCTTTTTCATGTTCAAACGCAGACACGTAAAAATATTTTCGCAAAAAGTATCGAATTAAAAATGAATTAGCATAACTCGCTTGGCTGTCCAGTTTACAGTCTCGCAGATGAAACTTTTTTTAATGTATAAAAAATACAAATTGCTGTTGTTGAATTCGCAGAGTACTTAATAGACCGCAATTCATGGCTACGACACATGTAAAGTGTACAATTACAAGACCGAGCATGTTCATTGAGCGTACAAAATAGCGAGATATTTAATTTAGGCTCTTTTTCGGCGTCCGCACGATGTGGTAACTCGATATTATTTTTTTATATTTGCAGATTTAGTGAGAAAAAGTTTTCGTAAAATTTTACTACAGAAAATATTTCTAGGAAATTTTAAATTCTTTACTCAATTTAATAAAATCAAAATAACTTTTTTCTGTGGTTTCACTCAATTTTTCATCAAGCATTTGTTATATATTTAATATAATGTCATGCCATTGACTTTGCTTTTTATGGTTCATGTGAGCACATGTACACGAAAAATAGTTTAATGAAATTAAAAAGAAGAGGAAAAAAATTAGTCAGTGGAATGACGATGACACATCGTTATGGAGTCAAATTACTGAAAATTATTTTTCTTTCGGCTGAGGTCAAGGCATAATGTAATGCATTGTTGCCACGCATTCGTCGAAAAAAAAAGAGAGACAGAGAAATGTCGATGAACTTGTCATATGGCAATTGTTCTTCTTCTTATTCGCTGCCTCTCTTCCACATCATCTCTCTCACGTCGTCCACGTGCATCACAATTCATTAATTTCGTGAAGAATATAATAAATTGTGTGTGTGCGATGAAATCTCATCATAAATTTTAGAATTTTTTCTCCTCCGCGTTGATGAAGTCGAGCACTAATGAATTGTGCTTGTAATACGCACAATCTTATACTTATACGCCGCTGCGCGCATAGCATAATGATTTCGAAGATGACAAAGTTGATGGATTATCTCGAGCGTTGTATATGGTTGAATAAGGGATTTAAGTGGAACAACTAAGAGATGAATGAATGCATCTCTTCTTCTTCTCCTTCTCAGCAATCACTCACTTGAGTGGAAATTAATCTCTAAAGATTTTCATTAACCATGTCGCTGTGGAATATTCACTAGTCATTTCTCATCTTTTAAATAGTTGGAAGAATTTTTTATGAATGGACTGAAAAAAAAACGATTTTTTTTGGATTCGAACTTAGTTTTACGAATTAATGAAATTTAATTTATTTGCAAAATAAAAAAGTAACCTAAATTCTTGAAGACATTTTTTCAAAATCAAGGATTCGAACCAAATTTTTAAACATTCTCTAATTCAATTTCTTATAAACTACTGATTAGTGTCTCAACAAATCTTCAAAAACAATAATTTTTCCCATAAAATTTCTCTCACATTTTTAAATATCCAAAAATTTTCATACACATGTCATAATTTTTCATCACCACCGCAAGATGTGAAAAAAATCTCTATGAAAGAGTCGCGGGTTCAAAAAAAGAATCTTGCAGACAAAAAATTCTGTTGGCAATATGTAGAAATGTGAAAATGATATGTTCATATCATTCATTTGTGACATTCCACCGAATAAAGTCGATGTTGTCGGAATCCTCAACATCTGGCATGCAGACAAATTAAAGATTCCTCGCACATTAATTTCTTATAGTTGACATTCACCGAAGTGGAAATGAAGATGAAGAAGAAAAATGATTTTTGGAGAATTAAATTTGTGTGTTTACGACGATCGAAGTTGTAAGCACCGAAAGGGGAGAAAAATGTGACTTAAGAAAGAATTAAAAAATCGGCTTCAGTCAAAAGTGGCTTCACTGTCACAATATTTAACTTTGATAGATGAAAGAAATTCTATATGACTTCAAAAATCGGTTGTCATGTGTGTGATGTAACCACATGTGGAATTCTTCTCACACTATCTGCCAAAAAATATTGTGTGTTTATAAAAAATTGCGAGATTTTTAAGCGAGTTCCGACGATGACAGGGAGCAAAAGCAGAAAAAAATAATTTTCTTTGTTTTCATTTCGCATTTCGTGTTTATTGAAAAATATTTTCAAACATCAAGTTGAGTTGTGGGGTGAGATGACGTGTGGATGTGGGAATTAAATCAGGGTTAAGAACTTTCAACGAAGGAAAATAAATTTAATCACGGCGAAATGTTTGAGGGTTATAAAATTTAATGGGTTTTTAAATATATTTAAATTTTTCTGATAAATTTTAAACCAATATGAATTTTTTTAAATTTGTCCGTTAAATTTTTATGATCCCAAAAAATTACTTCTAGTCGAAATAATTTGGTTAAAATATTCCTGACGAGCGTAAATAATTGTAAGATGGATGTGAATGTGTGCACTTGTGACTTTTTGCGGCAAAATGAAAATATAGAGCTCGCGAGCAGAAGAAAATTTATGGCATTTTGACAATTTTATTTTTTCTCCCTCGTGTGTGCGCCTCCAAATAAAAAGAAACAACAAAAGTCAAAAGCAGAAATTCATTTCAAATAAGGAAAATACGCAGGCATGTGTGCGACAATGATTCATAGGAAAGTTTTCAACTTTTCACGGTTTTATCGTAATTGAGTCACACACAGTTGAAATTAATTTCTCTCTCCTGACTTGAGTGATGTGCTCGGGAGGTTGAAGATGAGGAAAATAAATGTGAAATGAATTAAATTAGAGCAAATTTTACTCGCGCGCACAATAATTTTCCTACAAGCTTACAAATTTACATGTTATGACGTCGATGGCGACACTTTTATGATGCAGAATTTTTCTATGTGTGTTTTCATGTAAATTATTCAGCTTCGGAGGTCGATTGTAGGAATTAGTTTTGTGGCGTGTCAGAAGGGCGTTTGGAAAATCCTTTTCAGAGAAACCTTCAGACTTAAATTTACATTTAAAAGTTCTTTATGAACTCTTTATAATAAATTGAAAATTAAAAATATTTTGTGTAAAAGTTTAAAAGGAAATATTATTTTAAAGTTAATCCCTTGATGTGCTCGAAGGCATTCACGAGTTCTTCAAGTTGTAAATAAAAAAGTTTTCATCATCTTTCTCTTTTTTCGCAACATCATCTCTTTTTTTGGAACCCCATCAATGGCGTTTAATAATGTTTACATTTCCAATTTTTCCCACCGAGATAGAAAAATTTGATCATGCCCGCGAGAGAAACGTCAAAAAGTTCCCTGTATCATCCAAAAAATGTTTACATTCTCTAAATCCGAGGAATCGAGTCGCACATTTCAAATTATGTTGTTAATGTTGAAATTCGATGCTCTCGAGGGCGAAGAGAGTTCTCCTCGAATATTTATGAGAATGAAAATAAACATTCTTGAGATATTATTTGCCACACACTCGCACATAAAATGATTTATTAAATTTTTATGCTTCTTTGATTTCCTTTTATAATTCGAAATCATTCGCTCGCAGTTTGAGTGCTTGTTGAAAAACAAATTTGAATTTTTACAAACACCTAAAATGGCGCAAATTCCACACCTAGCTGTTTCAACGGCTTGTTGTCTAGGGATGGGAATGTAATTTTATAGCTCCGCTATATATTTTTAATCCGAAAAAGTGTTAATTTTTCACCCCTTGTCATAAATCCAAATTGACCGTTGCAATGGAAGTAAAAGTGTCATGTATCAATTGTTGAGTCTATGGAATGCCTTAATTTATGGCAATATAATTCGACTCTTTCTGGACAATTGACATGCACTGCACTAATTTAGAGTAAACAACACCCACAAACCGCATTATAGGAGGCAATAATGATATTTCGATTGCTGAGTCACCCATCAATTTATATTGGTGGCCATTAAAATGTTTCAATCGGACAAAATAAAACTGTGCATACGGCGGCATGCCAGACCCATTTTTATATACAAATAATATGTATATGGAGACCTTTAGGTTGGCTTATTTTTAAAGTGAGAGACTTTCTAGATTTTTTCTTGCGAGACATAGACAGTGAAATAATTATTTACGAGTAAATTTTTTATTTTTATCTTTATAAATTTTTCGTCTTGAAAAAAAAATGAAAAACACTCGAGGAGAAGATTTTTCACACAATTCTTAGTTCCTCACTCCATTGATGCACGACTGTCAATAATAAATAGGAAAAACTCGCACATAATAATGTGTTAATCGTAGGCGCAAAATAAATTTACTTTAGAATGTTTCAAGAGAGTTTATTTGATGAGAAGCTTTTCAAGCATCGCCGCCAGCTCTTATTCTTTTATGGCTTTAATTAATTGAGTGCGAGAACAAGTCTCAATATTTTAAAAATAATTTTCCGTTAGATTTTGAAATTTATTGATTTACAAATGTGCGACTTTTATGAATTTTAAATTAATTTCATTGCGCCATCGCCAAAAGGAACAAAGTCGCTTGTTTAGGACTTTTATGAAATTCATCCAACCGTAAATATTCTGACTCACTCGCGAGAGCTCATATTGAGCATTTCATATCCAATTAAGTTAATCATGCAACAAACTATACGCGCACATTTTTCATAATTTTTCACTCGAAGGCGAATAAAGTGATCACAATAAAGCGAGAGAGCAAAAATATGCAGAAATAAAGGCGTGTACATGAGTGCATATACACAATGTTTATTTCGAACCGAGACGACTTGCAAATTATCTTTAAATGCTCCATCGATATGCAGCGCGGTAATTTTTTTATTGTTTTTTAAATACACTTTTTTGCCCTTTCACCGTCACTGCCGCCCGTCGTCGAGCGCGATTAAATTTACATTTTTATAGCGTTCACAACTATAACTCAAAAAATATTCTTTACTTTTTTTTCATATTTTTTCTCTCCAAAAATATATATATAAAAAAAGTGTATCTCCATCGTGTTCATAAATTATCACCAGCAGAGGACTTTTTTATGTAGATTCTGTAACTAGCAGAAAATTGCGGTTCCAAAATGGAATTAAATTGGAATATTCATGCGATGATGACGATCGAATGTGCTTGAGAGCGGTATTTAAAGAAAATTTATGAACCTTTTTCGATAATTTATTGACTTTTCTCTCTTTCTAACGAATATATAAGAAATCATCATTATTACAACATATCACAATGTTGTTGTTGATTTTATTCACTTTTTTACTCGAGTGAGAGGAGAAAAATATTATTGCGCACGTGATTTATGGAATTTACTAGTGAAGGGCTTTAAAAATTATGAAAATTCAAAACTTTTTCCACATTAAAATTCATCAAAATTTTACAAAACTTACACCACAAAATTTATCTTTCACCAGCGCCCTAAAATGCTAATTTTCCTCTCATTCCTTATCAAAATCTCTAAAACTATTAAATTCACTCAACTGTACCTGAAAAGTTAAAATCTTCAGTGAGACTCATTCTAAGCATGCCTGTTATGATGAATATTCTGGATGTGATACACATCTTCAACTCGCTCTCATTGTATTTATTACCAACTTTAAATTACAGCACACAAAATGCTAAAGCTCATTTCGCCTCATTCTGACTCATTTAATTTGATTAATTTGAATAGCTATGTGCAAGTCACACAGCGTGTGAGGTACTTAAATTTCACTCACTCCACTCTCGCCAATGCCTTTCCATCGCATCTCATTTCTAAATGAGCACTTTAATTAACTTCTGTGTGAATGCTCATTATAAGTCGTTTAATATTGAAATGTACAATAATGAGGATCAACATACAATAATAATAAATTCACTGTCATTTTCGCTCTCGCTGTGTCTTTTAAAATGTTTTTCTATTTCGCCTTTTTCATGAAAAAAAAAATATATAAAAGAGAAGAGAAGAATTAAAATATTTTTAGAAGAAGACAGAGCGAGAGAGCAACTCAGGATTTATGAAGCAAATAAATTATTAAGAACTCTCTCTCTCTCGGCAGCAATGCTTTGCAAAGAGATTAATATTCAAGAATTAACAATTAAAATAATTTTTAAGTCATTCCAAGAGGGAATGAAAAATAAAAGGAGCATCACCCGTTGAGATATTTTGCAGGGAGTGGAAACTTAAATTATTTGTTATTAAACTATAAGTTTTCCCCATCTCGCACTCACTTAAAGCAACTATCCGACATGATGCACGTTTTTACGAGCGATTTTAGTGATTCGTTAAATCTCACGAACATTTGCAGATGGCAAAATAATTTTGATGATCTTCTCTCTGGGTTTTGCGACTAAGCGACGACAATTAAAACGATTGGAATTCTGTGTGCTGATGCTCTTTTGTTATGCAAGTTGCAATTTAATTAACTTTTATGAGGAGCACAATTTTATTCATAATTACGCAGTTAAATGCACATTTGGATCGTGTGACAGCTGGTGCTCATTAATTCCTTAAAATGGGTGCTGAATTTAATTTTTAATTAATTTTTCCACAATAAAATCGATTTAACATGTGGGTTGGGAATTTCCCAGGAGTTGGGAATTTCCCAGGTGTTGGGAATTTCCCAGGAGTTGGGAATTTCCCAGGTGTTGGGAATTTCCCAGGAGTTGGGAATTTCCCAGGTGTTGGGAATTTCCCAGGAGTTGGGAATTTCCCAGGTGTTGGGAATTTCCCAGGTGTTGGGAATTTCCCAGGTGTTGGGAATTTCCCAGGTGTTGGGAATTTCCCAGTTGTTGGGAATTTCCCAGTTGTTGGGAATTTCCCAGGTGTTGGGAATTTCCCAGGAGTTGGGAATTTCCCAGGTGTTGGGAATTTCCCAGTTGTTGGGAATTTCCCAGGAGTTGGGAATTTCCCAGTTGTTGGGAATTTCCCAGTTGTTGGGAATTTCCCAGGAGTTGGGAATTTCCCAGGTGTTGGGAATTTCCCAGGTGTTGGGAATTTCCCAGGTTTTGTGAATTTCCCAGTTGTTGGGAATTTCCCAGGTGTTGAGTCGTAGCGTATCCGACGCGCGACTACGGTAAGGACGGAAGCTGCGTTGGTTTGCGTCTGACCAGGGTCGAAAGATACCTGAGAGCTACCACATCGTAAAATACCAATACCAATAAAATCGATTTAACTTGTGATTATCTTCAAGTATGTGGCTTAGCCGATTTAATAAAAACACATAATAAATTCTAAAAACTGTATTCCATATAGAGAGACTCACACAAAAACCCTCGATGGTCATAAAATCCATTCATAGCAAATAAAATTGTCTGATGAGCATCGCTGTGCACATACTGACTCGTTAGAATTGTGAATGTTTTTCAATACTAATTTTCACTCAATTCAATTTTATTACTTAACGGGGCACACAAGATGCACACACACACCCGTGCTGTTTAAGCCATTATATAGCTGCTAATAAAAACAGGAAATGAGAGTGCAGAGCTAATCTAAGATTAGTGTAGCAAGTTCTTCGGAGGGAACTTATAGATCGATACATTTATAAAAATGTGTATAAATTATGAAATTTAATGGTGCGGCGGATGAGCGCCTTGCGGTCAATAGAATGTGCAACTGAGGAAAAACGGGTTAGCGTTCTCGCGAGCCGGAGCTCATAATCGTAAAGACACACATAGAGGATGGAGAAGAAAAAAGATTATTGTACTAGCAATATTTGTGGAGAGGAAAAGCAGAGCACCCGATGCTTGCCTAGTGCTAAGTGAATGTGTGTATGCCTGCCATAATAATAATCCGTAATTTATATGTAGCAGCTGGTAAAACATATAAAAAGAAATACTTAATTATATGCATATAATATTCGTCTGCATTTTCGATTAGTATTTGAGATTGGAAGTCAATTAATGGAATTGAGCTTCATGTCTAGATACGACTCGAGGGGGTTTAATGGGGAGGATGGAACTTGTTGGAGGAAATTAGACGTTTGAAGGAATTAATTTAATGAAAAAACTGTTGATGAAGAAATTTAATTGAAGGGATGGATATTTATAAAATTCAAAATTTGTAATAAAATTTTTAATAAAACTTCTAATCAGTGCTCCGGAAAAGTTTCTCTCGTGCATTTATCTCGAACAACACTATATATAGTTAACTGTCTGATAATTCAACATGACTTCATACATGAATTTCCGCGCTGATATAAAAGTGCATAACTCATTCTGTGATTTATTACTCTGCGTCTCTCTCACACTCCACTCGACCCGCAATTGATAAATGACTGAAGATTTTTATTCGCTTCTGATCACGATATAAATTACCCACAAACGAAAGAAAATTGCGTTACAATCGAGGTGTGCGGGCTTGTAAGTCATGTTTCACATGGATGTGCAAAGATTCAATTTTGATTGCAAATGCGCCATGACCCGAGTCAAGTCGACTATCATAATAATTATGATATTGTGAGAGTCAATAATGTGGAAACCTATTAATTGGTTGTGACGTGCAGTATTCAGATGGAAAAAGACATGCTAAAGCCTTATCTTTAATTATTTGCAGCAACACTGAGAAAAATATTTTTTAAACAACATAAAACTTTTTATATAATTTACTTAAAGTATTTCTCTCGGTGCTTATTGCAGCATAAAATCCAATCTCATCACAGTTTATCTCCCAATGCGTCTAAGGACGTGATGTCTGCGCAAAGTGAGATGGATTGTAAAAAATTAATTGCATTTTCATGTCGTAATTGAATAATTGACTTAACTTTACTCATTTCTCTACTTGCAGGTAATTGAACTGTCCATCGACCTCACCTGTATACCCTCTCAACGTTCACTGCTATTTTCGTTCGTAATTAATTTGTTTTGAATCGTAAACACCACACGTTGCGCGACGGTAGAAAGAGTGCTGATAAGGCACCCGTTGTCGTATGTATTTAACTTTTTTCCTCTCTCTCTCTAACGATCATCGAGCGGTAGAATTATCGCAAAATTTTCATCGAGCACATACTCGAGTTGCTGGCTATTTCTGGCATTAGTTAACAAACAAATTTGTTTATTACATGTCGTTTGAGAGTATGTAAGCTGTGAAATGGTGATTTCAGGGTAGGTTGTTGTCGCTAATGAAGAGGGCGACTCATTATAATAAGATTTAAAACGCGAAACATTAATCATGGCATACTTTTTTCACTCTGAAGTCGGTTGAAGGTGGAGAAAAAAGTTTATGGTGATTATGAAAGGTCTCAATTAATTTTTTTTGGGTGTTTGAAAAGTAATTTAAGAATTTTTTTAAGTTCAAAATTTAAAATACGTTAAATTTTTTAATTAATTTCATTAAACATTTCACAATTAAAGGCTTTTTGATATATCAATCAACCCTTGATAATTTCCCTCTTTTTCTGTCCCTTTAACTCCGCCACTCATTAACGTCATACGATTTTTTTACTATTATTTACACTTGAATTCATTAAGAGTGCCCTTTCTCTTACTCACGCCAATCACTAACGTAACCAACCATTCAGTCGACAAGTCATTCGTTGCCTCGCGGTTTATATTACAGAAACACAGCACAATATTTATGATAATATGAATGAAGAATTTAATTCTTATCGGTCATTCTAATCAACTCACATAACTCTGCGAGAAAGAGAATTACAAAGGAGAATTTTGACGCCTATAAATACGCACATTTTTCATTTCCATCCATGTGAAACATTTTTTTACGCTTTTAGAGAAAGATTTCACTGTAATTTTCAAATATTTACATACACACGAGTGAAAGAGGGGAATGGGATGAGAATGAACTCATTTGAAATCATAAATTTCATTTTTTATGTTGAAGCATCTCTCACTTCATGGTCATTCGCATTCTCATCTACTTGAAATTATTTTTAAATGGTTCAACACTAAAAAGTGTGTAAGTGAGAAATTTCTGAGTGAAAATTTTATTATTTTTTTAACAATTTTAAAATTTAAAGATAATTTTTTTTGAATTTATAATCTTTAATTTTCAACTCGGAACATCCCATTCATATAGATATGCAAAAAGTTCTGAGATAGCGATCAAGTGACAAGGCAAATGATTTTCTTGAAAATGAAAGATTTAAATTTAAATGAGAATGAGAAGAATAAAAAAAACGAGGGCTGATTTTCTTTATATAAATTTTAACTGTTCATCACTCCTTTGTTCTTTCTCCGCTGAGCGCTTAGACATGGGCTCGATATACAGATATGACACGAGAGATTAGAAATTTACGCGAACGGACGCGAAGCATTAAAGTTGAAGAATTATGTTTTGCTGCTCTCGAGTGTAAATTAAATTTACCTTCCTTAGGCTCAGTGGTGTATGCCCTGCGAGTTTCACGATTATATCAGACACTCACACTTTACGACCTTCTTGAATAATTTTTCTTTTGTAAACTTCTTTTTTTATTACTTCAACTCCAGAAGCGCGCGGCAATTGTTGAAATAAGAAAGGAAAAAATGTAACAATTAAATTCAAATCATCACAAAATTTAAAGCTGAACTAATTAGAGTGCGAGAGAGAGACGACGTTCCTCCTTTCCGCAACGATGATTTGCCTTCTCTCCTTTTTTGTGTCGCTCTCTGACGGACACATCAATTCGGGGGAGGAAATGAGAATTAAATATAATTAAAAAGGTTGATTTTGATCTAATAAAAGCTTTCACGTGGAAAATAATTTTTGATTTCAAATTTATTTTTTTCATAATTTTTAATCACTCCCGAAAAAAAAGTTCACCAATCATCTTAAAAATCCATTAAAAACTTCTCGCAAATTTTTCATCATTAAAAATCCACGCAGCATCTTGCAGTGATAAACACACTCCGCTCTAGAAACGAGAAAAATCCAACAAACATGATAAATTATTATCGAAAAGGAAAAAAGAGCTTAAAAGCATTAAAAAAATGATAAAATGTGCGAAAAAGAAAAAGAGTGAAAGAGGCGAACGAACAAGTTTGATAATAAATTAAAGCAATTCAAAGCCAATAAAAATTCAATAATCAATTCCATTCGTTTAGAATATAAATTTATACAAGTCTCTCTTCTTTTTCGAGTGAGTGGAGATGAGGCAAAAAAAGTTTATAAGAAGGAAGTTTTTTTTGCGTTAAAAAATTATTTTAATCTTTCTCAATTTCCATCCTCGTGATGATCTCGAAAGCTGTGGCTATGCCTTTAAAAAGCGAGAAGTCCATTTATTAATAACGGATTCTCAAGCTAAGAACCCCACAACAAGTCAACTGTGCGGCTAAAATTGAGCTCATTTTAATATCTGATTATTTTAAATCTTTCTCTCGAGCTCCTCTCGAAGTCCGTCCGACGATGTTTGAACTCATCATTTTTCTTCTTATTAGTGAACGAAATAGAGAAGCAACATGGAATAGACGAAGGATGAGAATGAGAGAAGATAAAAATAAGAACGCGATTTTATTTTTTGCTGCCTTCACTCGCCTCATAGAAACTATTAATAAAACAAAGTCAAATCAGCGAGAGCAGCACAAAATGACTCGACAGTCTTAAGAGAAGACGAGAAAAGGGCCAAGGCGACTCTTCGAGATGATAGAACAAAATATTAAGAACGCTAAAATTATATTCCGAGACCTTTTTTTGCGAGCTTCAGCATGTCTTGATATAAAAAAAATTTTACTGTGGAATGTCAAGAAATTATCAAATTTTAAATTTAATTAAAAGCTTTCATTCTCATTTCTCATGCACTTAAAAAATACCTCTTCAAAAAAAATTCCTATCGATAAATTCCAAAAAAGAATTCTTTGAATAAAATCGAACTATTAATTTGACCTCCCACAGTAAAACCGTCAACAGTCAGATTTTTTTATAATGCTCCATGATCTTAAAGAGCTTTATAGATACAGAAACGCGCGGGTCTGTATAGACTTTGTAATATCTCTCTCAAGAGGAGAGTGAGACTCAATGGGCGCCCATTACACGAAATGTGATTATCATGCATTAACTTAATCCACAACAAATTGTGCTCGAGATGATTCAATCTCATTTATTGAAAGTATAAAAAAATTATAAGAAGAAAAGGCCGAGAATTGTTTAAATGAGATGGATTGGATAAATATATTTTTTGCCTTCGCTCGAAATGACTGAAATTAAAAAATCATAAAAATAAATTTACATTTGATTTACATAATGAACATCGTCAGCTACTGGTATTCCGTTTGTTTCGCTGTTTTTCTCTCTCTCTATAATACTACAAATGCTCATTAATCACGCGGACGTTGGTGCTTGCTGGCATGGCTTTTATTAAGTCTTCATCTCTCTCTCACTCTGCGCTCAGTTATATGGCAAAACAATTGAGATTTCTATCACGAAATATGTGTAGTTGCAGCTGTGCAGCAACTGTTGTTGCAATTGCAAATTGCTGGTTGCATTTTTTTGATTAAAAACTCACGAGAGCGAGAAAGACATTCGTGATTGGTGACAAACACATTTACATGTGTAAATTTTACATAATCCAGCATAAAGAAAAAAATTCAAATTTGAAACTTTTAGTGCAGAACTTTTTTTTATCGTATAAAAAAGATCGAATTAAATTAGCATTTATTAAAAAAGATTTCGAGAGATGATGTTGATATGACTCAAAAGCATGTCTGTCATAAAAATATGAAAACTTAATAATAGAATGTCATGCACACGATTTTGTACTCACATCGATCAAAAATTATGTAATAAATATTTTTTCAATAAATTCAAATTTTTTTCCGTTAAAATATTTTTAATGACTTTTTTGAAATTATTTTTCCAATTTGACCCCTTTCAAAGTAATTATTCAATAACCAATACAAAGTATTCAAAAAAGTCACTCACATACAATTTTTTTATCGCTCACCAAAATGAAAGTTCTAAAGATCTCTCATCAGCGAAGCAATTGAGAGGAAAATGAACCGTCGAAAAAAAAATTTGTAAACTGGTTTAATGACTATGCAAGTCGCTGTCGTCGACATTTTTCTCTCGAGAACATCATAATCAATGTATCGAATTTCATCGACTTCGTTACACTCGATTGAACTTTTTTATATAAGCGAAGAGATATGCAAGATGAGAGAATTTTTATTTGGGATCACATTCTTTTTTTGCAACATTGTGAAAAAGGTAAAAAGTGATTTTAAAACCCGTTTTTAGAGATGAGAATTTAAAAAGTTTTAGATTTCAATCAGACCTTTAAGAAAATTACTGAATCTCTTAATAATAATGATGCGATGACCATTTGAGACCCGAACGAGCGAGCGCGGGCAGGTAGCGATCGTAATCACTTAACGGCCTTTTTCCATACGCGCGCGAGAAGATGGCAAAAATTAGACTGTCGCAATTGCGTTGGCTCACTTAACGGTATAAGACACCACAGATGATCTCCGTGTGTCGCAAGCAAATTGTGAAAAATTCACACACCAAAAATCACCACCGTTGGTTTTGTTTTTTTAAGGTCAGCTCTTGAAAAGGGAATTAGTTATTAGCATTTTACTTATTCGGACGGTTAGTTTAAATAAACATTTTTTTCTCTCTCGGTGCGAATGAATAAATTAGTTGTGTTTATAGTCGCATGGTCGAGACATAGAACAACATTTTTTTTTCGGGGGCAATAAATTACAATATAAAAAAATTATTTACAAATTTCTCTCGCTATATGAAAGAAGAATAATGAAAAATTAAAAAAAAACACACGCACAATAAATTTTGTAACCGTCGAGTGTGAGCGAGAGAGATAAGATTATTATTTAAGTTATTTTATCCAGCACTCACTTTAAAGGTTCTATAACAAAAGCATTAAAATTCTCGAACATTTTAACATATCTTTCACATATATAATATCCACACACAAGATTTACATCGCACCCAAAAAAAAGTTTTTATATATGGCATTTTTACGGGTGAGGAAAGAAACTTTTCTTCACCCATAAAGTCTGTGTGTGATTCTTCTTATTCAATTGAAGTCACATAGAAATGTTAAAGATCACATATGCGACGATTGATGATGAATGAAAGATTTTGTTGTTGGATGCTGCATGATGGATGCGATTATAGTTGATGAAAATAGATTTTTAAGAGCTTCAGTGGTGGGAAAAAAATGTTTGGAATTTTTAAGTAAAAATCCAGGAAAATTTCTAAAATTATTTTTATTAGGACTACTCAGCATTGTAATTGACACCGACTTATAAATTATGGCATGAGCAAGTAGAGATCATCACACTTTAACAATGTCCGCGTCTATGCCCAAACGAGCATGAATTTGCTTCACGCGATAATGCACAGAACAATAAAAGTGAGAATAAGAAAAATTATGTGATGTTTGCTTGGCTGGGTGACCATAAAAAAATATTCTACCGTTCATCATTGTGCCTGTCCACTTTTCTCACTTCTTAGACGGAGCCTATAAGGCTTAAAAAGCACCACAAATTACAAAATTTTGTTGTAAAATTTTTTATTGCTCCTCTTTTTCGTTTATATTTGTTTTCCGTTGTACGATATCTCATCTTTATGGCTGGTGCTCCACAAAAAAATGAGAATTATATTTGCTGGTGCTGACCATGGCAATAATCAGACAATCATTCTTGACACAACGCGCAATGTCGTAAATTTTATTCTAAGTCACGTGGATTTTTAGTTTTTAGATGCAGAACTTCATTTGGTTGAAAATTAAAAAGATCAAATGAGTTTTGAGATTTCCACAATCAGACTTGAATCTTTTCGGTGCCCGCAAAAAAAGATTTCCCTCATTGTCCTCAAAAAAGGAAAAAGAAGAAATTTTTATTTCCTTTAATATCGCTGCGAATGGCAAAAAAGCGAGCCGAGAAACGATGGTAGGCAATTAATGTCTCAGCATGATAGCAGCAGAAGAAAGAAAGAGAGTCAGTAGAATGGAAACGACTGTGAATAGATAGATTGAGGATGCGGTCATTAATTGTCATTTGGACTTTTGATGGTAATCAGACAGCAGCATCAAAAATGGACGCGCTGCTTCTTGTTTTTATGACATGACAATATTACATGTCTTATGTCTCTCTCTAAGCTGAGACTATTCAGCGAGCATATAATAATATAACATGGATCTTGATATTTTGCTATTCAATTTGTGTTCTCATGCGAAAATAAAGAGACGGCAGCCAGAGATGGGCAATGTCCCATTCATGCTTTTTTAATTTGATTATTTTAACGACTGACCATTTCAATTTTATATGGTCAAGTTGCTTATTTGCAAGAATTTAAACCGGAGGAGATAAAAGGCTCGACAATATTCATCGAGTGTCTCGAGATGCTGCATTTACTCGTCTATATGGTCATAAACTTTAATTCACATACATATCACACATCAGCGAATGCAGCATCTAATACTCGAAATAATAAAAAATACACACTGAATAATTCATGTTGATTTTTTGGATGGTTTGAAAGGGCCTTCAAGAGGTGCACACTTAATTAAATTAACTTAAATTAATTCTTTATGAAAACTCAAATTATTTAATTGTAAATTTAAAAAATTAAATAAATTTTAATACAATCAGTGTCCTTCCCTTTTCATCCCACCCAACTCATTGAACAAACGAATATAAAATTTAATTGGCTCTATCGACATATTCATTAAGTTCGATATGTGTGTGCATATTAATTTCTTATTTTTATTGATTTCATCTAATCACATATAAAACGCCACTTTTGGATTTAAAATTAACTTTTTTTTATTACAAACAGCACATCAAACAACATTACTGAAATTGAATTTGAAATTTTTTATAGCCACTCGATCTTTTGGTTGTAAATTAAAATTCTTTCCATCTAAATTATGTGTTTTAATTAATTATTAATGCTGGTTTATCGTCGAGTGTGGAGGAAGAAATTTTAAAAAACTAAAATAGCTTATTAAAATGCATACTCTTGATATGATGACGATTATGAGCGTGATATTGTGGGTATCGAAAGTAATGTGTGGGATGAGAATTGTTAAGAATTAATAATTCAAAATTATTCATTAATTATCAAAGAAAATTTGAAAAAACTTTAATAAGAATTTAAAATTTGGGTTCGAATCCTAAAAATCTGTAAAGGAATTTTTGGATGCAAATTTGTGAGTTCAAATCCTAAAAATCAAATATTTTTTTTCCACACTCAATCGATCTTTGACCTCACTGCACTTCTCGTGATGCATCCACCCAATCATTCACTCTTCAACCTGTCATCGGCAAGCTCTTTCGTTGTTTCTCATCCATTCATGCTCTAATCTGCATCTCGTATTCGATTTTGCACATCATTGTCATCATCATATTGAGCGAAAACGAGAGACGAGAATTTCCATTATCGCAAATCACGGGCTTAATAATAATATATCGAAAATGTTCCATTGAATTTTCGCACAGACAGCACAAACTACAATTTCACTCGGTATATTGTTGCGAAAAAAAGAGTTCTTTTGTGCTCTCTCACTCTCACATAGTCTTAATCAAGTTAAAGTGGATTAAATTGCTGCTATACGGACGTTTTTGTATGCGCGCACTTGGTGGTGCTCGATGGGATGAGTTCAATGAAATATTCTCAACTTTTTTGCACATAGCATGAGCAGTGAGGAAAGTGTATGCACACCGCAAACTATTGAGCAATGAACCTGACTTTCGATGTCATTATTCTCGAATGCCAAATACAATGCTCTGATAATGACTCGATTTTTTATTGACTCTCATGCTCTCTTGTAACATTTACCATGGCAAGTTCTTTAAAAAGTTTAGACACTGGATTTAAATTCTTTCACTAAAATTAACCGAGTTTAAACCCCTTGCTTTGAATGAAAAGTTCTTCTTTTGTTGAGAGAGCAGCTTAGCACCATAAAGATTAAGTTTATGTTCTCTTGCTCTTTTTCGCCATGAGAATGAAGGTGGCGCACACACACACATACATACACTATTGACACAATGGGGAATCTTTAAATTTATGAACCAATATTGTGTGTGCGACAAGAGCGCACCATTTCGCAAAAATAAAATATTGTGTGAATGCAATTTATTATTTATTTCATTCTATTCTCATCGAAATTCTATTCTCGATGTGTTTTCCCTAACTCACTGGCATTTGCTCTCTCTCACAGTCGATTTAATCGTAACGAGATGCTGAAATCAGCAAGAAACCAATAATAAGGAGGAGTTTTATGCCTTTATAGGCGACATAACTTTTGATATTTATTAGAATATTCACAAAAGAAAAACTCTCATGTGGATCGAGGCACAATTTGATTCATAATTTTCATTCATAGGTGTTTGATTGACTTTCACACTTTTTTGCAATTCTTTAAATTTTATTTCGATATTTAAATTCTAAATTCTTCTTTAATAAGTCACTAATGTAATAAATTTGTCTGATGCGTGGTCACTATGAGCTTGTGACATCTCTCTTGAAATAAATTTTCGCTTGATGTCGCTTTGTTTGGTGAGCTTTAGACTCGATTTATGGAAATACTTTCTCTAAACAAACACACCGAGCAATTTGAGACTAGCCAGTCAGTCTAATGTTCGTAACCGTATGCGAGATGTTTTTTTTTGGTTTGGCATTCATTAACCAAATTCGAATTTTAAAGCACATAAATTCTTGTCGCGGTCATTTGATGAAATTCAAACCTGGCAGCGTGTGTCCGTGGAAAATTGCCCATAAATGCATTCGAAGTTACGAAAAATAAAATGCAACGCGTGATACATTAACAAAATTAAACTTGGACTTTTTTAGTATTCCAATAGCGCTCATGAAAATTGATATAAATGGGCTTTTTGGACTTCATGACGACACCAGCTGCGTGTGAGCGAGAGCTCAATAAAGAATTAATGAAAAAGTGTCTCTCTCTCTCTCTCTAGTCTCGACACAATCGCTTAACATCACGCGGACTACGGATGAAGTTGAGTCGACACAAACAACAACAATTCGAACGATGATGATGATGATGATTATAGACACAGTCAATATATTACTCATTCAGTGAGGGAATTTATTTCCTCAACAAAAACTGCCGCGTTGCTGTGTCTCTTGAATAAATTAGAATTGGCCAATTGGCCCATTGTTCGCCTCATATTGGTCATTGTCCTCTGTCTTTCTCGAATGTCTAAATATACACACAAACTTTTTTTTTCGGTGATTTTAATTTCCATAAAATTCAAACAGTTTTATATTTTTTTATACTACACATAAAAAGAACCTCACCAAATGTATGCGATGTCAGTGAGACAGCGAGAAAAATAGAAAACTAATTTGCATTTCAAATTCGAAAAAAAAATATATTCTGTGACAAAAAATAAATACGGGATTTGTTCTATGAAGAAAAAAGCTTGTCAATTTCTTTAGATTTTTTAGAGACAAGCTTATTATTTAAAAACATTTGATAATTTTTATGAGACTGATAGCTATTTTTAATAACGAAAAATACTACTGAATTAAATTTTTTAATGATTTTATAAATTTAATGTTCGAGTTCTGAGAAAAATAATCATAAAAAAATGTTTTCCGTTATTAATTTTTAAATTAATTCCACAAATAATTTCATACTTTTTGCATATGCTCTGTAAATTCCACGGGTCCTGTCGCGATAAATCATCGCTGTATTGTGTGCATTCACAACACGATGAGTATATAAATCCAGGCTCACTGTGTACACACCGAGAGCTAGCAGGTTGACAGGCGCGAGTGAGAGAAAGAACTTTAATTTTGTAGCGGAACCGTGATAAAAAGTTGTGAGCAAGGGGTGGTCACTTATTTTATATGCAATAAGAATTTTCAAAAAATTTAATTTAAATTGAAAAAATCTAAATTTTTTAAAAATTAAAATCCTATAAATATGTTTCCACTCCTTGTTTCTCTGCAAAAAGCCGCACAATAGCGAAATGCATTAATAAGTGCATGATGAAAAAAATTCTGATCCACCCACACACAGATTCAAACTCACTTGTTCTCCTCTTCATGCATCGCCGTTTACTTCACAACTTTTTTCATAAAATTATATCGCAGTGCAGTGGCAACGGCAATAGTAATAATAAAACGTGTAGAGAGAAACGAGAGCAGAGTGAAAAATATATAAAAATATGACAAGCCGTTGGAATTAACAACATGATCTTTCCATTACTTAATGAATGGGATTATTCAACTCGGAGAGAGTGTGCGAGCTGAGAATGGTATTTTAAAAGGCTGAAATATACATTCTTTACAAGGAGTGCAGGGAGCGATTAAAATGCTTAAATTATTGTCTCGAACCAGCAACTTTATTATATTGGAAATGGAAGCTCTCTTTTTCTGCAACGTCTTTATTATGATATTAAAAATCACTTGGCAATTTGTTATGAATATAGGAGAGCAAGGTGTGCCAATTAAAAAAGTTTATATTTAAAAATTTATAAAACAATTTAAAACTCAAAATTCAAATCCTTTTATTCAAAAATTTAATGCTGAATATGAATTTTTTTAATTAATTAAAATTTAATGTTAAATTTTCACTCCTTGTCACATTTCTCTCTCTTTTAATATTTCCATAATAATAAGAATTTCAAAAGTGCGGCAAAAAGGAAGAAAAGTCTCGACTCGAAGTTATTACTTAGTGCTGTTTAATGGTGCGCAATCATCACAATTTACCGACAAAATATATTGCGTAGGTTCATAATGGCTTCATCAATTTCATTGTGAGTGCAGGCGCGAAGAGAGAGGCGGCGGCCAGCTGTGTGTGTGGCAATGCCGATCGCAATATCGTTTGGGTCATTGGAGCAATTACTGTAAATTGTGAAGAGAGAAGAAAAAATTGTCACCCAATAGCGGAAACGATTTCGATACTCGATAAACAATTTTTTAATGACACTCCGCAACAAAATCTCCAAAAGTTTAATTACTGAAATAGAAATTTATGTCAAAGTGCTTTAAAAAATTCATAGTCGACATTAATGGTTGTCTTATCTTGAATTTATGTTCGCTACCAATTGAAATTAAGTGAGCGCAAATTATGACTTTGTTATTTCGAGAGGAAATTGTCCTTCGCCCATGCCCAGGACATTATTGAGCCATCTCTGAATTAATTTAATTGCGACTCTTTCGAGTGAGCGCTTGCATTTTGCCCAAAAGCCATATCAACCATTTCCATTAATTGAATTGCGATTCGACATTGAGGCAATTCATTGTTATTGATAATGTTGGAGATGCGCAATGAGTCGAGGCTATTTTGAGATATTTTTTAGATTTAAAATTTTTAAATTCACATACGGGATGGCACTAATTAATTCATTTAAAAATGTGAGTGAAGACAGAAATAAAATTAATGCAGGATCTGACAAACAATAAATTGAATTAATGATTGCTTGGAGCTTTTAATTACACTTCAAATCCTCTCGAAACATAGCTCATTATTTTAAGCTTCAGACTCATGCTATGATGCACAATGGCAGCAGTTTCGCACTCATTAATTTAAGTAGTTGTAATGTTCCACATATATGCAATTTTATAAATACTCGCCTGCCACCATGCACAGTGGGGAGGTGATGACAAAAACAGGATTATTTCTTACGTGTATCGTCCATATATGATGTGAAGCTTTTAACTTAATTTACTCACTCCATGCTCCATTGCTGTGGCCGTTTATGTTCACAGAATATTTAATTTTAAATATGCGCTCGATGAAGCACAGCCATAATCGCATCATATCGATGTTTATTGAATTTACGGCAAGAGCCTTAATTATATTTGTGGGTGACCGGAGGCGATCATGAGTGAAAACGAGGGGTGCAAAAAATTTTAAGGGTGAAAAAAATTAGATTTAAAAAAAATATTTTTTTGTTAAAAAAACCACCTCAAAAATTTTATCGATGCTCATCGAGATGGATAATTGAAAAGGCAGAGCATTGGAAATTCCCAAATTATCCCTCTGACAGTAATAATTTTCAGCCTATCCAAAATACTTTTAACAGCGAAGCGTCTCATTAGCGGCCATAAAATACACTTCCAAAAAATTTCCTTTCAATTTCACGCATTATCGACTGTATGCGTGCCACATTGTGTTCGAAACTCTTTAATTACTTTTTTGCGATTCACCGTAATTTAAGGGAAGTGTAATAAAAATATAAATAATAAAAAAGTTTTCTAGACCACGGATGGGTAAAAGTGAAACAAAAGAGAATTTCCTAAAAAAAACTGTGGATATAAATTTTTATTACTTTTTGAGGGAGAACACAAAAAAAGGTTTCTTCCCTCTAATGAGATTCTTTTAATTAAATTTAGATCTCACTAAATAAATCTCCAGTCAAGTGGAAATTTTTGTGTGTGGTTGACACTCTTCCCTATTTGGTAGAGCAAAAACAATAAAAATTCAGAAAGTCCATAATTTAATTTCCGAAATTATAAATTAGAGAAGCGAAAAAATTGAAAAAACTTTTAGCTCATAAATTTAAACCAAAAAAAGTGCTTATCTGCCATCGGAGTTGGATATAAAAAAGTCATCAAACCGAGGACATCAACGACAACCGATGCGCGCGAATAAAACATTCGCAATAAACCGTAAGAATTTAATTTGATAAATTTTTTCGTCTCTCTCCGCCCACGGTTGAATGAAGTTCTTCATTATTGTGAAGAGCCACGGCTAAGGGCTGTTTTATGAGCCACAAAACGTCGTAAAAACAACAGAGAAAAATTTTCGAAAAGGGCATTTGCGGGGGTTGTAGTAAATTTGATTATGAAAATGAGGTTAAAGTCTTGTGGTGCTAACGATTTAAAACATTTTAAGGTTAATTGAAAATTAGAATTCTAATAATCGTAAAAATTGTCATAAAATTAATTTTAAATGCAATTTTCTTAAACTGAGTTATAAAATTTTTATACATTCTAAATGAGAAATGACTTTAATAAATTTTAAAAGTCGTTAAATTTTTATGATTTATCCAAAAGTAAATTTTCAAACTTTTTTCTCTTTCTAGGTGAGTCATTTGGATACTCAATCGATTTACGATAAAATATCATGGAAAATTAAGGTAATTTAATTTCCTAAGTCAGCTCAAAAAAATAACGTCTTTCTAAAATTCAAAAGCATAAAATCAACGCACAACAAAAAGTTCACCGAACTCTAACTATAGCACAAAAAAAATATGAAAAACATAAACGAGGATAAGCGAAGAATAAGAAAGAAATTAAATAAATTATTACGATGAAAAGTGCACCATACGATGAGCATAGAGAGAGAGAGGATGCAATCGAAGGCATTAATTCACTTACGAAACTCTCTCAGCTAAAAAAGAGCTGAAAACGATAACGAAAATAAAATAAATTACATCAATTAAAATTAACGACCATCACAATTTAATGTGATTACATGCATTTGCAACAATTGTTGCAGAAAAAGCCAAGCGAAAGGCGAAAGAGAAATGATGATGATGATGCCGAGTCGAATATCGAGTTAGAAGAAAAATGCGGGAACACACATGAAGGTACTCGAGCCTCTCACAAAGTTATGTGAATATCTCAAAAAAAATGATTATGTTTATTGAACGCTCGTAAAAAGCATCAAGACGTCATCGATCAGTATGACCAATGAGGGCAACATGTGTGTGTATGTGAAATATCTTAAAATATTCATAGAATTCAAAATTGCTTTTCAATCGCTTGGGGTGAAGTGGTCATTTGAGAGACTGTCTATGAAAAATATGAAAGGATAATTTTAATTAATGTTTGAGATGACCGAAAGAGACGTTTTTCGTTTGAATAGAAAATTTTAATTAAAATTGATGCAAAAGTAAAAAATATTTGGATTCGAATCCTTGACATTAAAATTGAATTTACATTGAAGTTTTTTTTTTTAAATTCATTCTCATGGAACGATGACCTGACCCACAATCTCATATTTTTCCCACTCGCACTTACATCAACAGCCTTTTCCAATTTTCATCATGCAGTGACCATTAATCACAATTGTTGTTGTTCGCCACTCTCTCGGGGGCCCTTAAGGCTAATAAAACATTTTCTCGTGCATTTAAAGCGATTTAATTTGACATGTTTACTTTTATATTTGAAATTATAGTCAACCGAGCTCGCATGACAACAACAACGATCTTTGTCGCCACGCATATGGAAGTTAAAAATTCCAAACGTCACATAGCGCCAGACTATTTTTTTATAACACAAACATGTCGAGAACAAAAAAAAAGTGGCATGACTGACCAACATGCTGGACATTGCTGTATACGAAAATGGTCGTGCTTTCAACCTGCTGCATACATAAACGGAAATAATTTTTTACCCATACACAATTGTCGAAATCAATTAACATCATAAACGTCACATACACGCCAGTCGAGTGTAATTAAGAAGTCGTAAAATTTTCTTAAATAGCTTCAATAAAACTCGATCGCTCAACTAATCTCGCCTCCGATCCCGAATAATGTCAAATAAAACTATGATTTTGCCATAAAAACTGTCTCGTAAAAGCGATGTGAGAGCCATAAAAAAAGCTAATGCACTTTAATGCATCAACTAGGATCAGATTCACCTTTTAAATCGTGCTCCAAGAGAAGAAAGAAAATCACGAGACTCGAGTCGAATTACTGATCAGTAGAACATAAAAGAAATTAATGTTTTTCCTTACTGCTGCTTACTGCACTCTTGTAAGTTGGATGTCATATATCATTCTAGAAGGCAAGGTGCTATAAAAATTCCTCATGCAATGCACACACGCTGCTTTGTTGGCTAATTAGAGTCAAACTATTTAAACTTTTAAAATACGTTAAATTTTTATTAAATTATTTAATTAAATTTATCAAGAGAAATTTTTATGAAACTTTAACTTAATCAAAATCTCATCAAATTTTCAAGTCAAAGTTCCAAAACTCCTCGAAGATTTAAAAATTCACTAATTTAAATTATTTCTCAACGTCGACTGCGTTTAATTAACTTACGAAAATCCTTTAGCAGCGATTCTCCATATCTTCCACATAAAACGAGACAAGTTTTCAATTTATTGCTGATATGTTGTTACAGCAACAACGCCACAGCATACTGTCGTGCACTTTTATGACTTTTTAATCGTTGCATTAATGAGAGTGTCTCAACTTCTCTCTTTCTTCGATATACTTCTAATGAACAAGAGAGTTTTATTACATATCGTCTTGAGTTCTTGCTTTAATGTGCACTCACACTCGCATGGCGGTGTCATTGAGCATTTTTCTATCGCATTCTCATGACTATAAAATGTCAGATTAGATTTTTCCACTTGAAGTGCTCGAAAAAGAGAGTGAGATGAAAATTATTAATTTTATTATTATGAGCAGCGTGTGAGAGTGATTGAAAAGGTCATTTATGGAAAGGAAAACCCTTTCAACATTTCAGTTTTCACAGTGAAATAGAAAATTTTATTTGTTCTCGTGTCTGCTGAATGTTTTTCATCTCAACAGAATAAATTCATAACCCAATTAGTTTTCATCTATCATCGCGCTCACAAATTGAAGAAAAATCCAAATCATATCGGAGAGAAAAAATTCCTGGCATGCATCGCCGGCCATATTCACAATTCATTATTTTCAACGTCAATCTCCACACAGCTTTCTCAATCTAATTGCATTTAATAATAGAATAATTTTCACTGCATGCTCTGAGAAGAGAAAAATTGAATTTGTATCTGAAATAAAAAATTAAAAAAATAGTTAAGAATTAGCAAGTTGATACTCGAAGAAAATATTTAAGGTTTAAATCGCAATGTTTAAAAAAAATTAAAAAATAGGAATATGTTTTTTTAATAGCTTAATTTTTTCTCTTTCCCTTCAAACCGAGCCCCAGATTGTTGCCGAAAAAAACACAAAATTTTCTCTTTCCACCCTCACAAATTTTTTTTGCCACCACCATCATTGTTCGACATCATGTATATACAGACGACGAGATGAATGAACTCTCACTCGATAATTTTTGTCAAGGCGATTTTCCATTGAGATAAGAATCAATTACATTTTTTTCTTATTTCGGTTTGAAGGATTTTTATCACTCCAGTTTGGCTTCATTCTTCGAAAATTTGAATTTTTTTGAGGGTTATTGGCCTTTCGCTTACGCATGTACAGACATTGTCTAAATTAGGATATTTTTTTGGGAAATATTGCCGCTTTGTTGTTGGGCGGGGTGAAATTGGAAAAATGTAAAAAATCAAAAATATTTAATTCGAATCCGAAAATAATTTAAAGCAAAAGTATTTAAAAATTTCATCGAGTCATTGTGCCTATAAAAATTTTCTTCTTTGCAATCCTGTAAAAAAGAAAGTCAATGAACTTTCGTTACCACGAAGGTGTCTGCTATCAAACGCTTAAAACAGGAGCGCAAAAAAAATCAGTGGTGCTGATCAAGCAGCAATAGATAGTTTATAAAGTAGCCGGCCTCATAAAAAAATACGGTTGTGTGATTGTAACAAAACATATTCAAGCCGGTGCCATTAACGCACTCGACAGTTTTACGACTTTTTTCATCTAACATTTAAACATTACATGATTTTCTTTCTCCCTCCACGAGGCAGTGAAAAAAATATATTCAACAAATCCGCCTATATACAACGATGATGATGTAGCGCATTTCTTTTTAAAAAAGAATGAAACACTTGAGTGAAATTTTCATTTTCATAAATTATCAAGTTTTTTTTTATTGTTGTGAAATCATAAATTTTAATATTTATCTTCGCATCTCAACTTGTACACACATGATACGTTAAATGTGTTGAGACGAGGCTATAATGTCTATTTCGTTGCCATAAAAACATAGATTTTAATGATGAAGTATTTGTGGCACTCAAAAATGATAATTATAGGCGCAAAAAAGTTCTTCACGCACACTCGCAATTCGATATTTTTTTAAAAGTGAGTTAAGATCTGTGAATTTATAGGCATGGGGTAAAGTGAATGTGTCTATGTGCGATTGGCGTTTTATGGGCCATTAAAGTGCCAGCATGCTCCACAGAAAACCCGCTTTTTCCATTAAAAATTTCCACTTTTCTACCACTCACTGCTTGCACGCACGCACCGAAAAGCTGAATGGGAAAAATTCGATATTTTTTTGTCTGCATGGAAAATGAATTTTTTTAGTCAAATAGTTTTAATCCTTAAAGTTTAGCAAAATTTTATCATTTAATTAAAATCTTTAAGTTAAATTTTTACTCATGTTTTTAAGTAAATTTTAATTTTTTGTTTATTCAATTTCAAGATCTTTAATTTCGTCACGTATTTACTACAAATGTGGTGTTTCAAAAAGAAGACAATGGTACCCTGTTGACACAACACAACTGTGTTCTACTACATTGACATCAATTTCTCTCGAGAGGGCTTTTTTTAATTAAACTTTTTTATTTGTAATTTTTTGCGCAACATCACGAAAAATTTATGCCACATCTCTTGATTATTATTCATGGCTTCAAATGAGCATTTATTTTATTTCACCCCATCTAGACTCGTCAATACTCAATTGAACGAGAAGTGAAAAAATATCCCTCGAAGTTGATTTTTTTATTACATCAATCGCCGCTGTGTGGCTGTCGAGAGGGGATGAAAATGGAAGTATTTATCAGTCGTCTCGTTGATTAAAATGCAAATGTATGTAGAGGTTAGAATAAAAGGGAGAAATTTACTCGAGAACACTGATGGACATTTGTTTTCTCTAGAGCTTCTCACATGTCATTCAAATCTCGTGAATGAATTTTTTAAAATCAAGTTCGGGCATTTAAATTATTTATTTTAAACATATAAGGAAGTTTTTCGAAAATTTTTTAAATCTGAAAATGTCACAACTTGGGTTAAAAAATAAATACATTTATGAGCACCGTAAATAATGACGGGCATGCTCTAATGGATTAAAATTCTCTATTTTTCTCGCGTTCTCATAAAGAATTATTTCTGGACCGGTTTCTGTTATTTTTTTTCTTCATTCTATCTATTCAATTGGTCACAAATCTTTATGCAAATTTCATCGCGCTCTCTTTTCGACTGAACTGAAAAAAATTTATATTTTTTTTTCGGGACATAAGCATAGTGAGTGCCGTTGAGCGACAGAAAAATCCCCGAGACAATAAACAAATGGCAGCGACAGCAAAAACATTTCAATTTAATTTCCCGAGCATACACACACAGTGAGAGAGCTTAGTGAAAATTGAATGAATGAATTTTGTGCGACTATAAAGGCCAATTTCATTTCGAGGACAAATAGTTGTTTTACGGGAGAAAAAAGGGATTGGTGAAAAAATTTGAGAGGGATTTGAGTGGTAATTTTGTCACGTTAAAAGAGGATTTTAAAAATTTAAATTGTTTTCATTTAATTTGTCTATTTATAAAGGGTTAAACTTGATATTGAATTTAAGAATTTAAAATGCTAAAAAATCTATAAATCAGTCAAAAATTCAAATTGTTCAAAATGATTTCAAAACACTCAAATAAATGCCACGCAGTTCATCTACAACGAAATTCACTCACTTAAATTAAACAAAAAAATTTTATCCAACCCTTTTTACGAATTTAATACAAAGTTTTTCAACACGCTGCTTGACCCTTTCTCTTTATGCTTTATAAAACACAACAAAGAAAGACTTTCAAGAAATACGAAAATAAAATTTTTTCATGCGCGTTTGTCAATCAATCGAGCGCAAATAAATGAGAGGAGGACACAATTTGACACGCATTTAGCAAAAAAATGAGGTTTAATTCCTTTTTCGGACTAAATCCGTTTGTTAAATGTTAAAAGGGTTCTAAGAAAAATTATTTTGTTTCCTTTAAATGCGCGTCATCAATTATTTTTCTACTCGCTGTCCCCCGAAGGCGCTACGTGCAATATTTTAAGTGAAAAGTAATTTTTCATTTTTTTTTCGGGGTATTTTGAGTGTATTTAGAGTTTGGAGGTTAAAAGACAATGTCAATCGCTGTTATCATGCAATCGTTATCTCTAACTTACTCACGCACTCGTGTATACACTCACACCTTATGTGTGGAACAATTTTTTTTATTTGACATCTGGATGTCTGGATTAAGTTTACGTGATAAAAAATATTTTTTCTTCCTCTTCAAAATATTTTTAAATTTTTAATCTCCATTATGACGATCAATTTTATACAAACCTCCAAAAAAAGGTTGAAGATAAATTTAAGTCTGGTCGCTTATCGTTAATTTTTTTTGGCGCGTTAAAATCGCTTATCAGGAGCGAACCGTAAAAATAGCCTCAAACACTCTTTCTGCATTCACCTTCATACGCCTTTCCTCGCTTACATTTTTATGATTGTCGCGGCAGACATTGTTTTTATTCTATCGCCTCTTATCAGTCACGAAATTTTAGAATGTCATCGTACGCCGCTCTCAGACTTTTATTACGAAATTCTCTGTAATAAACTTGATGGAAGTGAATGAAGAACATGAAGTTTTCAAATCAGATTGTGGCGCGCAATTAGTAATAGACAGTGTTGACAATCTTGTTAATTTTTTTTGTACTACGATGATGTAGCGTTTTTTTAGAAAAACAAACAGAGGCTGAAAATAGATGCTGATAATGAATGTGTGGCAATGCAATTAGTCTGATAAGTGTGACGTGTTTTTATTTTTTTAGGTTAGAAATAAGATAAAAAATGAAAAATTTAATTTAAAAAAATATTATGCAAACTTAATAGACAGTTAATTAGTTTTATGATTCGAACTTAAATTTATTTTATTTAATTTTTGATAACTAAAGAAAATTTCAAATTAAATTAATTCAATAATATTAACATTTTTTATTTACGAAAAATTTAATCTTCAAATCATAAATTTTACAAGACACGATACAAAGTGCGAAGTCTAGTAACAATTAAGAGTTTATGAGTTCTTTAAAAGATAAATTACGATAAGTTTATTAACCATGACGTATTAAAGTATTAAAAATTAAAATAACAAGCATTTTGACTTATGAGTGAGTGGCAGTTTAGAACCCTTGTTGTAGCATATTTTACTAAAAAAAATTAAACGTGTAAAAAGCAATTCTGACTTTAAAATATTTCTTTTTTTTAAATTAAAATTTGATTAATTTTTATTATTTTCAATGAAAAATCTTTTTTTATCAATTTTAATTCCGGAAAACCCCTTTAAAAATATAAAATCCTCAATAATCTCCTCCAAGCTCGGTCAAGACATTAAAACACAATCTTATCAAAATATGTCAAAACCAAAATTTATTTTACGTCTCCAGCTCTTATCATTCGTCTACGCGCATAGTTTATTCACATACTGCAAATATTTATTCACGTTCCCTATTGTTCAATCCTGAGCGAGTGAGTGAGAGAGATGTATATCAAGATTAATGAATTTGTTTGTGCTTCGTTTTGTCGGAAAAAAAGAAAATTTCGCCGACGGAGGTGAAAATAAATGAAAAATTGTTTGTTATCAGCAAATGACTATGGGATAAAAATGCTGTCACATCCAACACTCACACGAAGCCATTGAACGTGGCGATAAGGTATAGCGAGCAGGAGTTTGACAGTTGTAATGAAATAAAAATCAATTAAACTTTTTCCTCTTGCTTTTATTTTCGTGACACAACCACTGCTGCTGCTGTCGATATATGCGGCTGTGTTTCAGTGAAAAAATGTAAACAATTACAAATGGCAACGACAGCATTATTTCCCCATACCAAGGGACGAGCCACTTTTTGTTTGCATTCACGCTATCGCATCGAAAAGTTATCAGCCCTGCGGCAGAAGCACAAAAAATACCAAATGCGATCAGAGACTCTCTTTGGTGCCCATCACGATTTTACCATTAAACGAGACTCTTCTCTGTTCATACATTTTTTGAGCTCGCGCGACTCGCGCTCGTCCGAGGCGAATAGGTCGCTATAGTCACGATTAATCCATAATTCAGAGCGCTTTATGGGAAATTAATGGAAAAATAAAACACAACAAAAAAAATCTTCATCTCTCACTTTTCACTCACAATATTGCACGATTTTTTTTAACAGTGCCTTTAGGCTGCTCACTCACTCGCTAACTCCTTTATGAGATCGTAAACTTAATGAGGGAGGCATTAACAGGAGGGGTGTGAAACTTTCGTGAATATTCAATATAAAATTCTAAAATTTTGAGTGTCCATCCCTTGATTTCTATCTCTAATCTCATATGAAGCTCATAGACAAATTCCATGTGGCACATTACAGTTCTTTAGCATTTCTTTATGGCTGATATTCGAATCATGATATCGAAAGCGAAGTGGAGATTTTTTTTCAATTTGAAGAAGTCACAACGGAGGTCAAATTTACTTCGCCTATAAACTTTAATTGAGACTTTCGATCGCGCAGCTCCACAAATGTACATAATCTGCCCATATATGCCATATCTAAACTCTCACTATTCGGTGCATGAGGCGATGTCGTGCAATTCGGTCGAATAGAATCTTCCACAATAATTTTTTTTATTGACGAAAAAAAAGTTTCCAATATCGCGAAGGCACGGGAATGTGAAATGAAAATAAAGCTGAAAAGTTTAAGCGACAACGACGATATCGTAACATGAGACATTCTCTGTCGAATGAATTTTTATTTTATATATTTTCTTCGACTCTTTCGCGCGCCCATTTTGCACTGTTTTAAAAAAAATTAAACGCGATTTCTCAAATTTCCCGAGCGGGACTACGACATTGTCTAATAATTTTTTATAGTGTTTGAAATTTGATGACACTCGGCACAACTCTGGTGCATGATCCACTCAATTTGGTGTCATGATTCATGTGTCTGCCGCCAAGCTGCACTGTGAATTTCTCGCGTGACAGTTTTGGTTTACATTTTGAGTTTTACATGAGACGGCTCTAGTGGGACATGCGGAAGTGTGATGAGAAATTAAATGGAATTAATGAAATTCAATTTGTTGAGTTTAATTTCGTGAATTAATTTTTTAAATATTCAAATTTCAGTTATATTTTTTTAAACATTAAAAGAGTTGAAATAAATTAAAAAAATTTTCGTAAATTTACTCACTAAAAAAACTTTACCACATTCACATCAACCTGTCAATGACTGAACACAAGTTTTTTTTTATTGATGCTTCTCATCATTATTATGCGACACATGAAGCGCATTCACTCATGTGAGTATTATATGCATGCACAGACTGCTCTCACAGACATATCATAAATTAATGGCCATCATAATTTAGTTCTTCACTGTCTCTCCATCCTCTTTTTATGATGTCGGCACTGCCATTATATTGCACACATTTCAGTTTATGATGCGAGTTTTAATGACTACGATCTGTGATATCTGTCTGGCTGTGATATGACGCCATCGCATGATGCTGTCGATGAAGAATTTTTTCTCCTCTTTCTCTTTAATTAATTAATTTGTTGCTGAGTGATGCCGAAGTGCAATTAAAAGAACTTAGAGACAAAAAGAGCAAACTCACATAATAAATTCGCTCATTTTTATGAGCATTAATGATGCTCTTCACGCTAGAAAATTTTCGAAAAAAGTGTAAAAAATTATTGCACTACATTGTAGCCATTAATTAATGCGACTGCCACTCATCATTTCAATTCGTTTCATGCCATTTATCGCTCAACATCATGAATGACTTTCTTCCTTAGTTTACACTCTCGGGCGTGTGCGAGACACGACAATAAAATAATATGTGTGTGCAAATAAATTAAACTTGACGAGATAATTTTTTATTAATAGAAATTTTGCTTGAGGTTACAGACGGAAAATTTTTTGCAACAGTTTAACAGAATCCAACCTTCTAAGAATGAAGATATTAAAATAAATTCAAATATTTTAAAGTGTCATGACCTCTTAAGAACATCCACACTGCACCTGTAACTTAACCTCTTTCATCATGTCACTCGAACTCTAAGTACATCTCAATTCCCACGTCAACGACATTTTCCTCACTCTCTTTATTTATTTACTTTAAAGCTCTTTAAAAAAACTTTTATTGCACATCACATATCATCATGAACATCATTATCATCATTTCTGACGATGATGTGAGAAAAAAATATTTATATGGAAATTAAATTGACTGTTGAAATGTCTCTGGCAATTGTTTTTCAATAATTCATCTAATGTTGTTGCGTGCTTGTGGGTGTGGTAAATGACACTCGTCATCATCATCTTAAAGTTCTAATTTGAACTAATTGATAATTTTCTGAATAGTATAAAATATTGAGAGAAAAAATTTAATCGAATTTTCTACATTCAGAATTGCAATCTCAATGCATCGCATTTAAATTTACAGATTTAGCACATCTCAACTAAATGAATGTGTGTACATGTGTCTGCATGAATTGAATAGAAATGCCGAAAATGATAAATGACAGTTTACAAGTCATTTGCATTTCGTACTCGCATCGATCTATTCGTTATGTGATGCTCTGGCCATTAATTCACAAACATTTTTTCCTCCTGTGTGCAAAAACGAAAACAAAAAAATAAATAAATTTTACTGACGTCGTTTTTGCAATTGCACTCGACATAAATTCATCTCTCGCTCTCTGGGTTGAAAATATAATTTTTTATGCACATACGTGAAATCCGTTTGACTCTTCATTTTAAATTCATTTTGCATATCATTTACATTCTGTAGAATATACAGATCGTTTATCATCATGCATAATACATATGCACAACAGACGATTGCCTGCGAGTGAATCTCTTTATTTCGTTGTCGAGAGTCGTGTAGAAAAAGAGATTCTCGTTAGCACTAATGAGTTTCAGTGGAATCGACCAACGCACATTAGGTGGATTTAAAACTTTGAAGATAAATGAAATCATTTTAAAAAAATCCCGGTGACGAAATTTAAGGCCACGTGCATTTGCAATGTCTGCTGAACCTCACGTTATCGTCAAGACCTTGTAGATCCAAAATTGATTCCGCTTGAGATAAGAAAATGGCATGCGTCATTTCTCTCTGACACACAAAACCTAAGTGCATGCTCACATTTGTTATTTCGCAACATTTTAACTTAATAAAGTCGAGCGAGTGTCAACAACTGCGAGATATGATTGATTTTATTTAAATTGAATTTACTCTCATATTTTCTTGCAATATATGCGAGTGTCAACGCCACTTCACATGAAAAACAATAACTAATGCATTCAACGCGTTTTGTCGAGGTCAAGTGATTTTTTTTCTATACATTGTCATGACTCGCTTATCCACTTTATCACTATGGGCACACACACACAAATTGTTTATGCATGTGTCGGATTAATCGTGCAAGAGAAAGAGGATAAGAAGAAAATCGACTCCATCATCGACGAGTGGATGGAACTGACAATGAATGATATCGGTGATATGTGTGATAAATAATAAATGATACGCACATCATGGAGACATAGCGAGAATAAAAGAGAGAGAGAGAGAGAGGACAGTGACCATTGGCTGAGTGAATAAAGTTTATTTAAAAATTATCGAGAAAAAAATTAATAATCATTTTCAAAATTTAACGGTTTTTAAACTTGTTAAATTTATCAAAGATTTGGGTTCGAATCCCGAAATTCAAAAAATTGCTTTGTTGTGCAGCAAAAATGATAATCTAACTATTTTTTTTCACAAGACACGTGAAATTACTTGTACGTGACGAGTGGGGAATGACAATTGGGTTATTTTTGCTATTATCATTATTATGGTTGGACATGTGTCCATCAGGCAAAGAGAAAGTCGAGCTCAGGAAATTAGATTCCATTTTCATCCTTATCAACTGTCAAAAAAGAGAAGAATTCTAATCCCTCTATTTTATTTCGCAGGCTGCTCTGGAGGACGATGTCAGTGTATTGACACCAAAACAGGAACCGTATGACATTCCATTGAAGAAGACCAAAATGGATGAAACACAATTGTCGCATTATTTGCGTGAGATTTGCAATCCCGCACACTTGCTTTATCAGTTCTCGCAATTGTCACGAAACTCGTGGCTTCCTTCGGCCACTGGCGCATCACCAAAGCATATAATTTCTACTTTTGGACAAAACATTGCGTCCATACCCTACTTGCCATCATCACAAGAGCCACCGATTCTTCAGAATCCCGAGCGAGTCGTACGACACACTGAAAATGAGCGTTTTGATCGCTCCTATCAGCCGAACGTGGCGCTAGCACCGAGACAGACAATTCTGGCGAAGGAACGTGATGAGCAGCCGACTGTCATTAAGCGTGAGATTCAAATCAAACAGGAACGTCCATCGACACCAAATAATGATTCGCCGCATGAGATTGGCGTGACTGCAAATGCACCGATCAGTCCCGAAGGTCAATCGGGCTCCAATGAAATTACATCGTCCACCTCGCCCGTACCTGTCAACAGCAACAACAACAATATCCACCATCATCATCAGATACCAAATAAGCGTGAATCTGTTTCACCGCCACAACAATCGTCGCCTACGACACGATCTCACAGCACTACGACTACATTGATTAAGACATCGCCATCAGTGGTGATGAAGATGACAACGCAGCCGCTGATAAATGGCAAAATTAAGGCGAAGCCATTGATTGGCAATCCCGAGTTTGAGCTCTCGACCGACACCGATGAGGAGAGTTTGGGCGAGCCCGACAGTAGCAATCACTTGCCGCAATCACTCTACGAAGTTGTTGCGAGTCTGCTGAAGACAAATTCAAGTGACGATCACTCGAAAATACTCGACATCATTAAGTACATGGAGAAGGAGATAACGCAACTCAAAGAGGCTCACAAGCGCGACATACGCGGTCGAGAGCAAATCGAAGAGGCATTGCGTAAAGAGAATGAACGACTTCAGCATCAGCTGAGAAATCATAATGGATCGAGTGTCATAGCGAATGCATCGTGTCTCTCGTCGAGCTCATCAAGCTCCTCGAGTTCGCTCAGTTCGAGTTCGTCCTTTGACTTTGAACGAAATGAGCGACGCAACAGTATCGTGGAGAAGCCGAATGTCATTATAAAGCCACCGAAAAAATCCATCCTCCGCATCATGCCGCATCTCCTCGACGACTGCACCAAACCAACTGCCACCACCAATAATAATAATAATTGCACATCCAACAATCAGCCATCTATCGTTATAATGCCAAAATGCGAGGATATTATTAATAATAACAATACGAAACTTTATAATAATAATAATAATAATAATTCGACTACAACGAGTGTCATTAATGGCAATCAGACTGAAGGATCTTCAGATGATAAGCAGCAGCTTCTTCAAAAGACAGCAATAAAAACGGAAAAGTTATAAAATCAGGAGAGTGTTCCCAGATTTGATCTTCGTGCGACCGTACGAAGCCGACTGGCGACACTTGAATTCTCCACGACTTTTGTACATAAATAAGATGAAGGAAGAGATTGAAATTTGTTGAAGTAAAATTTAACGTGTATTTTGAAAATAAAAAATACGTTACAAAGTTCACTCAATAAATTTCAATTTTTTACCCCAAAAAAATTGCTAAAAATAGAAAATTTTAAAGACGACCGAAGGTTGCTAATAATTTTAACTAAAAAACTCTTTTTTGAGCGACAATATTAAAAAAACATGATTAAAAATTAAAAATTTGCTGCTCTTATCCATTTAACTGTAGAATTAAAAACAAGTCACAACAACACAAAAGAAATCGCTCAAAGTGTTGAGTGAATTAATGTTTGACGATTAACTTATTTAAGGATAAAAAGAAGAAATTTTCTCTCTCGTTGATTTAAAAAAAATGATTGTGTCGTAACGATAAGAATGAAACTTTTCTCCCTGTACATAGAAATAATATTTAATGAGCATTAGTAGGAAACTTTAAGAGATATGTTTTGTGTGCTATGGTATCGATATTAAGGAACATATTATAAGATGGAAAAATGTAATTTTCATCATTAATTTTAGGAAATATTCAGCACTGATAAGCGGAAAAAAGAAAAAATTGTAATTTATTATTCATTAAAGCTCTTCTTCTTCTTACACCATATTATTATAATTAATGTGTGCGCATACACACAAACGTACATTGTATAAAAAGGAACCCACCCGAATATACGTTATGTTATTATAGTTATCAATTTAATTAATTACTTTCGAAATACACAACAACACTCACAGAAAACACACACAGAAAATGCTGATTAATGGAAAATGTCAAAAGGGAAGCCCGCAATTTTTATTCTTTCACTTTTATTTTTTTTCTTGCGTTTTAAGTGAAATGTGAATTTTATAGTTTTTGTATTCAATGATTTTTGGGTTGAAATTACAGTTTTTAAATTTATTTTTTTAAATCACTCAAAAGCCGTTAAAAATTCAAAATCACACACTTGCACAAAAATTATTCTTTCAAAATTATCACACATTAGTTTTTCTTAATTTCATTCACAAAGAAGAAGTGAAAAATCTTTTCAGTTGAAAATTCGTTAATCGTGTACATATATGTGGAAAATCCAAGAGAAATCGCGCAAAAAGTGATAATTATTTGTAGTGTAAAGGTGGGTTGGCAATCGTATCGAATTGCCACATTGGATAAATATATCCACCTAAAAAATTTTCTTCCTTCCAAAAGAAATTTAAAAATTGCTTTTGTCCTCGTCCGCACCCTTCTTTCAATCCTTAATATTAAAGTAGTTTTCTCTCCCTCTCTCTCTCTCCACACAAGTTGCTATATCCCCGATAAATTTTTATAAAAAATGTCAAAAACCTTAAAAAAATGTCCCTGTAAATTTTCAAAAAAAAGCTCATAAACTATGTGTAAGGCAAAACACCTTTTCGATATTAAAAAGTAAAAAAAATATTTTTGTAAATTTGTCAAAGTAGTGCCCAAGAATAATTTTGATCCGAACACAAAAAACTTGAAATTTAATCTCAAGTTAATTTTTCCATATTTAATTCTCTCAGTGATGGACGATGAAAATTGCTAATGAAGATTTGCTTCTAAGTTATATCCGCGTTAATAGCATTAATGGAGAAACATATGATCAGCAACTGCCGCAATAGTTACAATTTTAATACGCAACATAAACTTACCATTTTTTGGTGAGAAAATCTTTTCTGGCAGTTTTCAATCTCCATCATCAATTAGAGTATTTTCTTTTTTAAAAATGTTTTTACAATTTAAATTGCGTACACTGATGGAATATTTTATAAAGAAATTTAATACAATTTAGATATTTTGAATTTAAAAACTCAATTTTATTAATTTTTATTTTGTTATAAAAAGATCGCAATATAGAAAAATCAAAATTTTCAGTTTTAATTTTAAATTACTAACAGGACTAGAAACTGACATTTAAATTTAAATATTCAAAAAATATCCTGCAATATTTAATTAAGATATTGTTAGTTTCTAAATTAAAAAAATTCCCAGCTGGTTTTAGTAAAATTAGTAAAAAAATTCTCAGTGTACGCAAATATTATTTTTGCTCTCGAGAAAATAAGAAAAAAAATATTTTGGCTGTGCTTTTTTCAATAAGAGAGAAAAAAATTAATTATATTTATCGTCGAGTTGACTTACAATAACATGAGTTTGTTCAAAATAATTTCCTTCTCCCACTTCCGACATAAGATGAAAATTTTCAATTTATTTCTGTAACTTTATCTACATTTGAAAATAATAGTTTTGATGGACAGCATCATTACTTTATAAATTGAAGATGTACATCAATGAGAGAAGAAAACCTGCAGAATGTAAATATTTCAAAAAAAAGTCTTTAAATTTAGCTTTTAAAAATCATATGTGAAGTTGTGAAATTTCGATTTCCTTCACTCATCAAATTTTTTCCCACACACCACGTGAAAAATCAACTTATTGTTCAAAGTGCACTCTTTAAAAGAGAAGAAAAAATTTTCTCGTAAATAAAATTGTAAAAAGAAGAAAAAATTATAAAAATAAACAAAAAAGTGAAGCTTTACGATGAAGATTAAGCATTAAATTTCACAAACACACAAAAATCGTTCGCTTTAAGATGAAAAGAACTGAAATTTTTCACATGGAAACTCTCTCAAAAAAACTGTATAGCTCACTCGGCCAGTAATTAATATTGCAATTCACATTTTTCTTGCTAGTAATATCGGGGCATTAAAAAATTCTCTTTTTGGCATTGAAATCGGATGAAAATATTTTCTGTTTTTTCTTTATTTTAATTGGCAGCTATATTTCGAGGAAATTTATATAAATCATTTTTTGGACGTACTAAGCTCTGACTAGATTGCCATGGTGCATCACATTGAAAATTAGCGATCTATGCAGAGCTCTCGAGGCATGGACACAAAATTGTGTTCACAACTCAAAAAATTATTTTACTCATTTAAAAATTATTTTTAATTGATTTATTGAAAAGAGTCATCTGAAGACATTTTTGTTTGCACACACATTTTTGTATTTATTAAATGGATTTAAAAGATTCTTGAGGGTGCAATGCATCTTTGAGAAGAAAAAATTTATTATTATTGTATATAATTTTTTGACGCCTTTTTCATTTCAAATGAAACAAAAAATAAAATTTAATTGCAGAAAAAAAATAATTTTAGAACGTTTGTTTTTAGTTTGTAGAATTAATTTAAAAATTTCTTTGTTTTAAACAAGATTTTTGTACAAAAAAAATTATTTAGAATTTTTTCTCTTTCTCTTTTAACTCGCAAATAAAATGTTTAAAAAATTTTTTGAACGAGAAAGAGGAAAACTAAAAAATGCAAAATAAATTTTTAAATTTATTTGAAAATTTGAAATTTATGAGTTTTCTTTATTATTTTGTTATTATTTTTTCATCATCATCATCGTATTTCAGCCATATCGAAAAACAATTGTTTGCCAAGTAAGAAAAAATTAGCCGAGAAGTTATTAAATTTTGCTAGCAAAGCCGACAAATAAAAACATGCACATTTTTTGATATAAAAACTTTATGAAGTGAAAATCTCGAAAGTCTAGAATTTCAATCGCAATACTTAGCCAAAATAATAAATAAAATTAAACGGTAGCATTTTACGATAACATGACGGTTAAAAAAGTGTAAAAACTTTCATTTAATTTCGCAGACATAATCACTTTTTTAAAATAGCAAAATGAACATTTCCATAAAATGAATTATTTATAATTTAAATCAACAATAACTGCTAAATTAGGAGTGGGGAGTAGGGTTTGACCAGTTAAAAATTTAAATTTTTCTGAATTTTTTTATTTAAATTTTTTTTATAAACTGAAATAATTTCAATTGAAAAAATAAAAATTAAATTTTTGCAAATTTACTAAAAATATTTTTGGCGTCACAAATTTCTAACAACTCCCGCTGATTAAAAATAACTCAACATACAGTAAATTAATTATTTTGATTTATTCAACTAGAACAAAACTTTGCTAATTAATAAATTATTGTTATCACTCACATAGCTCATAATTCAAATGAATGCCAACAATAAAAAATTATTTTTTTCCTCACTCGAGTTTAATTTTTAATTAAAAGTTTCAATAATACTTTTTTTGCTCATATAATCAAAATGCAATTCCCAAAACACACAATTAATTAATTAAACTTAAAATAGCATGAAACTAGTTATCAATTTGAGAGTACAAAAAAGTAACGGAAAATAAAAGTAAAATTAAGCTCTAAAGATTAAAATGTAATCATGAAACTATATACTTTCTGTCGATTTAATCACAAAAGAGATTAAAGGTAAGAAAATCAATAGATTGTAAAATATTTAAAGTTCTCGTGGCGTAAATAAAGTTTTGAGAGAACTTTTAAGTCTCTTTTCAAGGACTAAGAAATGCCTATAAGTTTAACTTATATATCGGCTCCCTCAACTTTTACTAAAATATAAATTTACAAGATTAATTCCAAAGAGCGGAAGTTAAAAAGGTAAAAACGAGCGAGAAAGTAAACAAAAAAGTTTTTAAGTTTTTCTCTTTCCTCCGGAAAACCTAATTTACACTCGCTTACGAGCTTGAACAGCAAATGAGCGCCAGAGAGATAAAAAAAGTTCGAAATGACCATTTTATCGGAGAATTGTAATCAACAAATTTTAAATTAAATTTTCTCGTAAATTTATTCTTCTTTTCTTTCTCCCCCACCACCACATCGCATGGCGAATTTTTTCTCGTTAGGAATGTAAGGAAAATATTGAAGAAAAAAAATCAATTTAACTTAGAGGAAAAATTGTTCAATGAATGTCTTTAAATAAGAGAAAAATATGCGGCGATAAGAAATGCTTGAAAAAATGTTTAAATTTGTTCTCATTCTACTTTTAATCGCAAAGAAAAGTATTTAATAATGAATAAAGAAGAAAATATAACAATGAATGGTGAATAGTTAAAAGGAAAAATAATCATAGGACAAAAATGGATGTGAATTTGATCAAAGTATAATGGAAGGAAAATTTCAGGGGCGGGAAATTCAAAATATTTAAATCGGATATTATTGAACATTCAACAAATATATTTAAATATCGCGAGTTTCCCATCTTCCGAAAAAACTCCTAAATGGAATAAATTTCAGTTAATTTTTCTTCATCCAATAATGAAAAATATTATTCTATTGCAAGAATGGATGGACTGAAAGATAAGAAAGTTTTTGAGAGAAAAATTTACATTTTGAAATTACCCAAATCGGAATGCCTTCCCAAAAGTCATTAGAAATTTCTAATGTTTCCATTAAATATTCACAATCACCGAGAACTTAAAATATCACTAAATATTTTAAATAAAAAAGCAAACCACTCAAAGACAAAGTGACTGCCATAAAATATTTAGTGAGAAAATTTCAAGTGATTCCGAGAATTTTTTAATGAGTAAATTTTTATACAAAAAAGTTGTGAAAGCACTTAAGACTTCCTTCTTGAAGAAAATCGAAAATTTAGAAGGATTGAAAAGGAAAAAACTTGAAAGTTAAATTGCTTCGTGTCAAAAAAAATTTTCTCTCAAAAGTTTTCACTCTCAGAAAATCATTTAAAAGTTAAGGAAAATGTTTAAAGTAGGAAAATGAATGGAAATATAAAAAAAGTGAAATGAATGTAAAAAAAACTTAAAGTAATTCAACAATAATAAAAATCTTAAAAATTAATCAAAAATTTTAAATTTTTGTTGTTTCTCAATTTTTAAAAATTTCTTTTCGCTTTGTGTCGAAAATTTAATGAATTTTTTATTAGCAATTTCAATAATTTTGATTAGCAAAATGGAATGAAAATTCTTTGAAAAAAATTGAGCGCTTAATGAAAAAAAAATTTTCTCAAAATATTTTTAGCCAAAAAATAATTATTAGTCGAAAAAAATGATGAAAAGTTTTAGCTAGTTTTGAAAAATATAAAAATCAAGGAGTAAAAACTCCTCGAAAATGAAAAAATCGTAAGACAAAAAATTAAGTTGATGTATTTTCTCAGAAAACACACTCAGTCGTTATATTGCATAATAAGAAGACAAAAAAGTTATGCTTCGTAGTAGGAAAATTTCATGTAATGCCGCAATGCTTTTTTTTGAGATTATATAAAAATAATATTTTTTTAGAATTATGGTGGAAAATAAGAAAGAAAAATGAATAATTCACGTGCATTTAAATCATCATGACGATTTCTAAGAAAATCGTTTTATCCTCCTTGAATTTATTGTCGTTCGTTACACACACACATTTAAAAACACCCACATTA
Source organism: Tanytarsus gracilentus (assembly GCA_038502055.1). Classification (NCBI taxonomy): domain Eukaryota; kingdom Metazoa; phylum Arthropoda; class Insecta; order Diptera; family Chironomidae; genus Tanytarsus; species Tanytarsus gracilentus. Next base: position 10,443,616 of record JAXRKN010000044.1, on the reverse strand, counting down.
GAATTTAAGCGTAGCAAAAAAAAAGTAAAATGAAAATTATCCACATAATACTTAAAAATAATAATGATGACTCTAAAAAATTAAAATAAATCATATAGCAAATGAGCAGCAGTTACCAAAGCACAGTGTCACAACTTAAAACTTCTCTTTCCGTTTATGTAAAAAAAACTTGACAGTTTTAGATAAAAAAAGACAAAGACAAGGAAAAATAATAATAAAAAAAGGCAGTAAAAATTTTGATCAAATGTAAAACAATTTATACAATAAACTCGGAAGAAATAATGAGAAAAATGTTTAAAATGGCAGAAAAATTATTATGAGAAAAAATTGAATGAAAATAATAAATAAAAATGTCGTAAAATTCTTAAAATATCATGAGAGTTCTTATTTTTTTGCTTTACAGCCATATCACAATTGAGTCGAGATGGAGAAAAATCATGGCTTTGGTAATAAAAAAATTTATCGTCGAGACATTTTAGGAAATTCTTTTCCTTTTCATTTTCTTGCTTCTTTTGCAGCAAATGAGGAGACTTTTTTGTTCGATTCTGAGAGGCTAGAAGTTTTTGCAAGGGATGTGAACGGATGAAAATGTTTATATAATTTTTTTAACGAATTTTAATTTTTTAAAATTTAACGGCTTTTTAAAATTTAAAAAATTTACTTACCCTTGATCATCGAATTTAGTGAGCATTTCTAGCATTATCGAGCAACAATACGGAATGACATACACGCCCAGCATGCGTAAAAATTTCTTCAATCCAGTCTCCACGCTCTTTTATCCTCAAGCGAGTGAATTTTTTATGACACATTTAAAGCAAGAATAAAAAAATATTTGAAGGTTAAAGAAAAGGAAAATTTATGGTATTCGGAAGAGAAATTGGCACACCAAAATCTCTTTCTCACTTTTTTATATATTCTTAGGATTTCCATCGCACTTTAAAAATGAATAAATATAAAAATGAGCGAAGGAAAAACTATTTTGAAATAGCTGCTATAAAGTCAGTTCAATTGGAAAGACGTAAAAGAAAATTTCAATTACATCAAGATGCTCCATTCATCATACTTTTATATCGCAATCTTTGATAGTAATCGAGCGAGCATAAAAATCAAATCGGAAACATAACTGAACATTAAATTTCAAGACGATTTGCCTTTTAAATTTATTGGAAATTGAGGATGATGAACATCGATAAATTTAGTTCTTTTTACTATCGCACTATTGACTTTTTGATTTCATTTAACGAGATTGAGTTTTTATAGGGGGCAAAAATAAATTCGATGGTGAAAAATTTAGAGAGAGAGAAAAAATCCTGATTTAGTAAAATCAGCTAAGTTTGCAGTAAATCTTTAATTTAAAACATATTTATGGGTGTGTCTGTATGTTCACATTCCTTTACATGTTCACATAGAGTCAATGTCCTCCTGAGAAAACAAAATAAGAAAAATGTAGAAGTAAAAATTTACAAGTGCATAAACCGCGACAAAATGCGCCATTTGCAAGGTTATAAATGAAGATTAATCATCATAATTTGCAACATACACAGAGATTTGCAACGAGAGAAAAAACTTTTCTAATTTTCGAAACGAAGAAAATCTCACCGAAGACATTCTGTCTATCAATCTTGTGTTATGCTCGCTTCCTCTCGAAAGACTTTTTTTTCTGTGTTTACAGTCGAGAGCAATTTAATCTAAAATTAAAGTAAGTGATTATTTTTAAATCCCACTCGCATTGCCATACACCGCAAAAAAAACGAGTTTACGCCGTCGAAAAAAGTTTCATAAAAAAATATTTAGAGAAAAAATAAAATTTTACATTCCGAAACCACAGGTTGGCAGCAAAGAGAGCCAAGCAATGTTGATAAAAAAGGCACTGTGGCAAGTTCAACGCCAAGAGACACCCAGCAACATTGTATAGAAACGACAAAAAATATTTTGCATTCTATCGGTAGTTTGCAGTATGTCGCACGTCTCGAATTGTCGTCGACAAGCCCGTGTGTAGTTTTTGTATATGCATCGTCATGTTCATTCGGATCGAGAACTAAAAATAAGTTGTAAGGAATGCAAATTTCTCGGATTATTTTTCTACCATTATTTTGCAATTAAAATGCCATTCAGAAAAGCATTTTCCAAAACCATCTTCAGTGTTAAAATGTAAAATGTGCTAATGACACAGCAGAAAATGAAAGCTTGTAGAATTTGTAAACATTGCAGCTACACTTTGTGGCATCGCTAAAGTCATCGGATAAGATTTACTTTGTAAATTAGATGTTTCGTGCTGGGGAAGGATGTTTGACATAGTTTTATAAAATTTAAATAATAAAAATTATAAAAGCTAAAAAAATATTTAAATTTTAAAAAGCCGTTAATAAATTTCAAACACTGAAAACCTTTCTTGAAAATAAGTCTAATCAACATTGCGTCCTCAAGCATTGTCACACTTTCACTCTTCTTCCCCATTCACTTATTTTTTTTGCCTATCACATTTCATTTTCTAATCGAATGTTACAAATAACAAGTGATGATGATAATAATAATAAATACCACACTTGTAGTCGTTCTTAAGAAGTAACATGAGGAAGAAAGAAAACTAAATTAATCTGAAAAGAGAGAAATGTTCAATTTGTTCGTTCTCGAGTTTATTGTAATGAAACTTCATCATCGTTCGACATTGACCGGGGGTTGAAATTGGGAAATGAAGAAATATTTTTTTCCTATATATTTAGTGAGAGACAATTATGTGCAAATGGCATCAAATTTATTGCATCAATATCATGAAGAAGGAAATTCTGCAATTTATTTTCTTACTCTAACGTACAGATGCAGCAATATTCGACAGAAAATTCTTTCGAGTATCAACGAAAAAATCTCAAGGGTTGAAAATTTTATAATTTTCAAATTTTTTCAAAAAATTAAGAACTAAAAAATATTTTGTTGACTTAGAAAACTCAAAATTTTCCATTCCTTGCATTCTCACCTTTCTTAACTGATCTGTGAGATTTACGTTGATGCATTACCATGTTTACTGGCAAAAAAATATATAAACACATGCCGGTAAAACCATCACCAAAACCCGAAGGCTAATAATCAAAATTAAACACAGTCGAAGAAGAAGTAAGACGAGATTAAACCTTTGGGAGGGTTGCAACGGCAACACAGCGATAACACATCATCCAATTTGATGTTTCATCAACGCATCACACACATGATCTCACTCAAAGCGATTTTAACCCCCCCGGAAAAGAATATGCGAAAGGGATTTATGCAATTCCATACTTTTCTTGCGTAATTTATTTGAGAATGAAAAGAGAACAATACCATTGATGCATCGTAATCAACTCGTATCCTTTCATATGGATTTTTGTTGCGAGAAACATTTTTATTTTGCATGAGGGTAAAATGCGTGGATCGCATTTTGCATTCGGGTTAAAAAATACACTGAGAGAAACTATTTCGATAAATAATTGTGTCACGAAAATAATTTAAATTTTTAATTTTGAAATTAAAACAATTTTTAAAATTAAATATTTTTTTTCAGTGAATATAATCCAACTTACTTTCAGCAACTCCCGATTTCTGCCGTTGCCGTTTGTGATAAAAGCTCATCAAAGAAATGGCTTTGTGATTTTCGCATATGTGTATGCACACAGCAAACATCATCAAACCGAGTGTCGAGAGCAATATTATTATGATGATGATAACAGACTCGACTCACTATATTGAGGAAGATGTATGAGGTTTTTGCTATTGCTGCGGTTATGCTCGAAGAAATTTATGTTGTGTGAAGCCATCAATTGAATTAGAAAACGTGTATGTACGCATCTCTCTTGTGTTTCATCAATTTTCATTAGAAACTTTTTCATTAAGTCTTCAAACACAAGGGATTGAAATTTTTGAAGAAACTTTTTTTACGAGACTTCAAAAGTTTGCAAGTTTTCCAAAAAAAATATTTAACAGAAAAAAAATTCTAACTTTTCACTTTTTGCCACTCCCCCTCGTAGAACAATGAGTTCAAATTGAGCTCAAACATTGAACTATTTAGTTCAAATGAACTAAATTAGTTCGAATTGAATTCAATTCGAACTCAAATGTTGAACTCAGCCAATTTAGTTCAACATTTGAGTTCGAATTGAATTCAATTTGAACTCAATTGTTGAACTAAATTTCCATGTTGAACTCTAAGGCTGAGTTCAAGATTTGAACAAGAATTTGAATTCAAGATTTGAACTAAATTTAAAGTTTTAGTTCAAAACTTGAACTCGAATTTAATTCAAGTCTTGAACTCAATTTGAATTCAAGTTTTGAACTAAAATTGGAGTATTTTGAATTAAATTTTATTTCAAATTTAATTCAAAACTTGAAGTCAATTTGAATTCAAAACTTGAACTAAAATTGGGGTATTTTGAAATAAACTTGAACTCAAATTTATTTCAAAACTTGAACTCGATTTGAATTAAAGACTTAGACAAAATTTTGGATTTTTAATATAAACTTTATTTCAAAAGTTGAACTCGATTTGAACTAAAGACTTAGACAAAATTTTGGGTTTTTAATATGAACTTTATTTAAAAACTTGAGCTCGATTTGAATTAAAGACTTAAACGAAATTTTGGGTTTTTAATATGAACTTTATTTAAAAACTTGAGCTCGATTTGAATTAAGGACTTAGACGAAATTTTGTGTTGTTAATATAAACTTTATTTCAAAACTTGAACTCGATTTGAATTGATTGGAGCCCTAAATTAAGATTTGTTCTTTGTTTAATGTTAAAATAAATATTGGAATATTTATCTGATCCATAGTTTAATTATTACAATAATTAGCAATTATAGCTATTATATATGTGTTTTTTGGCCGACACTGATGATTTCCGGATCATATTGCACTCAAACAAGCAAAGATATCGCTGATAGTTATAATCGTCACTTTTAATTAGAAATGGAAATGGTTGATTTATATTTAGTTTCTTCAATTTTAAAAATTTTAATGTATCCAAATGTAAACTTGCAAAAAACAATAGGAAAAAATATTTTTTCTTTAAAAAAATAAATTAAAGAAAATTTTTGTTTATTAAAATTTAAATCAAAGGACAAAAAATATTTGAAATAGTTGGCAAATTGATATTAAAAATAAGAATGGTTTAAATATAGCTTTTAGCCAAAATGGATTTTAACATAAAGTTTCCTCGGTGGTCTCGTGGTTACGCGCGCGCTTAGCAAACAGGAGTCCTGAGTTCGAGTTCGAGTCGGCGCAGCAAAAAAGTAAGAAAAATTTTTAAGTACAAAACTAATAAAAATTCAAATTTCTCTTCACACAGCAAAAAAGAATAAGTGCGAGCAAAAAAAGTTAGTTAAATTAACTAAAGGAACACTTGGAAAGTGGAACAGTTCAAAAGTTGAATTCAAATTGAATTCAAAGGTTGAACTAAATTTTTTTTAATTTGAAAATTGAGGGCAATTTGAGTTCAAATTTCAGTTCGAATTGAATTCAATTTGAATTCAAATTTCAGTTCGAATTGAATTCAAATCGAAAATCGAGTTCAAATTTAGTTCAAACGTATATGGGCGAGTTCAACCGTTTTCATACAAAAGCTTACCACGCGATTTGAACTGAACTGGATTTGAACTCAACATTTGAATTCAATTCGAACTCAAATAACACCCAAATTTGAACTCATGTTCTACCAGGGCCCATTTTAATTCAAATAACGCAAAGCTGAAAATCAAGCACACAAAAACATTTTGATATTTAATTGATGCCGCAAATCGCATTAAATTTTCAACTCGTGATCGATTCAAACGCGTCCCTCTCCTCAAAAATAAATTAACTCGAATTCGAGTTTGAGAGTTTAATTGTAAAATTTTCAAACAATGTAATTTTCACATGTTTAGAGGAAGGTAAAATGCGGGAAACATTTTCTCACACATGACGGGAGTGAATTTTCAATTAAATACAAAAAAGTTTATTTTGGATAAAATGAAAAATGTCAGGTGTGTTTATGGATGTCATGTGGGAAGCGTGTGATAGTTGATTTGATTAAATTTAATTAAATTCAAAGAGATAAAAATTATTTATTTATTTGAAATAAAAGTCTCTTAAATTTGAGAAGAAAAATCTCTAAATTGACCTCACACAAAAATTCCTTCGAGTTCATTTTCCCCATTAAATTTCAATTACAGTCCGGATTTATTTCATTTCCCTTCTGAATACTTCCTGATCCTATTTTTTCCAGGCTTAACTCTACATACACATATCAAAAGTAAAAGGAATGAAATGTTTGCTGTTGCGAAAATGAATTTGAAACTTTTTCCTCGTGCCTTATGCTGGAATGGGTTGCAAAAAAACTCCCCAAGACATCTTTTGTTCTACTTGTTTATTTAAAATGAAAATGTGAAAAGAATTGGAGGGTAAAAATGAGTGAGTGAGTTTCAAAGAGATATAAAACACGAGAAGAATTCTTCATTTCTCATGTGTAGACTTTTTATGCGAGAAAACACATTGGTAAATTAACGAAGAGGAATGCGTGGAGGAATGGTTGTAAAATGTACTTTTATAAAGTTTTTTTTACGAAATGGAGATGAATTAGTGAAAATTTAAATTGAAGGAAATGAAAAAAAAATTAAGTGAATTTTTGGACTTTAAAAAATTTAAAAGGCAAATTTGACTATAAAGCTATAAGATGTAGGCCTGAAACAATTTATTTTGACAAAAAGGATTTCGTGCGAATTTTTACAACTTCTATCATCCCTCATGCATACGAGCTCTCGTTTATAGTCGTAAATAGTCCTCGTTGTCGATTTTGAAATATGGTGCCGCTTTTTCTCTAAAAAGAAGTCGGCACAGGAACCAAATTACTTTTTATTGCTTTTATGCGTTTCACGAACACTCCATACATAGCTAGGTTAAATTGCATGCAAACGCAATAAAAAATCAGGAGGAAGAACATAAAACTCATCAAAATGGCAAATTCCTCACTGAATGATTCATTTACATTTTATATCTCCACCTATCTTCCATTTAGACTTTAGAGGGATTTCACTCTGTATATATTTTTATTTGATTTTATAGTGTGAATTGTGACAAAAATTTCAATTTCAAGACATTCGATTGGGGAGGAAAAAATCGAATTTAAATTGACGAATATTCACAAATGATTGATAGAACCATAAAAATATGTCGAGTTAGTTGGAAATTTAGACGACGTGAAATGCGTGCAAAGGGTGAAATTACATTAAATTTCAGTACAAATTTGAGATTTGAAGATTGACGATAAAATGATTAGGATTTTTCAAGTTTTGTAAATTATGAAAACGGTTCGAATTTGTACAAAAAATTCAAAAAAAAAATCAGTTAAAAATTTCCATGAAATTAATTTTTCCTTTAAATGGAGAAAAAAATCCCTCCTACTCACTGACTGACTGACGAGCGTACATAAATTTACGCGATTCCTTTTCATTCAATCTCTCGCTTCCTTTCATCCTGCCCATCCTTTTGCAATATTTTTTATGTTATAAAATTATATGCAAACGCATATATTCAAACTAAATCCACCCCTCCTCGCTCACTCACCAGCCATCCATCTATTCTATAGTCATTTCATGCTATGATGGCAACACAAGAAGAATGAATGGCAAAACGAGAGAATAATTTACTGTCATTTGAGCAATAAAAATCTTCATTTCTAATAGCGGCACAAAAAAACCACCGCCAGAATGTTCACACAGCCTTCAATCTATTTTATATGCCATTTTTGCCGTCCTCAAAATGTGAATATGTGTGTACATATCTCACTGCTTGATGCTCTCACACTGTGTGTTCGAGGGAACATAAAATTAATGTTTTATGCTGTGCTTTTTATTCCGCTAGACTTTTATTGCCATTTCGCCTTTTACTTCACCCCACACCAACTTAACTTCTTTCCTTTCTCCCGCTCCTCTGCCAATGTTGCATTGTTCCCGAGCTGTCTTTTGTGTACCCGCGAGAAAAAAAAATGATTTTCCTCATTCTAATGGAAATTCACATATTATGTTCATGATGCATGGCATTCATGGTTGAAGCTTGACGTCTTGTGATGTAGAGCGTAAATTTGATGGATTTTCCATAACCATGATGGAGGTTGAAAGTTTAAAGTGGTTTTTAATCTCTGTCAAATATTTTTGTGTGCTGAAAAGTTTATTTTGAATTTTTAAAAGACGTTAAAAATTTATTTTTTTCTCACCATCTAGTCACGTTTGCAAACGACTCTCCCGACTAGAATAGAGCGTGAACGTCATCGAGACAGGAACGCCAGAATGTGTGACAGTGCTAAAAAAAGAGAGACTCTAAATCATTTTTTACAACTTCTCACACAATTGTTGTTCCAGCACTTTGAGTTTATGTACGGCAGGGAGCTAAAAGGAACATCCATAAACGTGCAAGCTAAATCGCAAACGGAAATCGCATTCCATTATTCATCAATCATCAGTGTGAAGCTCTTTATAGTAGATGAGAAGGAGTGTAAAATCCTCCATTTTAACGTGCAGAAATGGAACTGGCTGCAGGGTACAAATAAATATTAGATGCGAGAGCGAGTGGAAAATGTCGGGAAGTATAAATTGCTGCAATTATTTCCTGTTGAAATTCCTAAGTAATCTTTCTTAAGATGCCCTTTGTGTGTGAGCGTCTGAACCCAGGAAGTTAAATTAATCCTAATTGATGTAAAAAAAATTAAAAAATTTAAATTTCGTTAAAAAAATATTTTTGAAATTTAAAAATCCGTTATTAAATTTTATTAAAAAATTTTCGTTTGAATTTACTCAACCTTTTCCTTACTGGTCTTTTTTACTAACTGCAACGACGACGAGACTGACTTAAGATGGATTGTTAAAATGGGTAAAGAAGATGGATGTTCGCTAAGCTCCTTTAAAATGGACGTAATACAAACGTGAAAATATCTCTCTTCAATTTATATAAAATGCTCAAGTGCCACTCACTCGAGGTGAGTTAGAAGGACTCTCGTTCCATATTTTTGGGATTAAAGCTTCTGTGTGTCTGTATGTTCACTCTTCTTTCTTTAAATTTCTTAATGGATTCGATGATCAATCATTTTCTGCTATAGTAAACTGTACACAGTACACATCATGCTTGCACATCACATGCAGGGTTAAGTGAGGTTAAAACAACTCAAAATGATGACGAGTTTAATGTTGAAATAGCTTTTGATCTGCGAAGAGTTTGTCAAATGGGGTTAAGCTAATGGTTTTGTGCTAGAAAATTTAGTTTTTTATGTGTTTAATCTGGAAAATTCATTTTTCTCAGTAAAGCGCATAAAGCTTTCAAATTCATCAGCAAAATTCAAATTTTCTCTTCTAAATGTTTTAATTAAACATTTCAAAGTGAAATGACTTCCTCCCTCAAATTACGCAATTTAAATAGAAATTTAATTAAGGAGAATATTTTTGCTTTTGTTCATTAATTTACATTTCAATTGAAACACTCAAGCATTATTACATTTAAAATGCAAATGGGTTTACTTTGGAAGCTCAAATGGTTCATTTGTAATTAAAGAAATTTCATCCCAATCGACTTCCTTAAAGGTATAAAAGGTAAAATACAATTTCATCTTTCATTCCTTCCCTGGACTGAATTGCTAATCGCCGAGAAGCATCGTCTGCGTTATTATGGCAACAGCTTCCCGATAATAATTTTCTCGCTTCGTCTTCGAAAAAAAAACTTAATTAAAACTCATCAGCATGAAACCCTAATTTTCATCATGCCGACAGCAGCCACCTCTCGCATGTTTCTTAAATTAAAACTTCTGACTTAACTCCCTGTTGCTTGTCGACAGAGTAGGAAAAGTTTATTTATTAACCACAGCAAAGTATCAACGATAATTATATGCCGCATATTTTTTCCAAATTGAACGCATGCTGCTTCCTGTTTATTTTATATGCTGACATAAAACGTCAATTTTCCATTATGAAACCATTTGCCTCATCGAATATCCATTAATTCCTATATAAAAAAATTAATTTCCAATTCCAGAGTCAATCAACGTTAATGAAATATTTTTGTTTGATGAGGATGTTCATCCTTCCTTTAATTTATTTATCCCTGTAATTCTACATTTTCTGGAAGATTTTTAAAAGTTTCAAAATGTTTTTTATTTCATTTTTAAGAAACATCCAAAGCAGGATGTCAAATTAAGGGAAATGAAAATTCAAGTAAAATCCCTTGAGGGTTAACCTCACATAGACAGACATGGGATCTTTTGCAACTCATTTAAACCAAAAGATTTAAAGGCAGGCTATCTTATCCTGGATTTTACACATTTGCCCTAGATTCTTTAAACTTTGCTGGATTCTAGTCGTCCTTTTTAAAGAACTTCTGCAACATTAAAGCATACATTTTAAAATGAAACATCTTAAACCGTCTAGAGACATGAGTGCGTTCATCCTTACTCTCCAGTAAAGAAGGAAATCTTTTTTAAAAGTGAACCTTTTCATCTCACTCGGGGATAAGCAGAAGGAAATGATGAAATATTTATTCCCTAAAATTTCATTACTAAATGATGAAGTTTAACAAGTTCGATCCATCAATGTGTGAATGGAAATATTTTTTATCCTTCATCAAGTTTTACATTCCATGACATAAAACTTTTGCTCTCAAGGTGAGAAAAGTCCCGCTTTAAAAATCTCATCAGCATTCGAAGTTCCAATGAAAAATATACTTTTTTCAATTTTCTCCGATTAGGTAATTTGACACGCCGACAGAGAGTCGATATCTCGTACCTCCAAGGCATCGAATCAGGGAAGAAAATTGATTAAAAATCGAGCGAGGCACTTTCATCATCATCAAATTGCCATCAATCGAACATTCAATCATGAAATCTCAATGGCTGAGAACGGTAGGATGATGGTGATGGGGAGTTGTGCGAAACATCGAAATGTCATTTGTTTGTGGCAAAATAAATGTGCGAGTGAGTTAGTTAGAAATTGAGGGGTGATGTACAAAAAAGTTTATTCAAAATTCAAAAAGTGTTTTTTAAAAAAATACATTAAAATAAAAATTATATTTTTTTAACTTTTCGAACCCCTTCTCTTTTGTCTGATGCGTAATTTATTGTGTGTGGGAGAACAAATTGCCACTGAAATTATGTTCGCAACATTGAGAGAGTATTTTTGGATTCAAAAAGTTCAAGACAAATGTCAAAATGCCTTAATGTATGCGAAGGCGGCACAGAGTCATTGACGGATGGAATTGCCATCGATTGATGACAAATCAAATTCATCTTGGTATTTCTCTTCTCGAAGGACCAAAATTTCTGATTGCGAAGCAGAAAAGAGACAAATCGTAAAAATAAATTCGCGATAATCTAAATTTTTTTCTATGAGACTTTTGTCTGCTGATAAAATGTGGTACAACCAAGGAAAATTTACATTTTTATTTTTCCCAATCTTTCTGCATATTTTTTTTTATTTTAAGATGAAAATAAATGAAAATGAGAAATCGAACAAAATTTTCGCTTCAATTTCCCCTCAAATTACCGACACAAAAGCTTTCGTAGCTCGCCAGCATTCATCGAATGTATTACACAACAAATTGAAAAGAGCTTTTTTATTTTCGCTCAATTTATTAATGATATTTATTTTCTCTTTTGTGCTCTCTTTTAAATATATGTATATAGAAGTATATAAACTGTTTTTCTATTTAAATTTCTAAAAATTAAGTTAACAAAAAATTTCTTCAATAATTCATTCTCATAAATTAATTATTAAAATTGCTTTTGTGTCCCTCAACTTTTGTCATTTTTAACAATTCATCTCAGTAATAAAAAAAATGCAATGAATATTAAAATTTCAAGAGCTTTGTAATGCTCTTGAGGATTGAGTAAAGTAAAAATCTTTAGGTTTTTTTTGATATTTAAAGAATCCTTAAGAGATTAAAACGAGTTTTTATAACTGTTGTAATTTCATCTACTTTCCATATTATTTCACTAATGCACCTGTCAAAAACTCCAAGAAATATTTGAGCTATTCTTATAAAAATTATTCGACTTTTGCTTCCACGAGCACATGATTTTCTCGAGTCTAGAAATTTCTTTTATTAAAATCTTCTTGAGTAAAAAATCTTTCATAATAAAATCAACAGTACTCGAATATGCTTCAACGGTAATGTAATGAAATTTATGCGCATTTTTATTTCACTTCGATTACTTTCGGCTGACCAAAAAAAATATTGAATTTTAAACATTTTAGAATCATTTAAGATTTATTGAAATTTTTTCAACCCACTTGAGAGTGCAACAGCGCAGCAAACTTGAGAGAATAAATTTTTTTATTAAAAGATTTCACCAAACCTCATTTTAAAGTAATTTTTACTCGCCCTTAGTTGAGCTGAAAAAAAAGCGAAAACATTTAAAAAGTAATTTCCTTAAAGTGAAATTTAAAAACGTCGAGAAACATTAAAAGAATTCAATTGTGCGTGAATGACCATAAAATGTTCTTTCCTTTAAAATCTCGTAATGGCATCAACATTTTCATCTCCAGTTTAATAAGAATAGAGGAAAAAATGAAAAGTCAGAAAAAAGGGATCATCGGTGAGGTCGCAATGGTTTCAAATTTATAGCGCTGATATGTTTTTTTTTCGATTGAAAAAGTTTCAAATTTATTGAATTTGCGGCAATTGGACAGCAAACATATAAAACCGAAAAAAAAGAGTCGGAACAACAGTTGTGAGGGGGAGAGAGGACGGCAATCGAATTGTATTTAAATTAAGCATTTTTCTCTCTTTTCTATTGTTAGGACAACAATGGAATAGATATGGACAATATGGCAAGTGGCACATGCCAGATCATAGTGGGGGAGAAGAAGGGGAGGGAAATAGGAGATGAAGAGGATGCAAAGTGTGAGTTGAGGCCATGCAAGGGGTGGAAATTTAATTTTCGTACAAACTAAATTTAAATTGAAAAAATATTAATATTTTCGAGATCAAATTTTAAATTCTAAAATTTAAAAAAATATTCAAAATTCTCACTTTCGATGACATAAAAAAATTCCTTTTCACATTGGACATTTTCGCTTCAAGGATAATTCTTGTACCAAAAAATATATACGACAATGCGAGTGAGAGCGAAATGAAGATAATTGAATAGAAAAATGTCTATTGTGCGATTTTCATTGTTCACGGCAATATACAACGGAGCTTAACGCCAACTGAAATTCAAAGCTCCCCAACATCCATCCAAAAATATCAGATTACATGATGAAATATTTTTTCGCATTGTACTTTTCTATTATCGGCAATTTTTTTAGTGATTTACTTGAGAAAATTAATTTTTTGGGATATTGGGAATTTTTATGTGCCTGAGCATGACGCAATAAAGAAAAATACAATTTTCTTATTCTTTTTAAAATTGCGCAACAAGCAAAAATTAAATTAATCTAAGTTTCCTCGAAAAATCTTCAATTTAAAGAAAAATTGTCAATGTAAATAATTAATACACTAATTAGCGACTATTTTATAAAAAATTTGTCACTAATTAATTTGTCAAACACAAACCTTTTCTGCTAAAGTGGTTTCAGCGTGGAGGCAGATTTATTTGAAATTGAAAAGAAGGGACACAAAATGCCAAAAAGGATAATTTTTGGGGTGATAAATTATTAACGATGAGAGTTTTGCGGGAATTCTGTCAAGGTTACCGAATTTTAAATTGTTTGAACTTTAAAGAGCTTTCATTAAAGCAATGTTTAATTTTTCACGGTTAATAAATTATTTTAGGAACATTTCTAAACAATGTAAATAAAAACGCAAATTTTGAGATGTTTAAACTTTACAGATTTGTAAAATTAAAACATCATTGAACAAAAAACTCCCTCATCAATTTATTTTCTTCGAATGCTCTCAAATCTCCAATAAACAACGCATTACTTGCGTCCTCCGCGAATGCTTCTAGGCATGACAACGAGCTGGCTCAATTTTATTTTTCGCTTAAAATGAATTGCTAATTAAAATTGTCAAAGGAAAATCGTATGTAATGAATATCCACTCATGGATAAGCCAATTTGTACATCAACATGTGAAATGAAACCGCGTTGACAATTTCCAGGAAGTTGACACGAGTATCGCTTTGTCATTATACCGTGCAAGAAAATTAAAGACGTGACACTATGTAATTGAGGCGTAAGAGCGTCAAAGTGAAGTGATTACTAGCTGGAGAAGAGAAATTTTTGAAACTAAATTTTCAGACAATTTTTTAAAACTAAAACTTTTAAATTTTTTTAAATTTTATAATTATTATTAATTTTAAATATTTTTCTACCTTTAAATTCGTTCAAGCCTAAAAACTATTTATTTCCGCACACTCGCAAAAGTTTTTCGCCCTTTGATGATTGAAATGGAAAATGTTACATTAAAATGTAATTAAAGTTCCACGCAATTTAGCCTCGAAAAAAATTTAATTTGAAAACTTAAAATGAAACTGAAACCGATTTGAATGTTCTTAAGATTTCATTTGAATTAAATTCTCGACTCGATAGACTCAAATTACAAATTTCATAAGTGGATTGAAATTTAATTTCAAGCATACACGCAACATAATCAATGTAAGAGGAATTAGTAGTTTTCATTAATTAAGAAATGTTTGAAGCATGTGTGAAAATTAGCTTTAAACTTCGATGTTAACAACATAATTTGTCACTTTTGTAGAAATTTAATTTAATGTAAAATTTCCTGGATTTTTAATAAATAATTCGGAAAGTTTTTTTCTTCTCCAACATACATCCACAAATATCATCATCCATCATCACATAATTGACAACATAAAAAATAGAATTTGTCATAAACCAGAAGATGAAAAAAGTCGATGAACTCAACTCATCTCTTTTTAATGAAATCCATACTTGACAAATCAAAAATAATAAAAAAAGAGAGATTTTTTGGTGGTCTTCTCTATCATCACTCAAAGCAGTCAATATGGCAATAACATTCACTCGAGACTTGAAGAAAAACTTTTCCCACTGTCTTTCATCAAATTTGAAAGAAGATCTCGCGTAATTATTTCCAAATGACACGGAACAGCGACGAAGATGGATTATTAAAACATAAAGCTGATATGTTGTGTGGTGTGTTGTGGAAGATTAGAAGAACGAAGCGACAGTCAATCTCAGTCACATTTAAAAACTTACTTGGGTGAAGTTTGAAAAGTTTAAAATATTATTAAAAATTATTTTTTTTTCTCATAAATTCTTCCAAGTGATTTCAGGGAGAAAACATTCTTCTGCTACTGCTGTTGATTTCATCTTACGCTTGTCATCATCTTTATTCCGTCACATATCCACTCACTCGCTTCGGTCGTTCGCTCTTCGAGCAGTTAGAAAAATCAACATCGCATTAAATCTGTCTGTGCTGCTGATATCCAGATGGAAAATTCATGCTTCATGTGAGCTGAGAGAGAATAAAAATAATAATAAGTTAGATGTCGCATTCGTTTTCTCATAAAAATTTCAATGATATGACGCGAGCGACAGTTTTAAGATCAAGTCAATATTTTTCGACTTTTTTCTCAGCGCTATAAATTCTTCCGAAAGAGATTTCACGATTTAAAATTAAAAGGAGAAATATCGGAGCGAAGCCACGATGTGTCACATCTGGCTCGCAGACAAATTGAAAATTTATAGTTTCTTGCGAACGAAAGAAAAATAAGAGAGAGAGAGAAATTTTACATCGTGTAAAGATGAAAATAAATTGGGATGAAAAGAATACGAAAATATTTTACAATATAGTCGAATGAAGGGGAACAAGAAGAAGTCACTACTGTTGCTCTTAATTAATTATGGACTTAAGTTGAATTTAGAAAGTGAGATGTGAAGCAAAAATAAAATGAGCACAATCGAAAACAAAATTTGTGTTGATTTCTAAGGATTTGAACCTACAAGAAAAATTTTAGTTTTGATTTTCATATTTTTGATCTACATTATGAGAAATTTGCTGTCTCAAATTTAACCATTATAAATAATTGAATTTACAAAAACGGTCTTTAAAATTTAAAAAATAAACAATTGACAAATGTGTCCATTTGACCCGTGAAATATTAGTTTTAGTTAAATGCCTTAACACTAAATATGAGACAAAAATTACTCATCGGAAATTTTTTTCTCAGAACTGAAATTTTCCACCCAAAAAACTTGTTCACAACAAACACGATTTTTCTCACTTTTTTCCGACATCAAACGGAAATTCCTAACTAACAGAATTGTAAAAAGATCGCCGTCAATCTTGATAAAAAATGAAGATGAAAAATTTTTCCTCTCTCGCTATCACGAAAAAGTTGAAATAGAATTTTTCTTTATCAGTTATGAAAAATCTTTCCGGGAAATGGAACAACGTATGCATGGTGCACATGGAGATTCACTCAATGCGATTGCAGTAACATCAGAGGTGGAATTGTTGGAGATGAAATTATATGTTGGAACTCATGGTAATGCAAAAAGGTAAATTTTAAATTTTTGATAGTGTGAAAAAAATATTTTGAATCGTGTAAAAAATTACAACACATGTAAATTGAAGTTTCTAATAAAAAAGAGTGACATTTATAAATCTCTAAATTAAACTTTTTCTTTTTATTAATTTAATAGAAAATATATCACGTAATTTTCTCTTTGACCCCACGCACAACAACAACAGCAACACCATCAACAGCAGCTCAATAGAAAAAATATATAAAAATGTGATTTGAGATGGAAGTTGATTAGAGTGCAGAGAAACAAGAACTAAGAGAAGGAGGAACATGCGGATGGAAGAGATGCGATAAATTAATGTATGCATATATGCTTGATACGCAAAGGGGGCATCATCATAATCATAATATGTAATTTATATGCAAGAGCAGCAACAGCTGGAGAAACAAAAAGGTATAAACATATATAACGCGCTCTATTACTGTTTTTGTTACTGCTGCCCGACCCAATATAATAATAACGCAGATCGCGCGTCGAGCAAAACCTTCATAATTATTTGCCGTATATACGTTTGATGAGATATTGGACGATGGGTGAAGGCATAGCGTTGTAAATTACAGCATACGGCCTTATCCGATCGTTACCGGTTCTGTTTGAGGAAATTTTGTAATTGCAGGTGCCCCGTCTTGATCAACTACACACTCGAGTGATGTTAATTTTTCATATTCACGTTCCCTGCCGTCTAAGGAAATCTAATTTTGATATTTATCTCGATTACCCAAGGAGAAAAATATTTTTTAACCATTTCAACAAAATACATTTTTTATTTTTTGAAATTCTGAAAATATTTTAATAAATTTCTAACTGGGTTCAAATTTTACAAATCCAGGTGAAACAATTCGATTAATCAAGAGAATTCTTGTAAACAGAGTCATCGAGATGATCATCCTTGTATCACGAAAGCTGCGAAGACTTTATAGCTTTTTCATGTCAATGAGAGCGATTCAAATGCTAACGACCCATTATTACATTTCGCTTAAATAAATTTTTTTCTTCTCTTCTGTTATGATCATCATCATCATTATCATCTCATTTAAGATCTTATCTTTACACGCGCAGACATTATATTCGCCTTTATGCGTGTATCGAGTGTGATTGAAGAAGTTTTTAATTGAAAATAAAGATAAAATGTGGAATTTTCAATATTTTTTTTATTAATTTATATGAAGATTTTATTAATTTTTGCTACTTTTTACTGGAATGGTTTTGAGATAAAGTAAAAAAATTATTTCAATTTAATAACACAAACTTTTTTTATTTTTTACTAAGCCTTTAATTAATTCACCAACGATGAAATCAAAAAAAAAATGAAATCAGTACATGCAACTTTGACTCAAAACCCATAACATCACCGAATATTATTGCAACTAAGTTGCTGACAATATCTATAAAAATCTGAAAATCCCCAAAATAATTCCACAGAATTATCTTCAACACATTCGATAATGTCAATGATGGCCACGACGGCGTCAAAAGGAGAAGACTCTCGGTAGTAAAAAGTGCATGACTCCAACTGTAATAAAATGAGATGCTTGCATGTGCAGACAATAAGTGCAATGCATTAAGATGCTTCACATTCGAGTTCAGCAACGATGAAATTCAGAAATTTATTTCATTTGATTAAATCAGAGAGATTAACGTAAGAACTTTCTGTATGCTCTTTTTTGTGTGCGAGAGCGCGAGACAACGATGACATTCGACGACGACGTCAATCTGCTCCGCTTTAATTGTTCAATGAGACTTTACATTTTATGTAGCGAGAGAGATAGGATTAAAGAAGCATCGCACCATTTACATGCTGATATGTGTCTCAATGACGCAAAGTATTTTTTCTGCTTGCAACAGCAATTATTTGAAAGAATCTCTTTTCAAGGAATTATCGAGGGGAGAAAATGTTTTAAAAAGTGATTAATTTTAAATGGATTTTAATTGACAAAATTTAATTTTTAAATCTTTAAAGTCTCTTCTCTTGCAAACTCCCTTTGATGCATCTCATCTGCTGGTTGCATCCACTTAATCTTTCTCTCATTTTTGCATTTATCGACTTCTTATACTTTTCTTTCCTTGATTGCTTTTATGTGACAATGATTTTTTGCTGCTTCATTCTTGAGCTTTTTATGTCATGCAAAAAAAGAGAAGAGACACGAGATAATGATAGTAAAGAGTTGATTTTATGATGCTCATCTGATATCTGATGGGTTCTTTCAAAGACTCGCTTTCTTCTGCATTGCAATGTTTGAATTTTTTTGTGTATGGTGGAGTTTATTGAGTAAATGCATGTATTAAATTTAGTATTTGAATTCTAGTTGGTTTTTATTTTAATTTAAATTATTTAGTTTAATCCAAAACTACATCAATTAATATTTTTTTCAAGTCCTCACATAATTGATGACCATCCATAGATTACTACTAACATGTTTCACTCATTAATCAAATGAGAATGTTTTTCCAAAGCTATTTACAAGACGCCAGAAAACTTTTATCGCTTTAACTTTGAAAAAGATTTTTTGTTGTTTTGCTTTGGAAAAAATATCCAGAAGCAGTTCGGGATGTTACATTCAAAAATGATAATCCAAAAAATCTCATTAAAATTCGCAATGTAATGTCGTTGATTCTGCTGCCGCGCGTCGTTCATTTCACGTCGAGACGATTCTCGTTTCCCTTAAGTGTGTACATGAGACGAGACGAAATGAGGAAATTGGAGAAAAAAATTTGAAAATTGAGTTTGTGCTGGGAATATGAGACCGAAAAATGTTAACATTTCATTTTCGTGTTTTAACTTTCGACAGAGAGCTTTGAAGCACCGGGAATTAAAGAAAAATATTGCATGTATGATGAATTCATGGTGTGCAGCGGATACATGATCGGAAAAAGAAAGATGATCAAAAATTATTTTTTTTTCAGAAATTTTAGGGACTTGAACTTTGCAGTAATTTCATTTTTAGAATTTTATATTTGTTTAAAAAATCTCAGCAAACCGACAATTAATTTTTACAAAATTTTCAAGTACAATGGGCGACGAAGAATTTAATCCTCAGGTCTACAATTTTGTTCTGCCATCAGAATATGCAGAATCATTTTTTTACTGGCAGCTAAATTCATTTGAAGCTGCATGTCCAAGTTCAGCAGTGCTTTTAGACCATACCTTGGCAGTTCTTTGGCATCTTTTTGCATCCAATTGTCGAGAAATGACAAATCTCAATAGAGCTGACGTAATTTGGGCTTTAAGGTTCTTGGAATCAATCGATACTAAGGATGCGGGTGACACGACAGTCTTAAGTGGTCTTTTGAAACTTTTGCGTCACGTTTTGATCACATACTATGCAAACGAAGACGAAAAATCAATGTTAAATGAAACTCAAACATTTTATGAATCATTGCAACCCGAATTGGATTCAAGTTCAGTTAGCATGCAGGAATATTTAAGTTTTCCTGAAGTTCAAGCTGATCTCGGTCTAGCGGCTTCAATTGCTTCCGTCGCAGCCACAACCAAATGCACAAAAGCTGAAATGACACAAGAACTCAAAAATTTCATGAAAGAATCGCCCGGAATGAGCGCCGAAGAGTTGCTCAAAATGCTGGAAAAGTCATGAAAATTTTTAATTGCTGCCATCTGTAAAATAACAAAAGTCATTTATGTATGAAACGAAAAAAAAGAGAATAAAATAATGAAAATGTTTTTCTCTAATCGATTAAACAGCTCAATATTGTGTGTTGTGGAAAAATTTCCATCTCATAAAATTTCGCGATCTTAAATACAGCAAATGATGATGACGATAATGTGAATGGCAGGCTGGCTTCTTTTGGTGTGTGCATAAATTTGCCAAAAGGAGTCAAACTCACCCATAAAAATCATCATTTGACGCCTTAAACTCAATGTCATAAAATATATTGAAAAGTTAAATTTGAGGTGGATTAAAGCGCATTTTTTAAAATTTTATCAGAATTTTTTTTCTTAAAAATTCCTGCAAATTTTTAATTTTTTAAATTTAAAAACTCTTTTAAAATTTATCAATTAATAATCTCCTTCACCCTCCACCACCGCAAAAGTCTCTGCTTCAAAGAGAAAAATTTGCGTATTTTTTTATGCCATAAAACGCACCCAACATCATCGTTCATTGAAACATGAAGAGTGCTAGCGAAAAAAAAAACATAAAAACGAGCTTCGATTTCCAATATTAAACATTTTTTTACGATTAAAATCAACGAGAAAGAAAAATTATTCCATTAGATTATTTATGGGTGCACATTATGCTGTCATTAAAAGCCATCATTAGAATAATTCTGGTTGAATCTTTTCGGAGGAATGAGTGAAGAAAAAAGTTATTTCGTGGAAGATTCGCTTCACACACGCACAATAGAATGATTTTTGCGTTCTTTGTTCATATATCAAATCAAAATGTCATAAAGAGGCACCTTTTTATGGCACAACATTCGTCAATGCCGAAAATGAGGGATTAGAATATTTTTTAGGAACTCTTTTAATGGCTTTGTGCATGAGTCCCTTTGCGCGCATGAAAAACATTCAAATATTAATGAAAATTGATTTCGTGGTATCGAAAGGCAGTGAAAAAATAAATAATTTAAATTGAGTTCCAGGAATTTATGAACCTCCAAAAAATTAATAGGATTGATTTACTTTTTTTGTTGTTTAAGATTTTTTACCAGTTATATTTATTTCAAATGAATTCTTATCCCTTGATATGAAAAATATTTTTTGATATTAAATTTCGACTATCCATGTCATTGTGTCTCACCTGGATCCCCATCCATCAACATCTTTTAACTTCCTTATAATTCCCTCCTCACTCCACGCATATAGTTATTATTATCATCTCTTCTCTTCTCATTTTTCGCGCATAAAAGAGTTTTTTTAATGTGATCTTCTTCTTTCATTTCCATGGAATTTTGTGCGTAGAGACGTCTCATAAAAAAGAGCCATGTGAAGACAACGAAAAGCAATAAACATAAAAAAATTGGAATCTTCTTTTTAGCTCAATAATTTTTGCCGAGAAGGAAAAAGTTTTGGAGGCTGAAAAAATTCTGCGGTTCGATCAATTGAATGTTCTTTTAATGTTGCGATGAACAAGTCAATGACAGTGAAAGTTGAGATGAAAAAGTTTGTTGAAAAATTCTCGGAATTTTTTATTTAACTTGATAATATTTACTTTCTTATTTTTTTATGGCTGTTTATTGAATTTTATGTGTCACCCCTTGTATTTAATTTTTACGCTGCTGTGTAACACACATTAAGTGTCATTAAAGGAAAGAAAATTTATGTTTCATAAACATGATAAAAGTCGGCAAGAAAGAACTTTTTTATGGGTTCACGCTTGAATTACAGCATCTTTGTTGAGAGCACTGAGAACAGCGTAAGTGAAGAATGCACAATAGAACATTTTTATGAGGGATTCACGCACATTTTTCTACTACTATGCGAGTGTATAAATCTACACGTGTATGTACACAAGAAGAGACACAATAAAATTCTTTTCATCTCTCAAACTAACATAGATTTTTTCATCTAATAACAACAGCATTAATGTGATTCTTTAATGAAATACGAATTAAGCGGAAGAAGTCTCGAGACGACAAAAAAAAAGAAAAAAGTTTAATTGCTTTCAACAGAAGCGGCAGTAGCCAACAAATACCCCTTAGGAGAGGAATAAAAAGTGCCAAATTGCTCTGCTGTGGACTTGAAATATAAAACGGACAGCGGCGTGTCAAATTCTCATCAAGTCAACAACAGAGAGCTATTCGGCGTTACGCACATTTCAAATGTCATTCAGTAAAAAGAATTCTTTAATTGATTCTTGTAAAGGCGGACAATTGTTAGTACAGAGAACTTTTTTGAAATAAGTATGAATTATAAAATAAACCATAACAGAAACAAGTTTGTTTCAATGGCCGAAATGTATGTAAAGCGTTACATGGAGCACAGGTGATGAAAGACGCTTTAAACACTCATCAATCAAAAGTGTTGAAAATGATATTCAAAGCCACATGGAGTGAGGTTGATGTTGGTGCAAAATCACGTGTGGATATTTTTCTAATCTTCCGTAACATTTTAAAATTGATTTTGTCAAACATTAAGAAAAACTCAATGATCCCCATCGAAAACTCCATTACAAAGCTCGCATAGCAAACACATTGAAAATTCTTCAAAAACACTTGTGACCATGGACACGCTTCATGAGACGTATCTCCTTTACAGAAATTTAATTTAGAAAAACACACTCGACAAAATAATTGAAATAAAAATTTAAAATGAACCGTAAATGATCCAATTTCAGCAGCCAGCACATGCCATTAAAATAAAGTTATCATCATTGTCAAATAATCATTTTTTGTTGGGTCCATGTTCCTGCAATATCTACCGCACATTTCACACTTAAAAATGCGATGAAAGCAGTAGCAGCTAGTGTGAAGATTGAGGATGATATTATAAATCGCCTCCAATTAAAATAAAGTGCCAGTACCATTTACGATGGGGAGAGAGAGAGTGAGCGGGAGAGATTACTTGCAACAATGAATGCATATAAAACTTATGTATATACACTCACATAAGCCGCAGCAGTGAAGTAGTGAAATTATCATTAATTTTAACAGCCATATCACTCCAACTTCCATCGCTATTTCTAACTTAACCAAGGGGTTGGTCACTTTTTTTTTGTGAATGATTAAAACTATTAAAAATTTTAATTTTGCTTAATTTTAAAATTTTAATTGAAAAATTTGAATACCAAAGTGACTTACCTCCTCACCTACTGTTTGCTTTGTGCAGCTTAGAAAAAAGAAGAGAAAAATTGCGAAAAGTTTTTCATGCCATTTAATTGAATAGAATTTCTTTAACGGTTATTGTGGTCGTAAAAATTGATGATGTCTGAAGTGTCTTCACTCGTTGCGCTGCACACAACAATTTCCCTTTCTTCTCTCTTCTTTTTCCACCGTGAATGTTGAGATGATAAAATCTCAGACTTTTATTTCAACTCTTTAAAAAAATTGGTGATGATGGTGAAGATAAGGCGGGACGAGAAAATTTATGTTCATGCATTTCGTTGCTGCGCTGATTATTTGCTGACAAGTTGAGCTCCACACAAATCTTTTCCGCATTTCAATTTCTGCTCTGTTGAATGAAACTTTAATTTCTTTCCATCAATCAAATTCCTTCTTATGGTGTTCTTTTTTCTTTGATTTCTTATGCATCAAAAGGTACTTTGAAGCTCTTTGGACGAATTCGTACAGCAAGGGGTGGAAACTGCTGTGAACATTGAAAATGAACAAACAAAAAAATTTGATGTTTTTAAAAAAATTCCCTCCCTTGGATCAACTTCTAGAAGGAAGGGCGTCGACTGAGCGATTTATTCCATTCGCGTTTTGTTTTGCAATTTTTCATGAATTTATTTTCCTTCTTTCTTAAATCCTTTTTTCCTTCCTTTATGTGCGTTATGTATACATATGAGGAAAGACTGTATGTTGTGCGTTTTCACATAAAATTAAATACATAAACCTTGAAAGGTAGTAACACGCATCATGCTTATAAGTCCGATTTTTCCTTTTTATGCTTAGGAGTTTTTTTGATGCTGAGCTTTAATTTGAATATTGCGATGAAAATAAATCAAGACTTAAATTTTCCTTCAAAGTTCTCGACTTCAAAAAAGTTTTCAAGTTCCTCTTATCACTCCCTGCTGCTTTTGTCGAGTCGGAATTAAGGAAAAACAATTTTCGCGTGGAAATGGAAAAAAGATGGGATTTATTTATACAATACTTACTTATTCCTTTATATTTTCGTCTATTTCCTTGGGATCTTCTTGCATTTCACTTGTTTTCCTCCCACGTTTCACAAGCTTTCTTTGTGTACACACTCCTTTTCTTCGAAAACATACAGACGCCGTTGTCGGAATTGGAGAAACCGGAATTGAAATAGA
Source organism: Tanytarsus gracilentus (assembly GCA_038502055.1). NCBI lineage: Eukaryota > Metazoa > Arthropoda > Insecta > Diptera > Chironomidae > Tanytarsus > Tanytarsus gracilentus. Next base: position 10,419,195 of record JAXRKN010000044.1, on the reverse strand, counting down.
TTTCGCAAATAAATTAAAAAGAGATCAAACGGCTGTTTACTCAAGGATCTTCGATAAGGATTTTCTCCATACTTCCTGCCTTTTCTCGATTTTCTCCTATCCATCTCTAAGCGTGGCCTGAATTTCAACCTTTTTAAATTTCAAATTTCCAGGGAGAGATTTTATTATTTGTTGAACGAAAATAAATTTTCGCATCCTCGAGTCGACCTTGAGAAATGGAGAAAGGATGAAAATAATTGATATTTGTGCGCTATTTGAGACATTTAACACCATTCACTCACTTCAATTCCCACTTGAGTGTCAAGTACGATACTCTCAGATATATCTGAGATTTTTCTTCATGACGGCAATAAAATTCAGAAGCTGCGTGTGTGTTTAACGAATATTGCGTTAATTAATAAATTATAACTCTGTTTCTCATGAATATTCAGAAATTTTATTTATCAAAAAAAATTATTCAAGGAGTGAAAGCTCTTTTTCAAATAATTTTTTTTGATATTCAAATTCACTAATTCAGCTTTAATTTTTTTGTGTAAATTTAAAATAAAAATATTTCTTTTCCAACCACCGCCAATAGAAACTCAGCATCCCATCAGCAGCAGAAGTCATAAAACTGAACTTTGAATGAAACTTGAGCGAGGAGTGATAAAAAAATTTTATCGTAGACTCTTTCAAGTATGTGCTCACTTTTTCCTCCCACACTCTCTAGAAATTGCTAACATCGTATTACTTAAATAAATAAGAAGCAATAAAAAATTATACCCATGAGACATCCAGACTTCAATTTATTACGATAACATGAAATTTTGCTTCGCAAGGAGATGTTTGAAGATTTTCAGAGGAAATAAAAAAAATTGAAGGTCAAATTGATTAATGATGATAATAGTTGGACTGAGTTATGTGCGGCATTTTCACCAACATCAAATGAATTGATTAAAAGATAGACAAGCACCATTAATGTTCTTGGGTCACTGTTAAAGATTCGAAGGTTTTGATCCATTAATTATCGTGCAACCCCTGAAATTTTGTAAATCCATGTGAAAAACTTTGAAATTTCTAATCAATTTTAAGCAAAAAGTTCTTAATGCGCTAACTTTTTTCCTAAAAGACCAAATTGACGTAGCCAAACTATCTCTTCACATTATCATCCATTCCATTGAATTTTCTCATTTCGCATGAAACTCAATGATAATAAAAATAATTTCAAAGTTTTTATTAAAAATTTCCCTTCGCTCTGCGTTTTACATTTTTTTTTCTATCTCTCGTGTACAGCAAAATTGTGTTTAAATAATATAAAAAGTTCATAATTTGTGATCAACCCTTTTTTGCTGATACTTTCAACTGCTGTTGTTGTTATTACCAGAAGGAAAACACACTCTCAGATAAATAAGGATAAAGAAGATGATGGCAGAGGAAAAGGGGTGCAATGACATTCTAATTTTCAACTCCGAAATATCTCCCACACTTTGTTTTACTTGTTTGCTCTCATGTGCAAATGGAATTTGTGACGCCTGGATATGATTTTCAATTTTGTTCAAAAGCATTCTTGGACAATTGAGTTTACAAAGGATTTTATGGGTGATAAAAAATTGTTTTTATTTTATAAGGGAATTTTTTAGGGGGGTTTAGGATAATTTTTAATAAATAAAATTGGAGATTTAAATTTTTTTGTCACTTTAACCAAAAATTACTGAAATTTTATTCACAAAATAATTCGATAAAATAAAAATAGAAATTCATCCTTTCACGTCCATTTTTACATTTCTATTGATTAAAATCTAAGCCTTAAAAAATTTATGTGTGTGGACGTGATATAAACTCGATAAGAATCGTCAACAGCTAAGAAATAAAATAGAGTGAAAGGTAATATAAAAATTCCACACCGACAAGGTTGTGATATCGACACAACCTGGTCATCACGCACAGCCACATACGAAAAGAATTTCATGCCTAGGCCCACAAAAAAAATTGTCAATATTTTCCTCGTATTTTCACCGTCTAAATATTTTTTTAAAAAAAAAGAAAATCTTTTGTGAATGAATGCGTATGTACAGCGAGCTCACCACACGCAGCCGAAAAAAGTTTTTCTTATATTTATATACTCGACATTTGCCGCTTGGCTATTATTTTTTGGTAAAATTCGCAAATAAATTTTTCTTTGAAGAACTACGCAAAAATGTTATGGCTTCACGAGTTGAGCGGCTATATATCATTAACATAGCATAAAAACAAAATGATGATTTTCCCATCCTTAATGTGTGAGAGAGGAAAATTTTCTCTCGTAAATTTTTTCCTCTCTCGCTTCCATATTTAGGAAAATTTCCATTTATTTTCTTTACAAATTTTTCAATTTATATCTGAGCACTATTCGATAAGCTGTTTCTCTCTCTCTCACTCTCCGCCACCACTCAGCTTGACTTGTACAAACAATTCATAAAAAAGAATTATCACACAAAAAAAAAGTTTACGATGTTGCTCGAAAGTCACTGGCTATAAAAATTCGATGAAAAACTTACGAGCGAAAGAGAGAGAAAATTGAATGAGAGAGTAAAATTTAGACAATGACTGTAAATACGTACATTGTAGCATCAGACATTTGGCGGTATGTGTTGAGCGCAGTATAAAACTTTAGCCGCCGTATTTTACGTCCAGATGTAAATTCACAACCCTGCGTCTGTAGTCGCTAGACAGAGCCATACACGCATGTGTTGGTTTCCAGACATTTTCATACACTCGAAAATTTCGACGAGAAAAACACTTGCAAATGAGACAGTATAAGTGCGTCAGTGAAAATGAGAGTACGGGCGCGATGAGAACTCGACGACGACGTTTTGGGAAAATAAGAAGAAGAGAAAAATTGTCTTCTTTTCTCAAGTGCGGGATGATGGTCTTAATGATGATGACGGGGCGCGATGATGACGATGATGATAAAGGAAAAAAATTTTAAAGAGAGAAAAACTAAATGAATTTTTTCTCTCAATTTTGGGAAACTGCAACAATTTTCTCAATTCAGTTTGAGGCGAAAAAGGAAATTAAAGAATTTTTTTAAAAGAAAATTTTTTCTGGAAATTATGTGAAGATTTCTTCGACGTCCATTGCGGAAAAGAAACCTTCTAAGAATGAGAGATAAGAAATCGAGCGAGGTTTGTATCTTAATTAGCACGTGTAAATTTTGTAATGAGTATAAGATTAAATTATCAGCGATTACGTGGGTTTACAAAATATGTAAAATATTTTAACTTCCTACAAATAAAATTGATTTTTTATACATTTTTGCAAGTGTCTGATTATTTTTTAAATCATACATAATAAATTTTTGTATAATCTTTTTTTAAAGCTAAAATATTTGAGTTTTAAATTTTGGATTTTTTTGTCTCAAGATCGTTCAAATTCAAATTGTTTGATAATTAAAATTCTCCGTCATGCTTGGGAAGTTGATTTTCTTAAAATTCTTTTTCACAAAACAATTTCAAATTCAATAAATCAATAAGATATTGAATTTAACCTCATAAATTTGCTCTCCAATAAACCTCATCGCTCTTCCATCACATTAAAACTATTTTCTCACATCAAATCATCTTCCAGCGAAAAAAAATCTCATAATGATTAGTGTAAATAATAAATAAAACACAAAATACCACGAGAGAAAATCCCCCGTTAGCCGATAATGATTTCATGATGATAATTTGCACGCTGCAGACGTCTAGAGAACAATCAAATGTAATGATTACATTTCAGTCAGAAAATATGACATTTTCTAGTCAGACAGTTTGCTTTTTAAAATTTAAATTGCATTTTTCTTCTTCCCATTTCTCTTACGAGTAACATTTCACATAAATTCTCAACAAAATTGCATAAAAAATCGTGCTCAATTTTCATAATGCTCTTAGCGAATTGTCTGCGAATATTTCCTGTGCTTAGAGTTTTTTTGCACACCTTTTCTGCATAGAACAAAATTCACTGCAATTTGCCAATTCATTCTTGCACTTCTATCAGATTCAGAGGAAGAAAAAATCACTTCGTCTGAGAGCTTAATAAATTTCAATTAAAAACCATTGCGAGCGTTAATGACAAATTTCTGCAGAGAGCGAGAGAATAATCGCGTGAATTGGCAAGTGCACGTAAAATGCTTAATTTATTACGAGTGCCGACACACTCGCGCGCATTAGCACTTTTGTAAATGAGATGAGAGTGCATTTAAAATTATAAAGAGTCAACAATGCGACACTGTGGTTGAAAATGGGAGTGTTTGGTGATACTTACGGACATTCTTGTATTTCTTTATTAATTTTGTTACTTAAAATTATTTTTTGACGTGCTGGAAATATTTAAACATTTAATTCATGTGTGGTAAGTTAATGGAATTAAAAAATTCATTTCAATTAATTTCAAAAAAATAAATACATTTCAAAAAATTCAATAAATTCCATTTTTTGCTCGAATTCTAAAACAAATAAATAACCTTACATGAACTAATTTGTATGCTCCCGTACTCATAAAAAAATTTCATACATTCTCAATAATTCTTCTCATACATTTCTTTCGGTTCAATAAACAAATTAATAATTAACGAGTTTGCTTGTTTTCTTGCGTCAAGAAATAATCCGTAAGTAGTGCGATAATGTGGATAAACCTTTTCGACGTCGTAAAGTCTTTGACCTTTACATACAATTTTTTTCCTGTAAAAAAACACACACCGAGATAGCGAAGAATGAAAGAACATTGAAATAATAGGTGTGAATGCTTTACCATCGTTGGACACTTCTTGGAACTAAACAAATGGAGCATTATACGGGAAAAAATTATCATAATTACGCTTTTTCTTCTTCTGCCTTTTTGCCTTTACATTTCGATAGAGCTTTACGGTTCAATAGCGATGCGACCAAGCATATTGACGATGTTTATCTTTGTCTCTCTCTCTCTTAGTCGTGTCTCTCGATTTTGTTCTTCATTGCACACACATTCGAATGCATTGTTGATGTCGCACTTAACGGATAGTTTCTCGTATTTTGTGAATGTTTATCTCATCTTGATTTAAATTGATTTGTTTGAATTTCAGTGACAGCTAATTGAATACGTTTGATGTGAGTGGAAGCTGATGATTAATTATGATCGATTAGAGTGACTGTGATAAATTAGTGTAAGACATGAAAATTTGAATTTTTATAAATTTTGTTGATCTGATTTTTGATTAAAAAAATACAACCATAAATTTTTTTTTTAAAAATTCAATTTTGACTCACAGAATTGCAGATTTTTCCGACAAACATCCGAGAGAGTTTCCGATGTCTTTCACTTCTTGACTAAATGGCAATTTAATTTTTCCATCCTAAGGTCACATTTTGTTGTTGTCTCTTCTTTGGCTCTCTTCCGTGGATATTTATGGGTTTTAATAAATTCGCAAGAAAAGCAATTTTCCCTCAATCTATTCTTGCCAGTCTCTCTTCTTTTTGCGTTTGTATTTTATTTGTGCCTTAAATTGTTCCACTCGAAAAAAAAATAGATAGAGAAGTGACTTATTATTATTGTTATTATCATGGTTGGACATAATTGAAATGTATATTTATTAGAGTTTCCCAAAGAATATTCTTAAAAAATGTAACAATAGTTAGTTTGGTATTAAAAAAAATTATAATGGGATGTGCACATGTGAAAAAGGAGTGGGAGTGATTGAATACTTTTTAGAATTGCAAATTTAATTTTTATTTTATCGCTTAACTGACGTTAGAAAAAAAAGAAGACAACAATTGGAAGTTCACAGAAGGTATTAAATGCATGAGTGAAGCTCGCTTTGACATATTGAACAAATTGATTAATGGCAATTAGATTGGCTTAATGTTGATTTTTATTTATGTTTATTGTATTAGAAATTAAGTTTATAGAGATAGTTTATGGACTTTTAATTTCGTCGATTAAAATTCTCAGAAAATTATAACATAAAATGGAATGGAAATAAATTATGTTTAATTTTTTTTTCTATAGGGGTCAGGGCCAGATATAACGATGTGGAAATTTTTTGGAATTTAAATTTTATGTAGGAAAGTTAAAAATTTATATTTAAAAATAAAAATATCAACATGAGCACTTCAACAACAAAATTATCATATTAATGCTAATGAACCATTTTAAAACGCCATTTATTTTTCAGCATGCATCATTGATTTAAATTTTCTCTGATTTTTCACAGCGATAAAATCACAAAACTCATTTTTATATCACATCACATCTCAGACAATCTAAACGATGTCAACTGCCATATATATTTGTGTAAATTTAGTCATTTTCTATTTTCAATCTCATAATTGAGTTATAATGAATGCGTTTTCGATTAAAATGATTTGAGTTCATTTAAAATTATCATCATTTGCATACATATGCAATCGCATGTTCGTCCGATGAGACCTCATAATTTGCATTATATCTAAAATGTGTTGTTAGGGTTTTGAATTTAACTTATCAATTGCTTTTCATGTCGTTTGATAATGATGATGTTGTTGAATCTCGCCACAGAAAACTAATATAAAAATTTAGATATGCACACTCATAATGAATTAATAATGACGATTTTCCGATGAAATTATAATATCGTCATTTTGGAAAATTTTTCATGATTATAAATTCATTTTCATTTTGATTATAAATGAGGATTTAAAATTTTGAACATTCAATTAAAGCTTTTTTATTGAGGAATTAAAATTTAAAATAAGAAAAAATTTCACAAAAATTTATTAATATAAACTCAAGATTTCTTCTCTCTCTTTCCTCACAAAACTAATAACCAACTAAAAGAACTTTCAACTGCAATATTCATGCTTTAAAATTGAAACCCATTTTTTAAACCCACGGTAATGAACTAATAAAAGTTATTCTCGAAAAATTCATGGGAAAACTCTATTGATCAACTTTTGTCGATAAGAAGTCGAGTAAAGTCAAAACTATGTTGCATTTGATAGCAGAGAGAAAGTTCCTTCAATATAATCCTCATATTTGCTTTTTTGCCTTACATCAGTCAAGAGAAAAGTTTCATTTGATAATGCAAAAGTTTGTCTGAAGTCAACAAAAATTACACAAAACTTCAATTTGTAAACAAGGGTGGAATACTCAAATTTTTAATATTTTAAAAAAATTTATTTTAGAGCAATTGAAATTTAATTAATACAAATTTATACACCCGAAATTAATTTAAGTTTTTCTTTTAATTATTTTGTATGAAAAATATTTTTCACTTGAAATAAGTTCACTAAAACTCAATATTTTGTGCTCAGGTTTTCATCTGCAGCTCCTTTAATTAATTTTTCCTCCAATTTCTGATTAATTGAAAAGTTTTTATAGTTGCTAAGCTTTTGCTATAATTCGTTTTTTACATTTCTTTCTTTTTAATTTTTCATTGCTAGCAGCGAGATTTCTTCTTCTCACAACTCCATTGCTGCCACTTTTATATACAAATTTTTTTGACTTCATCATCGACTCAACCTGTTCACCGATAAAGTTAAGAAAACTCGCAGAAGAAGAAAGTTCATGATAAAATCGTCCTTGACAAGATCTTCCAAAAGGCCTTTGAGCATTCGTCTGGAGATAATACGATGAAGATGCACTAAAATCATAAAGAAATTTTTAAGGTTTTCTTTTTAATTTTAATTTCTTACTCGTTCCTGCATGCAATTCCCATGTACGTAACATCATTTCTATCATAACGTCTCTCAACAAAATCTTCGTACGACTTTGCCGCCACAGCAACAAAAGCTTCGGGATTTTCAACTGACTCAGCAAAATAATCGACTGCACGATTGTGATTGCAAATCCCAGAAAAATGACCCACAACATTTGCTAAAATCGTACAGCCAGACATCATAAGGCCGCCATTAGGAAAAAAGTCTGTCGTTCCAGATCTCTCGAGTGTCGCATAAACACCACCATCAGTGTGGATTATGTCGACAAACTTTGCATCGTTAGATGAGATGTGTTTGAACTTTTCATAAGTCTCGGGGTAGAAACCGGGGCCAGCTAGAAATTAAAGATTTTTATTTTACATTTTATGAAAATTAATGCCTGAGATTCACACCCTTTAGCTATCAATAATACCTCACCTGGATCCAAACCAGTTATTCGACAAAGTTCATACGAAGGATTTCTCTCTTTAAGCTTTCTTCCAATCAATCCACTCACTTGAGCGCCCAAAGAATGTCCCACAAGATGAAAACTACAAACTGGATATCCGGTCTCAAAAAATTCCTCAAGGTTCATCGTAATCATTAATCCAATATCGTAAAGCTTTGGCAGAACTTTTGTTAAATAAAAATCTCTCGAATAACTACCCCAGTCGCAGCTGAGGACATTATGATCATTTCGTGTCTCGTACGCTTCGACAATTCTCTTTGTTGTATACCCAAGGCGGTTCTCGGTAAATCCATGGATATAAAAAACTGTTGGTTTACTTTTATCAAAATCGGGGTCATAGTAAATTGATTTAAAATCAGCGAGATCGTAAATGTTTCCTTGGGAATTTGTACTGAAAAAATTTGAGAAATTTGATTCAAAAATTTAATATTTTTTTTATAAAACTTACTAAAGTATAACTTTTACGTTTAATGCAATCATGTCCATGTCCAATTGCTCGCCAACCACCCAACTAGATGCTACAAAAACTAAAGAAATTATTGCACTTTTAAACATTTTCTTCACAACTCTAACAACTTCACTCAAAAATTTAACTCACTTTAAAAAAAATCATTTCTCCAAAAAATAAATTTTGCATGCTTAATTATCGCAATAAACTTGACAAAGTGGAGATAATTAGGCGAGGGAAAAGTAGCGCACTTAATTAAGTTGTAAATATCAGACGACGACATCGGAGGCTTTTCATGCAGTCGAGTAAACCAAAAGTGAACTGATTAATTTTTAATGAAAACCTTTTTTCTCTTTAAACGAGTCAAAAAATAAAAGTTTCAGTCTCACTTCGCTTTCGAAGCAAACAAACAGACAGGAGCAGTTTGAGACCTCATTAATTTTAAAGTCATTACACAACATTTGCTCAATATACAGTGAAATGAAGATACATCGTAGTTTATTTGTCAAAATTCAGACATGTATTCCGCATTTCATCCATGAGACGAATAAAGCAACAGCAGCAGAATGGAAAGTTTATCTCTTCTAACTTGTGATACAATTGCTTCATGAGGATTTTGTACATTTTCAGTATTTGAGAGATATGAAGGAATGTAAAGAGAAAAGTCAAGGGTGGCAAGCTCTGGTGAAATTTTGTTTGAATTATTCAACGTAAAAACGAGAAAAATTGAACATTTTGCCACGAGCGCAAGCTTCAAAAATTTTTTTTAAATTTTAACTGTTCAAATCAAAATATTTAGAGATTTTTAAAAAAAATTAAAAAACTCCACCCCAAGTTTTGACTTCTCTTTTCTTTCAGAAAAAATTTTCTGCTATGAAATTTTGAAACAAATATAAAATAACATAACTCACAGAAATGATATGAGAGAAAATTTTATTATTTCACTGAAAATTAAATTTTCGTTTCTTCGCTTTCTTGTTTTAATTTTTCATTTGTAGCAAATTTTTGTTGATGATCTATTTGAGGTTGCTTCTGTGCCATGTTTGAAATAATTTTTGATGTTTTTTTATAATCTAATCAACAACTTCATTGTTAATCGATAAGATAAAAATATTTTGAGTTATAAAAACACTTTCAAATCGAAATGATGCTAAAAATATTAACTCTTTTAATTTTATTCATTGCTCTCAGTGAAAGTTCTAAAATTTTAATTGTTCATATGTCATTTACAAAGTCACATGTGCTTCCACTTCATGAACTTGCAAAATCACTCGCAAAACGTGATCACAAAATAACTTTTGCGTCACTTTTTCCAATTAACAAAAAGCCGGCTAAAAATTACCGTGACGTTGTTGTAAAAGTTGATGAGAAATATTTTGAGCTTTATGATGAATTTGCAAAGTCAATGAAGAGAGAAAAAGATCCAAATTTTCACGATTTAAATTCTCAATCATCATCAATGTCAATTCCATTGGATGAGATTCAAAATCTCATGAGAAGTGAAAATTTTGATTTAGTTATTGTTGGTTGGTTTGGTGCTGAATATTTGATTGGACTTGCTGATCATTTTAAATGTCCATCGATTGTTTTTTTCTCGGGAAGTACTTTTGGTCCTTTAAATGAAATTGTGGGGAATCCATTGGGTGTTAGTGGAGCTCCACATCCAATGCTGGGAGGCGTCAAAGAAATGAATTTTTTGGGAAGATTTAAAAATTTTATTGTAAATGGATTTGACATTTTTGTTCTTTCGAAAATTTTCAATGCACAAGCGAGACAAATTTTTCAGTGAGTTAATTAAATTAAAATTTTACGCAACTAATTAATTTTATCATAGACATAATTTTCCGTCCAATCGATATCGATCTTACGATGAGATGCTCAAAAATGTTTCACTCGTGCTTGTGAACACTCATTTCACTTCATCAGGCCCTCGTCCAAATTTACCGGTAGTTAAAACAATTAGCAGAAATTTAAATTTATTAAAATTTTCCAGAACATGGTCGAAGTTGGAGGACTTCAAATACCTGAACCTACACCACTCCCAAAGGTATTTCAATCTTTCTAAATTACTTTAATTAAAAAACCTTTAAATTTAGAAGCTGCAAAAATTCCTCGACGATGCTAAGGACGGTGCAATCTTATTCAGTTTTGGCACTCAAGCCAAATCCATTTACATGCCAAACGAAAAATTAGCATCCATCCTAAAAGTGTTTAAAAAATTAAAGCAACGAGTCATTATGAAGTGGGAAAATGAGGACATGGATGAAAAGCCTGAAAATGTTTTCATCAGCAAATGGCTGCCACAAACTGACATTCTAGCACATCCGAATATGAAAATTTTCATCTCACACTGTGGTTACGGAGGAGTCATTGAAGCCAAACACTATGGAGTGCAAATTATAGGAATTCCCTTTGCCGGAGATCAGCACAGTAATATTGCGAAAATTGTCAAAGAGGGTTGGGCGATTCGTATCAATTTTAACGAATTGAACGAAGAATCTTTAATGAATGCCATCAATGAGATGTTAGAAAATCCAAAATATTCAGAAACTGTTAAACGATTGTCAGTGCTGTCGAGAGATCGTCCAAAGAGTGCAATGGAAACTGCAATTTTTTGGGTTGAATATGTGCTGAGACATCGTGGCGCACCACACATGCATTATCCAGGAGCAGACTTAAATTTTCTTCAGACTAACTCAATTGACGTCATTGGATTTATAATTTTAACAATTTTGGTGACTTTTAAAATATTCAAATTTATTTTTGAATTAATTTTCTGTAGAAAAAATTTACAAGTTAATAAAATCTCCGCAATCTCTTGAGGTGCATCTAAGTCTCCGGTTCTTTGTACATCTGCAGAAATTGCACTCTCTACGATACAATCGTCTTGGAAGACATTCCCATTCAGGTCCGCCGTTTTGAATACCCATAGGTAAATGAATTACAGATTGGTCAATGCTAAAAGAATTTTAAAGTCATGACGTGAACAATTTATTTACTCAAACACTTACCCTATCAATGGACCGAGTTCTCCTTGTAATGCGCTGATTTCTTCTTGTGCTATGAAACTTTCTACATTTGCTTCATCGGTGTCTACATGGACCGTCTCTTCATCGTCCGCATGCGATGCGTCTGAAGGCAATAAATTTTATAGAGAGAGAGAAACGGAAATTTTTAGTTAAAATATTTTTTTAATTAAGATTAATTCAAATTTTTTGAGTGTGAATTTCTAATTTTTAAAGTTATCAAATTTTATAACTGAACTCACGACAAAATAACGCAACAACAAGTATCACTGCAAAAAACTTCATCTTCGGTTTTATTCTGAATGTTCACTTTAAAAATTCAAAAACCACTGATTGTGATGCTGATTGAATCATAAGCTTTTATATAGCTTTGTCTCTTCAGTGTCTGCTTCATTTCTAAGTGCGCGAGACAGCAAATATTTGAAACTTATCGAAGAATATTCTTAAATAGATTTCTGGAATGGGAAAAATGTACCGATGATGTCAAAATTATTATTTAATTAGATGGCATAATTTTTTTATTTTTAAAACAATACAAAAAGTGTTTTGTGTGAAAATTTAACGTGTTACAAATTTATTGAATGACCCAAACAAAACGATTGATTTACTCATGACAAGTTTTTTGGGGATTACCAAAACATTAATAAAATTCGTCTTAAAAATTCATTAAACTCACAAAAAAAATTATCTTTCTGCAGAATCTTTTCAAATAAAATAAACTTTAAGACACGAAACTCATATAAATTAAATTCAAATTGTGAACGCAAGGGAGATGTGAAAAGAAAGCTGAAAGTTTTCTCATTCACTTTAACGATTGGTGTCGGGAAGATGTTAGGATGAAGTTTGAGCTAACTTTGAAATTCCACATAAGCCATAATTTGAATTTACTCTCTGAAAAATTCACATTCCTAGTCTTCGAGGTGATATGAGGTATATGTTGCTCACTCTCGTGCAGTCACATAAATAAGTCAATTTTCCTCACTCGTTTCAATTTTCTCCCCGCTCAGACGTCTGAATCACATTCGACGAATGGGGAATTGGGTATGAAAAGAAACTTTGAAGACGACTGTGAAGTCGAAAGCTGCCAATTCAAGTTTCGGTATGATGCAATTTATGTCATGACAGGAAAGAAGAAAGACGGAGAAACATATAAAGAGGAGAGAAAAGTTTAAATTGACACGTGGCAGCGTGAAATAGTAAAAAGGAGAAATAAGCAGACAAGAAATAAATTGTACGAGAATGGAACATTGAATTTAAATAAATTACAGAGACAAAGTGGATTTTAGCATGAGACAGACGAACTTTTTTATGCGAAAAAAAGTTTGAAATAATTTTTGACATCAAAGAAAAAATTATTTTTGCAAAAGTTTTATTAAATTTTTAACCTTTTTGATCAACATCGCATTCTCGAAAACAATCAACGTTTGTTAATGCACATGGGATGTATTTATGAATATGTTACCCGAGAACTATAAAACATTGAACGATTTTCAAGACGAAATAAACGTTATTTTTTCCTAAGCTCTATTTTTTTCGTATTGCATAATTGCGGCAAGAAGTTCAAAATGTTTATTGCAATTCGACATGAACGTACATATCGAAAGCGCATAAGTGTATAGCAAAGCTCCAATTTTATTTCACCCTTGGGCGGAAATTCAATAAGAAATGCAGGTAAATATTACCTTAGCCTTCAATACACATCCCATTTTGTCGTTTGCTGCTATTATTCTACGTGCTATGCAATGATAGCGGGAAGAAATAGAATAAAAAGTCGTGAATTGGAGAATTATCATCATCATCATACTCTGGATGGTTCTTTTACTATATTCTTTAATATTTATTATAGCCATGATGATATTCAAACGCAGTACATGAAGAGAAGAAGTACACACTAGAGAATGTAAATCATCGTGAGATTACGTAATAATAATATTAAATGGTTTTAGTTTAAAGTACGCGATGAATTTTTTTAGTTTGCGAACAAAAAAGATTATTTTTAAAATTTAACTGATCGTAGAAAATTGAAAAAGAGTTAAATAAATATTTTTATCATTTTGTCGTGTTATAATGCCATCACAACCACTCTATTCGTCTCTCAGCGCGCGCTTTAACTCAACAATTTTATGTTTTCTAATATCAATTATTTTTATGAATATTAGCATCCATAAATATCGAATAGCATGCATGGAATACACTCCAAGCACGAGCAGAGTAAGTCGCGTTTTACGATATGTGCGAGAGTGCGGAGTCGAGCAAAAGGAAACGGAGAACAGTTGAGACGGGGCAGATAAAAATGTCACTTGACATCGAAAAGACCATAATATCGTTCGTGAGTGTCTCTCTCTCTCCCTTTCTTCAGTTGACAAAAGATTTTCAATTTTCTAAATTGCCATGATTATTGCCTTTTTATTCACACAGCGCATAAGCCGATACTTTAAGTGCGTTAAATCGAAAATCGAATGTCTCTTCAATTTTTTTTCTTTGGTTTTTTTTATAAATTTTTCAAGAAGTGCTTTAAATTATGCATTAATTGGGTTGAAAATAATCCACGTGGAACTCACAAAAGTCAACTTCTTTTCAAATAATTTTTTTTAATTAGGACAAACTCATGATTGAAACAATAAAAATTGTCATATAATTCCAAACCAATTAATAATTAGATGGCATTTTTAGATCCAACGAAATTATGCCTAATCATGTTAGAATTAAACGCGCTTAATAACTAATTTTAATGACCATCAAAAAATTTCAGTTTCACTCCACATTTAGTCTTTAAAAATTGAGGATCTAATTTTAAAAATGAAGTTTTTCGTGTGGTTAATTTTTATTTTTCTATTTTTCAATGAAAATTTTGCTTTTAACGAACAACTTGAGGATGCGATTGAACAACTCATAGGAAATTTTGAAGAGCAAAAAAATCCAATTAACGTGCATTTAATTACATCAAGCAAAAATTATCCTTCAGATAACTTTATTAAATCAATCCATAAAATGTCTAATGCTGTTTCAATCGGAAGAAAATCAAGAACAGCTCAACTTGTAATAATTTTTGTTCCGAATGATTTTTTAGAAGTGAAAAATGTTAACGAGTTCTACTTAATCGTTTGTGCTGAAACTGCAAATGTGAGCTCAATTTTTGAAACAATTTGGAGGAAAAATGGCATTTTGAATGTGAATATAATCATGATCAAAAACGACAAAGTAAAATTATTAACATTCTTTCCATTCTCCGAAAAAAACTGCAACAACACAAAAACGTTAAAAATTGTGAATGAATTTTTTGATAAAAAGTGGCACTCAAAAATCTTTTACCCGAATAAATTGTTAAATTTTCAACAATGTCCTTTATCGCTTGGTGTGTCGTCCTATTCTGGCGTCAAAAGGCGTGAACACAAAAATGGAACTGTTGAATATTTTGGATCGGACATGAAAATTGTGAAAGAACTCGGAAGACGATTAAACTTCACTAATAAAATGACAGCCATGTATGATAATGATATAGATGTACTTCAAAGTAAAATTTATGATTACGCTGCTGGCTGGTTTTTTTTGGTCCTCGACAAATCTCAAAAATTTGATTATTCTCAAGCTTATTGTTTCGTTCCATTTGTGGTTGTTGTGCCACCAGGTAAATGTCTTTTGTCTTATAGAATTAGATAGCAACAATCTATCTTTTAATAGGTGCCGCATTTACATCAATCGAACTTCTAATTCAACCATTTTCACCCCTTCTATGGTGTGGATTTTTGACCACCACAATTTTGTTTGTTTTACTAATTTTTTTAATCGATAAATTCCTCTTTAAATTAAGAAAATATTTTTACAAAAAAAATGAAAACTTTGACTACAAAATGATTTTAATTATAATCATTGGAGAGGGAACTTCACGGTTGCCATCAAAAAGTGCAACTCGAATACTCTTGATGAGTTTTACTCTGTTTTGTCTAATTTTAAGATCAATTTTCACGAGTGAAATGTATAAATATTTTAATTGCGGTGCCATTCATCAAGCGGTTGATAGTTTTGAGGAGTTCAATGCTCGAGAATTTACTTTTTATGCTCCACAATACTTGCATCAATATGTGTCATTGAATCAACTTAAAGTTAATCAAAGGTAAATTAAATAAATTTATTACAAATTAATAATTTTATTAAAATTTCAGATCTTTAAAAAAATTACCATACTTGGCAGAAGACAAATTAATCTACAAAATGAATGATTCAAGTTTAAAATTTGGAATTGGTTTGCCACTAGATTTTGTGGTCGATAAAAGTAACGGAACTTTTTTTAACATCGTAAAGGAATTTTTAACTTTTACACCTGTAGTAATGTATTTTCCTCGAAATTCTTATCTGAAAAATATTTTCAGCG
This sequence comes from Tanytarsus gracilentus, assembly GCA_038502055.1. Classification (NCBI taxonomy): domain Eukaryota; kingdom Metazoa; phylum Arthropoda; class Insecta; order Diptera; family Chironomidae; genus Tanytarsus; species Tanytarsus gracilentus. The sequence continues at coordinate 10,403,231 of JAXRKN010000044.1, read as the reverse complement.
ATTTAATTCAAAATATGTTGGCAAGTGGTTTGGTTGAGTATTGGATTAATCTTGAAAAAACCCTCGAAATTCCAAAGCGTGTTGATGTTGATGGAGGACCAAAAGTTATGGACATTAAAGATTTACAAGCACCATTTATTTTATGTTTGGTCGGACTTTCGATATCAACTGTAATTTTTGTTATAGAAATAAGTTTTGGCTCTTCTCAAAAATTAAAATCATAAAGTTCATTAAAATTAATGATTTTTTTAAATGCAAAAAAATGTTAATTAAAATATGCAAACCCTCAAAGTTTACATTTCTGAAAAACTCACAAAATCGATCCGAATCACAAATACAGGACATACAAAATGAAAAAAGGAGGCAATAAAAAGAGTTTTTCCATGTTTCTCCCATTTCATTTCATTGACGGGTGTGAGTGTTGCCTGGTCATGTAATCTTTTCCATTTTCATCCTCGCCTCAAGAGATAAACTTTTTAATTTAAAATTTTTTTGCTCCTCTCGAACTATGTTGAGAGTTTTGTGTAAAAAAAATCATCCACATATTCGACATTTGATGCATAAAAGTAGTTTTCAGCAGAAACAACCATGTCCATTGGCTGTGATGGAGGAATTTTTTTTCGTCCAAAAGACAAAGTTTTTAATTGAAAGCATTTTACATCAAATGTGAATTAAGGTCATTCGAGAATTAAAATGTATGCTCATGTGACATGAGGGATAAAGATAGTTCTTATGTCTGTGGATGCCTTGGCATATGTGGCCGAGAGAGAAGATAGCTCGAGTTTAATAGAGCAAACGTATATGCAAATATAGAAGTCTAATTCATATCGAATGCATTAAAAACAAACACACGGCAGAGTGTACACAAAGTTTTTAATTCATCTCTCGTGCTGAATGTCCATTATATCCATTTGACCAGCAAACCCAAGCTGTCTGTTTAAGAAGAGCTAGGCTATTTGCGAAAGAGAGATACACTGCATTTACATTACAACAAACCGCAATGTAGTGAAGAGAGATAACTTTTTTTATTGTAACCGGCAACGCTGAATGCTATCATTTGTGGATATAAAAAAGTGTGCATTGAATTGGAAATTCTGTTGAAAAAAATTTATAGAATTTTGTGAAAAAAAAATGTTCCTGTATTTGTGTTAAAAGTTAAAACTTTAATATATTATCTATTTTATGTCCGAAACAATTATTTTAAATCAATTCCTTATCTTTAAAAAACCCATCAATGTTCTAAAAAATAATTAATGTAACATCATGCAATTTGCTACAAAAAATGTGTCATTTCATCACAGCGAGTGCATTAAATTAAATTCATCCACGCCCATAGGCATACATGATGCCATCCACATAATGGGAAGTTGCTGGAAAGAAAGAAATGTACACTAATTAATGTGTAAAGCCCCCGTCAAATATGAAAATTAGAGCATCCATCAAAAGACTTTTATGTCCATGGAAAATTACCATACAAAAGCAATTTTCATGAATATTAATGGCCTGTAATCATACAAACAAAATTTTAATTATCTTTACATATTATATTGAAAGGAGAGCCAGAAGAACTCGGCCGAGAACAATGGAATTGCAACTGTATGGGGCTAGACACTCTATCAATAATTTGAAAGTTTAAATTTTAAAAATTAGTTCTTTAAATTTTAACTTTTTTAAACTTTTTAGCTCGAGTGCCCCTTCCCTTGATGGAATAACGTTAAAAGTCAGGTAGTTATTATCGTGCTGCCCACAAGCGCCGCCATAGAGCACAATGTTTGCTCAAACTCGAACGTGCCTTCTAAATGACTTCCATAAAAATTCATTTTCGGTTAGAAATGATTCGCCGCCTGATTAGCTCGACAATATTTTCATAATTTTATTAGATTTCTTCACTCTCTTCGAGCGATGGGAATTTTTGTTTTTTCTCGAAAGACTTTTTTGTTAGGGAAAAGTTCACAAAATTGACGTAAGTCTCTGTACACGACTCATACTGATTGTGGTTGAAGGCAGCATAAAAGTTTCCATTTTTATAAAGCTGAGTAATTAATCCTTCAGTTGCCGACTCTTCGTTAATACCAAGTCGTTCGAACAATTTCCGATCGTGAATTTCAGCTGCGGCTACATTGAACTCGGATATTATGGAAACTGTTTCGTGCCATGCTTTCATGAGTGCATCATCGTTTACCGAACTATGAGGTGAAATTTAAAATGTTTTTATTTTAAATTAATTTTTTTAAATTTTTTTACCTTCTATCATTGAACTGCACCAGCACATATTTATTAACTTTTAAAATGTCTTGATAATTTTCCATTGTCATTTCCCATTTTGGAGATTCTTGCGTCATTACAGCTTCAGAATTCGAGTCAGACTCATAATATCCCGATGTTCTAATATCCAAAGCATCTTTATGGTCCTTAAAACGACAACAACAGCATAATTCTCTTAGTTTCATGCTTTGCACATAAAAAGTGACAAATTTTAAAGGAATCAAAAAGCGAACTGCGAGTGTCTAAAAAATTATGTGCTCCCATGGTCATCATAATGATGATAAGATTAATTGATTCTCTCTCGTTCTCTTTTTTACTATCAGTAAATTTTTTAAAAACGCGCGCTATTTCAATTCCATGAGAAATTCATTAAAAATTTAATTTAATGTCATCTGTTGATGCTCGTATTTCTCTGTGAACGCACATGAGTCTCATATTTTTTGAGAGAAAAGAAAAAATATTGAATAATAAAAAAATTTCCTTGTTACACAAAAAAAACGACAGAAATCCATTAAATATTTTTTGGCGGTAGCATGTAAGTAAGCAGTATTTTTTATTGCTGCGCGTCAAATGCCATAAAATTCTATAATTTAATTTATTTTTTATTATTTCATAAAAGTATTACATTTATTCATTATATGGCCCATGTCGTAACTCTCTCCTGTGTGTGTTTATGTGTGGCACTTCTGATTTCTTTCACGCAGATATGGTAGCTGGTTTTAGTCAAGGGATGCGATGTAATTTATGGAAGTTTTGATGACACTTAAAAAATTAGTTGAAATAAATTTTTTATGTCATCAAAAAGTGTTCAATCCTTGACTCTTACAAAACAACCAGTATAATAGTAAGAACGAAAAACTAAAGGCATAAAGTTCCTCGTTCATCTAACAGCCATCAAGTGTGACAATTTTAATTTTAGGAAAGGAACAAACACATAAACATTATCTCGAATGGTCATTGCTGTGCTTGTCTTTTTTTGTTTGCGACCGACCTAATATAAAAATAAAAAGCTTTACTCTTTTTCAGTTTTTCCATGTCCAGCATCAGCACAATAAAAATTTATATATGTGACCAGGAAAACTGTACGAGAGGACCAAAAAAATGAATGAAATTCATCATAATTTATTTAATTAAAAAATATTTCATGTGCACACACACAATGTACCTGATATGGACATTTTTCACTCGCTGGGTGAAGTGCGGTTGGATAGTTTGGCTTTATGCTTTTCATCACGATAAAAAAGTGCTGCTGCTTTTTATGTATGGCAATGAAATATGAGTCGAAATTGTGCCCACTGCCATATAATAATAATTATAGTTATTGCTTGCACAGAGTGAACATCTGAATGGCACACACACACAATATTGTGTGCATATATGCATTGTGAAGTTGTGGGGATGATTTGTGGATTGTGGCATGTCATTTTAGAATTTATGCACGCCGTAATTTATTGCGAAAATTTTGTTAATTTTTTGAGCAGTATAAAAAATTAAATAATTATTGAAATCGAGCCTCAAGCCATTGACAATTTTAAAAATACCTCTGAATCAAATGCGCATTGTTATCATGCATGCAAAATCGCTATAGCAACAAACAATTATCTAGAGACTCTCTGCCGCTAATTAAAAGTTTAAATGGCATTAAATTTCAAACTTTCATCAAGCCATGTGAGCATCGCTGCTATTGTAATGCATGCACATTCCAAAAAATTACTTTTTCAATTCAAGTCTTATTGTTATATATGCGATAATTTTCGCATGATTAATGAGCGGGAGATTGTCGTCATCACTCGCTCATTTTACTGTCAATTATGTAATTGAAGCTTCATCGCATAAATGACGTTTTTGTTGTTGCCATAAACTTAATTTATTACCTAATTGAATATGAAATTTTACCGTGAATTTAAAGCTTAAACGCGCTATTTAAAGTGAAAATTTAACATTCGTTTAAACTTTAAAGGGAAATTAATTCCAGGTGAAATTTCTGTTTAAGCTTTTATGGTAATTACTTGTTTATATTAACTTCGTTTATTTCTCATCATATTGTAGGGTTTTAAAATAATTAGCCAGTATTTTTTTAAAAATAAGGAAATCATTTTTTAATTTTTCGAAGGAATTTCAGTTTTATGTTGAGTTTTATTCTTCACTTTTTGATTTTTTGAACCTTTTATTTTCTAATTGTTTTTATTTTGTTAGCCTCAAAAAATGGTAATCAAATTGCACCTCATCTCACCCCTTAAAAACAAGTGCAGAAATAAAAAGAAAAACTTCGAAATAGAAAATAAATTCAATTTTTCAAGGGAAGACCCAACTTTTGCCCGTCGCTGATGATGATGAGCAAACGTAAAAGTTTTTGACGGTAAAAAATATTTAATTTTTTCATTACACAAGAGGAGGAAAGTAAGAAAAAGAAATAAGAAAGGTCCCTGAGAAAATTTTTCTGGATTGAAAGAGAAGAAGAAAAGTTCCTTCATTAAAAATTATGCAAATTATGAGTAAAACACAAACTTCTCACTCTCTCCTCGAAACCCTCCGAACAACTTTTTATTACTTTCAATAATACCTTGCTTGTTATTTCTTCATCCTGTTCTTTTCTGTCTATTCAAGACATCCCTGTGGGACGTTTATCATCTAAGCACGTAACAATGGCAATACTGAGCTCTCTTTCTGTGTGAAAAAACTTTTAATTTCCCGTCTTGAATCTCATGTCGCCTTCTTTTACTATCATCAAGTTTTTCCGCTGTTCAATTAAGAATTTTTATTTCCTTACTGTTCTGTTGTAATTTTTTGCTTTTGGACTTTGGACATGAAATAAGAATTTTGTGGAGTCTCATTAAATTTTTATTTCAAAAACTTGACTTTCCCTTCCTTTAAAATTTAAACCAAGCAAAGTTCTGCCTTTTAAAGGTTACAATTCGTTTTGAGAAAATGTGACACGCAGGTTTTCAAATTGCTTTAACCCAAAAAATATACATAAAATTTGTGCAAAAATCAAAAGAGCGTCAGCGATTGAATTTAACTTCTGACACCTTTTCGTTTACGAAAAAAAATTGAAACCACTTTAAAGTTAAATTGAAAGCCTTTTAAGAAAATATTCTCTTCCATCTGTTTCTACCCTAGCAATTCACTTATTTGAGGCTTTTACTTTCACCCCTTTTACACTACATACAGAAAATTCAGTTATGTTTTTCAATTTCTTTTTCCACTCCATAAATCACAATTTTTCATAATCTAAATTACATTTTCGCATCATTTGCAGATCGTCCCTCAGAAGCAACCTTTCGAAGCGAAGCGAGGGAAAAATATTTGTAAAAAGTAAAAGGAAATAAAGTTAGCGCGAAGATGGTGGTTGAGAAATTCTCAGCGAAAATGGAAAGTTTTTCTCTGTTTTCTCACGTTTCTTCTAATTAAAATATAAATACAAAGCCATTAAACATCAAATTAAAATTGTGCTGTGATAAACTTTTCCTTTTCATTTCCTCTCCACGCTTACCTTTCAGCAATGGTAAAAAATGCTTTACAATTCTCTCGCAATTAGGAGCTGAACTTTTTTTTTGCGTTGCCATGAAACTTTTCTCTTTTACTTTACATCCTTTGATCATTTTTTGTTCAATTGCTTTGGCTTCACTGGATAATTTTTCCTTTACTTTGTCGAAAGCGACAAAACTCGAGGTGATTTTTGAAAAATACTGTGAAATTATTTTTAACTCCATGGAAATTTTATCGTATTTTTAAAAACAAATTTTTACAGTTAAATTATTGGAAAATATTTCGAGTTCAATTAAGTAATCATATAAACACTCACTTTTGTAACTTTGTAATTTATAACGCTCGAACAAGAATCCAATAAGAATTCCAAGTAAAATTCATAATCTTAAGTCTGGAGTCTACAGTGTAAATCTGTGATCGCAGTACACTTGAAACAGAGCTACGGGCGGCTTACTACCTACCAATATTCTAGTTTAATATATTTTCAACTTCCACATTTTATGACTTTACGTTCAATTAATTTTGCTAATAAACTGCAAAAACAACTCACACATCTGTCAGTGTTGAAAATTTAGCTGGCGGTGAAAGAGATAAAAAGGGAAGACAATTTTTTTAGGAAAAGCAAAAAAAATATGCTTCACTTCCTTATCGCGAGCAATTGTAAATTGTCCCCGCGGTAATGTCATTGCACATTGAAAGAAGGGAAGACGACCAAATTTTCTATCTGTCACATTGGGGAGTGGCACAATAAAATTTTTAATGAGCACTTTGGTAGTGGCGATTTGGGATTTCTTCATGGCTTTACGACATCATTTTCTCGTTAGGAGTTGAGCAAAATAAAAAAAAATTGTAAAATATAATAAACCGAGAGAAAATAGTTATAATAGGCAGAATATATTTTCCACATAATCGTCAATTTTTATTTTTATTGCAATGAAAAAGAAAATTTTACTCTGTGATAAAACAGTTCATCCGCATATTTATTGTGGAATCGCCCATGATTTTTTATTATTTCTCTTTTTCGTCTCCGTTCATGGTTTTTTGTCGGGTAACATTTGACAGCAGTTGGGTGTTGTTGGCCGTAATAAATTAAACTCCCTTTGCGAGATTTTATTGTTTTTTAGCAAACGTTCCAGTTCAAAATATATCTTAACCTAATTTTAAAAATCCAAATATTTTTGGGTGTTAATTACTGGAAGTTGAAGAATATTTTTGTGATAGAAAAACGAATTTTTTTTCATTGGTAATCAAAAGGTTATAACAAGCAAGCGGAAATCTGTAAAATTGAACACTATTTAATGCTGAGAATTGCAGAAGCAATAATATTTTTTCTGATAGTGCCCGCATCGAAAATGCGATCATAAATTCTTCTTTTTACCATCACTCGCCTATCATTTTCCGATTTTTATCTCCACTTCATTTTACTGCCTCTCCCTCACTCACTCTCTCGCACCCCTAAAACTTCGATACAACCATGACAATATATTTATGTTGTTTAATAAACAGATATCGAAAGCAATCGATGTCAATTTAGTGTCGATGGTGTTGAGGAGGGTTGACGCAGCAACCAACGGAGCCGTACAATGGAGAAAAACCTTTTCTGCAGCACTTTAATGGACTTAAAGTTATGGCCTGCTGCGGCATTTCATTTATTTTAAAAGTGCCAACATGCAAAATGCATCAATAAATTGAGAGAAAAATATCGATGCTGTTGTTTTCAAGTTGGGGGAAGCGCAACAACTTCAATTTTATTTTCAACTTTAAGAAATTAAACTCGACTCTAATCGTCTTCCTTTTTCGAGCTGCTCCCTTTTTTCATTCTCGATTGCTTTTGAAATCAGAACGCCCCCGAGCGATGACACATAAAAGTCAATGGAGTCGACGGTCGGATCGGATGATGATGGTGGAAGAAAAAAAGGGAAGTAAGCTCATAATTTACCATCTCCAATTTTTATGAGCTCCCTTTTTTCCTCTTCCTCATCGACAAATAGTAAATATGTACGCAATCTGATCATTGACAGCAAGCAGCGTGATATGTGATGGCGGAAAAAACACGATGATTGCACTTACATGATGGCAATAAATATAAATTACTCGTTCATCGAAAAGTTGCTAAAAGTAATCGCATGTGATAACGCACAAAAATTTTTACCCTCACTGACTCTAAGAATTCTCAACCAGAAAAAAGTCCTTGAAAATTCACTGAAAAAAATATACCAAAAAAGTTTTTCCGAGAGTTTGAAAACTATAAATCGAGATCAAACCAGCATGTATATTCAGACGTACTTCCTCATTATCCCTGCCAACGAAAAATATAATGTCGAGCAAAAAATCATCGAGATGAAGCAAAAAAATAACAAGAACAACAAAAAGGTACAAAATATAAAAAAAAAACTTTTTCACGTTCCTTTCACTTTGTCATCGACATCGTCATTGTTTCACATTTCAGCGAAGCGACAATTTTTTCCTCCTCCGCTTTATCATTCTTCCACCTGAACAAATTTTATGAAAAGGCACATACTTTGAATTGACGACAAATGCCTAAGAAACATGAGCTGACGTTTGTTGTTGAGTGAAATGAGAATTGAAAGGAATTTTTATATTTTTTAAATTCGCGTGGAAGTTTTGATTTTTATCGATTATTTTCGGGAGAGAAGGAATTCGAATATTTTAATACTTTTGTGTTTCAAAAAATCTAGAAAAATTTATAAATTTTCCTTTGAATTAAAAAACCCATGAATAAAATCTTAGTAATCAGTTTAAAATTTTTTTACAAAGTTTTACTAAATTTTCTTCATGTCCACTCAAATTCCAACCGTTATCGATGGAGTCTATCTCGATCAAGAGTTTGAACTCGATGTAGCACTAGCACAGGATTTAATAAAGCAAATGAAATTACCGGAAGATCGACGTGTTTGTGCTCAATATCTAACGCAATGCCATAAAATGAAGAGCGACTCCATCGACATTAAATTTCATCGTAATCGCTTTTTCCGCTACTTATTGAAAGCCATGCAGCGAACTGTCGCTTCGCAAAAGGATTATTTCATAAACATGGTAGAGCAATGAAATAAAATTGCCGGAAATTGAATGACTTTTAACTTTTTTTCTTCTTCGCAGCCTGAAGGATTTCAAAATATCGAGAGTGCTGACAAAAATGAAATCAAGCAGTTTTCCGAGGACAGAAGAACTTACATTTCGGCTAAAATAATTCCTGGATATGCAACCTTAATTTATATGGCAGTCTCGAACACATCCGAAGGTGGTTGGGAACATGATGGATTCGCAAAACTTGCGTCTTACATTCCCGATACTGAAGGTATGGTTGATGAACTTATGAAGAAATTCCAGGAAAATCAAGAACCACAACCAGAAACTTCACCTCAAGAACAAGCGTCAGGAGGTCCATCAAATGCACCTTAAATATTTCTAACGTAAAAATATAAAAATTATTTCTTGTCAAATTTCTTTATTTTTAATTTTTAAAAAAATGAAAATTAGGAACTGTTAATTCAAAGCTTATTTACTTTTTCAATTAAGTTCATATATGAGTTTAATTTCTTGACCAACGACTGTAACTTAAGTATATGTGCTGATATCTATGAGAATACTAATTTATGAGCGTGATTTGAAGAAAGGGAATGATCTCTTCCCAACTGCATGACCCTCGTCAGGTGTTTCGGGTATTGGATGAGGTCCCGGACCAGCGTTATGCTTAATTTTTTCCTGTACCACATGGAAGCTGCTCTTTATGTTATCCAATGCCTCACCCAAACCCAATTTAATTTGATTGAACTCTTGCGTAACGAGTGATAAACGTCCCAAGAGATAATTTAAATTGGAATCGACTTCCTGCATGCGACTGGTAATGAGACCGACTTTTCCCTATTTGAAAAAGATTTAAAAGTTTAAGAAATAATAAAAATATTTTTTTTCACCTCCATTGAGTCCATTGTTGTGATTGTGCCATTGACATAAAGCTCAGTCTGTTCCTGCAAGCGATCCAATGCCTTCTTACTCGACGTAATTTCCTGATACATCAATCCAATTTGTCGCCACACTTGACTCATCTCGTTCTCAATTGTGCTGCTCAAATTCACCAACGCTTTATTGTGATTCTCCAATATGCCATCGTTAAGTTCATTCAATCGCTTCTGCATCGATGAGTTTGCAGTTTTCATCACATCGCCGACCTCAAGAATGATCTGATGAATGCCATACTCGAAGCGTCGCTTTGTCTCGAGCACGTTATTCGATGTGTCAATCATGATTTTCTCCAATTTTGCCATCTTGTCACCGCTGCCCGAGGGAGTTTCAATGAGAACTTTTTGTACGTCGGAAAATGTCGATTCCGAAGCAGATGCGAAGTCTGTGAAGGCTTTTGAAAAATCATCAACTGCCTCTTTTGTCTCTTTGATGCGAGTTGCAGTCTTTGCGAAGCCTAGAAAAAAAGTTAATTAAAAAAAATTCATGCAAGGGACGAAAACGTAGAAAAATTTCACTCACTCTTATCGGATGCAGTCAACACTTCCAATCGCATGTCCATGATTGCATCGCGGGTCTCATTTGAAAGCTCTTTGAGGAATGATTTATCGGCATCTGACAATCCACTTTCAACTGCATTCGATTTTAATTCTTTCAGGCTAGATTTGAGCTCATCGAGAGCTTTTGAAACTTTCCCCTCGATTCCTGAAGCACCTTGAAGTTTTGCTTCAACTTTTTGGGCGATAATTTCAGCTGAACTAGCATGACTCTTCAAGGCCTCTTCGGTGAACTTTTTGTTGTTTGACTAGTTTTTGAAAAATTATTTTAAATAAATTTAATGGAAAAATTTCAAAATTATACCAGCTCAGCTTTAACATCGGAAATGTCACTTCTTAATTGTTTCACGATCTCATTGAGGTCACCAATTTTCTTTGCAAGTCCATCGTCATCTTCATCAGATGAATCAACACGATTTGACGTTGTTGACGATGACTCAAACGCATTCAAGATTTTTTCGAGAAGATTTGTGAGCTTTTGCTGCTCTTCACGTGTTTGCTTCTCGTTCTGATAATTAAAATTAAAATTAAATTTTAAAGCATTAAAAAAATCAACTCACACTAATGAGCATTGTCTCAATCTCACCAACTCTCTTATCGAGTCGGTCAAAAGATCCTTTGATTGGGTCGAAAATTCTCTGATTTTTCTGCAGCGTCATTAGTCCTTTCTTAATCAATTCACCCAATGCTCTTTCGCGTTGCTCATGACGCTCTAGTTTCTGATCAAGCATTGAGTTTTGATGTACGAGAGACAGGATGGCATCACGAATTTCCAAATTACTAAACGAAAAAAAATTATTTCTTACAAGATTTTTCCCACAATCTGTCCATCAATCAAGAGGGATGAGAAAATCTCGAATGTCTAATTTCCGCTTGTTAATTAGTAATAAATTGAGTTAAAAATAAGATCACACCATCAATATGTAATTTAACATCACATCCCATGACATGATGTAAGTAAATCACCCTTCAAAAAATAAGACAAGAGGATTTCTCAACTCAATGTCATCAACATATGGAGTGCATGAGTGATTTTAGAGCGTTTTGTTTTATATTTTTTAAAATTAAATTGTTGAACATTTTATAAAGTTTGAGATTCGAAATTAAAATATTAATAATACCAGAGTGCTCCATCAGATAATTTAGTGATTCGGACACCAAATTTTATTTATTTTAATTTTTTCGATTTCATAAAATAATATTTTTAAACTATTCCCTCACAAGTGTCAAATTTAGGCAAAAATATATTTTTCATGAACCACAATCATCATTAGTGACTTCGACTTATGTGATCCTTCGAAAAACAAAAATATCTGTTTATTATTATTATTTTCTCACATTTGGAACATTTTAAAACACACACACATTCTGTCAGATGGGCAGAACAAATTTGGCATTTAAATAATTTTTGCCTTCTCTTATTGCGTCAGTTCATGTTTTCTCTCAAGTTTCTTGACACCAAAAATTTTGTTTATGATTTTCGAGGGCAAACAAGGAAGTTCATTGTTCATATTTCTAAATATTTTAATTTACGACCAAATTTATACAAAATTTAAATTCATTACTTATAACACATTGCTGGTGAATGTGCAATATTCATATGCAATTCATGAAAGTCGCATCATAAAAATGGAAGTAAATTTTTGCAATAAAAGTTGAAAGATTGTTTAAATTGCGAGCATATGGATGTGAAATAGAAATTATTTATTGACCAAGAGATGAGAACTTAAAATTCTTTAAAACTCTTTTTTGTAATTTAAAAATTTAAAAAGTCGTTAAATTTTTAAAAATTATTAAAATAAATTTTATATTTTAAAAAAGGTGTGACTATAAATCAAAACCATTTCCAGCACAATCTGTATATTTTAAGGGTTGTAAAAAAGTTCAGAACAAAAAATGATAAAATCACATTTGATGGTATTTTTTTTATAAATTTTAATGCATCTTGTTACAATCAAGCGAAAGACCAAAATTATATCAGAGAAACCATCTGATGCATTTTCATGTTAAATGACTTTTTAACGAGCCACACAATTTTTTATGGCGTTCTGCGAACGAGGATTAAATATTTACATTGCATTGGAATTTTCTTTATGTTCTTTACTAGTCGTGAAAAAAAGGAGGAAATGAACAATGAAACTCTCATAAACGCCATGACTGGCGCGAGTGCATGACACGATGCGATAAAAAGGAAAATTTTGTTTACAATTTTTACTTCTCCCTATTCATTAATTTTTTTTCGAACCTTCCATAAAGTGAAACATGCAGCGTATCTTGGAAATTTCTTTTATTATCCATTTGCACTTCACTCAAATGTCTGGTTCATTGAAAAATAAATGAAAGATGTTTCCTTTTATTACAATTTACAATGTGCACATCGCAATGAGTGGAAAATTAATTATTTCATTGAAATTGTGTGAAAAATAAATGAATATGACTTATAAACGATAACTTTTTTGTTTTTTAAAATTCAACGTAATTTATTTATTTAAAATAATTTGAAAATTAATTTTAAACTCACGTGACAGGATTTTGAGGCTGTTGAGCATTCACAAAAATCACTCCGAAAAACAAGCACGCTATCAATGCTTTCATGTCGTCGTTCAAATTCTGCCGAAAATAAAAAACAAAATTTACGACGTGATTCATTAGAAATTAACTTCTTAAAAATTCAATTAAAAATGCGAGAGGGCAAAACATTATCAGAGAAAGAGAGAGAATTTAATGTTAATGGCTCGCGAGAGTTCACTGGGTTGAAATGAAAAGAAATAAAGGCACTCATTGTTGAGATTGATAACGAACTTCTAGGAAATTTTTGCAAATTGTGCACTTTTGTTGGAGCAAAAAGTGACAAATTGTTGATGGTAAAACAACTCACAACTCCTTACCGGCTTACAAATTGCTGTTAATTATTTTTTAAAACACACTTGGCACTTTTTAACTAAGGATTAAAACTTTTATTTTTTTCTATTTCGAACCGATCGCCACGAGGCGAGAATGAGAACTGATTTAAGTTTGAAAATTTGAATTTCTTTTTCGAGAAATATTTCATTTGTGATCTCTCTCCAATGTGTGTGCACAATCGTTGTAAGGAGGAGGAAGAAGAAAACAAGAAAACATAGAGGATCGAGAGAAGAGAAACAGATGGAATTTTCATCGTCATTAGGAATAAACTCATCATCAATTGTCAGTTGTAGTTTTTTCTTGCTCGACGGCTTGTCTTTAAAATGTTGAAAATATGAAACACATTTTGATCCCGACATGACATTTCTTTCACGTGTGAAATTTTTTCTAAAGGCGAGGAAATGAAATTATTGCCAAATATTTATGGACTAAATTTCAAAGTCAATCAATAATGGCTGAAAATTTTGACTGAAAACTTAATTTTTTTTATATTGTATATAAAGATTTTTAATATTTTCTTTATCACTTCCGACTAGGTCCATTCACATCAATTGAATAAGAAATTCTAATTTTTAACTAAAGAAGTAAGTTGATTCTAAAACTTTATCGAGGTCAAAATCACCCTTCTTCGGCACTTTTGTGATAATCCTATTAAGCTTCAGTTTTGTCAAGTCCGCCACCGATCCATCGTTCGCAAGTTCCCTAAGTAAAAGAGTAATTAATTATTTTGTTAATTTAATTTAGTCATGAAAAAAATTACTTCTTTTTGAAGCTGTATTTTTTAACTAAAAATTTCGACAAGTCCTCCAAAATCGGTTGACTATGAAGCGCGACAAATTGCTCGCGACAAATACGACTCATGTCTGGAACGGTTGATGCATGCGTCCAAAAGCAATCGTGAACGGATGCAAATGTGAGGCCCATTTTCTCGCAATGAATTGATGTCAACATCATGTGGCATGCGTCAAGGGAGTGAATAAAATTGGGAGGAAAAGCATTTCGTTGCTTCAAAGAGTTTGGATTTTTAGTTTCATCGACAAGAACATCGGAGCAAATTTTCTTCATATTACTCATTTTGACTCTGGTGTTACTATATGGCTGCACAACTGGAAGACCAAGCGGTGTCACCCATTCGACATTATCCTGACAAACGCTCGAAATTAATCGCGCTGACTCAAAGAACCAATCTTGAATTTCTTTTGTGCTATTAAACATTTCCCGAATGGATTCAAATGTTTTATTTGCGAGGTATGCAGATGCATTCCAGGCCCATTCCTGCGGAAAATCTTCAATATCCTTTAGCTGTTTTGCAATTTGTAATCGAGCTCCATATTTTGTTACGCCGTAGACAGTTGTCATCACGGTTTGTTTTATCACTTTTCGTTTAATGAAATTTTTTAGGACTTTCGCAACTGCAACGTTATTCTTTTCGTCCTTTTCTCGCGCTTGCTCAACCAACTGAAGCACGTCGGAGTAAACGTCCTGTGGCTTATCGGCGGGTGCTAAATTTACGCTCATTGCACCGAGACTATCTCTTCCGAGTGCAGCGTAGTGTTGAAGACCATTGCACGTTCCATCCTGATGGACCGGAATACAGCATTCGTAGTTTTCAGGATCGCCTAAATAAATAGCGCTCAATTAAAATGATAAATTAGAAATTTAAGCTTTTATTTTCTCACCTGAGCGAATAGCATTCGCAATTTCCTTGCAAACTGCCAATGTCTGCCATGGCTCTTCACTCTGTGCCCACCACCGACGTCCGTCGAGTGGTTTATCGGCCGAATCGAAAATTTCATCAATCACTTCTTCAGCAAACAATAATCGCTCACTTGCAGAGTCTCGCTTTTTAAGTCCAGTCATGTTGATGCAGTGCAATTTCAACCACGATAATCCATCAACGCCTAATTTCTTCTTTTGATAGAACATCATTAGAGATCTTGCCAAGTCGGCACCGAGATGAGTTAAATGAGGCGGTAAAGCGTAAGCTCGTCCACGAAAATCGATATTGAGAGGCAGCCAGAAAGGTCGGTCTCGAAAGTGATTTGCTAGTGAGAGTCGATAGTGAGCGTCACACCAAAGGGAATACAATTCATTTTGTAATTTTTGGTGACTAAGTTTTTCGCGGAACAAACGGAATTTGTCTTCATTAGTTAAGGTTTTATTTTCTGGTTGAGGTGGAGGCTCATAATTTGTGGGCAATTCGGGAATTTCGAGTTTATTATCGCCACCCTTTCTAAAAATCTCTAAAACGATATCCAGAATTGTTGTGTTAATTCGCCATGGTATGCTTTGTTGTTGATTGAGAGCATCGAGGATGGGATAAATATTTTGAACAGGTGTTCGGGCGATAATTGAGTTTTGATGAAAGGAACCTTGTGGCAAACGAAGAAGTTCGGTTTTTGCTACGAGATAGCCACCATTGTTTGCAGACCAGTATGGCTTTGGTGGGCACACCATTGGAATGTAATTGACATCCAACGTGATTTCTTCTGGTTGTGTTAGACGAAAGAGTTTTATGAGAAGAGGGTGTGGTTTAAGTTCCTCTTTAACCACCTTGCCGTGATGTCGAAATATTGTGAAAAACGCTGGAATAAAGCTTTCAAAATGGCCATGTTTTCCAGTTTTGATGTACTGCAAATCAAGCTTCAAATCTTTGATGATAATGTTGTAAAGAAAATTTCCAACTGCCATTCTAATCGACACCGGCCAGACACTTGGACTAAAGTCAACACTAGCACCTTCGTGTGTCGATTGATAAATCAGTCTCTGCCAACATTGACGTGGGTTATCACTCGAGTTGCCAGCAATAAGGACATCACAGTATTTATCGTAAATTTCATTTGTTTTCTCAAGAACACCGAGTTTCATTTTTTGTTCAGTATTAAAACGCAATTCGATTTTCTCGCCTAGCTGTCTATAAAGAAAGCCCAAGTGTGGACTAAAAGACTCTGAACCCTCTGCCAGCTTTCTAACTTCGCTCAAAATTATATTTACGTACTGTTTGACCTCGAGTGATCGAATGTAGGGCAATAGATTTTGGTTTCCACGTGTCCGCTGCTCTTCCATTCGCAAAATATGAATACTCCTATTGAAACTTGATATAATTGTGTCTCGCCACCTCTTCTGTATCTCAGCGAGTCGTTTTCGGTATGTGAGCACATCGTTCGTAGGAATTGGATGGTTTAGACAGGATTTAAAAGTCATTTCACCATTAAGTTCAGTTAAAATTTGTTCTCGAGTCCACGCATCAAGTTGTTCCTTGGTAAATCCAGCTTTGCTGTTCATTATCTCAGAACCCTGCCATTTATCATTTGGATTTGCTAGTGGATTGTGCGATAAATCTTTGACATTTTCATTGAGCGAATCTAGCATAGAGTTTTTATAAAGGATATTAATTTCTTTATATTTTGGCTTGTAACTTGGATCAACTTTATGAATTGCAGCTAAGAAATTTTCTTTTTGATTCTTCACAAATATTGAATTGTTCATGATTGCGTCAAAAGTCATATCGTTATTTTTCATCTCGCTAATAACTTTTTGGATTGCCTCAATCATTTCATCGTCACTGTGGATAAGATTTTTTTTTCTTGCATCAGGATTATTAACAAGCCTTCCCAAGCAATCGAGCTTAACAGCATAGGTGTTGTAACTTGGTTTAATTGAATCCTCAATTAGAAGTGTGTAAATTTCTTGAACTTTTTGGTAATTTTCTTTTTCAGCATAGCCAAACATTAGTTGATTAAAAATGTTAACGTCATTAACGTTAAATATTTCCTGGACTTCCGGTGACGATTTCTTGTGTTTCCACCTGTATCTGATAAGTGTTAGATATCCTCGATTTACCATGCCGTTATGGACACAACTGTCGACATAGGAACGCACTGATAAGTTCAGAGCCTTTTGCTTGGCTTTGCGCTGCGCAGTGGTTAATTTTGAAAGACTCTCTAATTCCGCTTGCGCCTTTTCAAGCTGCTTTTTTGTCTTTTCATGACCCACCCCTATCTCTTCGACGATTCCGTCAACTTCCTCTAAAATTTCAGCACCTTCAATTTCCTCTTCTGCATCCTTAAATACTTGAGAACTATGAATTAATTCACTTGACGATAATTTCAATTCACTGATTTCATCGCTTTCAAAAAGAGCCGGTGAGTTTTGTTTATCAACTGATAGCTCTTTAGAGATGGTTATATTTTGAGACTTAAATGGATGTGTTTCGGCTATGAAATTTGATATATCTTTTGCCTTCAGCTTTTGAACGACTCGCTTCGTCTGTGTGGTTGATTCGCTTGTGACTAAAAATAAAATGACCAAATTTCATGAAGGTACGAAAAAAATATATGATAAGAATATCTACGCAGTTTCTACACACCTTCGAGGACATCAGTGTACTTTTTCTTCTTCTTTTGCTTCTTTTTAAATAGTGGACCCAGTTCAGCGGGTATTGTGCTGGATGCAAAAATGATTTTTCTTGCATAATCTTCTGTCGGGGAAAATTTTTAATGTATTATACAAATTATATTAAATAAACTTGAAATAGTCATTGGATGGCATTAATGTTATATGCTAATATTCACTTTCTTAAATACATCTCAAAACTCAAAACTCACCAGAAGGTCTTAAAAAACTATTTTGTTTGCTAATTAGCGAGTGAAAATTTTTCGTTTTAGTCTCGACAAATTTTTGCTTACTAATGAATAACCCCGGATTGCGAATGCTTTTTAAGCCCACTAATCGGTACATTTTCACTATTTTGATGATATTATTTCATTAAATCGTTCTTGTTTTCTAAACTTATTAAAAGAAAAACAAAAAATTCGAGAGAAATGTGTTTTGAAATGAACGCGTAGTTTTTGTCCTGCAAACTTAAATTCTGAATATACGTTATTTCACTAAATTTTTATTGAATTCTTTTTTAAAAGTCCTTTTCTGCGATTAAAATTCATAAATGATTTTGGTTGAGGAAAAATCGCTTCATTTCTCATTTTCCTAATTTTTTGGCGCAATGAATTTTGTTTTTGCTCTTTAAAAAGAATATTTTTAACAAAATTCGGATTTTGTCGCTTTTCTAATAATTTTTTCATGTTTTTATCTCTAATTCTGGATATTTTCAATTTATCTCCCATTTTTTCATGAGTCTTTCGGAGAACTTCGATATAAGGCTGGATTATTTGTTCATCTGTTACACCACTTGATGTTTGAGGAAGACTTTCAACTTTAAAACGAACTCTATTAATTTGGACTTTCTCTCGTTTTTTGATATCTTTTAAGTGTTGCTTATGTTGAGTCTCAAGTTGCCGTGCCTTAGCTTTGATTTGCTCTAAAATTTATTTAAATATAAATAAATAAATGAAATAAACCTTTAATTCATATTAACTTACCAAAATTCATTACGACTGCGGTGTCTTAGTTCTTCTAATTATGATTTAATAATTTTTAAAGCATAAAATCTTTGTTAGAACTTGTTTAGAAATAAATTTTAAAATTTTAAAATTTTTGTAAACAATCACACAACTCTTAGCAATCTTCTCAAATTTATTTTCAACGGTTTAAGAAATTTCAAACCTAAAGTCTCTCTCTCTCTCTCGCTCTCTCTCGCAAGTTCGATTTTTTTCCTCAGTCGAGTTAGCTCTTTGCATTTAATTAAGAGTTTTTCACTTCAATTCCCAGTTTCAGTCGGTCGATAACTAATTAAAATCATTAAACGTAAGTAAATGAATTGTGATAAAGTGAAGTTGAATAAATTAATGCGCTATTGTCGTCCCTAATTAAAAATTAAAGATTTTTGCAAGAAAAAATGTGCTACCGAAATTTGAGAAAATAAAATTGCAACTTTCTGATCAAATTCGATGAAGTTATCGCAACTTTTAAGTTAGTTCAAGTTCATTTCCGTAATCAAGACTAAGTTGTGTCGATTTTAAATGAAAATATCGCGTATTTCATTTCCAATTTCTCTTTTGTAGTTACGATTGCGTAATCAAAAGTCGATCACACACTCGAGGAAGAGAAAAAAGCCGCATAGAACTGTGGATGCCTTAAAGGTGTTAATTAATGAAGTTAAAAAATTACTTAAGGGCCATTAAACTTTAACCCTTAAATTTTAAACATATTCAAATAAGATCCAGCCGATAAACTCGATCAGTTGCGCAAAAAAACTAAAATCGATTTTTCCCCTCAACGCCATATTATTCGTGCCTTGCAAAAAAAAAGTGGGGCAAGTTTTCCACATAAAGAGAGTTTCCCAAACTTGAATTTTCATTTACATTCACGTGCAATTCAACTTGTGACGTAATTTTATATTTTTTTTGTGCAAAAATCAATTCCAAGAACCTTTTACATAAAAGTCACTCATATACAGTCGTCACGAATCTCCTCATCATTCACACACCACATATATATTTGTGCTACATCGAGCCGTGAGACATTTTTTCTCGTTTATCAGTGGAGGTCTATATATTTTTTTGTTATTCCTTCGCACGTATTGGTGATCGTAAAGATTATTTACTTCAAAAACTTCTGTCCATTCTAAACGCTTTTAGATCCATTTTTCCGGGGATGATATAACAATTTCACATGATGATCATTTTCTCTATTGGCTCGACGTCATTCATAAACTTTTTTTACGCACTTCAAATATGCCCAGAGAAAAATAATTTTTTTTGCCAGACGAATGTAATTTTGCTTGAGTTTAACGAAAGTCTAGTGAGCCAATTATGAAAATGCTTTAGAACGCGTGTGCAGTTACATGATGCAAGCAATTCTATCTATTTAAAATTAATAAGCTTTATAACATTTTACCCTTGATAGCAAATTATAAAAATATTTCTTCACCACTTGTGTGTCGGTCATAAATAAATATGCACCTATAATTGACTTATTTTTCTGTCTATTGCACAAAATAATTTTCTTCTGTGCGCTTCTCTTCAATGATAATTAAAATTGGAAACAATGTAAAATTAAAATAAGAGCGGAAACGTGCCAACAAAATCTCTTTCGCTTAACCTTGGTGAAATTAGATAATAACTATAAAATTTATAAATATATATTTTTCTTTTTGCAGTATGGCACCACCATCATATTCAGATTTGGGCAAAAATGCACGTGATGTTTTCAATAAAGGCTATCATTTCGGCTTGTGGAAGTTGGATGTGAAGACAAAGACAAGCAGCGGCGTTGAGTTCACCAGCGCTGGACACTCAAATCAAGATACCGGAAAGGTCTTTGGATCATTGGAGACTAAATATAAGCTCAAGGAACATGGACTCACCTTTTCCGAGAAGTGGAACACAGACAACACCTTGACATCGGAGGTTTCAGTTGAGGATCAACTCGTCAAGGGTCTCAAGTTGAGCTTTGACGGTTCGTTCGCACCACAAACCGGGTAAATATAGAAATTTAAAACATCTTATTTTGATGAATTTATAACAAGAAATTTTTAATGATAACAGAAGCAAAACTGGACGCTTCAAGACTTCCTTCGCTCACGAACGTGTTCGTTTGGATGGAGATGTCAACGTTGATTTGGCCGGACCTTTGATTAATGCATCAGCTGTTGTCGACTATCAAGGATGGCTCGCTGGCTACCAATTGGCATTTGATACACAAAAGAGCAAGCTCACTGGAAATAACTTTGCTCTCGGCTATACCACCGGTGATTTCGTTCTCCACACAAATGTGTAAGTTTCAAAATAATTGTCACATGACCTTAAATTAATTTGTTGATTATCAACTTGTAGCAATGATGGTCGCGAATTCGGAGGAAGCATTTATCA
Organism: Tanytarsus gracilentus; assembly: GCA_038502055.1. Taxonomy (NCBI): domain Eukaryota; kingdom Metazoa; phylum Arthropoda; class Insecta; order Diptera; family Chironomidae; genus Tanytarsus; species Tanytarsus gracilentus. Next base: position 10,382,263 of record JAXRKN010000044.1, on the reverse strand, counting down.
ACGCTGCAGCGATCGTCTTGAAACTGGTGTCCAATTATCATGGGCTTCAGGCAACAACGCCACCAAATTCGGTATTGCCGCTAAGTATGACTTGGATAAGGAAGCTTCAGTTCGCGCCAAGGTGAACAATGCCAGCCAAATCGGATTGGCTTATCAACAAAAATTGCGTGATGGTGAGACAGATAAAAATATTTTTATCTTTGCTATTTCTCTAATGAGCCTAACATTTTTTCCACAGGCATCACATTGTCATTATCAACCTTGATTGATGGCAAGAACTTCAACGCTGGCGGACACAAGATCGGTGTCGCTCTCGAGCTCGAAGCATAAACAAGCCCACCATGTGTTCGCGAGAAAGAGAGAGAGATAATGTTGATTAAGAAAATTAAGAAAAGATTCACATTGCCGCATTGTTGTTCAAAACACACGTACACAAAAGATTTAAAAATTTGATGAAAAACAAAATTATACAGTAAATTAAAGATGCAAAAAAAAATAATAGTGAGAGGCATAAAAAATTATTCTGTTCCCCGATTAAAATAAATCCAAGTCATAAAAATACTATAAAAAAATTCGAATCTTTATTTCTCTTTTCGCAAGGAGGAAATAATTGATTGAACCGCATTATAGACAGAGATGATGAATGTTAGCAGTTTCAGTGAAGAATTGAGACATCAATAAATGGCTTTAAATTTGTTCCATCAAAAATGCTAATTTAATTATTTTGTGATTTTCTCGACTATTTCCTTAAACACCGCCGCTGTCGTACAGTCTGGAAGTTCACTTATTACAGCTTTTCCACTTCCCGCTAACACCCCAACTCGAGGGTCAATCGGCAGTGTTCCTAGCAGAGGTGATTTTATTAATTCCGCAAGTGCTGCTCCACCACCCGATGAAAAGATGTTTGTACACTCTTTACAATTTGGACACACAAATCCACTCATGTTCTCAACAATGCCTATGATTGGAATGTTTGTCTTCTTACAGAATGTCACTTCCTTTCTTACATCCTCTAATGCCACTTCCTGTGGCGTCGTCACTATAATCGCTCCATCACATTTTACTTCACGCATGCATTCCATTACCGTGATATGCTCATCAGAAGTGCCGGGTGGAGTATCGATAATGAGATAATCTAAATCCTCCCAATGAACGTCAGTTAGAAATTGCTTAATCATTGCTGTTTTCTTTGGACCTCTCCAGATAACTGCATCGTTGCGATTTTTTAGTAAAAATCCTATACTCATGACCGCAAGAGCTTTCGACGAGTCTGTGTAGATGGGAACCCATCCTTCCGACGATTGATGAACATCCTTGCCCTCGAGATTAAGGAGATATGGTACACTCGGACCACAAAGATCAATATCAAGTAAACCGACCTGTAAGAAATGTGCTTAATTATTAATTTCATGAAATTGTCTCTTTATTTACCTTAAATCCACTCTCTTTGAGTGTCAATGCTAGCTGTGTTGACACTGTCGATTTACCGACTCCACCCTTGCCCGAGAGCACTAAAATAACGTGCTTAACATGATCCAACATGATTTAAAATTAATTTAATATTTTTTTTATCTTGTTTACGTTTTAAAAATCGACCACCTAGCGGAGGATGATGAAAGTTAAAAAATTTAAATTTACTCGTTAAGTTTTTTTTATTAAAATCCAAAATTTTCCTTAATTAACATTATTCGACCTCTTCCTCATATTTTTTCTTATCAGCACCCTCCAATGCAAACAGCTTAATGTCACTCGATTGCAGTAAGGCTTCAGCAAATTGTCTATTCGAATTGAATTCTTGAATTTTATCAACGGATGTAAAACTTTTATCAGCCTCGAGTCTATAGCTGCCGAGGTGCTTTAAATTGCTGGCACTTCCAAATTCTGATGGCGAGACCATTGACCAAAGCTTTTCACCGCTCGCCCTCTCGTAGAGATGATAAATACGTCCACAAACTTTGACAAAGTTACATGGTATATTGTGGAGCTGAGCATTATCGTTTGCCTCTTGAAGAATCTCCATCGCTTGCTTCTGAAGAAATTTTATTTGCTCTCCAATAACATCGAGCTTATTGAGTGCCTTATTTTTAACGCATTCTTCCGAGTTTTTAAGGCTTATGAGGAGTTTTTCAATGTCGCCAGATTCCTTGCGAGTTGCACGAAAAGAATTGATGATTAATTGATCTAAAAGTGATCATTTTTATTAATTTAAATTTTTATTATTATCAAAGTTTGTTGATAAACAACATAAATTTTTTTTGGATATTATCAAAATCTTAAATTTGACGCATACCTTTGGTAATTGACACTGTGAGCTGTTTTTCTTCTGCCATTGTTGAGATTTAATTAGTAAACTAATTAGTAACTTTTAAATCAGATTTTAATTTGATAATTTTAAATTTCATCAGATTTATTTTTTTAACTCTACGAAGGGAACGTCAAAGGCACAAAAAAATATAAAAAAAAATCCCGCAACCTGCTCAGCTCAGTAACCTTAAAATTTTAATCGCGATTTTCATTTCTCTCTCTCCAATAATTTTGCTTAAAATGCATTAGAACTTAGAAGTGTGCGTCTTAAATTGGCAAAAATGACGACATAAAGTGCATACGAATGGAGATAGACTCGAGTGAAATGTGAAAGTGTGCTTAAAATAGTCAAAAATAAACAACTCACAAATTGTGCGATAATTTTTTTTTCATTCTCAAAGAATATTCAATTTTAAGTGCATCGCAATGATTGAAGTGAGTCTTTTTGTCTAATTTAGATGTTCAACTATACATTCAATGCGATGGAGAGCGCTTCCACATCGATTGATACCACTTTAGAGTGATTTTTCAAACGTGGGCTGGATCTTTTCTCTGATGATGATATGGATGTGTGTATAGATATATGCGATTCACATATAGTGTGGCTGAAGCGAGTATAGCGAAGAGAAAAAGAATTTGTATCAATTGCAAAGAGCCAAAAAAATAATATCGGACATTTATTTTTAGTTTCATCAATAAATCTTCGAGCAAGTGTCGGGAAATTAGACTAAAAGGCGTAAAAGTGATTTTGACATCAATATGGATTCCAAAAAAAGTTCACTGAATCTCCTTTAAAAACACTGCTCTAAATTGTCCTTCAAAGAAAATTTAATATTAGACACACACTTGCGTGTTTATTGATTTATTATACGGCCATATGAGATCTGCCTTACAGCGAGAAAAAAAAACATTCACATTTTCTCATGAATGAACTTTGACAAACACACAAATGGATATTCCGCGCGCGATGATGAATAATGCCAATCAGTCTCTCTCTGACACAATTTAAATTCATTCGTTCTTCTTTTTTTATACTTTGCAGCCGTTTAAATTGGCCGCGCATTCACCATAGGCAGACAAACTATATAATGTCGAGCAAAAATTCAATGGAAATATAAAAAAAAATTAAATTTCATTACCATCATTTTGCATACACGCAATTCAATTTTCGAAATTTATTTGTGAGAGAGTCCTCTGTTACCTCTCGAGTCTGGACAGAGTGGAGAAAAATTGATAAATTAGTGTATGCATGAGTCATATAATTCAATTTGTGAGATGTCTCGTGTGCATTTCCGTCTATCTAGCATGCTCATCTTCAACTCTAAACGAGTATATATATCCGAATGACCTTCAGTCACAAGCATTTGAATTTCTAAAGATAAAATAGAATTCCAATATGTAGCACTGATGACTAACATCTATGCTGCCATGAGAATGTACAGTTTAAATTAGAATCAAATTAATTGTGTGTGTCCACTTTCTCTAATCTCTTTTGTTCTCGTTGTGTGTGCTACACATATTCTTCATTCACTATAATCCCCATTTTTTATAGAACGATTGCCCATACATAAAACTTGAATGACACCCCATTTCTTCGTTTCATTCATTGATTTCTATCGTTCTTCCTCTTATTTCGTATATATACACACACATTTTTATTATTAAGAACTAACCGAGTGGACAGTTTATTCAAATGAGATTTACCTGCGATTCTCTTTTCAGTGAATAGTTCCAGTGTAGAAAAACATCATAAAGGCAGAAGAAAAGGTTGTGTGCAAAATAAAAGATCAGTATATAGTCGTCATCATCAAAGAAAGCATAAGAAAAAAGCAAAATATTTTTTTTTCTGGCAAAGAAGAGGAAAAACAGAGAAATATAATAAAGTGTGAAGTAGTACGTGACAGTGATAAAAAACTTACCGTAAATTGTGAGCCCAGAAAAGGTATACAGCAAAGAAAATGATTGCGCCTGGAATTCGTGTTGTGAGAGGACCCGATTGGATTTGGCAAAATCAAGGTGAGTTTCTGATAAGAATTTTTCATTCTAAAGTATCCAAAACCACAAAAAAATATATGAATGAGACTTAGAAAGAAAAAATCGTTTCCGCTTTTAAAAATTTTTACGATCATTGCCCGCTAGTTTTATTTTTATATATATATATTTTTTTCGATAATGCTCTACATAATGCGGTGAGGAAAAAATAAATTAATTTTCATTAAAAATGACAGCAATATCTGATGAAAAACTTTACAACACGATGTCAATTGGTTGGGGATTTTTTTTAATTTTATAAATATACTTTTGGGAGCGTGACTTGGGAAAATCCATTTCAGAAAAAATTCTAAATAATATCTTGATGCCTAATCGTAAAGATCTCCATCTGGATAACAAGGCAAAAGCTAGAGAAGTGCGCGGCAGCTCTTTCGCATCGGTTTCCACTTTAGTCTTTAGACTGAAAATAAAACTGCTGCGAGAAAAACGAGTATGAAAAATCATCATTTGCTAGGCGCGTCGAGTACAATATTATATTTTTAGAACATTTCTTCTCCTCCTTTGTGTATAATAAAATGTTGAAAATCAGACGTCGTCGATGTTGCATACAGGAATACGACAACGAAAATGTGTTTAGATAAAAATTCTTTAATGTCAACGTCACTTTTCAACATGTCGATTGTCGAGTGAGAAGGGGGAAGAAGCATTTTTATTTAAATGATGTGTGTGCTCACATTTGAGGGATGTTTAAAATAAGTTTTTTTTGTGGTACTTTAAAATGTTTATCACACGTCACCGTGTTCTGTTCTTTAAATTATGTGGATAAAATAGTTTTAATGGTACACGCGGCGACGCCGACACTCCCTGATAAAATGTGAGTGAGCTAGAAGAGAAAAGAATTAAGTCGCCCCTAGAAACATTCATATATATATATTGAGAATCTACCCAATGACTCTTTAATAGCAGGCCTTTTGATGGTCATTGCCTTTGAGTAATTTAAATATTTATTTTTCACATGAATGATTGCGAAAATTTGTCTTGACTTTTCGCTCGTATGACTCATTGAGAATTTATTTCCTCTTTCTAATTCTCTCAAATGCCTAACGCACATTTAAAGAATCCCTTCCGAGTAAAAATAGCTCTAGACGGAGGCATATGACAAAGACAGGAACTACGTAAGAAATAAGGGGAGAATTTTAAAAATGTGTTGGATAAAAATTTCATATTTAAACAGACTTTTCTCAAATAAGAGCAACTAATTTTATTTAAGGCTCTTTGTCTACTCTAAAGTAAAATCGGCATAAATTCATTGAAGTTGGCAACCGAATGCAATTAAAATTCTTAGATTTAGGTCTCTATAAAACGCTTAATAGCATATAATTACCACGATTTTAAAAACATGAGATTATAGTCGGTGACAATGTGACTAACACGTTCATTATATTAATTGAAGCTCTTGATAAATAAATGTGAGAAGCTGTCTGTATATCCTTAAACATTTTTTAAGTTCTTCAATAATTTTTAGAAGCGACAAAATATTTTTAATCTCCTCCAATCGACTGTCAATTCTAACGCTGCCTTCAAATATAGTATTTATTTCGTTAAATGTTTTTGTTTCTGTACTGCCTGATGATGGAATATATTAACAGCATGTTCATAGTAATACAACAAGCAACTGTTTTAGTACTGTTTCATATATCTCCGGATAAAGACGTGCGTGCAGCTATTTCTTTCCCTCCCTCTCCTATAATTGTTTTGTGCACTTTTTCATCTCTCAAAAAGACTTTATAAAAAAAACTTTCGTTTTCTCATGTGGTTACAACTAGAGTTTGTTTTAAAGTGAGTCATTTTGTTCTGAGAAAGAAAGAATAATAATTTTAGCATCGCTTCTTTTGTGAAACTTCAACTTTCTTTTGAATTTTTTCATAAATTTTATATTTAAGAGATAAGAAGAGTAATTTTCGCGAGTGGATTAAAAAGCGTGAAAAGTTCATGTACGAAATAAATAAAACAGCATATTTTCCAATGCAATTACTCATCGCGCACATTGTTGAATGTATTGCCAAGAGAGACTGACTGACGCACGTTCTTGATTATTCAGGACGGCGTTCTAATAAAGATAAAAATGCATGCATAAAAATCTACAAAGCGGCACGCACAAAATCGGAAATTGCACTTGACTTTTTATGGAGCTGACTGGTTCGTGCGTACGCTGGAAACATATGGAAAAATAGAAACTTCAACTTGAAAATTTTTATTTCATGCTTTATTGATTATGAAAATTGTGGGCAAAGTGTTTTTTAGCGATTGAACCTTCCGCGGCGCGTATTAAAAATTGACGATGAGTAACGCGCTCATGCTTGAATAATAAGGCATGAACATTATATGCGACACAAACAGTAAATTTTATCGTTTTTTTTGATAATTTATATACCTCAAAAAAACTGTGGAAGAGAAATCAAAAAAGTTTGCTGCTGTTTTTAATTGAAAATTTAATTACGGTGAATAAAGTGCCCGTTAATGCTCATTCAAGTTTCTTTGCAATGCAATGCAAAAAATATAAAATATTTTGTTGAAGTCATAGGCTAAACATTGAATTTTACAGACGGAGGTGAAGGTCACGTTGGAACTTTGTGTGAAGTTGGACGCAGTGGATCAACACATTCGCCAGAAAAGACTGTAGTTGTCAATTGGGACTCTGGTCATCGGTGAGTTAATGACTGTTTATTCTGAAAATTACAAAATATTTTAATTGAGATTATTAAAATTTAATCATGAGAACTGTATAAGAACTTTTAGCTAGCTATAAATGACTCATTTAACTCGATAATTTTATTATAATTTTTTTAAAGGAGCAATTAAGGCGTGTTTAATGTTTTCGATGAAGTTCAAATTCTATCGACCTATAACAAAGCTTAATTAAATGATTCACTATAAAGCTGAATTATTTTCGCAATTAAATTTTCTTCATCTTTTCTTTCTCAAACAGTACAAATTATCGAGTCGGTTATCAAGGTCAATATGATTTAATCGTCGTCGATAACGCTCAGATTGGAGTTCGTCATCCGAATATAATTTGTGACGGCTGCAAGAAGGCGGGAATCGCTGGCATTCTTTTTCGGTGTGCAGAATGTGCCAATTTTGATTTGTGTGCGCATTGCTATGGAAATGATGTACACAATTTAGAGCACTCATTTGTGCGTTATCAAACGGCAAATAGTGTTGGGTGAGTTGGTGAAAAATTAATGGCATTTGTTAACTTAATTATGTTGCACATGGAATAATATAATATGCTTCATGAAGTGGATGATTTTGTTATAAAAGAGCTGTTACCATGCTATACTTTTCATTCGCACTCTCAGAAATAATTTTAAAAAGTTTCAACTTTTATCGCTTTGATCTAAAAAATTATTATTCGCCGATGATGAAGAAAATAATTATCTTTATATTTTTCACAGTGTTCGCGTACCGCCAAGAGCCGGCTCTGTTCGTATCCAATTAAAAGGAATCTTTGTCAACGCAAAAGTCGTCCGTGGACCGTGAGTTTGATTGGCATAATTATCATGAATAATTTTTTTTAATCAAATTATCTTGCTTTTAATTTTTTCGCGTACAGTGATTGGGAGTGGGGTGTACAAGATGGTGGTGAAGGCAAGACTGGGCGAGTAATGGAAATTCGTGGATGGGATAACGAATCTTGTCGAAGCGTTGCGAACGTCTCGTGGGCATCTGGCTCAACAAATGTTTATAGATTAGGTAAGTTTCAAACTTGACTCGAAAAAAGTTTAAACAGTTATAATTTTTTTTAACAAGGTCATAAAGGGAACGTGGATTTGAAATACGTTGTTCCATCAGTCGGCGGCTACTACTATAAAGATCACATGCCTGTGTTGGGGCAACGCGATGAGCAGCAGCCTGTCGTGCAGGCGAATAGGCCAATTTTTTATGTCGGCGATCGAGTGCGTGTGTGTCTAGATAAGGAGAGTCTTATGAGATTACAACAGGGGCATGGAGGCTGGAATCCTCGAATGACTGAATTTCTTAGTAAAATCGGAACTGTCCATCGAATAACTGAGAAAGGTGATATTAGGTGAGATATAAAATGAATTTTATAAATTGCAATTCGAGGAAGAATAAAAGGTGTCAATTTTCAAACAGAGTACAATATGAAGGATGTTCCAATCGATGGACATTTCACCCGGCCGCCCTTGTCAAAGTGTTTAGCTTTCACGTTGGCGATCTAGTTACGATAATTAGTGATGTCTGTAAGCTCCAGCAGTTGCAGAAAGGCCACGGGGAATTTGTTGAAACGATGCGAAATGCTCTCGGAAAAACTTGCAAGGTAGTTAAAGTATATGCTGATGGGGATTTGCGAGTAACACAGCTCGATGACGGCGTGGCATGGACTCTAAATCCAAAATGTGTCAGACTTGAACGCTCACCAATGGCATCGCAAGCGGAGAGATCAAATAGTATGATGGATTTGAGTCATCAGAGAACTGATCACGTTCTAATGCCGCTGCAGGGCTTGTCGGGAACTTCAGCTGCAGATAAGCTAGTGCGAGAGGCTGCTCAAGGCAAATTAGAATATGTTCAGCACTATTTGAGGTAATTTTATTTCTCAATTTTTATTGTAATAGTTTATTTACTAACTAAATAATTTACAGTGCAAATCTCGATCAAGTCGATGTTATGAGTGGTGGTAAGACGTGCTTGCAAGTGGCCGCCCATCAAGGACACAAAGCTCTCGTAGAATATCTCTTATCGGTTGGCGCCAATGTTAACATTGTCGATAAGGAGGGTGATAGTGTACTACACTACGCTGCTTTCGGCAATCAACCGGAAATTATGCGAATTTTACTCCAACACGGTGCAAATATTAATGTTCTCAATGCCAGCCACTGTACGGCACTACACATTTCCGCACACAAAAAACCGCCGAATTGCGTGCGAATTTTACTCGAATTTAACGCGGATGTTAATCTCCAGGACTCATATGGTGAGTTTTTTATAATTGAATTTTTTTCAAGCGGTCGCTTAATTAACTTTTTTTTATGCAGGCGATTCCGCACTTCATGACGCTATTGGAAAGGAAAATTCTGAAGTTGTTGAATTGCTGTGCAATGTCCCGTCACTTGATTTGACAATTCGAAACAAGAGAGGCTTCAACTGCCTTCATCACGCGTCATTGAAAGGAAATGTGGTATGTTATAATTTTGTTAGTTAATAAAAAGAAAATTCATTTTAATAAAAAACTTCATATAGTTTGCAGCTCGACGTATTCTGCAGCTCGCTCGACAACTCGTCGATGTGAAAAAGGATGACGGATTTTCCGCTCTCCATTTGGCCGCTTTAAATGGACACAGTCACGTCTGCGAGGTCCTTGTTAAGGAAGGACTGGCAGATATTAATATACGAAATGATCGACGACAAACACCATTCTTGCTCGCCGTTAGTCAAGGTCATGCAGCAGCAGTCGAGAAGCTCGTCGAATTGGGATGTGATATTCTCGCAAAGGACGAAGACGGTGACAATGCCATGCATTTGACTATTATTAAGAAAGCAAACCTTGTTCAAGAAGTGCCACAGCAAGAAGCACCAAAAATTCATGAAATTTATCAGCAAATTGGTCACATACAGGAGCATCGATTGATGTATACACTTCTCTGTTATCTTTCGCAAGAAGGATGTAAAATGGAGCCAAACTACAAGGGAGCGAGAATTTTTGATTGGATACCTGAGCAAGAAATACGAGACCTTATTCTTAGTTATGAGAAGAAACGAATTGTACCTGCGAATGCGAATAACACTACAACTGCGATCAATGCCAGTAGCAGCAGTAGCAATGATTGCAATCAATCGAGAGATATGTCGGAGCTTTATAATAACATTGAGATGATGAACTTGACATCACAGGATTCGACAACTTTAGAACAGGACAATAGTGGTGAGTATACAATTTTTTATTAAGGAAATCAATATTGAGTTCATTGATCACGGTCAATCTTGAAGTTAATTAAAATGAGGTCGAAATAGTTAATTGCTCTATAAAAATTGTCCTTGAGTTATTTCATTATGATTCTTTCCAGGTGGAAGCTCTTCAATGGCAAACTGCAATGCCAACAGTGCATCGAATCCGCCGACACCAGCTAGAAGAAATAGAAATAATAATATTACCATTAATAATAACAACAACAACAACAATAATAATAATAACCAGCGAAATGACACGGCAACTCCGCCACTACCAACGACGGCTGCCAGTGCAAATGCCACAATTGGCGAAGACGAAAAGAAACTCAACAATGAGATTAGACGTAATTTAACCATTTCACCGCCGCCAACGCTTCCGCATGCGGAACCGACCACTTCTTCCAGTGCAATCATCACGGAGTCCTCAAGTAGTTCGCCAAATCGCAATAATAGCCAATCTCCCCCACTTCCAATGGCATCTTCCAAGCAGCATGTTAGTCGAAAACAACAACAGCCTAGGCCACCACTACCACAACAACAACAACCGTTTAATGGCAAGCCACAGCTCCAAACGCCACAGGAATGCATCGTGTGCAATGAGCTACAATTTATGGTCACTTTTGAGCCATGCTATCATCAGATCTGTTGTGAAGAGTGCGGTATGAGGATGAAAAAATGTATCTCGTGTCAAACGGGCATCGAAAAGAGATTTGCAATAAATGGAAAGCTTTTGCTTCCCAAAGAGAATCATCGACAACCTTCAGCCGATCGCATGCGATATCTGGAGAGTAAAATACAAGAAATCGAAGAGACACATTCGTGTGGAATTTGCATGGAACGTAGGCGCAATGTGGCCTTTCTTTGTGGGCATAGTGCATGCTCAAAATGTGCCGAGACACTCAAAACTTGTCACATGTAAGTCATTTAGTGTTTTTCAATTGTTTGCAATTAATTTAATTAATAAACTATTTTCAGGTGTCGAAAGACGATTGCCAAAAAGATTAATTTATATTAAATTGTTATGACGTAAAAATATATCTACAAAACATCCGTACCTTGATGATGACGATGTGAAATAATTGAGTGTAAAGAGAATATTCAAAATCCATCCTACTCAAATGATTTACTGCATGTCTTTACAAAAAAAAATATTGTGAGTGTTTATCGATGAAGAAAATCTCAAACTACGCAAAAAAGGATTAGTATATTACCAAAATGATGGCATTTTCTGAAGAAAAAAAGTAATTTTATTCCATTAACTGAATTATGAGAGAGAAAAAATTTATCTTTGATATTAGGAAGTGAATTGAAGAAACTTAAAAAGAACAAAAATTTGTCACGAACAAGTTATTTAAAATCACTGTAAAAAGATGTTAATAGATATGAGACGAAAAAAGAGAGTTTAATTAATGAATTGTAATTGTTAAGTGACTATACAAGAAATTCTTCCCGATGAGAACTTATTATCACAAAAAAATTATCATATCTGACACGAATAAATTAATATTTAACCTCTTTTCGTTGTTTTCTTCTCTTAACTTAATTATTTTCACTCTATTTAAATTTTTGTCACACGCGTGTGTTATTTTATCAGTGAGATTTCTCATTCCCAGTTCATTCTGTGAAAAAAATATCATTAAAAACTATTTAATCAAAACAAAGTTAATTTATTTAACAATTCTTACTTATAGAGTTGTTCGTGAGTTTGAAGGAATTTTACTTATAGCTAATTCTTGATTGTTATGACAAATTTAACGAATAACTAATCTATAAGCCTGCCGCGTGCTAATGATTCAAAAAACTTTTTATATCATGACTTTATTTATGAAAAAATCTCTCTTGCTTTTAAAGTTTTTGTTTTGACAAACACAAAAAGAGTCTCTAAAAATTGATTTTTTTTCTAACGAAAATGCTGAGATTTGTATAATTTTTCCATTAATTATTTTAAAATATATATCTCGCACATGTTGCATGATGACGCATAAAAAGAAAGAAAAAATATTTTAATAGACAACTAGGAAAAAATTATAAACCAAAAAAAATCAATTTCTTCTTGAAACTCTTTCAAACTAACTGAAATTTTTATTTATCTCTTGTCCGCTAACTCTTCCTGAAAAAAAATATATATATACAAAAAAAGTGTCGATGAGTATCAGCTATGTAATTGAAAAGATAATAAAAAGAGCATATTAAAAAATATTTAATTTAAAAAATAATCTATATATTTTTATTCAGCACGGATAAATTTTGCAACTGAAAAGTATTTAAATACCATTTACGTATAGTTTACCGTCCTACAACAGTTATGAGCGATTAAAAATGGTTCAAATAAGGTTTTATAAATCATCGTCACCGATATTTTCAAATGCTTCATTCTGGAGCGATTCTTTGCCATTCTCAAATCTTACCGCAGTCGAAATTTGCTTTTTAATTCGCGCTTTTGATTCACTGCCTCCACCTCGACGACCCACAATGAACTTTAATTCATTATCAATTGAGCCATCGCTAGTCGAATGTGACATCCCTGAACTGCTGTCATCACGACGAATATAACTGAGTTGTTGATCGTGTGTTTGCGAGTATTGAATGTTGTTTGCATCGTAGCCGTTCTTTTGATTTAAGAGTTCGTCAACCATGCTCTGAAAAAATAATTTTTATTGTTCAAATTTAAAACTCAATTAAAAGCTCTCATACCTGAAGACACACTGAGATGAGCATCGCTTGTTCAGTAACCAACTTAATCCATTTCAGTGAATTTTTTGCCATGAGATATTCAAAGGAGAGCTCAAAAGTGTAGCGAGAATTTTTATGATTTTCATTCATTCTAATGCGTTTCTCTAGCGAGGCTTCTTTGTCATTATTGTGAATGGTCGTAATTCGCCAAGACCGCATTCGAGTCACTTTAAATTTTGTCTCTTGAAACTGACAATTTCCATACGCCGTCTTTATTGCGAGCTCTGAATTCCCTACAATTATTGTTGCCATCGTGTCTGGCTCGGGAAAATCACAATTGACATTTTCAAATTGAAGACATCCATAGCATGGCAGGCTCCTTACAATATTTATATAGTCCATTTTATTTCCTGTCGTCTGCAGTGCATTCAATTCTCTTTTCTTTTCAACAGTCGTCGCTATCCAGCCACGTTCGACATCACTTATCGCCTGAATGTAAAGGAGATTCGTAGCTATGCGGTCTCGCATCAGATCCAAATCAAACGACTCATCCCAATAATTTTTTCTGATCACAATTTCACAGTCACTCGCCAAGCGAAGTGAAATAAAAGGCGACTCAAAGTCCATCAATTTACGTAAAAGTGTCAAACTTCCATCGGCATTTCGTCGAAGGAGAAATAAGGCGAAGAAGAAAATTGCATTGTCTGATATTTCAACCGATCGGAGAGCCTTCTCAAGCACTTTTGAGGAACATTCGGTTGTCGAAATTTTAATTTTAATGCAAAATCCATTCATGAGGAAGACATCGAGTTCTGTTTCGTAGGTTTCAACGAACGCCGACTCTTGTTGAGCATTCATTAGGAATGTCCTTAATAAATTAGATTTGGAAAGCACTGGATCTTGTCCGACCAGCTGCAAATATCTCTCCAGTCCCAAGCGTCTCTGTTCCAACTCATTTGCTGTAAGCGTTAAAAGCTTCTTTGGTGGAAATTGAGGAAGCGATAAATTCAGTAGCGATTTTTTAAGTTGCTCGTGCAGGCTATGCAGCTGCTTATATCGAAGACAACAATGAAAACTTCCATTTATGTAAATATTAAAGCCCTAAAAAAGGGAGAGAAAAAGTAAATTATGAGAGATCAAGATGACAAATTTAGTTAGCGTGCATTATATACACATTGAACTCGTCTGCTTTTATTTTCTTGTATGAAGTTCATAAAAGTTAACAATCACTTTTTTAAAGTGTGCATCGAGATTTATTGAAGAACAAATTGTGTGTACATAAGCTTATCAGAAATTGCAATAATCTATTCGGGGAAATTCAACTGTCAAAGGAATCTCCTTGAAAAACATTCCACCTTAATCTTTTGCGCGAAGTTATTTTGAGTAAATTCAGTATTGAAATTCCATTAATTGATTTTAATCGAAATCAACAACCTGCGGGTATGTGAGAAATGTAAATTGGAAAATAAAATTCACTTTCAATATTCATTTTAACATGCTTGTAGCTTAAACATATGCGAAGATATTGAATATATACTTGAAAGTTTATTAAAGTAAATTTTTCATATTATATGCTGATGAGATTTAAATCGCTTTGCTCAGTAGCTGCTCCATTGGAGGTGCAATAAAAAGCGTATAAAGAGAGAGAGAAATTATCTTTTTTTATTGAGCTTTATGAAGATATCATCATATGTGAGATTACGGCTGTTTTTTAGCGCATTCAAACACTTTTGGAAATTGGAGATTTTTTAAATTTAAAAAACAATTTGGAAAATTATTAAATGTCAAAAAACCAGCTTAATTAATTAGTGGAAAATGAGACTTCAAGTTTTTTTGAAGGACAACATGAATCGCTCATATGTAAAATATTGATATCGCTCTAAAGTATTAAAGTACTATAGATTATGAAACTTTAGAACGACAATTAATTGATGACACAATGAATCAGATGTGAACCTTGAGAAGTTAATAAACTCTTTAGTATTGAGCTGTTTTTTATCACACGCGTAGTATTCTTTATAAATTGAACATAATAATTTCAATTAAATTACTCACAAAAGGAAAACAAGTGAGCATTCGATAGCTCCGCTATTTAAGCTTCTGAATTAAAAGCTTTTTGGGTTTTTTGAATTTTACTAAGATTTTTTAATTTTGATTTTTTGAATACCAGCAAATTTTTGTAAACCCAAAAATAACACAAAGCGAATCTTCTTTATTATTGTCCAACTTTTTTTTTACTTACAGTGAAATTCGTTTTATCCTTCATAAAAACTTCCAAATCGGGAATTGAGAAATGCATCGTGAACTTTTTAATAGCGCTCAACTACTTGTGACATATTCTAGCAAAGTTAAAATGGTTTAAATGGAAATAATTTTATTTTTTAATAATCTGTGTGTGCTGCGAACTGATTTTTGAACCAAACTGAAATGAACACCTCGTTTGTGAATTTATTTATATTTGAATTTTAAATGTCTGTTAAAGAAAAGTTTCTCTAACGTATTATTTAAATTTAAATTTGTTCAACTTGAAGGAAACTTTAATTCATCGCAAGCTACACGGTTCATCTTTATTTTCAAAAGAAATTTTCACAATATTCTTTTAATTCATGTTTAAAGACTCGAATCAAGTTCTAAAAGTGTGCAGCCAATGTCAACTAAGTTGTAAGCTGTCAATATCATAAACAGCGCTCGCCTCAAAATCAAATTCAAAATCAGCTGAAAGTAAGACGAGAAAAAACTTTTTTAGAAACGTAGAAAAATATAAAATTGGGTTGCAAAATGAGTCAGAAGGCAGCGCTAAGTGACGTCGAGTTAAAGGATCACGGAAATAAGCTCTTCGCAGCGAGGAAATATGAGGATGCAATAAGCTGCTACTCAAAGGCAATTGTAAGTTAAAAATTAAGTTAAGGTGTCAGTGTATTATGATGTAGCAGTTACAAAAATAAGTCTTTAAGTACTTATCGACGTAAATTGGATTTATCAGGTATAAAAGACGCACATGTGCTAATTAAATCACATCACAGTCACCGCTGTTCATTATTTTTAAGTGTGTTTCGAAATAGAATAGAAATCCTTTAATTTTTTTAATGCCAACTCTAATTTACTTTTTTTAGGTAAAGAATCCAACAAACCCAACATACTTTACTAATCGTTCGCTTTGCTATATAAAAATGAAGAAATATGAGCAGGCCTGTCAGGACTGTCGACGTGCACTCGATATGGACAGCAATTTGATCAAAGGCCATTTTTTCCTAGGCCTTTCGCTCCTCGAGCTTGAACTATTTGAAGAGGCAATTAAGCATTTGCAGCGCGCCCAGGATCTCGGCAAAGAGCAAAAACTAAATTTTGGTGACGATATTGCGTGAGTTGTATCCTATTTGACTTCATTAAAAGGCATTTTATAAACGTTAATTTAGTTGTCAGCTGAGATTGGCGCGTAAGAAGCGATGGAATTTGCTCGAAGAAAAGCGAATAACGCAAGAAATTGAACTTCAGTCATATCTCAATCGTCTAATTACTGAGGACATGGAGAATCGAATACAAAAACTTTCACTCGATGACACATTAGATGACGAGACTAAAAAAGAAGCTGAAGCTGAAATTCAAGAGAAATGTGTAAGGTGTTAGAATTGATCTACGTGGTAAATTTTATAAATTATTTTTAAAGGAAAACTATACGAATGAACTGAATGGAATGTTTGCTAAAATTGATGACCGTCGCCGTAAACGAGAAGTTCCTGATTACTTGTGCGGAAAAATAAGCTTTGAAATTTTGGCAAGTTTAAAATTTTTAAATAAATAGTGTTAAGCTAACTCTTTATTTTAGAACGAACCAGTTGTAACACCGTCGGGAATTACATACGAGCGGAAGGATATTGAAGAGCATTTGCAGCGAGTTGGGCACTTTGATCCAATATCGCGAGTTCCCATAACTGTTGAACAGCTTGTTCCTAATTTATCAATGAAGGCAAGATAAATTTATATTTAAGTTTTTAATTTTAATGTAAATTTCATTTTAGGAAGTCGTTGCGGCATTCGTTCAAGAAAATGAATGGGCTTTGGAGTATTAAAAACGCGAAGCTTTCGACTGGAATATGTGAATAACTTAAACTTAATGTATCCATTATAAATGTGACAAATTTGTGTAAATATTCAGTTAAAATTTCATCCCCTATTTTCAAAAAAAAATGTTACGATTTATGGTTAATTTAAAATAAATTTTTAAGGATGTTCGAAGCTTTATTTCCCGAAAAAAATAAACTTAAAAATTTAATCATCATCAAATTCTTCGGTGAAGTTATTCTGATTTTGTCGTTTTAAGTGACCTTCAATGTGCTTCATGTATACATCTAGCTCATCTTCACTCTCTTGTGATTGACTTTCATTTTTAGCGCTTAATTTTGAGTTTTCATCATCCTCATCGAAATATTTTTCTTGACAGTCTTGATCGTTCTCAATTGTTTCATCGTATGCCTCATTCTCGTCCACTTGTGTGTAGTCGAAAAATTCTGAATCTTTGCCGCTGATAAAATTATTGTAAATCTTTGAGGTCCACTCGCCTTTGAGGATTTCTCGTTCACCATGAGTGATGTACTTTCTTTTCCTCTCTTTAGCTCGCTTCTCACCATCAAAATTTCCCCATTGTTCTTCGTGACTGCTGTCTTCACTCATGTCGTTGTTATCCTCGTTTGTACTTGAATTTTCATTTTCATTTCTCTCGTCTTCATTTTTTTGGTCAATTGAATTCAAAAGAATATCAACTAGTGTACTTGAGCGTGGGTCAAAATCCCTCCTAGCCTGCTTCTCAGCTTTACTTAAAAATTGACCAACAATCTCTTCAAAGAGCGCCGGATCTCTTCGAATCATTTCATCTTCACTAAAGTATGAATTTTTTTCTTTGATCATTAAAAGCATCGCTGCATAACGGCGATTTCTGACTATTGTTTGCTGATGATCCATGTTGTAGATGATGTTTTTTAATTGAGCTAAAATTAGAGAAATTTAATATGTTAATTTTATTAAAATTTAAGTGAAATTTACCTTTAATCATAATCTCTTTTTCCTTGTCATCATAATGAATCAAATTAAAGTACTCGATATGGTCTTTTTTTAAAAAATTACCAAAACGATTTATGAACATAGTTGTAGATTTCTCAAGAAGGTTTTCGGCTAATGTTTTACGCTGACATACACTCAACTCCTCTTCGTCTCTTTGTTGGTACTTGAAAAATGCAGCATTATTCAGACTAATGTGATTTAATAATTTCTCTTTTAATTCCTCCATAATTTTTATGATTTTTTTTTGTTTGTAAACAAAACGCGGTCGAGGGGAACGTGAGTGAGAAAAATGTGTATAAAGTTAATTTAATTAAACATTTAATTCTTGTTAATTTTTTAAAAGTCACAAAATTTTATAAATTAGTTCTTAAAAAAATTAAACAAATTCAAAAATGTTAACGGAAAACACGCACATGGCGAATATAAAAAAAATATAAAGAAGCATGAGTTTCACGTCTTTAAATTCCAACAGATGATTTTTATTTTCTTTCAAAATACAAGTGGATCTTTTTGTGAATTACGCAAAAAAAAATAAAAAAATCGAGAACTTAAGCTCGCGCTGTGATGTTTAATAAAAAACTTTAAAAATTAAACAATAACTAGAACACATATATATTTTGTAAGTAAGTGCAACATTCTAAAGAGAACAGATTGAAAATTCCTATTCAAATTGAATTTCACCACAAAAATCAATTTCGCTCGATCGATGCTCACTTTTAGAAAAAAAAGATTGTGTAAATTACATCTTATGCACATCTCATCACGATTCAGCCATTTCGAGCACTGCACTGAAATATCAATCTCTAGTACATATATATTTATGCAAACAGATAAAAATGTAGCGATGATGATCAAAATGCACTCATTTAACCCGATTCTCATTTTTTACGGATTACAATTTACATCTATAACGCTAGGCACATACCCATGACTGCATGGCGGTGATCTTTCTCCTCCCCTCACCACTAGATCTGATAAATGAAAGAAGATAGAACGTATAAAAATATGCAAATTGAGATCTTCAGCTCGATTTATTATTGTGCGCTATTCTTTTGCAATTATTTTAACAGTTATGACGCTTTTAATAAATATACAAAGGGAGTGGTGGACAGGCTTGGTTTATTTAGAGACTAGGGTACACACTTAGGTCTAAGACAAAATTAATAGCCAAGTTGATTTTTCAAAAATAATCAAAAAGATCTCGAGTAAGTTAAGTACTTATTTTAAAATCTCATAAAAAATCTTTTAACTTGCCATCACATCCGAACCTCCATTTAAAATATTTTAAGAGCTTAAAGCATGGTGAGAAATGAAACGGTCAAAAGGCATGAATGATTCAATTCAATTTTGAACCGTATCGAATGGAGGACAAAATGTGCTATTGCATCGCGAGACAGAGAAAAAGAAAAATTTGCCAGAAGAGAATGAAAAGAAATGTAATTGTACTATTAAACTTACGGATAAGTTTTTAAGTAAAATGCCTCTCGAAAAAAAAGCAAAATTGAGGCAAGATTTCGTAGGAAAGATTGCAGGTTGTGCAGTAAAAAGAAAATAACAACTGAAAACAAGAGATGAGTTTTAAAATTTTTAAAACTGCATTATTTTATTTAAAGTCTTTAAAAATGTCCATCCCCATGCTTTAGCTTCCTCTATGATTTATTTATTTTGCTTCCATTTCTCTTTCTCGCGGATTTTTCCTCCTCTTGTGGTGCTCAAACTCATTACAAATTCCCCCCTTTTGTTACATGACTTTATAGTCGTGCATATCTAGTTTTGTTCTCTTCGCTCGCGAATAAGCTGCTGAACTGCAGTCGAACTTTACCGCACCACGGTTCTATCTTATCAGATCAATTTTCAATCCTCATACTCGCTCACCAACAAGCACGATTGTCGCTTAATTCTAGGAACATGAAGAGGGGAATAGTCATAGAGTGCTGACATGACTCTCTTTCCTCTCATGCCTAGAATCTCATTGTTGTGTTGCAACTTAAGTAGATCATGATACGTTTTCATTTATATAATTGCATTTGCACGGCTCACAATTGGCGACATTAAGTACGCAATATATGTGAATTTTCACCTTTAACATCCAATTTAAATTGACTTCTCTCGCTTGCACACACGTAATTTTCCCCTTTTATATTTTTGCAAGATTATGCAGAATTATAATGCAAATAACTCATTAGATACACCTCATTTATTAGTCGCGAGCGAATATGCAGAAAGGTGGAAAATAACGTTGACATGTGATTAGAAATTTTAGTTTTGAGATATCTCATTTTTGATTTTTCTAAAAGAAATAAATCATTTCTTAATATTTAATTAACTTTTAATATCAATTTTATTTATTTTTTCTCCACGAAAATTCCTTGAGAATCGTGAAAAAATTATCTCGCATTGCATCGATGTATTATGAGCACAACACAAATATCTCTCGTCGATGAAATATGATGCGAAAGGGAAAATTGAATTATCTGACAACTGATAACATAAATCAGTCACACGAGAGAGTTCTCAATATATAATTAACAACTTTTTTTCTTCTTTACATCTTATCGTCTTTACCAAGTGTATGAGGCGCATGGAGGAAAAAAGAACAGATAACAAATTTTTTCATGCCTTGTGAGAAAACGGCAAAAAATTCTTCATTCGTCCTGCAAACTGGTTTCTGTGGTGTTCTTCTTTAAATGCTGCTAGTGCTTTATTGTATTTTCTCTCTCATTTCGTACATGATATTCGTTTTTTTCGCTAACAAATTGACCGAGTTGAAGTCGACAATTGCGTGGTATATTGTTCTTCTCTCTCTCTCATCCGAGGTGTATCATCGAATCTTTTGGTTGCTGAAGAATGAGAGAAAAAGAAAAAGGGGAGAGTGAGTGAGAGAGTGCTGTGTGCATGCATACCACGACAATGTTCCTTTTAGAATTCTCTAAAGTGACCAATCTCGATTATTGTATTATGCATGGATGAATGTATTCGTAAGGTTTATTTGAGTAAAGTCGCATATACTCACCCATCAGTTGCTTGCCATCATCACTCGCGTATGGTCATTCGTGATTGAGTGTTCGAAGCAAAAAGATCATATTCAAAAGTGACTGTGTGCTTACAATTATTATAACTTTACTTTTTTGTGACTGTCGCTACATTAGGTATTTTTTTCATCACATAATTATAATTTATTTTAATTTCACAACACATTTAAAAAAAATTATATTATCGATCGAATGTATTCATAATTTTTTTTTATAAAAATAAGAAGAAGAAATGATAAGACTTCGGAGTGTATGTATAGTGAAAAATGATGAATTAACATGTTTTGCCGCGTCTCTCACACAAATTGCCTCCTTTTTTATGGCACACACCGATCATAAAATAAAAAAGTGAATAAACGAAGAATTAAATGCATTTCATACCGCCATCGTATCCATCTCAAGCGCGTATAATGAATTATTGTTTGCAGAATTTCCCTTGTCGTCTTTATAACATAAGGCCTCTTTTTTTAGAAAAGAAATTGTAAAAATGGGTGGATTTTTTTAATTTTAGAGATTTTATTAAAAATTAATGAAAAAGTTAGGATAAAAGAAATAAATAATTTTGAGCGAAATACAATTACAAAGTAAATTATAAAATTAAATTTTAATCGCCCGAGAAAAACTCAAAATATTCTAAATGTCCACCCATTTATTCTTGAAAGATTATATCACGGATGACGCAGAAATATGTAAAAGAAAAGATTTTTCTTTACCGCGATCTGCATTTAAAAAGAAATTGAGGAAAGGCGTATAGAAGAAGTGAGTAGATGCAGCAGAAAAAAAGTAGTAAGAAGAGGAGGAAAGGAAGAAGTCGTATGACCGAAAAGGAAGGCAAAATAAGACACGACGAATGAGACGGTCAAAGCAGAAAAAGAACTTGAAATCTCATTTTATTATTGCCTTAAATAATCATGTCTTAAGTAAGACAAGAACAGTAAGAAGTGAGAGCGGAAAACATCCGTAAGTTGATTACTTCATTTTCGCATATTTGTCGGCGGATGTCATTAGAGAGAAGACATTAGATAGTGCAGTAATAAATTCATCGGAATAATATTTGCTTATAAATCGTCGTGATTGAATCACGAGAGAGAGGATCGTTGATAAGCTCCACTTACTAATTACATGACTATTATGCGAGGCAGTGAAAAGCGTGAAAAAATAATAATCGAACTCGACTGAAATCAACATATTTTTTTTGTGAGCATGATGATGTACTTTTCATTATTATAAAAAATTTAAATATAATTTAATATTCATTATATTTCTAACGAGACAAGACAGCGCGATGTCAAACTTCGTTATGATGATGAAGTCTCTCAATGAATGTAATTTTTTTTGTTAGTAAGCAGGCACCATCAGCGACTTAATTTTTTTCTTAGAATCATACAAGCACTCAATATGATAAATGATGATAGTTCAGCCCTGAAGGCTCTATGCGCGCGAGCCCAATGTGTTGGCACAAAAATTCATTATTCTCTCTCTCTCTCTCCTTTTATCCACGAAAACTTTCTATCATAAAAAAAATCAAATAAACACTATTCAGTAATGGAAGAGGAACGAGAGACGATGATGATGGCTATGAAGTTGCGCACGTTAATTTCCAACTATTTGTTTATTTTTGAATCATACCACATCAGCACATAGATAACAATAAAAATGCCTTCTTCGATCGACGTTTTTTGTTATGCCCATCCGAAAGACGAATGGATCGCTAAAAAAAGAGTTGTGTACTTTTTTGCCAATATATCGATGAACACGAGAGTTAGCTCGCGCGTATAAAATTAAAAAAAAATAGCTAGTGGATGATCTGCATCGTACATATATGCGAGATAAAGATGAGGTTTTAATAAAATGTTGTAGCTTTGATTATCTTAAGAGTTTTAAAAAATTCCTGAAATTTTTTTTGAAAACACGAGTTCAAAATCAAAGGAAACATTTTAACAGTAAATTTTGGTACTTGAAATTGTTTACAATTTAAAAAGTTTTAACCGCAATCCAGAGATTAGTTTTGACCGACATCAATTTACTACTGGAAATTGTTTTGTTAGACTCTTGCGGTTGCTTAAGTAAATTTGAAAATATTTAAATTTGCGTGGTAATTTTAAATTTGACTGTAATGACCATCCCTTGAACTTTCATTTCCCATAACTCGCCTTGAAACCATTTATTGAGATTTGTTCTGCAAAAACAATGTACTTAACTGCCTCTCTTGCTCGAGTCTATGCAAACCAATGTGTGTACTTTGATAATATGTTTCGCAAAACTGCACATTTAAAGTCGAGAGGGAGAGGATTATAAAATTATAATCTTCCAAGCGGAAAAACATTCCTCATTCACTCCTTTATATATGCGCATTTTATTGATGCTAACAAAATAGTTGCAAATTGTTTGTAACATGCTTTAATCATTTTCGTTTTCTCTCGCTATCTTTTTACGTTTTAGTAAGCCACATTGCGATCTTTGTGGTTTGGATTCGAGCAGGAAAAAACATAAATATACAATTTTTTTTGCATTTGCGTCTATAATTTTTCTGTGTTGAGGCTGAGAGTGAAAGATATTTATTTATCACGTCATTGATGACGATGAGGGCCTTTATGATTGAGAAAACAAAGAAATTTCTATTTATTCATATTCTTGGAATTTTAAATATACTTTGGATGTACTAATAGAGACAGCGTAAAAATGCAACGAGATCTCTGTACAGCAATGCTAAATTAAAATCTCAGCATGAAAATTTAAACCCTATCATCTGAGCTCTTTTCACGTAAATTCAATTTATTAGAAATTTTATTCGCTCGATGCAGTTTGCACTAACTATGTACGTGCTTTACAGTCTTCTCTTTCGCCTCTCTTTTTTTACGATGCAACAAAGTGAAATGGATGGAAGAAGAAGTTGAGGCCTTGAACGCCAATTCCTGGGTATGATCTCATAAAATGCATCGCGATTCTTTTACTAGCAATTAAATGCATCAAGTAGAAGAAGTAAAATGAGCAGTTTGTTGATTTTTGCATCCTATCTTGATGAGTTATTGCTCGAAAAGTTTACGACACAATTGCAGTAAAAAAAGTTATTGTGAAAGCGAAGAAAATTTTAATGAATTTTTACGGTGGTTGATCTAGTATTGTTTAATAAATCAACGTTTATGCCATCCCATTCGTCAGCGGTTGCATTTATTTGTTGTCAATAGCCAAATGAATATGAAATAATGTGTTAAATAATGAAATTCGTCTGCGAGACAAAAAATTCTATTTCCGCTCTCGAATAGAGTCGGGTAGAAATTTAAAATTTAAATTTTGTTCCAAAGCTTTGCATTTTTATGAACGTGTGTCTTAATGAATTATATTTTGTGTTGCTTCCGTTTGAAAAAATTGTTTTTTTGAAAAGACTCTTTGTTATTTTTTTTTATCGATAATCGAACTGAACTGTCAGCCGGCCTATTGATATTTTTTTACCTAATTTTTGAAATAGTTTAAAAAAAATCATCTAATCAAAGAAATTTGCATGAATCAAATTAAAACATTCTAAAAATAATTTTTGTACGCATTCGAATGAGATTAAAAAGCTCCGAAGTCAATATCATTGTCAGAGACATTCTTTGAATAAAATAAAAAGATTATACTGACTTAAACTTGATAACTCAATCGCATCTTGAAATGTGACGTTAATTCATTTTTTCATCGTCTCTCTCTCTCGTTCATATGTTTTGCAGATAACATGGTGTAGCAGCTTCATTGATAAAAGTAAAATAATCAGCTATAAAATTCAGTGAGTGGAGAGCGAGGAATCATTCGAAGCAATTAAATCACAGTTGAACCTCCCGCCAGTCGATTCTCAAATTCATCGCGTAAGTTAAAGGAGTTCGTGTGTATTTATCAGGCAATTCGAAAATTGAGCGTGTTAGAGAAGGAATTGAATTAAAATAAGGTAAATATATTGAGAAAAGATTTATGATCGGTGTGATTTCGATGAAATGGAAACACGCAAGGAAAAAAATATTTTTCTGGAAATTTCAATTTTCAAAAATTTCCTGGTTTATTTTTTGTTCGAAAAAATCCAGTAAATTTCTCTCCGTGTTTAAAGTTGTTAGTTTTCAACTGAACAAATTGAAATGAGAAAGAAGAAAGAGACTGATCATCGATAGTCGCACGTCAGTCTCATGCTGTGCAGAAATAATTCATAAATCATCGGCACATGTGCGTTTCTGAGTGAGTGAGAAGGCAACAAAAATTGGCTTCTTAATTGCAAAATTTTATCGAAATCTCATTTACCTCGATGACGAGTGACTACATTAGGGCGGATTCTGTCAATCATGAACTTTACTACTTGCAGATAACATGGTTTTGGTACTGAACGGTGTTCTGCAAGATGAGTGCATTCCACTTGACACTCACTCGCTCTTTATGCAACATCCAATCTATAGAGAAACAGCAAATAGCCTCCTGTCAATCCCATCAAAAACGGTAAGCGAAATTTTCATTTAGTTGCGAGAGTCGATTTTAATTAAATTTGTAACTGTCAGATCGGACCAGTCGGATTGTTGTATGTTGGTCAACGTGAAATGGCTGCAGTAGCGCCGCATGATAAAAATGTTCACATAATTGGATCGGATGACGCTACATCGTGTCTAATTGTCGTTGTTAGGCACACTGGTAAGCATCAAAAATGTTAAAAATTTTAAAACCATAAACTCACGTTGCCATCTCCACAGGCTCAGGTGCAATTGCATTGGCTCATCTCGATGGTAATGGAGTGGATGAAGCGGTCACAACAATGGTTTCGCGTGTTCAAGAATTAGCTTTAGGATATCCCGAAGGGAGAATTGAATTGCAATTGATTGGTGGCTTTCGAGATCAACAAGGCTATTCCGAGGAGTTATTTTGTAATATTATGCGTAAGTAAGAACTTTCCTTCAATTGAAATTATCCAAAAGAGGTTTCTTTTTTCGGGTGGTGGGAAATGAGCGAGTTCTCCAATTACAATAAATTTCATCGACCGTTCGAGAGTGTTGTGTGTATTTTATGAGGTCGTTAGACATTGAGGATAGCATGCATGTTTAAAATTAATGATGTCCAGAGTGTATGATATTCTCGATGGCTTATTAGCTTCATTATAATGATCAGAAAATATTTTTAATAGCATGTGCGGACGTATAGATTTTAATTTTTCCTAAGATTTTTTTAATAACTGAAAACCTTTTAATGCCTTCACTTCGAATTTGTATTATAAATTGATCACATGACGTTAAAAATCACCATCGCATATATTCTTTTGTGCTATCGAATATTCTTTAGAATCAAAAAATCTTTTTTTTCTCTCTTCACATTATGCGAACTCGTAAGAACTAAATTTCCAATTAAAATGTGCAATGTCGAACGAACGATAGCATGGACATATAGAAGCTCTATTGAGCGTAATTAAATCGGAATAATATCCAATATATGCAGATTTTTCGACTATGGGAGGTTGAAGTTGAGAATCGATTTATATCTTTAGAGATTACTTCACTCTTGAATGCAGATAATTGCAAAAGGATATTTTCAATTAGCATGGGAACTTAGATATCATCGGCAATTAATTAAAACATATAGGTTTGACTGTGTGTGAGAGAGAGTGGGAAAATCGATGATGATGGTAATGGATATTTAATCAATTTAGATAAATGAAAACGAAATTGTGTTTCGCGTGTCAGATTAAATCTCGAGAAATTTAGTTTCAAGTGTCTCGAGAGTGTTAATTCAATTTGAGTCAATTTATAAAAATGTAGTTAAAGAATGATGGGTTTAAAAATTATGGGTGGCTTAAAACTTGATTATAAAAATATTTTTGAACGAAAAATTTATGTTAAAAATAATAAAATACTTTTTAACACCATTCAAAACTTTCACCCGACCCCCTCAATCATCATTCACTCAACAAATGAATGAAACAAAAATTATTTCTTCGTCAATGAAGGAGCGAAAAGCGAAGAAAATGAAATAAGAAAATTTAATTGACCCTCTCTCTCTCCCTCACAATAAAAATATATCTTTGTATAATAAAATTATTCTCGTTTTAATTCAATTTGTAAAACGAGACAAAGATGCGGTTATAGTGAACGACTGGTGTGGAGTAAGTGGCACATAAAAATATCTCCTTAAGTGATATTAATTGCCATTAAGTTGTTATTTTTGTGATGAATGAATGATATAAAAGTTTTAAACTCGGTTCTCGTATGTGATGCTTAATTATCATAAGAATTTATTGGAAGAAAATTTATCATAAAATTGAGATTTACATCCCTTGCTGAAGGAAAACTTTCAATCGAACACAAGTCCTTTTAACTTACCTGTGACATACAAAATAAAAGGAGAAAAAAGATGAATGTGAAATGGAAAAGTTTAATGAATGCACATTTGTTTGAATTTAAATTGGAAAATTGGAGCATAAGGACATTAGTTAGAAGGGATTGGGGGTTGAATGAAAAATTGTCGATTTTAATCTCATCATCTGTTACCACTCTCAGAATCATTTCACAAGCATCCAATGGAGATTGATTTGACTCAGGCATGTATCGGTGAGGTGAACACGATATTGCGAGGCGACAACCACTGGCCAATCATTTATGGCATAGGTGCAAATACGAAAACAGGCGAGATATTTCCTGGTAAGTTATGCGCTCTCAAAGCGATAGAATAATAATTTCATCCTCATGTTACAGCAACATTCCCCGACAAGGGACCCGATACATCGCTAAGGTAATGTCCCTCGCAATGCACTTAATTTGCATAAATTAGTCTCATTTAACTCCCCCCGCATTGTTTTGTACAGGAATGCGAGACAGTTTACGGGAGGTCACACAGTCCTCGATGTTTATGATTCACAATTAGGCATGTTAAGAATTGGACCGTTCAACTATGAACCCATGCGTGGCACTGATTTGTGGCTCTCACAATCCGATGAGTTCTTATTGCAGCAGCTTTCAACGACGCCCGATGTTGAGCCACCACATTTTGTCATGCAAGTTCGTGCGACTTTGAAATATATTCAAGATAATCAATTTCCTGGTAAATTTTATGAAATTTCATTTCTTAACAATTTTAATTATTTTTAATTTTCTTCAAAGCTATCACAGTGTTTCGAGAAAATCGTCCGTTGTACTACAGAAGAGATGAGCACGGATTATGGCAACCTGTTCGATATTAATTACTTTCTTCTGCTTTCCGACTCTTAACAGTTCTTTGAATTTTCTTTTGTCTCCCTAAAAAAATATATTATATTAAATTTTTTGTCAATCACTGCAGTGTAAAATTATGTGTGATTGATGTTATAAAAATAAAAATTTTAGTTGGTCAAAAAATACTTCGTGTTAAAATTTCAATGAGCACGTGGGTGGTTTTTTTCAGACAAATTTTTAAAATTTCAGGATAAATTACTCGCATTTAAATTTGATTCATTTTCTGTTAAAACCAAAAATTAAGAGTGCATTCGGCGCTTTAAATTTTTTGAAAGCCTGAATTTTACATTAAATCAGTTTTGTAACGTCTTTAAAAATTTCAAAAACAAATTTGCAAATTTCTCAGTAAGTGTCCCCCCGTTGAAGGCGTTCAGAAATTACCGTCAATCGACAAAAGATTCTTAAAATCGCAGATCAAAATTGAAAACGAAAGAAATAAATAGAGGAAAAAAGAGGTGTAAATTGGTAAAAGTTCAATTATCAAAAGTCATTTTCAACTAGTTTGTGCATCGGAGAAGCGATTAAATTGTTACAAGTAGCGTGAAGATTGTAATTAACGTAGTTTTATTGGTTTTTTCGAAATGTCTGCTGAGGAGAAGATGGAAATAGAAAATGAAAATGATACTCCAGGTAATTGCGAAATCATGAAATGCGAAAATAAAGCGAGTAAACGTGCCGTTCTTTGTCTCGCGCATCCTATTTTGCGCTTGAATTACGTAAAAGTGCTGATTTCTTTGTAATTTTCCTCTCGCGTAGATATCACACCATCAGATCAAAACATGGAGGATGAATTGCGAAGTGAGGCGACGTTTCAATTGACGATTAAGGATTTTAGCAAAATGTCCGAGACAATATTGTCAGAAGCACACTTTGTGAGGGGTCTGCCTTGGAAGATAATGGCCATGCCACGATCATCGAACGATAAAGACAAGAGCCTCGGTTTTTTCCTGCAATGTAATGCCGATTGCGATTCAAACTGGAACTGCTCAGCGACAGCCGATTTGCGTTTGTTAAGCTTCAAGAAGGACGTTTTGCCGGTGTCGAGGAAAATCAAGCATGTCTTTTACAACAAAGAGAATGATTGGGGTTTCTCAACATTTCAGTCGTTCGCCGACATCCTGGATCCCGAAAAAGGCTACATACAAAACGATCAGATTATTCTCGAAGTTCATGTGCAAGCGGAAGCACCGCACAATGCCTACTGGGACTCGAAAAAGCTAACTGGCTATGTTGGTCTCAAGAATCAGGGCGCGACATGCTACATGAACTCCCTCTTACAAACTCTCTACTTTACAAATGAGCTTCGCAAGGCCGTCTATAAGATGCCAACGGAGGCCGACGACAGTAGCAAATCAGTTGCACTCGCTCTTCAGCGCGTCTTTCACGATCTCCAGTTCTCTAACAAGCCCGTGGGCACCAAAAAACTCACCAAAAGTTTCGGCTGGGAGACATTGGATTCATTTATGCAGCACGACGTTCAAGAGTTTCTTCGTGTTCTCCTCGATAAGCTTGAAATTAAAATGAAAGGTAAAATTGCATTATTTGATGAAATTTATTGTTGGTTCTCTAAACTCTTAAATTGCAGCTACTTCCATTGAGGGCACAATTCCTCGATTGTTTGCGGGAAAAATGATTTCATTTATCAAGTGTAAAAATGTTAGCTACAAGAGCACGAAGACAGAAACGTTCTATGACATTCAGCTGAATATCAAGGGCAAGAAGAATGTGTACGAGTCCTTCGACGACTACGTCTCAACGGAGATTCTCGATGATGAGAACAAGTACGATGCGGGTGAATATGGCTTGCAGAAAGCCGAGAAGGGTGTTATTTTTGCCTCATTTCCGCCTATTTTGCATTTACATTTGCTTCGCTTCCAATATGATCCGATGACGAATAATTCCGTCAAGTTTAATGATCGCTTTGAGTTTCACGAGAAAATCAATTTGGACAAGTATTTAGAGAAACCGGAGGAGACACCGGCAAATTATGTTCTTCATGCTGTTCTCGTTCACTCGGGCGATAATCACGGCGGTCATTATGTTGTCTTTATTAATCCACGTGGCGATGGCAGTTGGTGCAAATTTGACGACGATGTCGTTTCGTCTGTTCCCAAAACGGCGGCCATTGATCAAAACTATGGTGGTACGGAGGATGATTTTATGCTTAATGTTCGCAACTGTACGAATGCATACATGTTGGTCTACGTACGCGAGTCTGGCATGAAAACAATTCTTCAGGAGATCGTCGAAGACGACATACCTTCGGAACTAAACGAGAAGCTCACCGAAGAGAAGCGAATGGAAATGGCAAAGAGAAAGGAACGCAACGAGGCGTCAAATTACATTAATGTCAATGTGATTCTCGAGGATTATTTTGATAGTCATCATGCAACAGAGTTGTTTAATGCCGATATCGCTCACTTTCGAAGCTTCAAAGTCAAACAGAGCTCATCGCTTCACGATCTAATTCAGCTTATTCAATCCACCTTTAAAGTGCCACCATCAAAAATGCGCTTGTGGGCGTTCAACTTTACGGGTAAATTAAATTTATTGCTTAATCACTAATATACGTATTTCTATTTTAAAATTGCAGGTGCCGGGAATGTATTTCATCATAATCTTCTGCACCTTGATGCGAACGATCAAGAGATGGTGCAAAATAACATTAATTACTTTTCTCGCGACAACAATCCATGGACTTTGTATTTAGAAATGCTCCCGCCAGATATTGACTGCAGTGCACTTCCTCCCTACTCACAGAGCGTAAATCTGCTTGTTTTCTTCAAGTATTATGATCCGGTCACCAAGAGTTTGACGTATGCAGGCTCACGCATTGTCATGCACGACGATAAGCTCATCGATCTTCTGCCTCAACTCAACAAATGGATTGGAACGCCCGGCGACACTGCACTCGATTTCTATCGTTTAAAATGCAAGGCCGATCCAAATGTAGCGGTGCAAACTTTCGTCAAAAATGGCGATATCATCATCTTTGAGCGCAACGAGAAATTGCCCAACTTGGAGTTGCCAACTTATTTGGATTACTTCAACGATCTACAGTATCGCGTTGATGTGACATTCATTGATAAGAACATACAAAATGACAATGGTTTCACCATCGAACTATCCTTCAACTCAACATACGATCAAATGGCGAAGGTAAAATGTACAATTTTGAACTTGAATATTTAATTAAATATTTTTTTACTTTTGTTTAGGCGGTTGGACAACGCATTAATATTGATCCATATGAGATTCAATTCTTCAGAAGTGCTAACTACAAGGAAGCCCCGGGACCAGCAATTCCGGGCTCATTCGACGGTCAATTAAAGGACTTGTTGCAGACTAAATCAAAAAATACAAAACGATTTCTCTTCTATCAGCGTCTGTCAATGAACATTAATGACTTGGAGGATAAAAAACCATTCAAATGTATGTTCCTTCTGCCCAACATGAAGGACATGAAAGAGGTGACACTATATCCACACAAAAATGGCACGGTAAAGACACTCCTCGAGGAGGCTGCGAAAGTTGTTAAATTCAGTGACAACAGCACGAAAAAATTGCGTATTTGTGAGCAACATAATTCGCGTCTTTTATGGCCATGTCCATCTGACTCGACATCACTAGACAAGTTGCAAAATTATTGCGAGGC
Source organism: Tanytarsus gracilentus (assembly GCA_038502055.1). Classification (NCBI taxonomy): domain Eukaryota; kingdom Metazoa; phylum Arthropoda; class Insecta; order Diptera; family Chironomidae; genus Tanytarsus; species Tanytarsus gracilentus. Next base: position 10,350,362 of record JAXRKN010000044.1, on the reverse strand, counting down.
TGCAAATCAAAATTCAATCACCACATCGTCGACGACAAATTCAAAGTTCTTGCGTATCGAGGAGGTGCCAATGGACGAAATGAACATTGATGAGCAGATGGAAGCTCTCGTGCCCGTAATTCATTTCTATAAGAACCTCTTTACCACTTTCGGTGTACCCTTGCTCATTAAAGTTTGCGATCAGGAGACATACAAGGATGTTAAGAACCGAATTCAGAAGAAATTAAACATTTCACAATACGAGTGGGAGAAATATAAGCTGGCAATTATACAAAATAAGTCCGCACAGCCGGTCGACGACAGCGATCGAGTGCAGTTGGAGAAGTTCCAGTCAGCTGAAGGCAGTGGTGGTGAGCAGAGATGTATTTTGGGTCTCGATCATCCCAACAAGAGCGCCTATCCCACAACTAAACTCAACATTTTCGAAAAATCTATCAAGATTTATAACTAAAAAAGAATTGAAATTACACACACACGCGCTCACACAAAAGAAAGTTAATTTGATGATGAGGATTGTTTCTTTATTTTTACACGTCACTATAAATGTCACGGTATTTATTCCTTACATCCATTGATTTGATTTTTCTTTTCTTTCGCAATATTTGCTAAAAAGTGTCCAATTAAAAAAGAAATTTATCTTTTTTTTTAAGTTGTTGTTGAGAATTTTTAGTGTCAGTGTGAAAGCTTTCGACATGTGAGCTTTTTATATTGAAGAAAAAATTTTTTTTATTCGATGATAAAATTTTTCCTCACCAGTGTGTGATGAATTTTTTAAAGGAATTTTTACCGAGTGATAAAAAAATTAAAATGATGATAATGCCAGTGTGTGGTGGAGAGAGTCCATTTATGAAAAGTCTTCAACTTATTTAATTCCTCATTATCTACGAACATATATCGATGCAGACTAGATGTCAAACAGGGACATAAAAAATTGCAAATAATTTTATTTGTGTGAAAAAATATTAATTGAATCCTTTTTATTTCTTAAAAAAATAGACATTTTTAAAAATCCAACTGTTAGGGTATGCGATGGAGGAAGAAAGAAAAAATAGAAAGTTCCTCCCGAACATAATTTTTATTATTTTTTTTGCCTATTTTTATTATCTATTGAAAACAACAAATGATTGTCGAGGAGAAATTACTGTTGAGAAACTTATAATAAAAATTAATTAATGAAGTGAAGAGAAAGTAAATAAAAATATTCTTAACAGCATAAATTTTTGGGTTTTTTATAACATTAATTTATTTCAGAACGTATTTTATCCGTAACATACTTCTACATAATTTTGTTGTCACCTGTTTAAATAATACAAATTTGAATCTAAACAAGCCTTTGCTTAAAATATATTTTAAAAAAAATTATGACTTTACGTTCAAATCGAAAAATTTTGATGAAGATTTCTATCTTGGCGGCGATTTCTTTTATTTTTGCGCTCTCAAGTGGAAAAATTGCATTTTCTGCTAAAGATCGTAAAATATTTCAAGCTTTGAGGTAAAACGCAATTAAATTAATTAACTTAACCTAAACTAATTTTTTAAGATTTCCTTTGTCAAACGTCTCTAACCTGATATATAACTTTAGTCAAAAAAATTTTGATTCAAACCTTCCAAAATGTCCAAAGACACCTCCTAATTTAGTTGGACAAATTGAAGTGGACACAAAATCCGAAACTCTAGAGGATGTTGAAAAAAAATTATCGTCTCAAGTTGAAGCTGGTGGACGTTTTAGACCGAATGAGTGTCAAGCTGATCGCGTTGCAATTGTCGTTCCTTGTAGAAATCGAAATCAACATCTTCCAGTACTTCTCAAAAATATTCATCCACTGGTGGGTTTTGAAACATTTTTTTGATTATTTTCCACCAATTAAAATCCATTTATTAAAAGTTGATGAAGCAACAAATTGATTATGGGATTTTTTTCGTTGAACAATCACCCGAAGGCGCTTGGAATAAAGGAAAATTAATGAATATTGCGTTTATAGAAGCTCTAAAAATTTACAATTGGGATTGCGTAATTTTTCATGACATCGATTTACTGCCATTAGATGATAGAAATTTGTATAATTGTCCCATTGAGCCACGACACATGTCTGTGGCTGTTGATACACTCGGATGGAAATTGCCATATCCACTTCTCTTTGGCGGAGTTACGGCTTTGACAATTGAACAGTTTAAGAATGTTAACGGCTTCAGTAACAGCTTTTGTGGATGGGGTGGTGAGTGTCCGTTTAATTAGATTAGAAAGCTTTAAATAAAATCTTCATGCTATTTTTTAAAGGAAATAAATAAAATCTATTTTTAGGTGAAGATGATGATTTCACGAAAAGAATCAAACATCAAAATTATCGCATTTCAAGATATTCAAACGAGATTGCACGCTACAAAATGATTTCGCATCATAAAGAAAATCCAAATCCTAAAAGGTAACAAAACACGAATTTTTATTTTGCAAAAAAAATTAATTTAAATATTTTAGGTATGAATTATTGAGAAATTGGGTGAAAAGACTTTATTCCGATGGATTGAGTTCGTTAAAATACAAAATACTTAAGATCGAAGCGAAGCCCTTATTTACGTGGATTTATGTTGACGGATCACCTGAGAGTGGCTTTTAGATGGGTTGAAAAATTTTATGTAAAACTTTGTCAATTATCATGAATGAATAAATTCTGTTGAACCTAATTTATTTTGAGATTTCTTTTATTACAGATTTTATATGTAAGCAAGTGACTTGTAAGTATTTGGACAAATCACCTTTGCATAATTCATGAATGTCAATTTTGCTTCTAGTTTTAGTCGCGAGTTTGCTTCATCATCAAATTTAATTTCGTCCCTCATCAGCAGATAGTAAATTCCGGAAGATTTAAGCTTCCCGATCACATCCTCGTGACTTCCTTTGAATAGAAAATTTAGTTTCTTGTCGCGATGATTAATTGATAAGCATTTGTCAGTTGGAAGAGCAGTAAAATTTTCACATTTTGTTTCTTGCTCAGGAAGAAGTGAAGTTTCGCTACAAAAAGATTTCACAGCGATGGTAAAAACTTCAGAAACTAGAATAAAATTAATTATTTTAAAAAAACTTATTGAATTTTTTTACCATTTTCACACCATGAATTTTCCTTCAACAAGCTAAAAAAAGATTAAAATTAAATTTTGTGAATGCAAAATTTTGAAACTCACTCGATGACTTTATTTGTGATTGGTTTTCCACTGTTGGGTTTTGCATCAAAACTCAAAATGCTGGTCCCTAAATTTTTCTCATTTTTCATGCAGCCAAAATTGTCTAAACCTTTTGAGTGCAAAGAAACGAGTGAGAGGACATCGAAATTAAAACTTTGACCGCCGTATTTGCTCAGCAACAAAAGACGAAAAATTTCTACGTAACTTTTTTTGGGATTTAAACAATTGTTTGCTTGATCGAAGAGAAAAAATGATTCCAATTTGGTTCCTTCAGATAATTCTAATGGATTGGCATATCTGATTTGAATATTCTTGTAGTACTGAAGTCCATCAATGAGTTTTGTATTTTTTAAATTGACAACTTGAGATTGCGTTAGAAAAATGTAATAAACATTCACATCGGGATTAATTCGAGCTAAAAGTTATTTTAAAATTTAATTAATTATTTAATTTTATATAAATTATTTACCTGCTAACTCAACCGAGCATGCGTGTTGATGATTTTGCAAACTTTTCTCTCCATGTTCTTGAGCTTGAACAAAAAAGATTTGAATCCAGGAATTTAGAATTAATTCTTCTTCGTCAGACATTAAATTTTTAAGAGAAATTGAATTAATCTCTTTTTTATTGGCTTGATAAAGACACAAGAAAATAATTAATGCGACAATGAAAGCTGACAAAATTCTTTTATTCATTTTGATTACGGAAATAAATTTCTTTGAGTCCTTTGATGTGCGACAAATTTTTTTATTTTAAACCAAGAAGGCATTTTAAACTGCAAATAATTCCAAAGCTGAATTTTAAAAATGTCAAACTTAAAAATTAAAAATATTTTAAGGATTTTTTTATATCTCTCAATTTTCATGTTTTGTTTTTGGTTTCTCGTTGAATTTCAAAATTTAAACGGACTTTCAAATCATGAGAGATCAAAGCCTGTGTATAAAATCATAAGTGAGAAAGAAATTGATGCAAAATATTTTAATAAAAATCAAGAAATGAGGAAAATTTTGTTCTGGACTCGATTTCTTAACAACACAAGTTGGTATACAGGTGGAGGTGAAGAAGTGGGTAGTGAATTGCTGGAAAAAGCTCAATGCTCAATTAAAAATTGCTTCTTCACCCACAATCATACTTTACTCGCTAATGAAACTCAATTTGATGCAATTATTTTTGACATTCATGATGAATTTAATTTGAAAATGATTCCGAAGGCAAGAAATGAAAATCAAATTTATTTTATGATCACGAATGAGTATGGAAATGTTTTTTAATAATAATTAATTAATTAATTAATTTCAATTAAGGTCCCCACAAGCAACTTTTCTAACAAACTTAACGAAATTTAAAGATTTCTTCAATCTGACAATCACATACCGGATGGAGTCTGACATTCAATGGAATTATGGAAAAGTTATTGAAAAGAAAAATAATGAAATTGTTGCACCGTCACTCGAGCCAAAGTGGAGAGAGGTTGAAGAAGATTTTTATGGTTTGTAAATTTATAACTAAGTAATTATTTAATGACGATTGAATTCATTGAATTAAATATTTTTTCTAGATGAATTAATTTCGGAAATTGTGTCAAAAAAATCTTCACAAATCGCGTGGTTTGTTTCCAACTGTAAAGCAAGTTCATTTAGGCAAAATCTAGTGCGTGAAATAAATCAAACATTAAACGTGGATGTTTACGGAAAATGTGGAAATCTCAAATGCTCTCAAGACTCAGAAGAGTGTGATAAACTATTAGAGAAAAAGTATTTCTTCTATTTGTCATTCGAAAATGCAATCTGCAAGGATTATGTGACAGAAAAGCTTTACAGAGCTTTGAGGAAATTTGTCATACCAATCGTGTTCAATGGCGCACAAAATTCTCGTTTCGCTCCACCAAAATCTTACATCAACGCGAATGACTTTAAAACAGCAAAAGATCTCACAAAATATCTTCAGTTTTTGATGGAAAATCCTGATGAGTATATTAAATATTTTTGGTGGAAGAAATATTATTACATAAGACAGCAGTACAAGCACACATTATTTATGCAGTCTCACATGCTTTGTGATGTGTGTAAAATGTTGAATGATCCTGAAGTCATGAGTAAAAGTCAACGATATCAAGATATTGACTCGTGGTGGGGAGAAAATCAATGTAAAAGTCCTCAAATAAAATTCAAATTAATTTATTTATTTTTAGTCCAATTTTATTCACAATTTTTAGGTTTTCAATTAATGCAATAACAATATTTCTCTAAAATTGCATCATTCATACAGCTTCCTTCAGTGCCATACCTTGATATCCGAAGAATTTCTCCAATAATTTCAAACTCATTACATTCTTCATTTTTGCACTGAATTGTTGCTTCCATCACGCCAAAAGAAGGAAGAACTTCAAACACGAGAAGTAAAATGTTGAGATGGGAATTTTCATAAGCTTTTAGGATTTTTCTGAGTTTCATTTTTGCACAAATCCTGTAAGGTGCCATTTTTAAGTTTAACTCATTAATTGCAAAATTAACAGCATTTTCAACATTTGGCTGTGAAATTTGAATTTTTCTGAATGAATTGCAAGCACACCATTGGTCTCTTATTCCAGCGTCAGCGCATGATCTATTTTGAGGAATTTCTTGAAATAAACTTTGACAACTTTTACAACTGAAAGCTTTCAGCTTTTGATGAGAATCTCCAGAAAGTTTTAAAATATGTTTTAAAGTTATGTGAAGATCGAAAGGACTGACTAGTCTGTTCTGATTTATCCTCAAATTCTCGGCAAATTCTGGATACTTTTGCTTAAAACTTTCCGGTAGCCAAATAAAAAGCAATGGAAGTTTGTCTTCGAGCCATCCAGTAAAAAGCTGTCGAATTTTTCCAAATCTCATTCCATGATCGCTTAAAAAAATTACAATCGTGTTGTTGAGGGTTCCTTGATCTTGAAGTTTCTCGAGATAGAACCGCATACGACTGTCGTACTCTGATGGATGACTTTAACAAAAATGTAATTTTTTTAAAATTTAAATAAATTTTCTAACTCACTTTAATTCCTCATGACTAAATGAATTCATCCAAAAGAGACCAAAAAACAATTTATTTTTGTAGGCTCTTGCAAAATCGAGGGCATACTGAAGAATGTAGTCAGCATAGTGAATGTAACCAAGACAATTAACTATCCATGGTTTGGAAAATCCAGGACTAACATGCGTTTCCGCAGCAAGAGTAAATGGTCGCAAATAATGATCGGTCGGTTGATTTATAAAGCCATGCTTCAAATAATTAAAGGTATGAATGAACTGAACGTCCTCCGCGTATGCTGTGACATAGTTTGCGTCGCTGAACTCATTCCACATAAAGCGACATTTCTCAATTCCACCTAAATCACTCCAATTGCAGTCATTACTCATCGTTGATAAATTTTTTCCAACCAAAATTGCATTGAGATTCGGAAAAGTGTTTTCGCCAATTTTATTGTAAATTTTCATGTCGTGCCATCGATTTTTGGTGAGAAATTGAAAAGTTTCAGGCATAAATCGAATAAAATTGAGTCGAGAGACACTGTCGATGCCAATAAGAAGGACACTTGGGTTAACTTCAGTTTTTAGCTTTGATAAACTTTTTTCTTTGCGAATAACCACAGCATGTGCGTTGCTATAAACTTGAAATTTTTTAAATCTCATTCCGAAAACATTTAAAAGTGCGTCACATTTGACAACGATGAATTCATCTTCTTGTTTATTTAATTTATGTCCTGATTTAAATTTAATGCATTTTGACATTTTGTACTCGTTGTCTGCATTTTCTTCGACGCCTGATCGAGTGACACGATGGTAGCAACACTTTAGGAATATTTGAGGAATTTAATTATGAATTTTTAAATGAATAAATTTCAAATCACCTCAATGTCATTTTGATTCCGTTGCAAAAAGTGTTTAGTTTCTTTCTTGTTGATCATCAGAAAGTTTAAGAAATTTTTGTCTTGCATGACAAACGTTAGTGCACCATGTGGATGACATTTCTTAAATTTAAGCTTTTCATAAGAATTTGTGATATTTGATGAAAATGGACTGAGGTTAAGAATTTTACAATTTTCGCTTTCAATCAAAAAACCGTTAAAAGCTGAAAATTAATATTTTCTAAGTTAAGAAATTTATGAACAAAATAATTAATTTACAATTGATTTCTTGTGTGTGATTAAGCTTTTTATCTTGATTCGAAAAATTTTGATCTTCAATATATTTTGATGTTAATAAAACAAACAAAATCGTAAAAGTGGTTAGAGCGGCAAAAATAAATTTTAACTCCATTTTATCTTTAGCTGATTTAATTTATCTTTAAATCGGTAAATAATTCAAATGTTGCTACAATTATTAATAATTTTCATGAAAACATTTATCGATGATATGAAACGTTCTTAAAAATTAGAAAGAATTAAACCTGAGAATAGAACACGTTCACAAAACATTCAAAAAGTAAACTAACTCCATCTAAATGTCAGCAAAAAACTTTCCTCGAGGGCATGGCAAAAGTTTTTATTTCAATTGTTTAACAATTGAATTGAATCGTCAATTATTTAAGAACATGAAATCTGCAGCGATGTTTATTTATTTTATCCAAAAAGAATTTTTTTTTGCTATTTTTCCTGAAAATATAAATTTTTTGCTTCATCAAATAATTCAAAATTCGGAGAACCTCCACAGCCTTTATTCAATTAAAGAAGAAAACAAACTAATTTAATGCGTAAATTGAAAAAATATCTTGATTGACTAAAATTTCGTATATATTCTAAATTCTATCATGAAAATAAATCGCGAAACTCTAAAATTAAATTTGACGCGAAATGATGATAAATTCCAATTATTTTTAAAGTAGGCGAGGAAAAATTTTATAAATAAAAAGCATCATCATAAAAAGTCTCCTCTACACGTGGTTGTTTTTCGAGTTTTGGACGAAACGACAATAAGGCATAAAAAACTCTAATAAAAATTTAATGTCGATAGTCAAGAGAGCAAAAGAATTGAGAGCAAAATCAAGTTTCTTGTTTGATGAAAAAATTAAGAAGAACTTTTATTGTACATTAAATAAAAAGTAAATATTGACACAAAATCGTCTGTCAGTCTCACATCGTCTCACGAGTGGGTTTTATGACATACATTTTGTTGAATTTTCACTCTCTTGAATTTTTTTTGGAGAGATTTAAGAATTTCCTCTCAGGAAAATATTCTCGTGGGTTATTGAACCATTCACGGACGCGATTTCACTTTTGTTGATTTGATTAAAGATTTTTGCTAAAAATAAACCAATTAAAATTTAAAATAAGTTCTTTCACGGTTGCATAAAACGTGATTTAACTTCTCTAACGTGTTAGAAAGTAGAAAGATATTAATTCAATGTCATTGCCACGGTATGCCGTAAAATTTAAATTTGTGCATCTAAAAAGAAAATTTTTCCTATCAACATAAATTTGTTCTCTCTCTCTCTCTCATCTCTGCGTGTGAGTTTTATTTTTGGAAAAGTTGTGAGAGAATCGAGAGAGAAACCGGCATCGACAACATTATTCCATTCACATTCTCTCTCACTCTCTCTCGCTCTATCTCTATCTTACTTTCGTACATTCTATAAGTCATTGCTTCATACGTTCGCAATCAAAACGGACGCATAAGTCGTGATATCGCGAAAAGGCGAAAAAATATAAAAAAAATTATAAGACTCTTTTTTGGATGATATAAAAGTGAAAAAAAGAAAACATAATGACCAACGGCGAAGTTCCAGCACGCGGGAATATGATTCGTAAGTACTTTGTAATTTTTCATTTTCTCATAATATGATCTTGAAAAGTCCTTTATATGTGCATTATGTGTGGGTTCAAGAATCATTTTACAAAGGTGTGAAAATAATTGTTGAGAAATTAAAATTTATTTAATAAAATATAAAAAATTATTATCTCCTAATTAAAAATTGACACTGATGATATTCAAAGTAAAATTCAATTTATATGAAAATGTGTGAGGAGCGCGTAAATGTGTTTTTGAAGGTCGAGAAAGGTTAAAATAAAATTTTCCTTTGCACATTTTTCTTTTCTAGAATGAAAAGGAAATGAAAATTTTTCTCTTGTGTATTTATTGCATTTTCATTTTTCGCAGACAATATCGATAATTCTTATCATGCCACAAAATAAGGCTGTAAATTTGTAATCTTGAGTTATCAGAATACTTTTCGAAAAATTGTTCACACAAAAATTTTAAAGCAATTTTTTAATGTGACAATTATTGCATTATTCTTATGAAATTCTTAAGAATTGGCTCCATGCACGGAAAAATCTTGTTATGTTCTCATTTTACCTAATTTAATTTACACTTTTTAGATAATTAGGGCATCTTACAAATGTGAAGTGTTAATTAATAAAAATTAATTAAAAAATACAGAAAATAACTTTTACTCAACAATTAATTTTACAACAAAATAATTTTTTTTGAAGTTTCTGTAAAAGATAATTTAAAAATTTATTTATTTTGATTGTGTGAAAATTTATGTGAGAAAATTTTCAAAAGAGAGTAAAATTTTCCTCTTATTCTGAAAGCAAATTGTGACATTGAAGTGTGATTGATCGAAAACGATTTCAGTGTTCTCATTTCTGATAATTGTCGCGTGTTTTTTCGGGCTCATCGCAACAGACTTTAATTGTGTTAATTTTTTGTTTAAATATTGTGAGAAAATAAGATGAAACATATGTTGATTTTCAAATTTTTAATTAAATCGATTTTACACAAATAGATTTTAGAATCAAATTGAAGGGAAACTTAAGATTTTGACGATTAAATTTTTTAGCTGCTCAAATTTTTGGTTATTTTTTTGTTCAGTCAATATTTTCTTAAAATCTGAAATTATTTCATCTGGAATATCCAATTTTACGTCATTTTTTGCGATGACGATTACAATTTTTTTTTGCATTACACACGTGCGGTTATTTATTTTATTTTTTCACACACTGTCATCTACATTAAAAATTTGATTAGTGAAATTTATAAGCTGATAAGAATTAAGAAAATAATTTTTATGCTTCCACGAGTGTGATGTGTTGAACGCGAGGTTCACAGAAGAATTTAGTGCACATCATGCAGCAGCAACAGAAAATAATGACCGGCAATAAAATGTACAAAAGCCAAATTCCTAATGCAAATGCAACCGAAAATGTATCATCCTCAAGAATTCCAGCTAGCGATGAAACAAATTGAAGAATTAAAATTGTCAAAATTTTTATCATTTTCAATTTAATCTCGATGGACAAAAATTTTCTGACTGTTCTTTTCAGTTTTAACAAGCGATAATAAAAGTTGGTCAATATATTTTTTAATTTTTCAATGACAGCTATCACATTGCAAACATATGGAACTTGTGTTTGCTTAAAGAGTAAAACGGAATGTTATGACATGATAATTGAGGATGTCAGGGGATGAAAACTCAGTTAGATTTAATTCCTTAAAACTTTAAAATTAACTTGATACTTTTCTCAATTTTCTTTGAAAAAATGAAATTGTCAATCCTTGATTCAATTAAATGTTCCTCGAATATCTTTGACCTCACCAAATTGGTGTTTTTAATTGACCCAACCTTAATTTCTTCCATCAATTTAAATTTGCCATCCCTTGCGTGACCTAACACAGCAAATTCGCGAGAACAGAAAATAAATTTATTTATAGTCTTGTGCAAGTTGCGGTTTTACGATGAGTACGTTAAAAAGTTTTACAATTTTACATTTTGAGGCTTGTAATTCGAGTAAGAGAGAAATTTGATTTATTCAACTACAACCAGCTGGATTCTAACAACTTTCATAAAAGTAAAAATAATTTCTTGCAACTCTTAAATTGCGCTACGTGATTTTTCTCATGCCACTTGTTGCTCTTCTATCGGCACTCTCTCCAAAAAAAGATATATCCAAGAGTCAGCCGTATGAAATTGTAATTTATATTTGAGATTCTCTTCAGAATCAAGAGCCACACACTCGACTGAGTATCCCATCAAAGCATATCGAATTGGAAACAATTGAAGAGAAAGCAATTGATGGAATGCTCAAGCAGTTGAACTAAATTTGATTTAAAAAATAGAATTTTGCATTGCGTTTAACATTTAAATTTTTGTAGAGAAACTTTAACTTTTTAAAATTTTAAACTGACTAGAATTTTTAAAAATTCCATGTTTCAAAAAACTCTCAGGAAAAATTCTAAATTTTCCATGCTTAAATTTCTCTTTTGACTCTGCACACGTCGATTGAACGCGTCTACGAACGTGAGTGTAGAGTCAATTAACGGAAATAATTGCAGGTTCTTCTTCCCTTTTAATTCTTCATCTCTCTCTTTCATTCTCGTCCATCGACCATGTTTTGAATTGAAAATATTTCACAATAGCAATCACTGTCTGATTGTGTAAATTTAATACTCAAAAACAACCGAAATGAGCCATCAAACGCTCAAGTACTCGACCTACATAATTGTCGTGATCATAAAAATTAATTGTGTGATAATAAATGAGCAATTGTGGAGTCTTATTCAAGCGCCATCAAATTACGCTCACTCCTAATGTCTCTCAAATTTCGCGACCCTCTTTTAGCTGAAAATTAATTTAACATTTTTTTCTCTTCTTTTCAGCATGCATTCCCGCAAGATATATTCTTTCTGTTCTGAGTTCCATCGGAATGGCAATTATCTATGGTCTAAAAGTGAATCTCTCTGTTGCCATGGGTAAGCTCTTTCATTGAGGTCACGCGAGTTCATTGATTTATGATACCTTTACTATTTAGTGGCGATGGTTAATCATACAGCAGTAAAATTGGCATCGTCCGCGCATGATGATGCTCACGGAATTGTTACTAATGTGACGGGCCGTGTTGAATGTGAGGCTGAACCTGTTGCGGCGGGTGCATCGTCTGGAAATCAGGTGAGCATGTTGGAGAAAGTTTATGCTTAAGTATTGATGCTAAAATTTATTTTTCAACACTGCATAAATAGCAAAATTGATAGAAACTTGAATAAATATTTTTCAATTCGATTTTTTTTCATCCGACTTGGCAACACTTTTTGATACACTTTTAACGATATGTAAATTAACATAAACAATTACAGCCCGGTAGCACCAAAGAATTACCTCATTTAACACCACTTAATTATTTAACAATTCCAAATGAATGAGGCACTAATTAAACGAGCGGATAAGATAAAACTACTTGATAATTCTTTGAGTGCGATTCCTCACATGGGTGCTGATTTTAACGAAAAACACTTTCTTATCACATGTTGGCGGCTATAAAAAACCACACACAAAATTTATGTGAATGATCAAAACATTTCTTTGCGATAAATTTAAATCTTTGGCCAATTTAAACTCAATTGGTGCCGGCAACGCGTGCCTTAAAATTTGCAAAAAAATTGAACATTTTATTGAATTTTTTTGCAAGCTCCTAATTGAAATGTATCGTCAACATGAAATTTGTTTCAATTTATTCTGAATTGCTCTTAACAAAAATTGAAAGTTCTTTGTGTATTTTGAGAACTTTTACGTAATCTTTTGAGAAGTTTATTATGCCGTTAAAACTTTTTCCCATTGCTGTGATAGCAAATCAGCGTGCGATTAATATTTCGACGTAATAATCTGGTTCATCGCCCACTGACTTGATTACATATCGATAACAGACGTGTTTTGTCGCCGTGAGGGCTTCGAGCATGTCAAAAATAAATTTTTGCGTCAATTAAGTGGGCTCAAATTAATTTCAATTTGGCACAAGCCCGGAGGTTTAAAAACTTAATTAATTCCAATTTATTTATTCACAGGATGGACCTTTTGAATGGGACGCTCCTTCGCAGGGAATAATTTTGAGTTGCTATTTCTGGGGTTATTTGGTTTCTCAGGTAAGTCTTTCTATATTCAATCATTTTCAAAATTTAAACAATTTCATGTTCAATTAGATTCCCGGCAGTATGGTTGCCGCTAAATTCTCAGCGAAGTGGGTTATGTGGTTTGCGGTTTTAATTAATGTGGTCTGCACACTTTTAACACCAATGGCAGCTTCCATGAATATTTGGGCTGTTGTTCTCATGAGAGTACTCGAAGGTATTGGCGGTGGTGTTACTTTCCCAGCTGAGCATACACTTATCGCAGCGTGGGCTCCTCCACAAGAACGCTCGACCATCTCATCAATTGTCTACGCTGGAACTGCTTTGGGAACTGTAATCTCTATGCTGATGGCCGGAATGTTGGCTGAATATTTCGGATGGGCTTCAATATTTTATGTCATGGGTGGATTAAGTTCAATTTGGTTGATTCTCTGGATCATTTTCATTCAAGACTCGCCAAGCAAACAGGGTTTAATTGATCAAGAAGAACGTGACTACATTCAAAATTCACTCGGTGGCGGTCAAGGACATCATGGGCCACCAAAGTCTGTTCCATGGAAGGCAATCTTCACCTCGAAACCATTCTTAGGAATTTTAATTGCTCACGTTTGCAACAATTGGGGATGGTACATGTTGCTCATTGAGCTTCCAATTTACATGAACGGAGTCCTAAAATTCCCAATCAAAGAGAACGCAATTTTCACTGCCACGCCATTCTTAACCTTGTGGTTCTTCAGTATTGGCATTAGTAAGACTTTGGATACTCTTCGCGCTAAAAATGTCATCAATACAACATCGGCTAGAAAAATTGCAACTTTGTTTGCGTCCGTCATCCCAATGTTCTGCTTGCTCGCTCTCTGCTTCATTGGATGCCGAAAAATGGCTGCTGTCGTAATTGCCGTAAGTTCATGACACTGATCTTCATGCAATGACTTAATTATGAAAATATTTTCTAATAGGGCGTTGGTGTCACATCAATTGGAGCAATGTTCTCCGGATTTCTTTCCAATCACATCGATTTATCACCGAACTATGCAGGCAAGTTGATTTAATTGTGATTTATTTCGTCAATGTAGAATTTTATTGATTTATTAATCATTCTGATTTGCTCCGAAAGATTTTTTGTTGAGTTTTAAAATTTAATGTGAAATTTTTTTTAAATCCAGGAAATATTTTAAATTTCATTTTTATTTAATAAATTTCCAGGAATTTTAATGGCCGTAACCAACTCAGCTGCGACTCTCCCTGGAATCATCGTACCAGGTAATGATTTATTTGCTTATATTAATCGTCAATTTTGCATTTTGCGAATTTAACCCATACCCTTCTTTTTTCTCTCCATTCATCCTCAGTTTTTGTTGGCAAATTGACTCATCACGATGTAAGAATAAATTTTCTATTTATCAATTTAAATTCTTTACCAATTATTTAAATTCTAATAGCCCACAATAGGATCATGGCAAATTATTTTTGGCGTGACGATAGTTCTCTATATAATTGAAATTATTGCCTACATGTGGCTTGCATCTGGAGAGTTACAGTCATGGAACAGTTTAGAAGAAGAAAAGAGCGGACCTGAAATGACACCATTGAAAGATAAACAGCAAACTGACTACAAAACTAAGGATGATGCTTAAGAGTTGAGCAATTAAGAAATATCAAGTCATTGCTTTCTAATGTTAAATTGCAATTATTCAATTTTATCAGAAAACTATGGCAATGTAGCAATTTTCGTTCTTAGATTTTTAGTGCATTTAGTTATTGCGAAATTTCTTTAAAATTTTATCACACGCGCCGGAATAACTTTACGACAAATGACTCTCAAAAAAAGTTTATCTAAATTAATTTGTCATTGCCAATTTTGAAAAGCTTTTTCACAAATTTATTTTGTACTTTTTTAAACTTTTTCTTCAGAGCAAACTGTCTCGATAGTTATGTAAGATATTTAGGACAAAAAATCAAATTTGATTGGAGCTGAAAACTCATGAGAAGAGACTTTACTGAAAAGCCTGACAAATACCTTTAAAAAACAATATTAAAAACATTTAAAGCGTCAATGACGATTTTGCTGTGAAAAAAGGCCAAAATGACTCTCTTTTAATGATCACTGCACGACTGTCATTGATGCTCGATACAACCATAGGAAAAATTGTTTTCTATCATGAAAAAATATTTAATGCATGGATAATAAAAATTCTACTACAAACTCTAATTATTTCTAGTCAATTTGCAAAAGTACATGGGTCCGAAATTTGCTGGCAGGAATGGCAGTACCATCTGACCATATTTAAGTCCTTTTGGATGTTCAAATTTAAAGACACTTTCAAACGGTTTCATTACCCTCGAGAGATCTTTTACAGTGCACGTGATTCCATATTCGCTGAATACTTTCGAGAGTGACATGTGTACAACTCCATCGTTTTGAATTGGACTGAGACTGCATGTACTATAAACTAAATCTCCACCGGGCTTGAGTAAGCGAATACAATTCACAAGAATTGACGACTGCATTTCGGGAAGCCTAAGGCGCTCTTTTATCCTCGTTGGCTTGAAAATATTGTTTTCATTCTCAGCAATTGAATGTCTATCGGTCGTGCATGGAACATCAACTAACACTTTATCATACTGCTCATATTCGTTCGCCACTCGCGCATCTTCCTCTCGAACTATGCAACGATGATTTTTCCAACTACTATCAAAGTCATAAATGTACTGCTTCATTAATCTCCTCACTTTGTTCGATCGACTCTCTTGAACGTCGTTGGCGATAAGAACTTTTGGAAGATGAGTTTGAAGCAAAAGTAGCGATTTTCCACCAGGAGCTGAGCATGCATCAAAAACCGTATCGCCTGCTTTAAGATTTAAAACGAGCGGTGGCAAAATCGATGATCCATTCATGAGAAAGTGTGAACTAACTCCTGTGATGGTGTTGAATATTGATTGAAATTTATTAATATTTCCCATCTCATAAGTGTAGAGCTGAAGATTTTCAGGAATTGAAAACTCAGTTTCCATCTCGACGTTTAGTGGAAAGTCAGTAACGTTGCTGTAGTAGCCATAATGCTCAGACTCGGGCACAAACTCTTCGTTTCCCTTGATTTTAGTTGCTGGAATATACTCGTAAAGACCACCAGTGGCAAACGACGGGTCAATAATTCTTGTTTCATCAATGTGGGTGTCCTCCCTCATTGCTTGATTAAGAGATTTTCTTTGATCGCCAAAAGTTGGTTCTTTGTCGCTGTCGCTGTCACTTCCTGAGTTATATTCGCCCTCATCTCTCTCATCAATTTCATCTCCCTCATTCACAAAAGTAACATCTCGCGAATGCTCTTTACCCCCATAAATTTGACCAATTTCGCTTTGTCGCTTTCTATCCATGATGCTGCTAATTTTGGACTCGCCACCTTGTGCATTATTCGCATATTGACTGTCATAAGACCCCGATTCTTCCAAGATCCTTTTGCCAGCCAAATAAATTTCTCGAATATTAATTGCACCATCTTTTTCCAGCATGTCACAAACTTTTTCAGTTTCACCAAAATTATTGACCATCGCGATGTACTTGTGCTTACACAACAGTCCAAGTCTCATTGATTTCCATCTCAATCCATAAACAGATCCATAGAAATCATCAAAACTTTCTAGTGCACGATCTCGAGGAAAAATTTTATTTTGAAGAATCGACTAAAAGAGGATGTGATAAGAGATAATTTTAATGTTTAATTATTAGTGACATACCCAATGGTTTCTTCCATGCTTCAATCTAACAAAACATCGAGTTATTCCATTTGTTTTCAGCATTTTTTATTTTTTATTTTTATAAACAAATTGATTTTGTGCTAAAATTTTAGCACTAAATTCATGCCGCATTTCAAAATTATAAAAAGCGTTATAGAATTACATTTTTACTATAATAAATTAAATTTAAATCAAATTTAATTTAAATTTTTGAAAGCGAACTTAATTTTAATTAAGGAAATGAACTTGAAATTTTCTTCACCCACTAAACATCTTCAACGTTTTTCAAAATTTTAAATCTGTGCTAAATTTTAATTTTTTACTGAGTGCCTACTTTACAGCAACAACAACTTAAAAATAATTGTGAAAATTTTCAAAACAAATTCAGAAAAATGAATGACAGAGAGAATTTAAAGGACTGGGAAGAGCAATCGAAGGACTTATATGTTAAGCAGGACGATCTAAATCGTTTAATAATGGACTATCTCGTGAATGGTAAGGGAAACGCTTCAATTTTCCTTAATAACTAAAATGTCATTGTTATTTTTATATTTTAAACTTTCAGAAGGCTTCAAAGAAGCAGCCGAGAAGTTTCAAGAGGAGTCTGGCATCGATACCGGTGTAGATTTATCGACATTGGACAACAGGATCCTTATTCGTGAAGCCATCAACAACGGTAAAATTCAGGAGTCAATAAATCTCGTAAACCAACTGCATCCTGAACTGCTTGATAATGATCGGTATCTTTACTTTCACCTCCAACAATTGCACCTGATTGAGCTAATACGCGAAGGAAAAATTGAAGAGGCTTTACAGTTTGCACAGAACAAAATTGCCGAGGCCGGCGAGACGAATCCGGAAGTCTTAAATGAACTCGAGCGGACATTGGCATTGCTGGCGTTTGAAAAACCACAAAACAGTCCCTTCGCAGACCTCCTCGAACAAACGCATCGTCAGAAAATCGCCAGTGAGCTGAATGCCGCAATTTTGAGAATCGAGCACAAGCAAAATCAAAATCCACGCATACAGAACATTTTGAAACTCATTTTATGGTCACAAGCCGAACTCGATAAGCGTAACGTGAGTCACACTAAAATGACCGACCTTGCAAGTGCATCGTTTGAGCCGAAAAACTAAAGATTTACAACACTCTAAGGTTAATTTTGTGAAAAAATCTATAAACTTTTTATTCCTCATCTCACGCTATTATCAGTTTTTTGTTTGTTTTTAGAAATTTTAACATTAAATTTTTTTTAAAACAATTTTCTGTTTCTCCTTCGGCACCTTCACAAACTGTGTTTTAAGAATAATGATGATGATGAGAAAAAAAAGAATAAATATCTTTCTCCTTTCATAAAATTTGGACGTATTCGAATTTAAAATTAGTTGAGAATGGCTTAAATTAGAGCATGATTGTTCTTAATAATTGAATATTTAAAATTTATAGTGGATTCGATAAGTTAATATTAAAGTAGCATAAAAGTCTTAAGAGCCTTAGCAAGCAATCCTTAAGAGCACTTCGAATGACCGTTGAAAAAATTCTTTGCGTTTAAGCAATTGCAACCTTTGATAGCCGGCTTTCGATCTGGATCGAACTGTTTATCGCAAGTCAAATAGTCTTCATGAGAGAATAGCGAATGATGCAGTTCCTCGTGGATTTTTCTCTCAAAATTATCATTTTCCTTCTTGCTGGTCACAGTGTGAAAATTTGTCTCTTTAAATTTGCTAAAACCCAAAAGATCGCTCTCGTTGGGAAGTGAGCATGAACGTAACTTGCGATTCTTATCCTCATTTTGATATTCCAGGGCGACAAGCTTGTTAACTAAATCACCCACTTCATCACGAACTTCCTGTGATTTTTTATTCTTTTCCTTGGTCTTGCTTGCTGCGCGTTGAATTAAATGATCAGCTGAAGGTGACACAATTGGATCATCTAAGGTCGGCAAGTCTGTGAAAATGGCCCGATGTGGTGGAAAGTTAAGTTTGCTGGTGAACTGAAATAGAGACATAGTTAAAGTGATACAAAAAGATCCAGTTAACTTTCTCTCAACTTACAGCACGACTTAAATTTGGCTG
Organism: Tanytarsus gracilentus; assembly: GCA_038502055.1. Classification (NCBI taxonomy): domain Eukaryota; kingdom Metazoa; phylum Arthropoda; class Insecta; order Diptera; family Chironomidae; genus Tanytarsus; species Tanytarsus gracilentus. Next base: position 10,331,496 of record JAXRKN010000044.1, on the reverse strand, counting down.
TGAGCTGAAATCTTTCTCTGTTGCTAAAATTTTAGCTTCATAGTTTTTAATGTGATTGAGATTCGTACGCAATTCTGCAATTTTATTTAGCCGTGGATGATTCAGAGCGCTTTTTGCTTTCGGATTATGATTCACCGGAAATTTACTTTCATCCCGTGACTTCTCGACATCCCACGGCTCTGTAAGATCTCTTCCTGATCTCTCTGAATATTCATTAAATGGAGTATTAGTTGATTTAAACATTTCTGTAACTTTAATTTAATTTCACGAGTTTCTTAGAAAATTTCCTTTGATTGTTTGGTCTAGTGAAAGTCTAACTGAATCTGTTTTACCGACGATATTTTGAAAATTTTGAAAGCGAATTCGGCAAATTGTATGAAAAATTTGAAAACAGTTAGAATTAAAAAAAGGATTGCCACAATAATTAATACAAAAAAATTTAATTAAATTCTAAAAGTTTTGAACATAAAAATCTAAAAATAAAAGAACTGAAAAGATTAAAAAGTGAAAAATAATCACTTTAAAGTGTTAAAACAATTCGTGGCAATGCTCATGCATGAAATTTTCACACAAGAATGATAATAAATGAAAACAAGTTCGTGGCAATGCTAAAATAATTTAAATTGTTTTTTTTTTTTTTTTTTTTTCTTTTAGCATTTTTTAGAATTTAGAAATTAAAAAAATAATTAGTTAGTGACAATCAAATGCATGAAATTTTCACACAAGAATGAACTCAATCGGAAATAAAAGTTCATGGATCGAGTAAAATAAATTAAAATTGTCTAATTTTTTGATCTAATTGTCTTCATTGAGCATTAATTAGAATTTAGAAATTAAAAAAATAATTAGTTAAGTGACTCACATGCTCCCTTAGAGTCCAAAAAGATGAAATTTTTAAGTGTGAGAGCACTTATAAAAAAATAAAAATCGATCGAGTAAAATAAATAAAATTTAATTTTTTCATCTAATTGTCTGCAGTTTGGGACATGAAAACCGTTGAAGCCGTAAATTTAAATAAAAGTATACTTTTTGTATACAATTGTCTATTGAAAATACGTTGAAGCCGAGATTTAAATTTTATTTGTATGAGGATTTTTTGAATTTTAACGGTAACATTTGGTCATGTCCCACGCAGGACTTTTTTAAGCAAAAAAAATCATTCTAAAAAAGGATATTCGTGAGAGAAACAGATTTTTATTATTTTATTGAAGTCGGTATTCTTTAGTGCTGCTCCAAAAAGTACACAACAATAAAGTCCTAACATAAATTATAGAAGCAGCATAAATTTTCAATATGATATACGACACGTTCAGCGTCACAAATTTTATTCCAAAAATTATGTGTGTGCTTTTCTCGCCATGGAACAAGTTGATGATGAAGAGATGAAAAAATTCTTTTATCGCCATTTTCTAAAGCCGTTTTTAAAATCGAAACTTTTTTTCATCTTCTTTTCAGCCAACAGACGATGGCCATAAATCTTCCGTATATACATTTGTGAGATGGCTTTTTATGTCTTAATTGAAGGCAGCAAGAAAGATAATAATCTTCACCTTTTTTCATTCGCTTAATGAACAAAAGGAATATGATCCATTAATTGGGAAAAAAGAAATCGAAGACATAAAAAAGTTTCATGTGGATGTTATTCAATTCTTTCATGATGGTCAGAGAGAAAACGAGGGATGGACATTTTAATATAATTTTTAAATTGAGTTCAAAATTTTATATTCTTCTAATTTTTTTAAAAAATCTTTAGCATCCCTTTCCTCACCGGTCACTCTTAACATTTTTTTCTCAAGAAACTTCCAGCACTGACTCGAGTCATAAATTTTTCTTCAATCTTCTCATCTAAAAGAGAAAAAAAAATGTTTATTTTAAAAGAATATTTTTTACGACTTTTGGGATAACGAGAGAGAAAAAATGGAAATATTCGATCACAATGAACGTCCATAGAACCGATTAAGACATTTTTTTCGAAGCGACTATCTGATGCTAATGAGAACCAAATGGAAGATGCGTAATTGCGGCAATAAAGCATCGAAATGGATTGTTTGAGAATTTTAAGCTTCGTTTCATGACATCATGAACAAATTTTCATTATACCATTTTTTTTTATAAAAATTTATTGCGTTTATGGGATGTTAATAATATTTTTTTGTGGGTTTTTGGAATTAATTGGTGTTTGAGAAAGAAGAAAATATTTAATTAGCGTAATTTTGTTGGTTTTAAAATTATTCTTGAATTTTTTATGTGAGTACTTACTGACAAAAGTCTAGTTAAGCTTCAAATCTTTGGAATAATAAATTAAAATAATTTAATAAATAGAATTTTCTAAGAGTTTAAACATTAAAAAAAACGAACTATAATAATTAATTTTATAATTTTTTTAAAAAGAAAATCCAAAAAATTTATTAAAACTTCAAAACTAATCAAGAGCTTCATTTTGATATTTTGTTGTCAACCTTGAAAAAAGAGTCATATGAAAATCAAGCAAATAAGAGACACAGAAAAAAAGTGAATTATAGCGCTCGATATCAGCTCGAGGAAAAAATATAAAAGCAATCCGACGTGTCTAGCGCAATTCATTATTTGAACAACGCCAAAAAGTTTTTTTTAATATTTGATGTAGAATAAAACAAGATTTTTTTATGATGCTTCCTTATCACCTTTAAATATCAAGTCACATATGCACCAACAACCATCTTTTCTAAACAAATCATTTTATTGGAGTTGACATTAACAATTATAAAAATATTTAAAAAAACTCTTTTATGATTTGATTTGGATTGTAAAGAAATCACATCTGCACACTTCATAAATCATCAGCAAATCGTCGTCGAGCTAGTAAAATCATTGACATGTCATTAAAGTAAAATTAATCAAAACAAACACTCGAATTGCTGCCTAATAATCATAATAATGCCACAAGTTTGGCGTTCGAGTGTAAAAATAGATGAAAAAAATCATCAACAATGAAAAATTACAGCCAAAAATAAAAATAAATTTTATGAATTTACTTTTATATTGACACACGAGATGATGATAATAATAATAAAATGGTTATATGGCAATAGTGCGAGTGAGAGTTCATAAAAGATGATCATCCATTTTACTCTGTTTACATTCATCGCCAGCATCATGTTTAAACAATTTTATTTCATTATTTAAAGTAAATTTTTACACATCTTTTAATTTATAGAACATTTTACATTTAAAATTTTTATGGCTGAAATTTTAAAAATCCAGAAATCTCACGTGGATTGAAAATATGAAATAAAATTTAAACTTCCAAGAAAAAAGGATTTCGGAAGCTGAAAAATTCATCGGAGAACTTCAAAAATGCAATAAAAAAATTTCATGAGAAGTCGCACATGGCAATAAAAAAATACTTTTTTGGGTTAAAATGATTTTAGCATAAAGTCGATAAAATTTTAGTGAAACTTTCGCATTTTTTCATAAAAATTTCATTTTCATGTTTTGCCGACATTTTTAAGGTTTTTTGCTGCCCTTTCGTGAGTCATAAAAATTCTCGTGTCCATTTTATTGCAGCACACAAACAGTCACTCAGGGTATTCATTAATTTGGCTTAACTTATGATAACATCGCTCGGCATCGCACCAATGGGCCTGTAAATTAATGCTAGACTGCAGTGCAGATGTTTGTGAGAATAATTTATGAAAATTAATTAAAAAGAAAAAAACTAGCTGAGCGAACAGAAATCTTTTATGGCCTCACCTTCATTTCTTCCGTGAGTCAAGTCGGGTTGGCTGTTCCTTCATTAAAAAATTAAACCGCGCAGGCACAAAAAATCATGGGAACAAAGACTTTAATTAAGATCCACAACGAAATGCTCGCGGAATGCTGAATTGAAGCGAAAATGAAGGCCATAAAAAGAAGCACGGATCGGACATTCAAATGGATTTTGGTTGTAAATTATGGAAATTCTCTCCTTCATTCGACTAAATCTTCACCATTATCAACATCTCACGATGCGATGCCATGAGAAGTGGAAAAAATATTTTAATAAATTTTCCGTTAAAAACTTTATCTTAAAATCTAAATAATTTGCAGGTAATTTTAATCCCTTTTGTGTCCTCGGCCAATTAAGAAATAAAATTTTATTTTTGTGGGCGTTAAAGCACAAAATTTTCCTTTCTTTCTTTGTCATGCTCATAAAAGTGACAAAAATTTCGGCAATAACTAAGCAAGGAATAAAAATGTTCTTTTGCATCTTATTTATTTATTTTGCTAATTTTTGTTATTCTCAGCTAATGTCGAGGCACAAAAGAAGCCGACAATTGTTTTATGACACAATTTTGGGGCAGAAGCTTTTTCTACCTTTTGTGTCCTTTTCTTCTTCTATTCAACATACAGCAATCTCATTTAGAAAGTAAAATAGAAAATCCATTTAAAATTAAATTACCAAAATGCAAAAGATGTAAATGAGAGTGCAATAAAATTTTCAGCAGGTAACTTTGATGTCGAAAAATGACGAAAGGAAAATTTTTTCAACTGAAAGTGCAATTTAAATTTTTTATAAAATTTTTACTTTTTAAAAAAATTCCATGCATTATTAGTTAAGTTTTAAAATTAACGGTTTTCAAATTTTTAAATTTTGCGCGCAATATTTTGTAAACAACCAGAACGAAAAAAAAATTCTTCAGACCTATTTTTATTATTTTTTATTAAATTTACTAGATTTAAGCAATGACAAGAAAAGAACATAGCATCTACTATAAACTAGAACGAGAGCTTGGCAGCAAACGAATGAAATTTCTCGAATATCGTAAGTTTTGAGTGAGAAATTAAATTTTTGTAAATTTAAAAAATAACATTAATTACAATTAATTAAAGTCATAAATTAATATTTTTCATCGACAGGAAATTTCACTGCAGATCCCAGAGAACTGATAAATCTTCCAGTATCAAAGTTATGTCAATGGAACTTCAAATCTATAAACGCACAGACAAGTTTCAAACATCGAGTTGGAAAAGTTTTTTTCTCGGGCTTCGAGACAATCGATACTTATTTTTCAAATGAAGACCTATTCGAGAAAATTAAATTTAACGTGACATCAATCGATGAAGTTCTGGAAGGTGGAATTGAAGTGAGTGCAGTGACTGAAATATATGGAGAAGCTGGAAGTGGGAAAACTCAATTATGCTTTCAGATCGCCTTCAATTGTCGTCTACCCCAAGAACTGGGTGGAAATGATGGAAAAATTATTTACCTTACGACTGATAAGCCGGCATGTGCACGAAGATTAAGACAAATTGACAAGGCATTTAGAGAAAAATACGGTGATATCGATTTTCTTGGTGGGATTTTTATTTCACAGTTTAATAAATCAACAGACTTCGAAGAATTCATTATGGACTGCTTGCCTAAAATCTGCGAGCATAACAGAGTCAAAATTTTCATCATCGATTCAATTGCTGGCATTTATCGAATTGAACACGATTATATTAATCGAGCAAAGTTGTTTTGCAAATTTTTTCAACATCTTGAAATGCTCGCAGCGAAGCATAAATTTGCGATTTTTGTGACAAATCATGTGACGACAGCAATCGATCAAGCTGGACATGGCGCTGAGAAACCTGCGTTGGGTGTGACATGGTCATCATTAGTCACATGTAGAATTAACATTAAGAAACTTGAAGTGACTTCAGCAAAAAAAATCGACGATCATGAAGAATTTTCAAAAGTCCGAAAGTTTCAAATTGAATTTAGTCCTCGATTGCCTCCAAAAACTGCAAAGTTCATTATAACATCACGTGGAATTGAAGATGACGAGAATGCAAATAATTTAAGTTGACTAAAAAAAGAAAATCTTAGAGTTGTTATCATGAATGAAGCGCTTAAAAGAAATTTATTGCCCTCGTTTGACACTATAATGGAATACTCGAAGTGGTGCTGATAAGAATTTATTATTGGTCATAAAATAAAATGGCAAAATCTTATCAAATAAAGTGAGAGAGCCGCCTTTTAATTGCCCTCCAAGTATTATCATTCGAATCGAGCACCAACAAGCATGTGTCAAAATAATTCTACAGAAATTATCTAAAAATATTTTTCAAACGCAATTAAATACTTTTGAAAAAGCCAGAATTGACCGGGGAAATTTTAAAAGCTTTTGCATCGTCATCAAAACGGACACAAACACTCGAGTAATTCAGCAAAAAAAAGTGATAGTCACGTATACAAGATGATAATTGAGCAATTGATGTGAAACCGACAAAGAATTAATTTTTGCGAAAATTTAATAAAATCAGCGGCATTGCGTTTGAGATTAGAAAATATCTCGTTCGAGTAATTACTAAACTTTTATTGCCTCTCATAATTTACCGCTTCGATGCATGAATTAAATTCGACATTTCCATTATTTTCCAATTGAATTTCAATTGTTCGCACATTACAATCTTCCGATTTTATAAATTTCTACCTCAAAATTTGATCTCAAGGTGGCTCAAGCACAATTAAACATTTCAATGTGCAGCTAATTGAGTGCTAATTGCGGCACTAACGAAAAATCCGTTAATTGTTCGCTGAGCGAGATGAAAATTATTCGAATTAAAATCGAAGCATGTCACGACATTAATTTTAATTCCAACATTCAAGTCTTTCCAAAAAAGAATTCTCATCATGGCGTTCACTATGCGTTCATTCGTGTTTACAAATGCTCCGCCCACAGTCATGCACACTCACAAAAAAAAGCTCACTAACTAAGACCGACTCGATTGTTGGTCGAGAAAAAGTAAATTTTCACACTCGCATTCGTATTGCAAGCGTCGTCGAAGCAAGTCGGAAATTTTTCAATTTCGTTTCGTGAAATAAATATAAAAAGAAGAAAAAATAAATAGAATAAAATAATTAAATAAATTAGCGTGAAATAAAATTGAGAGAGAGCATGCAGTGATTGAAAAGGATTTTAGTGACTCAAGAGAAAAAAAAAAGTTTTGTGATTTAAATTAAAAGTTAATTAAGAGAGTCTTTAATTATGGTGTCTTATTACAATCATCCGTTCGCGATGTATCAGAAAAATCATGGTGGCGGCGGCAATTTGCCTTATTCCGCTTCGCCATCTGCTTGGTATTCAGCTTCGAATTATCATCATCAGCCACCGAATGCGGCCCAATTTCTCGATTCAGATGCACCACCACCACAACACATGTACCATTATCCACCTCACATGTTGCCCCCTCAACCGTCACCGGACTGGGCTGCACATGACAACTACACGTCATCTTCTCAGAATGGATCTCTCTTGCAAAATCCACCGGGTGGCGGAAGTTTGGGTATTGGAAATGCTGGAGGATCAGGATCTGCTGCATTCCTCTCACTTAATCAAGCCACTCAAAACAGTGCTGGCGATCATATTAACGATGGAATTCCAAATTTACCTTCGCCACCAGCGACAGTTCACTCTGGAAGTGACATGAGCTCGCCCGGTGCAACTCACGGACCATCATCGTCGCCACATATTCATTCGAGACCAACGCCCGTAAAAAGTCCATACGAGTGGATGAAAAAACCATCATATCAGAGTCAACCGAATCCAGGTAAGAAAAAACTCAAATTCTATTTTGTGTTGGTGTCAAAAAATGTTCTTTCAATGTGTCAATCAAATGAATTTACTGCCGAGCGACCATAATGGCCGAATAGAATATTTTTTATTGAAAAATAAACTCACAAATTGATTTACGACACAAAATTCCCTTTTAATGCTTCATAAAATGGCTCAACTCAGTTCAGACATTCAGAAGTTAAATTTTATATATTTTTTCTCTCACATTAATTAACACTCGAAAGTATGTAAAGTTAAGTGACGACGGCCCTCGTTGCTGCTGCTGTTGATCTATTTCCATCCAAATATTTACTCTCATATCACTCGCAGTGACTGATGACTGACGTACTTGCACTGCTCTCATGTCACTTTTCATATTTTTTTACTTTTTTTTTTGAATTCTCGAATTCTCAATCTCTCAGGTTCAATCATCAACCTTTGCTCAGCACCATCACTTGACGATTTTTCCATGGAAATTAATGGTAAATTAATTTTTGCACCCCCTCAAAAAAAATTTCTTGCATGACTTTTTTCGCCTTTTCTGCATGAGAACTTTTTTATGTCTTAATTTTTTCGGCATTAAAATATTTTTAAAAGGAAAATTTATTGACGTTCGTTTTAAGCCAGTCGGTTGCCTCGCATAATTAAGCCACATTTACATCAATTCTCTCGAGCCGTGCCTTGCTTCACCTCACAATTTGCTTCGTGTCCATTTCCATTTCTTCTCTTTATCCATAAATTATCATCAATCCAACATTTTTTCATTTTATTACTCCGCCATTAAAAAAAGTTAAAACAAGTTTTTTAGTTGCTCACATCGCGTGCATGATTATTCACATTATGTTGATGGTATCAAGCTCTGGATGGCATGCAATGGATAAAATAAAATTATTTATAAAATTTATGGAAAATATTTTGGCAAAACATTTGAGAAAACAAAAAAAATTGTTTCAGCATCACTCGAGCAGGCTAAAAATGCATCGGAGAATGCAAAAATTGAAATTTTATGGCTTAATTGGACTCTTGGTGCCGCCTCGGGTCTGTTTTGCTGTTTATTGATGTTCCCTTAATTTTCTCTTCTCTCTTCGACTGCCTCCATTTCCATTTTTAGTTCTTTTTCTTCACTCTCGCATCACAACTTCGATCCTTTTATGATAAAATTCTCAACTGCTTTGACTGAGGCAGCATGCAATAAAAGAATTCGAATTTCGAGCCTTTTCCGAACATTGTGCTGTAAAAGTTTTAATGGGATTTTTATGTAAATTTTCCTTCATCATCTCCTCCTTAATTTCTCTTCTTTTTTTGTGCCCTCTAATGAGATTAAAAATAATTTCACTCAACATCAATAAAATTTTCTAGACAATAATTGTTGAAGACAAAAGAACTTTTCTTGTGGCTTTTGAACAATTTTTATTTCTTCCTTATTAATTTGATAATTTTATAAGCAAATAAAATTGAAAATGTGCAATGACATTTTTCCAAATAATGACAATAAAATATGCTTGCGAAGTGCTCGGGGAAACACCAAGTTAATCCCACTTTTTATGACCCTAAGATTAGTGCTGGATTTTGTGTGTAAGTGGATATGAAATAAAAATTGAATTTCATTTGACAATCGAGTCACGACTCACAAATACACTCACAAAATACTCTTATCAGTTCACCTCAAAATGCTCCACATTCAAACACCTAAAAATATTCGATAACTTTTTTTTCAATTGAATCGCAGAATGGAGTGAAAAATCGCTTCTCTAATTCCACTATCGATGCTTCCCCTTTGGCGGCATAAATTATTCTCACTCGTTATCACTTCATTCGAGGATTAATTGAATTTTTATGATCATACCGCGAGCTACGAGCATTTCTGAGTTTACTTTTATTTATTTTTTCTCTCTCTGTCCAAATGTTGAAGGAGGAAGAGAAAAATTTGTTACGCATCCCATGGGGCTTTACGCATGACTTTTGTGCAACTTCTTTTGACCACAAAAATATTGTGACTGAAGTGTAGAAAGAGAAGGAGAAAATTAATGTCCTTCATGCTTCCATTTGAAACATCTTTAAGTGGTCTTGAAAGAGAAAGTTAACCGCAACATAATGAAAATTTCACCAAAAATCACACACAACAAGGAACAACATCATGGTGATGATGTCTCAATTTATTTCTCCCCTGTTGATACCTTCGTTCACCAATTTATGATCACTTTTCCAGCATTTCCCTTTACAAGCTCATCATTTTCATTTTCATGATCATTTGCGAGAATTTCCAAAACTCCTTTTTTTATTGTCTTTATCGTTTTATTGTTCTTTAGTGATTTTATTGCCTTTATTATCAACTTTTCTATTTGTGTGTTGTGACTATTTTCTGATCATCAATTTTTCGGAATAAATCTTTTATTGAATTTTTTGTTGGAAAAGGGTTTGAAAATGATTTTGTAAATTTTTAGACACCCCTCAAAAAAATCATTTTTGTGGTCTGATATCAAATTTCACTCGAGTGACAAATTACGTCACATAAAACACATTTCAAGGGGATGAAAAAACTAAAGTTATGATACGCCTCACACATTATCACAATTTTCCTCCCTTTTACTTTTCGCTTGAACAGAAAAATCAAATCAACTTGACTTAATTTTCTCAACTGCACTCGAGGGATTTTCATCAAATTTTCTTTCGCTCAATTTTTAGTTAAAATTCATTTTGATAATTTTATTCATAGGCTGAAAGTTGCGATGATAGCTCAAGTGATTTCGCGCTCATTCCCTTATCGCAACTTTTTCCCTCCGCTTATCACTTTTTTTTCGCTCTTTTGTGTTGGAAAGAAAAATTTGACGCACGACAAAAAAATTCTTGATGGCGACCATTGATTGGCAATTTCGTTATTTTGGAGCCGGGTGATAAGGTTTAGGCGAGTGCTTTATCACTTTGTGAGTGTAAATACAGAAAAAAAAATTATTATCGATTTTGACAACAGCAATTTTTTTGAAGACACCTCGCTTAATTTACAACTCGACGATTATTAATCGGAAACTAATTTAGCGTCTCGAGTTTGTGATGATAAAAATTACTTTTTCTCATGATTATATTTGAGTTACTTTCGTGTCCTTTTTACACACACATTAAGTTTGATGAATGAGTTGAGGATGTTTTACTAAGGCGATGATGAATGAAGTTCTTTTATTTGTTTTACTCCTCTTTCTATCTGTTGACTTGTTAAAATGCTATGAAGCATGTTGTTATGCAAATGTTTTATTTCCGTGATTCTTGTTTAAATTTCTCGTTCGCTGGTTGAGAATTTTTTATCGAGGCATGAAATTTTTTGAGTTTACTTTAAATCTTTTTTTTCTATAATTTTAATAAATTTTTTGATTTATTTTCTTTTCATTAGGCAAAACTCGCACAAAGGATAAATATCGAGTAGTTTACACCGATCATCAAAGATTAGAGCTCGAAAAAGAATTTCATTACACGCGATACATCACAATTCGACGCAAAGCTGAATTGTCACAAAATCTTGGATTGTCCGAGCGACAAGTTAAAATTTGGGTAAGCTTTGAATCTGAATTATAAAACATTTAGCGGAGCTATAACCCAAAATATTTTCTTAAATGTCAAAATTTATAAAATTTTAATAATTTAACTTTTTCACCTTCACAGTTCCAAAACCGCCGCGCAAAATCTCGCAAACAAAAGAAGAAACTTGAGACGGGAACCTCGACATCAATTTCAATGGACACTCAATCTATCATGAGTCAATCACACATGACGAGCACATCGATGGCGAATGCAACAAATTTATCGAGTTTACTCGACGTTAAACCGAAACTAGAGCAGTCGTTTCATTTACAGCATTTGCATCAAATGTCTGCCATGGGAATGACTCAAATGGGACTTCATCCGCACCCCGCATTTCATTCAAATTTACCACCCTTGCCCACATCAGTAGCGAATTCACATTCATCACCCTCGCCCACGATGTTGATGAATTGAAAATATTTTTTTGTTTTATACTTCTATATCACGTATGGAAATTAAGGATATTATTATAAAGAAACTTTATTATGCGTTAACATACATACTTGATAAAATTATTTCTTATTAATTAAACAAATTGTCCGAAAAAAAACTTTTTTGTTGAATTAAAAAAAACTGTTAAGTGCAATGAAATTTACTGCAATTTTAAAAATTAATTTACACAATTTTAGTGCAACTTGCACGCAATTTTATAGAGCATAAAAATTAGATTTTAAGATTGGAAGAGAAAATGTTGTAAAGAAAGCTGTTAAGGGAAGTCGACGGCAAAATCAAAGTTTAAAGTTTTAAAAAAATTTAAAATTTTAAACTTTGGTAAAATTGAGAGAGATTAGAAAATTTTGTTCGAATAAACACTTAAAAGTTTAACTACATTAAAAACTTGAAACGCTTAGGCTAAAAGTGAGTGAAAAATTATTGAAATTTTTTAGAACATAGTTGAAGGAATTTTCCTATATCGTTGAATATATTCAAAGAATTCAAAATAAATTTTGATCAAACACAAATTTATCATCAAAATAGTTTAATTTATTAATTTAATTATTTTTGTCTTTCTCTGTGCAAAAAAAGTGTATTTAAATTTATTTTAACATGAGCTGAGAATAAAAAGTGAAATAATTTACGAGAAAATAAATTTAATGATTTCGAATGATTTTAAATTTTATTTCAGATTTAATATGTTTGCTACATCAGCCAGCCCTTGAATAATATCTTTTCATAACAAACGATCGATCATTAGTGCATGATCACCTTGCAAATATGGTTGAGTAATATAAAATTGAATAAAGTTACAATTTTATGTTGTAAAAATTATGACGAATTTTTCTTACATCAGGACCTGCAGCGTGGAAGACCTGTTTATAAACTTAACAAGTGCAGTGCAACCGTTGCACTTAAATCATTCCATTTAGTTATTCTATCTTATTTAAATAAATCCACCCCTTGAAAAATAGTTTAGAGTGTTAAGTTTAACTTTTTTAGTTTCCCCAGAAATTTCCAGTGCATCTCTTAACTTTCATGAGGTAACAAAAAAAAAATTCACTCTCAAGATTTTTTACCCTAAATTCATCTGAGTAAGAAAATAAAATCTCGTTGAACAGATTTTTATTGTACACTCGGGAGTTTGTTGACGGAGAGAGAGAAAAGAAGAAACTTTTTTGTTCAATGACATCAGCCAGATTACAGCGTTTCGATAATTTTTTCCCACTCTTATAATTTTCATCACGTTTTAAGTATATTTCATTTACCACAACGTAATTGGACATTTTGATGACGCAAAAATTAAAAAATTCCATTTTAGTTTTTTTCCTTAAAAATGATTTATTTACAATTTTGGTATGCGTGGATATTTTGCACAAATGCATACAAATTAGTGTCAATGTGATTAATTCTATTTTTTAGTATAAATTACAAAAGGCTTTGCTTGAATATTTTTTTAAAGCATTAGGCATAAAATGGAACAATTTACAAAACATTTTTATCTTAGTCGAATGCCCAAGGCATTCATTTGTAGGTGCTGAAAGTGTAGCGCTGGATCGATTTTGGGTTTCACATCGAGGAAATTCATACTGATGGAGGTTGATGAAGATGAGCATGAAATTTTGATGCCGGAATCGATTTTCTTCTGTCGCTTCCTATCCGCCGCTCGTCGATTTTGAAACTGTGTGAAAAGACAAAAATGAGGAAATTATTTTTCTGATAAATTTTTAAACAGCCGCAATAAAACTCACCCAAATTTTAACCTGTCGCTCGGACAATCCAATTCCTTGTGCAATTTCAGCCTTTCGTCGAATTGTGATGTATCGCGTGTAATGAAATTCTTTTTCGAGCTCTAATCTTTGATGATCGGTGTACACCACCCTGTACTTGTCCTTTGTTCGAGTTTTTCCTGGAAAAAATAATAAAAGAAATAAGACTATTAAAAAGAGTTGTCGATAATGAGCGAATGTATTGAGGTGTGTTTGCGAATAACAAAAAATCGCGCAAAAGTCATCAAATTGATAACGAAAAATTCAAAGCATTAAAAAAGCTTAAAATACAATGGAATTTTTTTTATAAAAATAACTCAACTCATACTTTTTGGGTTTTCCATTCTTCTTAGTCCGTTAGTGACTTACGCATTATTAAAAAAGGCTTAAAATAGTTCAAACAAGTAAAAAAGGGAAAAATTCAAAATAAAAAATATAAAATTATGTTTGTAGGTACGCAGAGAGACTCTCGATAAGGAAGATAAAGAAGAAATAAAAACTTTAGTAAACAAAAAGTGGAAATAATTCATCACTGATAAGACTTTATAAACACAACACACACCGCACTCTCAACACTATAGCTTATAACTTTGTGTTTAATGGAGTTTTAAGGCACATCAAAAAGAGTTGATGCCGCACGGCACAGCTTGCAAGGCGTAATTAGAGCCATTATCTCTCAACACGCCATACAGCACACACAAAAAAGGTGATAATTAATCAAAAGAGATGCGAAAGTTGCGAAAAAATAATTTTCAAGCGTCGAGTAAGTCACAAAGACACACCTTTGTCTATTTTAATAGCGATATGTGCAAAAAATCACAGTTAAGAAAGAAAAAATTAAAATAAATTGGTATGGAGATGATAAGTGAGTGAACTTGAGTCCCAAGGGCACAATTTTAGAAATTAAGTGAACATTTGATTTTTTATGTCGCAACCCTCATGAATGCAATTAATTGTGTCCGTGAAATCTGTCAGTAAACCACAACGGGGCAATGATATAAAATTTTAATATACACGCAAAAAATCATAAAATCCTTTATCAATAAAAGATTTATTCCGAAAAATTGATGATCAGAAAATAGTCACAACACACAAATAGAAAAGTTGATAATAAAGGCAATAAAATCACTAAAGAACAATAAAACGATAAAGACAATAAAAAAAGGAGTTTTGGAAATTCTCGCAAATGATCATGAAAATGAAAATGATGAGCTTGTAAAGGGAAATGCTGGAAAAGTGATCATAAATTGGTGAACGAAGGTATCAACAGGGGAGAAATAAATTGAGACATCATCACCATGATGTTGTTGTTCCTTGTTGTGTGTGATTTTTGGTGAAATTTTCATTATGTTGCGGTTAACTTTCTCTTTCAAGACCACTTAAAGATGTTTCAAATGGAAGCATGAAGGACATTAATTTTCTCCTTCTCTTTCTTCACTTCAGTCACAATATTTTTGTGGTCAAAAGAAGTTGCACAAAAGTCATGCGTAAAGCCCCATGGGATGCGTAACAAATTTTTCTCTTCCTCCTTCAACATTTGGACAGAGAGAGAAAAAATAAATAAAAGTAAACTCAGAAATGCTCGTAGCTCGCGGTATGATCATAAAAATTCAATTAATCCTCGAATGAAGTGATAACGAGTGAGAATAATTTATGCCGCCAAAGGGGAAGCATCGATAGTGGAACTAGAGAAGCGATTTTTCACTCCATTCTGCGATTCAATTGAAAAAAAAGTTATCGAATATTTTTAGGTGTTTGAATGTGGAGCATTTTGAGGTGAACTGATAAGAGTATTTTGTGAGTGTATTTGTGAGTCGTGACTCGATTGTCAAATGAAATTCAATTTTTATTTCATATCCACTTACACAGAAAATCCAGCACTAATCTTAGGGTCATAAAAAGTGGGATTAACTTGGTGTTTCCCCGAGCACTTCGCAAGCATATTTTATTGTCATTATTTGGAAAAATGTCATTGCACATTTTCAATTTTATTTGCTTATAAAATTATCAAATTAATAAGGAAGAAATAAAAATTGTTTAAAAGCCACAAGAAACAACAATTGTCTAGAAAATTTTATTGATGTTGAGTGAAATTATTTTTAATCTCATTAGAGGGCACAAAAAAGAAGAGAATTTAAGGAGGAGATGATGAAGGAAAATTTACATAAAAATCCCATTAAAACTTTTACAGAACAATGTTCGGAAAAGGCTCGAAATTCGAATTCTTTTATTGCATGCTACCTCAGTCAAAGCAGTTGAGAATTTTATCATAAAAGGATCGAAGTTGTGATGCGAGAGTGAAGAAAAAAAACTAAAAATGGAAATGGAGGCAGTCGAAGAGAGAAGAGAAAATAAAGGGAACGTCAATAAACAGCAAAACAGACCCGAGGCGGCAACAAGAGTCCAATTAAGCCATAAAATTTCAATTTTTGCATTATCCGATGCATTTTTAGCCTGCTCGAGTGATGCTGAAACAATTTTTTTTGTTTTTTCAAATGTTTTGACAAAATATTTTCCATAAATTTTATAAATAATTTTATTTTATCCATTGCATGCCATCCAGAGCTTGATACCATCAACATAATGTGAATAATCATGCACGCGATGTGAGCAACTAAAAAACTTGTTTTAACTTTTTTAATGGCGGAGCAATAAAATGAAAAAATGTTGGATTGATGATAATTTATGGATAAAGAGAAGAAATGGAAATGGACACGGAGTAAATGGTGAGGTGAAGCAAGGCACGGCTCGAGAGAATTGATGTAAATGTGGCTTAATTATGCGAGGCAACCGACTGACTTAAAACGAACGTCAATAAATTTTCCTTTTAAAAATATTTTAATGCCGAAAAATTAAGACATAAAAAAGTTCTCATGCAGAAAAGGTGAAAAGAGTCATGCAAGAAATTTTTTTTGAGGGGGTGCAAAAATTAATTTACCATTAATTTCCATGGAAAAATCGTCAAGTGATGGTGTTGAGCAAAGGTTGATGATTGAACCTGAGAGATTGAGAATTCGAGAATTCAAAAAAAAAAGTAAAAAAATATGAAAAGTGACATGAGAGCAGTGCAAGTACGTCAGTCACTGCGAGTGATATGAGAGTAAATATTTGGATGGAAATAGATCAACAGCAGCAGCAACGAGGGCCGTCGTCACTTAACTTTACATACTTTCGAGTGTTAATTAATGTGAGAGAAAAAATATATAAAATTTAACTTCTGAATGTCTGAACTGAGTTGAGCCATTTTATGAAGCATTAAAAGGGAATTTTGTGTCGTAAATCAATTTGTGAGTTTATTTTTCAATAAAAAATATTCTATTCGGCCATTATGGTCGCTCGGCAGTAAATTCATTTGATTGACACATTGAAAGAACATTTTTTGACACCAACACAAAATAGAATTTGAGTTTTTTCTTACCTGGATTCGGTTGACTCTGATATGATGGTTTTTTCATCCACTCGTATGGACTTTTTACGGGCGTTGGTCTCGAATGAATATGTGGCGACGATGATGGTCCGTGAGTTGCACCGGGCGAACTCATGTCACTTCCAGAGTGAACTGTCGCTGGTGGCGAAGGTAAATTTGGAATTCCATCGTTAATATGATCGCCAGCACTGTTTTGAGTGGCTTGATTAAGTGAGAGGAATGCAGCAGATCCTGATCCTCCAGCATTTCCAATACCCAAACTACCGCCACCCGGTGGATTTTGCAAGAGAGATCCATTCTGAGAAGATGACGTATAGTTGTCATGTGCAGCCCAGTCCGGTGACGGTTGAGGGGGCAACATGTGAGGTGGATAATGGTACATGTGTTGTGGTGGTGGTGCATCTGAATCGAGAAATTGGGCCGCATTCGGTGGCTGATGATGATAATTCGAAGCTGAATACCAAGCAGATGGCGAAGCGGAATAAGGCAAATTGCCGCCGCCACCATGATTTTTCTGATACATCGCGAACGGATGATTGTAATAAGACACCATAATTAAAGACTCTCTTAATTAACTTTTTATTTAAATCACAAAACTATTTTTTTTCTCTTGAGTCACTAAAATCCTTTTCAATCACTGCATGCTCTCTCTCAATTTTATTTCACGCTAATTTATTTAATTATTTTATTCTATTTATTTTTTCTTCTTTTTATATTTATTTCACGAAACGAAATTGAAAAATTTCCGACTTGCTTCGACGATGCTTGCAATACGAATGCGAGTGTGAAAATTTACTTTTTCTCGACCAACAATCGAGTCGGTCTTAGTTAGTGAGCTTTTTTTTGTGAGTGTGCATGACTGTGGGCGGAGCATTTGTGAACACGAATGAACGCAAAGTGAACGCCATGATGAGAATTCTTTTTTGAAAAGACTTGAATGTTGGAATTAAAATTAATGTCGTGACATGCTTCGATTTTAGTTCGAATAATTTTCATCTCGCTCAGCGAACAATTAACGGATTTTTCGTTAGTGCCGCAATTAGCACTCAATTAGCTGCACATTGAAATGTTTAATTGTGCTTGAGCCACCTTGAGATCAAATTTTGAGGTAGAAATTTATAAAATCGGAAGATTGTAATGTGCGAACAATTGAAATTCAATTGGAAAATAATGGAAATGTCGAATTTAATTCATGCATCGAAGCGGTAAATTATGAGAGGCAATAAAAGTTTAGTAATTACTCGAACGAGATATTTTCTAATCTCAAACGCAATGCCGCTGATTTTATTAAATTTTCGCAAAAATTAATTCTTTGTCGGTTTCACATCAATTGCTCAATTATCATCTTGTATACGTGACTATCACTTTTTTTTGCTGAATTACTCGAGTGTTTGTGTCCGTTTTGATGACGATGCAAAAGCTTTTAAAATTTCCCCGGTCAATTCTGGCTTTTCAAAAGTATTTAATTGCGTTTGAAAAAATATTTTTAGATAATTTCTGTAGAATTATTTTGACACATGCTTGTTGGTGCTCGATTCGAATGATAATACTTGGAGGGCAATTAAAAGGCGGCTCTCTCACTTTATTTGATAAGATTTTGCCATTTTATTTTATGACCAATAATAAATTCTTATCAGCACCACTTCGAGTATTCCATTATAGTGTCAAACGAGGGCAATAAATTTCTTTTAAAGCGCAATCGTGTCTCTTTGGGTTTATTTTGGGAATGACTAAATCTTTAGAGGAAATTGAAAGCTTAATTGACTTTTAATTTATGCAAGAAATCTCAGCTAAGTTTAAAGTTTTATTCATTGAAATTTTTAAAAATTTACAATCAAATTTAGTGTTTTGATTTCTTAAACTCGATCTCATCACCTCCATCTCCCTTCCTTTTTGTGATAATTTTCTGAATTTTTTGCCACTCTTGATCTAATTTTTGGTTCTCATTTTTATTTTTCCTCGTCTTTCGACCTTCGCTCATTTTTAAGCCATATTGAAAGGCGGCTTTTGGCAATGCCTCACGCTGACTCATGTACTCGGTATATTCGTCTTGAGTCTCAAAATCCCATCGACCGATCGCACCTTTTTTGGTGTTCTTATCCATTTTGCTGTAATCAACTTCATCATCAGAGTCAATGACTGCATCGTTCATTTCCTCGAGACCTGGATAGCATTCAGCATAGCCATCAATTTCAGCTGCGGCAAGTTTCGAGATGTATGACGAAGGAAGTTTAGGCGGTGGCGGAATGCTCGTGTTAACTTCTTCCTCTTCTGGTTTATCGAAATAAGATCCATGCTTGTGTTTCCTCGACGATGAACTTGACTTGCGATATTCATCGCGATCTCTCTCATCCGAATAACGTCTTCGATCTTTATGCGACGGTGCCTTATATTCGCCAATATCGTCGTAAATTGTATCGTCATCATTTCGCCTTTCTTTCTTCGATTTTGATTGCGATTCCGAGTATGAACTTGTGGTTGTGGGTTTCGGCTCTACTTCAGGAATTTTAAAGATTTCTTTGTCACGCTTTTTGTTCTTTTTCTTGCCACCTTGCCGAAGATATGAGAAAATCTGTGCTAACTTATTGACAACAATATCATGAGTCGATGTTAATGTGTTCAATTCGGCTGATGCATTAGTTTCAGCTTTCGATCTCACCACCGTAGTTGGTATGTCACATTCAACATTTTCCTCTTCCAACTCAACGAGATATGCCATGCGACCGGGCGCAAAGAACTCATTACGTTCAATTGTTTTCGACTTTTGTGTTTGAATCCATCGATTGATATTCATGCCCATAACTGTTTTTGGCTCCATGTCATCAATTTCTTCAATTTCATTAATCTCTTCTGCATTCTCATTGCTGTCGGCCAGTTTTTCCATTTCAACCTCTTGAATTTTCTCTTGATGGGTAATTTCACTTCGAACTTTTTGCAATAACGCGTAATCGAGACCTTTTACCAAATGAGTATGTCGAAGATCGCCACCAAGAAATTTTGACTCCTGAATAATTTTTCTTCGACGCTCAGCGGCATTGAGACCCATATCGGGAGCGACAGCACGATAGCCACTTGTTGACGTGCGAGGATCAAAACTTTCATCCGTACTGACACCTTCCCTCCTCTCCTTAGCTCGATCTCGATATTTTTCACTCAATTCCGTTAACTTTGTGCTTGTCTCATCGCTTCGCTTGAGTTGAGCATAGAAACTTTTCTTCTTCTTGCGAGCATCCAACTTTTCACCTGATCCCGTTTTGCTGCTGGATGATGGTGTCGATTTCGTGCTGGATGTTGTTGTTGTTGACGATGTTGTTGCTGTATGTAAAATTTTATATTAGATTTAAATTTATAGTGAAATTGAGTTATACTCACACTTAGCACCCGATGCGAGGAGCCGCCGGAAGTCATCGTTAGTCAATCTTTGAGTTCCAGGTTCTTCCATGATGCAAATTATCAAATTGAAAATTAATTTGTAAAATTTGTTTTGAAAATTTTCTGAGTGCGTTCAGTGAATTTTAATTTTTGCCCTTGCAGCAATGACTGTGAAACCATAAACAAACTTTTCAAAACAAAGCGTGAAAAAAATTAAATTTAATAAAAAATCAGCATAAGCTTGCATCAAAAGACAATTAATTAAGCTAAAATGAACAAGGAAGAGGACGAAGAAATGTGGACGGAGGAAGTGGATCAGAATTTTGAGAGCGAGTTCGGACTTCAGACAATCGCTAAAAATTTCATGAAACAAGATTACATTCTTGAGCCTTCGATTTTCCTCCAGCTAAAGAGGTAAAATGAAATTTAGTCACTCAATCAAGTTCTAATGCAATGAACCTCATTTACAGATACTTCCAAGCGGGTGGAGAACCTGAACTCGTCATCAATCAACTTTCCGAAAATTACACAGCGACGGCGCAAATGGCAAACTTACTAGGCGATTGGCTGGTTGTTGCTGGAATGGATCCAATGAATGTTCAAGCGATGGTCGAAGGTCATCTGAAAGAGATGATCTTGAAGAGTTTTGATCCAAAGAAAGCTGATACAATTTTCACAGAAGAGGGTGAAACACCGTCGTGGCTAACTTTGTTCATCGAACACAAGACATGGCGTGATTTGATTTATCGACTCGCTGAAGAATATCCCGACTGCCTCATGTTAAATTTTACCATCAAACTTATCTCCGATGCCGGCTATCAAAGTGAAATCACCTCAATTTCGACCGCCGCACAGCAACTTGAAGTGTTCTCGAGAGTCCTGAAAACGTCAATCACTAAAATTCTCTCGAAAAGTCCATCGGACGGTGAAGATTGGCACAATTCAATTGAGGAGTTAGCCAAGATGGTTTGCTTCGGTCAGCACACCTACATTTACTCGCAAATATTGATTTATGTCCTTGCACAAGAGACAAAAGGTGGTGCCAACATGAAACGACTCGCTCAGGAAATTCAACAATATGCGCTGCGCAACAATCTCGGAATTACACCAATCACAATGGCACTCTATGGAAATATTCAAATTGAACATCCGCAAGCGTGTGAAGCACTCTCTTCGATGCTCTCGAGAAACACCCTCAATCCAGCCGATATCAATGTCCTTTATCGATGTTATTCAGCATCAACGCCGCCACCTCCAATTGATTTAATTAGAAATCCACAATTTCTTGATCTTCTCGTGGACGTTCTTTTTAAAGCTGGTGTGAAAATTAATCAAGAGCACAAGTCAAAGTACATTTATCTTCTGGCTTATGCGTCGAGTGTGAGTGAAACGACGTCTGGCAAGAAGGGAGCTAACAAGCAGAAAGTGTTGCATAAGGAGGAACTCAAACCAACAATTTTAGCCATCGAACAAGTTCATTCCATTTGCAATCTCAATAAAGGCTCAACGGAATTAATTGCAGAAATTCAAACGCTCTATAATTGCATCAAATTTCCTGTCGTCGGCGTCGGTCTTATTCGTTGGATTGGAGCGACGGTAACTGAACCATCGTATTTTAAGCTTTGCACTGAATCGACGCCAATTCATTTGGCAATACTCGATGAAATCGCAAATGTCCATCCGTCGCTGCATGATTCAATTTTGAAACTTCTCATTCGACTTTTCGAATCAAAGCAAGACGAGCTTGAAATTTTAGTTCAATTGGAACTGAAGAAAATGCTTCTCGATCGAATGATAAATTTATTGACACGCGGTTGCGTAATGCCAGTGGTAAAGTATATCAATGAATGCGCGAAAGGCGATACAGATGTGTCATTGATTAGATATTTTGTGACTGAAGTGCTCGAGACAATTACACAGCCATATTCGCCCGAGTTTACGAAACTGTTTCTGCCAATGGTCGAAAACGAGGACATTACAAATCGCATGAATGATGAAGAAAATGATCCGTTTGCAGAATTTATAGGTAAGAAAATTTTAAATTATTTTATGCTTTAATTGTTTTATTAACTTAATTTTATTTCAACAGTACAAGCAAGAGCTAACATGTTCAGTAATTAAGGCACACACCGATGGATGAAAAAAAGCTCAACTTGTGTTGGTTCACTATGGGTGGAGCTTACATTTTTCTTTTTATGGCTTTTGCGAGGTGTTCTTTCATTTCTTACAAACGTCAGAAGTTGTAAATTTAATTTTTTTCTCTATTCGTTCGTGTATAAAAAATACTGAAATAAAATTATGAAAATTTACAATTAAAATGAGATTTAGATTGTTTAATCGATGAAATATTTTACAAAAATTTAAAATTTAAATTAAGGAATTGAATTATATAAAGTTCAATAATTTAAATTTCACTTTCAGTTGAAAAAATTTTCCTTTCGTGATTTTTCGACATCAAAGTTACCTGCTGAAAATTTTATTGCACTCTCATTTACGTCTTTTGCATTTTGGTAATTTAATTTTAAATGGATTTTCTATTTTACTTTCTAAATGAGATTGCTGTATGTTGAATAGAAGAAGAAGAAAAGGACACAAAAGGTAGAAAAAGCTTCTGCCCCAAAATTGTGTCATAAAACAATTGTCGGCTTCTTTTGTGCCTCGACATTAGCTGAGAATAACAAAAATTAGCAAAATAAATAAATAAGATGCAAAAGAAAATTTTTATTCCTTGCTTAGTTATTGCCGAAATTTTTGTCACTTTTATGAGCATGACAAAGAAAGAAAGGAAAATTTTGTGCTTTAACGCCCACAAAAATAAAATTTTATTTCTTAATTGGCCGAGGACACAAAAGGGATTAAAATTACCTGCAAATTATTTAGATTTTAAGATAAAGTTTTTAACGGAAAATTTATTAAAATATTTTTTTCCACTTCTCATGGCATCGCATCGTGAGATGTTGATAATGGTGAAGATTTAGTCGAATGAAGGAGAGAATTTCCATAATTTACAACCAAAATCCATTTGAATGTCCGATCCGTGCTTCTTTTATGGCCTTCATTTTCGCTTCAATTCAGCATTCCGCGAGCATTTCGTTGTGGATCTTAATTAAAGTCTTTGTTCCCATGATTTTTTGTGCCTGCGCGGTTTAATTTTTTAATGAAGGAACAGCCAACCCGACTTGACTCACGGAAGAAATGAAGGTGAGGCCATAAAAGATTTCTGTTCGCTCAGCTATTTTTTTTTCTTTTTAATTAATTTTCATAAATTACTCTCACAAACATCTGCACTGCAGTCTAGCATTAATTTACAGGCCCATTGGTGCGATGGCGAGCGATGTTATCATAAGTTAAGCCAAATTAATGAATACCCTGAGTGACTGTTTGTGTGCTGCAATAAAATGGACACGAGAATTTTTATGACTCACGAAAGGGCAGCAAAAAACCTTAAAAATGTCGGCAAAACATGAAAATGAAATTTTTATGAAAAAATGCGAAAGTTTTACTAAAATTTTATCGACTTTATGCTAAAATCATTTTAACCCAAAAAAGTATTTTTTTATTGCCATGTGCGACTTCTCATGAAATTTTTTTATTGCATTTTTGAAGTTCTCCGATGAATTTTTCAGCTTCCGAAATCCTTTTTTCTTGGAATTGTTAATTTTATTTCATATTTTCAATCCACGTGAGATTTCTGGATTTTAAAAATTTCAGCAATAAAAGTTTTACATGTAAAATGTTCTAATAATTAAAAAATGTGTAAAAATTTACTTTAAATAATGAAATAAAATTGTTTAAACATGATGCTGGCGATGAATGTAAACAGAGTAAAATGGATGATCATCTTTTATGAACTCTCACTCGCACTATTGCCATATAACCATTTTATTATTATTATCATCATCTCGTGTGTCAATATAAAAGTAAATTCATAAAATTTATTTTTATTTTTGGCTGTAATTTTTCATTGTTGATGATTTTTTTCTTCTATTTTTACACTCGAACGCCAAACTTGAGGCATTATTATGATTATTAGGCAGCAATTCGAGTGTTTGTTTTGATTAATTTTACTTTAATGACATGTCAATGATTTTACTAGCTCGACGACGATTTGCTGATGATTTATGAAGTGTGCAGATGTGATTTCTTTACAATCCAAATCAAATCATAAAATTTTTTACAATTTTCTAACAAATTATTTTGATATTGAGGCTTTATTATAATAAAAATATAATTTGCTGAACTTTTATGGTAGAAAATTGTCAACCATTAAAATTTTATTTAACGTTTGGTTATTAAACAGAAAAAGATTTAGATTTATTATAAATTGACCAGTTTGATCTAATTAAAAAGCAGATTGGTATCAATAAACTTTCTTAAAATAGAACAAAAACATGCTCGTGCTCTCACGTACACCCGCAAACTATTTTAATTTGACCGCTCTTCAAAACAAACATGTGTATCATAATCTCCCAAAAAAACAAACAAGATTCGAGCCCATTTTTCCAGCTTTTATGAATCATGTGTCATCTGCGCTCTTATCAGCATAAAAATTTGTTTATTTATTTTTTACTCACAATTGAGAGAGAAATTGAATAAATTATTTTCTCTCGAGATGATTTTTAAATTCAATTTAGTTCTCATTGCGCAGTCGATCAGATCAGAATGTTAAAGACTTTACAGCTCTTAATGAGTGCCTTTTGCTGCACTGAATATTTTATACCGCATTCAGTGCAACAACCTGAAATAGTTTCGCAAAGAAATTTCATCGATCCTCACTATTTTCCAAATCACTTTGGAATTGTGCAATTGTTTGAGTGGAAGTGGCTCGATATCGCAAAAGAATGTGAAGAATTTTTGGGACCGAGAAAGTTTGGAGGAGTTCAAATTAGTCCACCGAATGAGAATGTAATTCTTGATGGAAGATTTTGGTATGAAAGATATCAACCGATTAGCTATAAAATAATTTCAAGATCTGGAAATGAAAAAGAGTTTTTGGAGATGACGAGGAGGTGCAATGCAGCGGGTGTGAGGTAATTACATTTAATTTTTTTAAATCTTTATTAAAAATTTACTGTTTAGAATTTATGCTGACATCGTCATCAATCATATGGCGGCTGATCAAGTGAACTTCACAGCTTTTGGCACTGGAGGTTCTACAGCAACTCCAGCCACTCGTGACTACCCCGCCATTCCATACTCGGAATATAATTTTCATCCAACATGTGCATTAGTCGACTATCAAGATCCATTTCAAGTCCGAAATTGTGAGCTCGTCGGTCTACACGATTTAAATCAAACAGAAGAAGAAACTCGTGATCGAATTGTCGACTACATGAATTCTCTCATTGATCTTGGGGTTGCTGGTTTTCGTGTGGACGCATCTAAGCACATGTGGCCTAAAGATCTGGAAATTATCTACAACCGAGTTAAATATTTAAACAAAACTTTCGGTTTCGATGCACAACTTGATCCATTTATTTACCAAGAAGTTATTGATACTGGCTATGAGGCAGTTAGCAAGTATGAGTATGTGTTTGCAAGTGTAACCGAGTTCAGATACTCTTCCGAAATTGGAAGATTATTCACGGGTGGTGATGAGCTGCATTGGTTGAGTGGATTTGGTGAAAAATGGAATTTATTGCCTTCCCATCTTGCGATGATTTTTGTGGACAATCATGACTCGCAACGATCTGGAGATGGAGCAATTTTGACTTATAAGATGAGAAAAAATTACATCATGGCTCAAGCGTTCTCACTTGCTCATCCATACGGCATGAAAAGAATTATGAGTTCATTTGCGTTCGAAGATAGAAATCAAGGACCGCCAGCGGACAAAGATGGTAACATAATTTCGCCAACAATAGATGAAGATGGAAATTGCACTAATGGATGGGTTTGCGAGCATCGATGGCGTGCGATTGCGGCAATGGTTGATTTTATGGATGTTGTTGGTGATGAGAACATCACTTCATGGTGGGACAATGGAAAAAATCAAATCGCATTTTCTCGAGGATCAAAAGGTTTTGTAGTTTTCAACTTGGACAATTACGACATGAAGAACACAATCATTGAAACCACAATGAAGCCCGGACTCTATTGCGATGTTATATCGGGAGAAAAGATCTCCGAAAAAAATTGCTCTGGTGAAATATTGGAAGTGAAATCGGATGGAACTGTCGCAATTTATCTCAGCAAAGATGATCACAATGGGGTGTTTGCCATTCATGTGGGTCAGGAAGTTTTTATTTTATGAAAAAACAGTGTCGAGTGTATTTGAATATTTTTTAAGTCATCAAATAATTGCATTGCAAATAATGACAGAAGATAAGAAGATTTTTATGATTTAGAATAATTTTAGAATTAATTTTTGAAAAATCCATGAAATTACTTACCATGAAAACTTTTATATCCAGGAATTTTAAAAAATTCAATTTTTCTTACGAAATTTGTTTAAATTTTCAAAAAAACTAATTTTGTGATCCAAAAACTAAGGATTTGTAAAATCCAGGAATTTCAAAAACTATTTTTATTTTTGTTACAATTCTGAAATCCAAAATTTTGAAACATTTCAATTTTTATTAATTATGCAACTTTCATATTTCTTCTTCTTTTATTTTCATTCCATTTTTTTATGAATTAGAGAAATAAATTATACAAATTCTTTTCATGTATGACACTTAGAACAAAAAAAATAAAACTGACTAAGTAGATTAAGTAGATTGATTGAATAGCAAAAATGCGGTTAAAATATTTTCCATCTCATTAATTTTCCTTTCTTCAATTTTTTTTGATACCTCGTAAATTTTTTTCTACATGATTTTGGATTATTAAATATGTCGCGACCCGTGTAGTGCGAGTCGCGGTATGAAATATGTTAGGCAAAAACTCTGCTACAGCAAATGTATGTAAAAAACATAGAAAAAACATTGTCTTTCATATGAGGAGGCAGGAAATGAAATTTTCATTCTTTATAAATTTTCCTCGTTAATTAAAAAATGCACCAATTTTTAAGCGTTCATTTTTTTACAGAGATCATCAGAAATCAAATCTCACGACTATGAGAGCTAAGAAGAATTTTTTTCGAAAGCATTTTAGCGAAGAAGGAAAATTGGAAATATTTTTTTTAATGATTAGAAGATAACTCGAATACAATTTTTGGCTAATTTAATTTATTGCGCTTCTACGCCGTTGGGTGATAAAAGTGGCTCCTCGACTATCCTCAATTGTTCCTGTTGAATGACGCTGTTGTTATCATAAATGCCAATGTCACTTGGTGGATTTTGATTGCAGTAAAGGTTTTCGGTAATTTCAGTTCGAATATTTTCATAAAACTCTTGCGGCTTTTGATTTTGCATTCTTTTAGGTGACTGATGTGGTGGTTGAGGTGGGCATGAATTTTCAACAGCTGACGCATTATATGCAACATCGTAACTGATGTTGGGAAAACGCTGTCTGATTGAGTCGCAGACATCAAGGAGATTTTTTGTGTCCATCGCTAACACGTGGCCAGCTGAAAGCATGTTTCTAAAATAAAATTAAAAATTAATTAAAGCATTTTGGAGTTAAATCTTAAACTCACTTCCGACACTCGACATCGAGAGTTGTGTCTCTGTATTGAAGTGCGCGATGCATTGACTCCACGAGATCTTTCATGTCTTTAGATAATACTTTATGAGCCATCTCCACTTCCCTGTAATTAAAAATGTTTAATTTAGTCTTTAATTTTAATCTTAAACTCACTTGTGTGTTTGTGGTGGAAAGCAAAATGAAATGTCATCGACAGTGACGAGTAAGTTTCTAAGTTCGAGGCCAACGGCCTTGACAAGTTCGAGGGAATCGCCTTGGTGGAATTTTTCCAAGCCACTGCTCATTGCCATGACTGCTCTGACAACGTTTGTTGTGCACTTGTAGACCGGATCAGTGGTGCGATCAAATGGTTTTGGTTCCGCCACCACATTCGCACCTTCTTGAGGTGAAGTGATTGTAGATGATGCTTCACTCATTTTCGGACTTGAAGGTGCTTTTTCGTTCGACGGCTGTGGAGGTTTTGTGACTAATGGCTGAGATCCGTTCAAATCCATAGCCAGTGCTGAATTCTCAAGCGATGAAATACTCAAACGCTTTTTGATGCTATCTTCTTGTTCTCTCAACCATTTTGTGTCTTTTTCCGAATCCTCTTTTTGTTTTCTCAAACGTGCCTCAATAAAATTGTGAAGATCTTGATTTGGATGATGCATTGGTGGATGCTAAATTCGAGAGATGAAAAATTATTTTAATAAAATATAAAAAGTAACTTAATACTATTAATGAAAAAAATCATCAATCATGCTGGAGAAAACATGAAAAATCAACAAATATATTTAATTTCTACTGAAAATAAACTCAAGAATAAATCAAATTCGCTAGTCAATAAAGATAAAACCAAATATAAAAACGGAAAAGTAAATCAGACAAGAACGTCTTCGAACCTGCATTTGAATTTGCATCGGTTCCGGCTGCGATGGTGGAATATAAAAATTTTGATTGGGAGGAAAGGGAGATTGGATCATGGGATTTTGATATTGAACGAGGGGTGATCGAATGGGTTGTGAATTTTGCTGCTGGAAAATCATCATGCGACTGGCAATGTTAGGACTTGGTTGTCTAAAACTTTGCTGTGGAGTCATGGGACGGTTCATTTCGAGTGAGGATGGGCCTGACGTTGAGGGCGATGGAGATTCGAAGGTGCGAAAAGCAGTTGGAGGTAACATGCCACGCTCAATGCTCTTCTTGAGTGCAATCGATGCACACGACTTTACATGCACGCCGCCAAAGTCATATATATTCTCTTCGAGCAGCTCCTCTTGTTTCATATGGTGTTGCTGCATTTGCATTCTCTTTTGTGCTTGTACTTGCTGCTGTTGTGCTTGTAATTGTTGCTGAAGTTGCTGCTTTTGAAGGATAAGAAATTGCTGATATTGCGAATTCCTCTCGAGACTTCCACCGCTTCGTGGTTTTTGTGCCTCGGAAATTGCCTTCTGATCGTAATACTTTTTCATCAGGTCATTCATGATAATCGCTTGAGATCTCTCTAAGCTTCCACCCTTCGGTCCAGATGCTGTCATTGACTTGATATATGGAGGTGGTGGTGGAACTGAATTTTGGAACTTATCCAAGCTATTTGAGTACGTAGCTTTAAAGTTGTAAGCCGTTTGTTGATTGCGCTCTAAACTTGCAGATCGATTTGCCGGCATTTCGGCTTGCTGAACTCCAGCACTGTACTGTCTGATGAGGGAATGAGATCTTTGATTATTTTTATCCTGTATCTGCTGTCTTCTCTCGAGAGAACTGATTCTCGCAAATATCGATGGTGCAACGCTGTTCTGCCCTGCATTTCTCTCCAAGCTTCTTGTTTTTGAATTGTCGACTGGAACTTGTGGAGGAAGTCCGGATGGTGACATTGCCGGATAAATTACCGCAGCTTCACCTAAAATTTCGGGATTAGGAAGGTCAGAGGAAAAGGTTTGGAAAGACTGATCGACTTGAGAAGAATCAACGACGTCAACATTTTCCTGCTTCAACGGAATCAAGTCCGTTGCAGGCATCTGAACTGTTTTCAATGGAATCTCTTCGACGGGTTTATTTTCAGTAGTTTCTCCCTGAAAGTCCACCGCTAGAACGTTAAAAACAGATGCTGGTGTAGTATACGATGAAGGATTTACCATTCGTCGCTCGTTTTCTCGCATCAATTTTGCCAGCACTTGTGGATTTTGTGCTATGATGTAAGTCATTGACGCTCCGTTTTCACCATTCTCATCGACGTCAGCAAGTTGAAAGAGTTTTGAAGTTGAATCGGACATGGGTTTCGGAGGTTTGGGTGGACCATCATCATCACCTGCGCCCCACGACATCGCTGCAATTCTACGATTTTCCCGCTTCATTGTTTCCGAGTCGCTTATTTTTTCCTCAACAAGAATTTCCCTAAAAAAAATTAAATTATTTAAAGCTCAAATTTTAATTATTTAAAATATTTTACTTCATAATTTCTTTGATGTTTTTGAAATCAGGACGCTTAGCGGGCTCATAACTCCAACATTGAGACATGAGCGAGTAGAGGCGAGGTGGACAATCGGGCGGAAGGGCAAGTCGCTCGCCATTCTCTAATTTCCCAATGACTTCACTATTTTTAATGCCTTGGAAAGGCTTCACACCGTACATCAAAATTTCCCATGTACAAACAGCTAAAATAATTGATAAGATTAGAAAATGATTTGGAGAAAAGTTAGATAAATTTTTTTACCAAACATCCAAACATCACTCGCAGTTGTGAATCTGCGAAAATTAATTGATTCGGGTGCCTGAAATTTTCAAATAATTTTTATCCATTTAGTTTGTTTTAAAAAAATCTCTTACCATCCACTTGATTGGCAAAAGACCTTTGCTGGACGTATAGTACGACTGATCCTCAACCCATCGTGAGAGACCAAAGTCAGCCAACTTAATGCATGCTGGTGATGAGACTAGAACATTTCGGGCTGCAATATCTCGATGTACGAATTTCTTTGACTCCAAATAGCTCAATGCAGTCGATAGCTGATAAGAATAGAGCAAAAGTGAACCAAGTCGCAGCCTTCAAGAGATATAAAAAAATTAGGTAAATGTCATTGGATAAACGCGGAAGTCTTACTTTGCAAAATTCTCCTTCAAGTACGCGCGCAATTCACCAAGTCTTGCTAGCTCCATAACAATCATTATGGGGGCATCACTACAAATGCCTATGAGTCTTATGATGTGTGGGTGCTCAAATTTTTGCATGACGTCTAAAAATATGAAGAATGACAAGGTCAAATGAGAATAAGATGTAGGTTAATTGTCGTTTGAATAGTTTTACAAACTTTAAGTGTTTGTCAATAATTCAAGAAGTAAATTCAAATGTCTTACATGCTTCCTCGAGAAACTTCTCTGAAGTTTTAAGATCAGCATCGGCCTTGCATGTTTTCACCGCAACCGGGACAATATCTTCGCGCATCGATGAATCTTTCTTGTTTGCAGATCTCATTATTTGACAAGTGCCAACATAGACGTCGCCAAATTGTCCAATGCCGATAATTTCATTGAGGTTCAGTTGCGAACGTTGTAGTTCATAATTTCTGGCTGTTGGCGTTGAATAATCGCCTTCTTCTTCGACTTCATGAAGGACACTATGAAGTTCCGAGTAGTCATCGCTGAGAATAATTTTTCGAGGGTTAACAAAATGCTCTTGATGGTCATCGCAAGTGTTTAACGATGACTTCTTTTCGAGTGAATTACTATTGACAGGTGTCTTTGTCTTGTCCCATAAGCTTGCGGAACTTTCATTGAATATCTTGCAATATCCATCGATTAGTTCCGCAATGCCATCAGCTGTGTTCACACCATTGCATGTAATTGCGAGATCCTCGCTATTTCCATCGACTTGTATGCGCAATTGTGACTTGATGCTGGCACAATTGCAATGCGATGAACCCTGCGAGATGTTTGAGTCATTGGATTTGCTATTCTGGAGACCTTTGCCACTTGCAGTGCTAGATGAAATCGATGACTGTTGGAGACTCGAGGGAAGGATTGAGGTACGTAGAGATAAAATATTCTCAAAGTCTGTCACTTTTATGGGCTTCGCTTGTGCATGCGTGAGATAAGAGATTCCAAGGTTGTAGCCAATAATCAAGTCAATGCCAATGTTCCACTGTCCAAGTGACACCACAAATTTCTCATGATCAAAGTCAAAGACAGTCGCGAGGAGTTCAAAGTATTTGAGAATATAATCCGTGTCAGATAGCGAGTAAATCTTTTTGTATTGACTCTGTACAAGTTTCTTTAGATTTTTCAACTTGATAGAATCGATGACAGATTTAGGAAGAAAATTGCTAAATCCAATTTCCTTTTCAATATAATCGAGATGATGTTTTCTATCATTCGACGACCTCGCGTCTTTGTAGTAGTGTCTAATTGCCAAGCAGCACAATTGCACGGCCAAGTCTTGCTCAATCGTTCCCAAAGTCGACTGAATGAAGTCATCTTTCACCTGATTAAAGTAAAAATTGATGCTAATCTTATCACTCTCGAGGAACTCGCTTAGACTCTTTGGAATATAACGGACTCGCAGCTCAATTTTCAGCACACAGTTGGAGTGTCCGAGCGGAACATTTTCTTTCGACTCGTGCTGATTTTTATCGGGAACTGATGGCGATGATCGAACAAAGTTCGGGCAATTTATATTCGAGCAGGATTCGTTTGAGATGTAGTCAATGACTTGTCGAATTGAAGTAGCTGAGAATTTTTGTATTAAAAATTAGAAAACTTTAGAAAAATAAAAATGAATAAAGTTCCTCAATACTCACTTAACGGCAACCATAATATCTCTTTGGAAACAATGTGTCTTAATCTCAGTGCATAATAATGAGTGCATGGCTTAACACCAACCGGACTCGTCATCGAGCCCACTAAGTTGCTTATGATTTGTTTCACATCACTTGCCTCGTCGATGCGAATAATTCGAAAGCCATGATTGGGAAGATGAATGTAGAGCGATTTCTGCGAAGGGGCATTCTCGAGCGAGTTATTGCGCGATGGACTAAAGTGCGGCGAAAAGCCTCGATTTACACTCAACTCATCCATCAATGTGCAAATAACTTTTTTTTTGATTTCTAAAACTCCTTTTCTTTTACAATTTTTTTTTCTTGTTTTGCTCGATGAAGAAAAAAATGGAAGTTCTGGAAGGCGAGAGAGAACAGAGAAAAATTAGTACTGCGACTGATAAGGCAACTTAAAAGAGCACCCGAATGCTAAATGGTCGAGTGTGAATGAACCATATGCAGGAAATATGCTCGCGATGTGCATTCACTCAAAAACTTATTTGGATGAATATTTTTTTCTTCTCTCTAATTTCTTTTTTTCCATCCATCTACACCTATTTCTAATTTTAAATGACAATTTTGACATTTCTCAATCAACTCCATGTGACTCGATTGAATCACTTACTTTTAAGGATTTATTTCACATTATTTCATTAATTGAAATTATTTAAATGGTTTTTTTCACATAATCAAATTTTTTCTTTTATTTTTTTCTCACTCTCTAAGATATTGTTTATAGAATTTTCTACCCCTGGTTGATTATGTTGAAAAAACTTATTGGAAACGACTCTGGATAATGTTGTTTGAATTCATAAAATACGTTAGACATTTGTGGATAAAATTTTTTTAATTTTATTATTGTGAACTTTAAAGTTTATTTTAAATAATTTTTTGTTTGAATAATTTAAGATTTTTATTGTATTTTATTTTTTTCGTCATAATTTAAAATTAATTAAATAACTCATAAATTTTAAAAATAAAGGTGTAAAATAAAAAAGTCCAAAAAATAATATTTTGTTAAAGCTTTTAAAGAATATCAACAGAGATTTTAAAGAAGAGAGATTAAATTGTCATTTTTTGTAAATTTTTATCAAAATTCATTTAAGCATCTTTCGACTCCATAATTGCACGGAATTTTCTTCTTCCATCAATGTACCAAATTGCTTCGTGATAAGTTTTTGGTATGACTTGAGGAAGAGTGTCTGGCACGGAGAATGTATAATAAAATGAGTTGCTAGTCGACATGGTGCCACTGACGGGATCAAAAATTTCTGCAATCACCACAATCTCCATAAAATTCAGTTCGGTGTATAAAACGTGAGCACTCATTGAGACGAGTGAAGAAACATCAACGGGCTTAATGAAATTTATATCAGAAATGTGCTCCAATTTTGGAACTCGTTTTGAGAATGTGTGAGCCAATGCCCAAGCGAGTTCTACTCCATGTCTCATCAGAAATCCACCAAAAATTTTATTGTGCGCATTTCTGTCTTCAGGATGCGAAAAAATTATGTTGCTTAAGTCGGCATCCTCCATCCAGACACAACCTGCTGGTAAAATTCTCTTATTGAAACCTTTCGATTTCATGTCGATGGTCTTGATGAATAAATCGTGAATAACTTTAGTCTCGAAAGCGTTCGGTTCAGTTTTTAATAAATCAATTTTATGTCCAGTTTGTCGGCGTTTCTTTCGCTCTTCACCGCCCGCTAAAATTTTCATCTCCTCTTCATTTCCAGGTTGTAAGCGATTTACTACAGCTGCTCGAGTATTTGAGGCATCTCTTGCAGCCATTAAAAATAAAGCTCTCGTAAGTTTTCGCCATTTTCCAACTCGTCGTTGCTCGAGCCAAACTACAACTTCAATCGATGTTTTTCCAACCCATGAGACATGACCAGAGAGTCTTATGTCTCCATCGGATTTGGCATCAATATCAGTGAAATCAATTTTATCCACTAAAATGGTAACAAAAGTGTATGGTAGAGGAGTTCCAGGCGCTAAATTAGGCACAAGAATGTGTTGATGAACAACCCAAACTGCAAAGAGATCCATGTCTTCCATTAAACGACCTGTACGGATGTTTCCTAAGTATCCAACATATTTATCACGAAGTGTTATGTCTTTTGAGAGTGGTATGATGGCAGACGTAAAGCTATCTTGCATAGTTCGAGTTGGAAGTTCATCAACAGTTTGAGGCGTAAACTCTACCAGATGTTCACGATTATGCTGAATTGGATTGTAGCCAAATTGCAAGCCCATCTTCTCCATAATTTTTAACTTGACTACAAATTAAAAAATAAAACTAATTAAAAATAAATTTTAAATTTTATATTTTTACCATCCTGCATTGTTCCAGCTGTTGCCTCATATGCTGCCTTATCGATTGTCAATTGAGTTGGTTCATTTCCACCAGTTGACATCATCCGACTAAATTAAGAACCATTAATTTATGACTCATTGAATTTTAAAACTAATTAATTCTCACTTATTAATTAGCGGTTTTTGAGGAACATTACTCAAAATTCTAAGCTGCCTTGTTGTGTCATAATTGAAGGATCGATTTGTCAATAAAAATGGTGATCGACGAATGAAAACATTCAGAACTTGTCTCATTTTGATTTTGATTTTTTTTTGAAGACCTTTTTAATGAATTCAATTATTTTTATTTGTTGGTTCTACGCTATCACACTGTCGATAGTATTCGATGAATTTTTTTGGATATCTCTATTAAATAATGAGGAAAATTTAATAAAGTGTATGGGAGAAAAACAATAAATATATATGAAAATGTAAAACTGCTATACGAGAAAAATAAAACTGAGTTACATTAAGCGCAGTAAGAAAAATGTTGTAGGTTAGTTGATGTAAGAAGACAAAATGTTGAAGTTAATGAAAGAGGTTTGGTAAAAATACGATAATATTCTGCTTGAAATTTTAAGTTCATTAAAAACGTTGAGAAATTAAAATTTTTAAAACATGAATTATTTGTGTTTAATAAATTTAACATCTGCAACAAACTTTACCTAATTATTGTCAATGAGATTTTTACATTTTCAATCTCAAAAAATCTTTAAAAGAGAAATATTATTTTTTTTAACAACAAATTAAGTCTCAGTTGGTCCATTAAATTCAAGATGAAATCTTTTATAAAAAAATTAAGAAATTTTCGAAACCAAAAGATTACTAAAATATAAATCAAACTCGAATGCAATAAAACACTATCGAAAGGAGTCACATAAATCGAAAAAAGACACACCTAAGTCGTAAAAGATGACATTTTATATTTAACACTTTTAAGATTTAAGCATGAGTCTGCAGAAATTCTTTTACTGGCTATTATTAATGGATTCAAATTTTGGAACTTCCCGCTTTTGTGAGAATCTTAAAACGTTCTCATGAAACAATAGGTTCACCTCAGATTCTCTCCGTCTTTATTTTATTGAATCTCATTAATTAAAACTCAAACAGTTTCGTCTTAAAAACTTTATCACATCTTTATTCTTGATTCATTTCTTACATTTCTATGAAATTCCCACAAAATTAACTTTAATTAGTAAAAGACCGCACATAAATATTTTCGACTTCAAATTAGGAAAAATGGCAACTTAAAAGCTATGAAATTCAACTGATTATTTTTTATCCTTTCGTCAGTGCTCTTCTGAGAGTGAAAAATCCAATGGTTTTAAATAGAAGAAGTTGTCCTAAGAGCTTGAAGATATTAGAGTAGTATGATTCAGTGTCTACGCCAAGTTCCTTCATGATAATTGGAGATTTACTGTAATGACAGTAGAGATGATCTTCAGGGCAATAAATGTCCGGCCTTCCGCCCTCGTAAGCCGCTATAGTCAGCGCCACAAGGCAATATTTGTGTATACTAAAGTCACTTATAAACAGCATGATAGCCGGCATGTGCTTGAATAGTACGAGAAAACCGCAAAACACAATCATGTAGCAAGACAAAATCGCTCCAAAAAATGTGCCATTCTGTGAAAGTTAAAAATTATTTGAATTTTGACCTCTAAAAGTTTCAAAGTGACAAATTTTACCACAGGATTGACTAATGTGCCCAACAAAATTCCAAATCCATCGGCCGCGACTGTGCACAAGACATAAACCAACATTGTTTTCAAATACCGACTCGATTCCGGCGGTTGTTCAGTTAGAAAATAAACGATGGTGGCATAAACAACAGCAAATAGTGCCTAATATAATTAAACGTTCTAATTAGTCTCGAAGATATTTTTAAGTGCTAATAAATTTTTACATGAATCGGCGTGGATGTGATGATTGTTGCAACATAATAAGTCCGAAGTTGATACCAATTGTTGAAAACCTCTTTTTTGAGAATTGAAATTTCGGCGGGAAATCTTAAAACGCCGGGCATCGCGGTCGTGTACCTTTAAACGAGATAATTAATTAAGTTTTTTTTGGAAATAAAATTTTAAATAATTTTTTATACAACGGTAGATAACAACTTTTATAAATTATACTATAAAAAATGTTTAAAAATGGACAACAAAGACACGAACTTGAAAATCAAGTCAATTATTTTTTGTCACTTTACGTTTTTTGAATAATTTAAAGCACAGTTAAAGATGACGTCACTCACCATAAGTAGACTGCATTAATGATAAGAAATCCGACGTTCGAGATACTTTTGCTTCCATTGACGCCAGCATCACCGAAATAGAGACCGATGACAATGGCACAGCATATGTGAAGGAACAACTTGAGATGGGTCACGGTCCAATCGCGAAAGAGAAGAACATTGCATCGCGATATTAGCACCCACAAGCGAGTCCATTCGGATGGCGTGGTTTTAATACTCGACCTTAGACTCACTTTCCCCGATAGATTTTCACTCTCACTCGTCTTCGTATAGACGCTGATTCTCTTTTCGTCTGTGTTGTCCGAAATACCATCTTCATTCTTATCTGAACTAGTTTCACCTTCGTAATCATCACGAATGTACATTGTGGCTGTAGACGTTCTCCATTGATCACTTATTGCGGCCTTTGCCAGTTGATAAGTGAAATTTCCATATTCACCGTTCACGACTTCCAACATGTAGTCGGCGGGATTGTGAAATTGAGGGCAAATAAAGCCTTGCGAGGCAAGATATGGAATGGTATTACTGACAGATCCTTGATAAACGCAATGTCCTTCCGCTAGCACATAAACGAGATCAAACATCTCGTAAATTGTCGCTGACGGCTGATGAATCGTACAAACAATTGTGCGACCTTCTCGCGCTAGACTTTGAAGCAGTCGAATCGTATAGGTTGATGATGAGCTATCCAAGCCTCTGAAAGGAAGAAAGTAATGAATTTAAATTCTAGGCATTTAAAGTTTATTGTAATTATTTCGCGACAACCTTGAAATGAAGTAAGGAAGCGGAAAATAGCGAGAAAAAAATACTCACGTTGTAGGCTCATCGAGAAACAAAATTGGTGGATCATCGATAAGTTCGAGAGCTATCGAGAGTCTTTTTTTCTGGCCACCCGACAAATTTCCACATCTAGTTTCTTTGGCATAGGTTAAGTGTAGCGTTTCGAGAATGTTATCGACCAAAATTTGCTTATCCTTGTGACTCATACAGCGACTTGAGATTTTAAGATTTGCGGCAATTAGCATTGTCTCGTTGACGTTGAAGAATGGATAGAGATTGTCTTCCTGGAGAATGTAACTGCAGAGCTTTTGACCTTGATGGCCTTTTGTGTTGCCCATCTCGAGGACTCCTTTGACGCCTTTTGTTCTGATTGAAATAAAAAAGAAAATAAATTAATGAAGATTTTCTTACATTAATTTTAAATTAACTTTAATGAATTTTTAATTTTTTGTTGATTTAAAATTAAACTATTAACCCTTTGTTAATTCTAACAATTTATTTCAATCAATGATTCCCAAAGTGTCATTAATAATCATTTAACTCGTGCTGTACTTAAAGCAATTTGCATATTCGCAAAATAAATTTTTCCTTTCAATCCTTTTGACTTTATTTCATCATTTTTCTTTATTGTTTTCTTTCATGATAAATCGTTAGATTTTGTAAGAAAGAGCTTTATGACACGATGTGACTTTGAGAGGATTTTTTTACAATGAAAAATTGACTTTGAGAAATTGCGGTTTTTTTTGACGCTTCATTGGAATTAATATAGAAAAAAGTAGAAACGCTTCATGGCTTATGAATTGCTTTATTTCCCTCATTGTCGAGTGATTGCAATTTTATTGATTGACATTTTCTGTTCCTCCAATTAGGTTGCATAATACATAAAAATACTACGGCGTGCAACTACACCTGTGAAAATTCTCAACGTCAATTTTCAATTGGTGAGTAATGAACTCTATGGAAAAAAACTTAAGTTCAGAATATTCAATCTAAGTTTTTTGCGCAATAGAAAAAATTACTTCAGTGTATGACGACCAGTGACTTTGAAGCACCACAATTTTCATATAATTAAATATTCTAAACATACGCGTGAACTAAGAGCCTTGAACCAAAAGCTGAAGAACACTCAACTTAAAAATAATTTTCTTGGTTTTAGGTTTTAGAAATTTTTTGAAATTTTAAATCTTTGTATTTTAAAATAGAAACTTACGTAATAAAAAAGACCCAATTAATTACTATTTAAAATAAATAATTAAAATAGAAACTTACGTAAAGCCGGTAAGGATGTTCAATAAACTAGATTTTCCCGCACCTGTTCAAAAAAAACGTTTTAGGAAAAATTTCAATTAAAATCCTTGAAAATTTTTTACCTGAAGGTCCAAGGATTGCAGTCAACTCGCCCGATTTAAATCGTCCTGAAACTCCTTTTAAGACATGTTTCTTTTCTGAAAAAGCACGTGATAAAAAAATTAGATAAAAATCTTTGACCTATTAAAATTTTATAATGAAAAAATTATGAATTTATGGCTAATGATAGTAATAAAGTTTTTCTCTCTCGACTCGATTAATTGTGTTGTGAGTTATTTATTAAAACGTGTGCGCATAGCAGAATCGCTTATGAAATTATTTTAATTCACACTTTACTATCTCAACTAGCATGTGTTTAAATCTCCATAAAACTAGCTGAAAATTAATTACTAGGACGCAATAAAAAATCACTAGAAGCCGTTGAAAGGGAAGAATCATGTGATTTGAGTTGACGACAGAATGAAACTAGCTCCAGGCAACAAGAATATCCAGAATTTCTTAAGAGCAGCTTTAAAATTATATGGACATAAATTTAAATATGAAGAACATTTACATTTGATATCCTACTCAAAACTCAAAAGTGATCGAAAAACGAACGTTAAATATTGCCTTTAACATGCGCAGAGAATTTCTTGACTCATCAAAAAGTTGTGAAAATATAAAATCACATGTCGTCTTACTTTTAAAAAGAAGGTGATGGTTTTTAAGAAAAATTGCTAGATCTTAAATTTATTTAGATATATGCAACAAGAATTTTTCGTTAACTTTCGATTCGCACGTATGCCAAACGAAACCTACGTCTTTCACAACATTTTCTGGGAATGACCAAAAAATTTCTACATAAACTAACGACGCCGTTTTTGAATGAGCTCTCGATCAAGTTTCGTTATGAGTTTATTTTTCAACCCAAAAAATTTATTCATAAAAAAGAAGAAATTCTTCGAAACTTCACTTTTTAAATGTTGTTTGTGACGTCAGTAAAATCTTTGAACATGCGCCGTTTATGGACTAAACACTCATAAATTACTGACTAATGTGCGAATTTGTTTGGTTGTCTCAAAAAAGCAAGTACAGAAAAATATGTTGACGATGATGGCTGAGATGAATGGAATGCCAAGCACGCGGTTCTCAATGTCGACAAGTGATAGAGTAGTTAAACATTTCCCTTAAAAAAATGAGATGAAAATTTATTCATCTTCTTTTCGTTTTGCTTTTTTGTGCTTTGTTTGCGTAAAACTGACAGAATCAATAATTAAACAACTTTAGATAAAAATACAACAGCAAATAGCACTCGTGAATGGACAATTCATAAATATTTAAAGTTTAGTCATGTGCTACCTATCCTAAAGGTAATTAAGTGTGAATGGACAAATAATTAATGGATTTGTTTTATATAAGAAAAAATTACTCGATTGAAAAATTCAAATAAATTAAATTTTGTATTAAATGTAATACATTTAATAATTACTTTTTCTTCTTTTTCTGGCGCCAATGTGTTAAATTTTTATAATTTAATTAAATATTCTGATGTTGGGCTGTATAGATTTAGCTTAATTTATGTACGATAAAATTTAATTAGTGAGAAATGTAACTTGAAAATGTTAAAACATTTTAAAAAATATTTTTTGTTTTTCATGAAATTCTTGTCAATTTTCTGGCAATTTTCAAGGGAATTTTATAAAATTTAATATTTCGCTTAAAAAATTCAAAAAATTTTAATCGACTGTTAATTTTATTAGAAGCACTAAAAATTAAAATCAAATTCAAATTAGAAAAATTTAAATTTTATTAAAAATTCTAGAATCGAAATTTATTCAATTTAAATTCAGCGTCATAATTTTGCATATTATTTTTGGAATATCGATCGTGATTTCAGACAAAAATATTTTTTTCCTGCTTATTAGCACAATTTTTTCGCATGTGTGGTGGCTGTTCTTGTACCGTTTTGCACACTTTACGTTCTGTTTATAAAATTTTAATAATTATGTACATAAAAATTGCTCATCAACAGTACCGAGTTGATTCCGTTGGTCAAATAATGATTTTCAGTAAAATTTTCATATATGTCAGACGAAAACAAATGATGTCAATGACCGTGCAAACACAAAACGCCACAGACAATGAAAATTAACTTTTTTGAGTGATAATCAAGCAGAAAAAAAATTATGTTGATTTTTATCATTTGCAATTTACGAAGTTTTCTGCAAACAGGATTAAAACGAATTTTTTTCGCTTAGTTTTAGCAATTGTGAAAAAGTTCTTAAGTGGGAAGTGGCGAAATAAATTTATAAAAGAAGAAATTCGGCTAGTGACCGAAACTTTTTCGTTGAAGAGTTACGGAAAGTTTTATAATTTACTTTTAATTTTACTCTCCAAAGTAAAAATTAAAATATCTAACTGAGATTCAATTAATCATTTTTTCTTTACAAATTTTGAACGACAACAATCAATCAAGCTGTTGGCTTCAAACTATTTCATGATCATCCCAAAGTTCAAGACTTTTTCAACCCAATCACCGACGTGTTGTCAAATGATTTGAACCTAATGAAGTCTTGACATGCGATGTTCGCTAGCAAAAAAAAAT
Organism: Tanytarsus gracilentus; assembly: GCA_038502055.1. NCBI lineage: Eukaryota > Metazoa > Arthropoda > Insecta > Diptera > Chironomidae > Tanytarsus > Tanytarsus gracilentus. Next base: position 10,289,706 of record JAXRKN010000044.1, on the reverse strand, counting down.
ATTTAAAAAAATGTGATTAGAGGGATTTAAGCTTGCGTCATTGTTTGAGAATTTAAGGTGTAAAAAAATCTAAAGGGCGAATCAACGAAAAAAAATTGTTGAGGAATGTCGTTAATTTGTCAAGTAAATACGTCGTAAACATAATTTTTCTATCCTTTAGCGCGTGACATCTTTTCAATGTCAAATTGTGGTCTGCATCGAATGCAATGTGATTTTTTTTCATTTCCTCTGCTTCATTTTCATAATCAGCTTTGTTTGTAACTTTACATGTAATTATTATTCAGGAAGACGCAATTGAGTTCAATGATAACGAAAGTGATGACTCTTCCATACACACGCTCGAGCTTAAAAGTTATCGAATCAAAAAAATCGCAATTATTTATCGCTGACTTTTCTCATCGGTACAGAGGGCACATGTGCTTTAGATTTCGTGAATAAAATTAATGCTCGAAAGATGAATGAAATTTAAATGAATTATTCATTGCATGCAGTCGATGTAAATCATCGTTAAATTAATTTTTTTTCACGAGCGACAGCACTTCATTTAAATTCGTCTCACGTGAGACCAATTAACTTCTATGACATTTGTAATGACTCTCTTTGATTGAGTACAAGCAAATAATTGATCAGAAGCGACGAGGAGGGTTTAATTTAATTACAGGATTTAAAAAATATGAAAAATTGATTTTACGAGTTAACAAAAAAAGGTTAATTTTTGTTTCTCGAGTGATGTCTTTAGATACTCTAAAAAATATATTTAAAAATTCATGGTGAGGTTTTCAAATGTTTTATTTATTTTTTATGTTTATTTATGCTATAAGCATAAAAGTCTTATCAAACTCATTTTAAAACATTTTTAATGACCTTTCGAATAAATTTAAAAAAATATTTAATGTTCAACCTTTGATGTCATTTGGTGCCTTAAAAAAGTCATTAAATATTTTAAAGCATAAAAGGAAAACTATTATAATTTTAAATAATAAATTGTGAGAATTTTGCGCTGTCCTAAATGAAAGCTCTTCTTCAACTGTGAATTACGTGATTTACTCAACGTTTCTTCACATGATACTTCGACTTATTTTATGTAAGATTGCATGCTCTCGTCATGTCAAATGTGTGTGTTCTATAATTCGTTAACATGAGTGCTACTGCTGTATATTTACAATAACAATTTTATAGTACTACATTTTATTATTGAGGTATTGGAACTCGGTTGTGAATGAATTTTTTCCATTTAAGTTGCAAGCTCTCAAAAAAAAACTTAATTGATATAACCATGGTAATAATGATTCGTGACTTTTTTTACAACAATAGTGGAAATGCAGTTAAATGACCTTTGATAATAAGCGAAAACATTAAGTGTTAATTAATACGATAAAAATTAATATAAAGTATTTAAAAAGTTAATATAAAAGTTTTTAGGTAGGTGGATCATATTCCAGGGACCCACAACTTGTGTAAAAATTTTTATATAATTTAAAACCTCATATACAGAAAATTCAACTCGATAAATTACAAAAGTGCAAATTAAAATTAATCTTGAAATTAAAAATTTCTATAATCAATTTAAATTTCAATTAGAGTAAATTCCATGAATAAAAATTTGAAGCTACAATCAAAAATATTCAACCAGTTTATTGAAAATCAGTTAAAATTCTCAAAACTTTTTATCAAGTTTTTTATTTAAATGAATTAAAATATGTTAATTGAAAATCTCACAGATTAGAACGTGATGAAAGGTTCACGTTCAGTCTCACAAATATTGCGTGAATATATGCTCCAAACTGAACTCCACAACTAATTATCGTCAGCATTTTGATCTCATTAATGTGAAACACTGTTTTACGAATTTAATTATTTAACATAAGTAATTAGAGACCTTAACATCATTTTTTCTACAATTTGAACTTGCCCATAATAATTGCCGTGTGTGAGAGTTGCACACAAAGTGCATGCAGTCACTATGCTTAGAATAGCATTTTTAAGAATGTTAAGAATTAGCACGCACGCAATTAATCGTGCAAAAAAGATTTAATCGCAGATGTGTTAATGAGCCGATTAGCAAGTTCATTCGTGAACAATTAAAATTCAATTTTATCTAAGCTTTTTTAATAGTTTTTAATTTTTAATTAATATTCAATAATTTTAAGTATTTAATTATAAAATTCGGAAGCTTTCTTATTGCATTTAAATTTCACTTCCTAACCGCAAATTTGCACATGTCAGTCTCGTTTTAAAACGTTTTTTTTTGTTTAAATAAAACAATTTTTTTCATGGTGCAATGCCATGGTCTACAAGCGTCAAATCAACTCGCGAACATTGATGTTTATTGACCATATAAATGAGTATGTGAGAGAGGCTTGTTTTCAATGTCAAGCCCATGTTCAACAGGTTGATTCTCGGCGGCGCGAACATGTGCTCGGGAGATGTAAGTTTTGGCGGAGCAACATTTAAATTATAATGTTGATTTAAATAGCATGACGAGTCAATGCAATCGATAATGTTAGAATTTTTTGTAATGCATTAAATTGAGATAAAATAAATTGAATTAAAGGTTAATGAAACATTCCGAGGATTTTTAGATGGTAAAAAATTAACCTTGAGCTAAATTTTTTTGATGAAGAAATTTTTTGAAACTTTAAAACTTTTTTCAACATCTAATTTTTTAAAATAAATTTTCCACTTTTTGAGCACCAAATTCAATTTAAATTAAATTTTAAAAATTATAAATAGAATTGTTTAATAATTATTTGATAAGAATTTTCAAAGTTCAAAGATTTCGACACTTTTCGAGCTCCGAGATTTTTTGTTCTTGACACAAAATTAAAAAGAATGCACTTAATGATCACTTTACGGTTTTTTCACTCACCTTTTTGTTTCGGCACGGAAACGTTGTAGTGAATATCTTCAAAATTTATATCAATGTGATGTGCATCATCGCTCTGACCACTGGTGCTTCCACTCGTACTCACTTCCATGTTTATTTCGTGTTTGGATTTTTAATTACTTTAACAGTTCATTAATTTTTATTTTCACTTGATTTTTTTTATTTGTTGCAGTTTGCCTTGCAAATGTCAAACAATTTTATCTCAATCTACAATCGCTATCGATGAGGATTAAAATCGCTGTAATAAAAAGTTAAGAATTATCTTTTAGAATGTCATTTTTAACATACTAGAAGCATCACGTGAAAGCAAGCACGATTACAAAAAATCTCAGTAAGAATCAAAAATTTTGAACTCCCTGTCAAAAAAAGGAACCGGTTACAGATCGTTGAGGTAAATAAACTTGCAAACGCACAAAAATTTCAGAACTTGACCTGCTAAATAAAATTTTTTCGGTTGGTAATGACTTGATCGAAAATTCATATTTTTATGCAATTCGATAAGATAAGAAAAAAAAAATACAAAGTCTCGTGAACATTTTTTTAAAGTCTTATCAGTGATTTTTTTGCAAGGTTTGTGTCCGGCTTTTTTTCTTCGAATACAATTTCAATAATTATTCAAGATCATATATTTATTTTTTAAGGTCTTTAATTTTTGCTTAATAACATAAACTAAGTCTTATCAACTATGTCTGAGACTAGCGGTCGGAAACAGCAAATGTTTTCTTTTTGTGAATGAGAATGCAAAAAAATATAGAAACAAAATGTTTTTAAAGGAAATTAAATTAAATATTTGTAAATATTTTTCAGCCAAAACTGTTTGAAACTTAATTTTTTCAAAAAATAAGAAAAATTAATCAACACTTTTACTATTTTTATAGAAATTTGATTTTTTTTAAACTATTTTTTCCACCCATAAATTTTTAAATAAAATTTCTTTATTACTTTTTAAATTATTTTTTCAGTTTCTCATTTTTTTATCAGTTATTATATTTTAAAACTTTACACGTCTGGCACTTTTCGCGATAGAAAAACAACTGACTGACACATTCAGCAGCGAAAATAAAACTGAGCTCCTCGCTCGCGTAGAGGAAGAGAGCAAAAAGCAACAAAAGCTCAAAAATCATTTTTTTCGCTTCGATGACGATCATAGCGAAAAGTCATTTACAACCACAAATTTGTGACATGCAACTCTCAAAGATGAATCAGCGCTCTCGTCTCTAAGCAAAATTAACATTCGAAAATTCATTGAGAAATAATGGAGAAAAAAATTAATTCCATGTGAGTGAAACTAATTTTTTCACAAGAGTCTTCAATAGAAATGCAGATGAATTTTTTTATGGCGTCTTTGAAAAAGTTGCAAAACGATAGAAACTTTTAAATTGAGGTACAGCCGGCATTGCTCTTTGAACGCGCGCTGCAGTTTTTAGCATTTATTGAATTTTTTGCAATAACAAAACAGCTGCGAATAATGCACACGATCTATCTTGGAAAAATATCGGCAATAAATTAAATTAAAAGTTTGAATTACAAAATTCTCTCATGTGCATAACTTGTGTCAATGACTTGACCCATATATGGCTGCACACACTATCACATAGAATATTTAATATTTATTGAAGATCGATGACGTCATGACTGTGGATGTGAAACATTGAAAACTGAAAGTGATCTTAAAATGAGTCGAATTGATGAGTGTTGCAGGTTGTAATAACTTCAACAACGACACAGCAAGTTTAAATTTCATTTCCTAGTTTTATTGTTTTGAGAATAATTTTTAGAAATTGGAATAATTTTTTTATTTATCGATGAGTTAGGGATGACCTTTGAGATCAACCGTAATTATGCGACATATTAAATACTATGCGACATAGTTTCTTTTGGATCATTGAGCCGTCGAACATTCGAACTTTTTATTGCTTTTCTGGTGTTTGATATTTGAATAAAATTTTCGAAAGTTTTAAATTTTAATTCAAAAGTATTGGGCGTAAAATTTACGTGTGGAAAGTTTTTCAAAAAATGTTTGATTATATTAATTTTAATAAGTTCATGTAAAAACTACAATCGAGTGCAGACTCTACAAATACTTTAGCGAATGATCAACGCTCGGTGCAAAAAGTTCTTTCACATCTGTTCTATGAATAATGCGACAGTGTGAGATAACAAATATTTTATTTTCTCATTAGATGATTTCATATTGAACAACTAGTACTCTCTTTTATATTTGCCAATAGATAATAAATATTAAGTTTTTCATCACATATGTGAAAAAAGTTTTAATAATTTTCTAAAAGAAACAAAATTTAATTTTCAGTCTAAAATTTATTGAAAGTTGAATAACTTTTATTTTCGAGTAACATTTATTTTAGTCTATGACGATATGAAATTTTAATTTTTAATATTTAATCGTATATTCAAATCTTCTTTGACCATTTGTCCTTCCTGTTTGTTTTGAAAACTTTTTTAATGACTCAGAATGTAAATTTTTATAAAAACTTTCATCAAATCTCATTATTTGATTCTCTATTAAAAATTTTTTATCTTCACTGTGTAACGCAAAATGAGTCACGCAACTATAAAAATCATTTTTCTTTTGTTTTTAAAATAATTGAGCTTATCTCTTTGCAATTAGTATCGGAACTTATGAAAATTTACACATCAAACACTCTTTTAGCATTGTATTTGAAATTACTATAATTTTTAAAGTCACGAAATGGAAAACAAAGTTCTGGTAAATAATTTGAGTACACAATTTAAGTGTTAAGTATCCACACCTTGAGACGATTTTATGACGTTATTTTAATCACTAATTTGTAATTGTACAATTGTGTTTTTCTTACCTAAGAGTTAATGAAAAAAAATTTTTCAATTAATTCTTGGAAGTTGAGTGCGTGACAAGTGTCAGGGGAATAAATAATTTTTAAAATGTCTTGAATTTTGTACCCAAAAATAAAATTTGAAGTTTTAAGGTGAAAACATTTAGAGTTCAAGAATATTATTTTTTTTCTTGAAATAAACAACAATGCAGTTATAACTAATTAAAGAGTTCAGCAAATTATTTTTCCAAAAATGTGATGATTTTGGTATTTTTGCTTTTTAATGCTCAATTAGTTACTGAAACAAATTTTAACTGCATAATTGTTAAAATTCTTCTTTTTAAAAAAGTACAATGGATAAACAACCTTCGACGACCTTTTTGTGTATTTGGAGGAAATTTTTTAAAACTTTTGTATTAGCATCAAATTTTTCTTTCACTGCTTAAGATTCGACATATTTTTTTTGTATCTTATTAAAATTTATTGATTCAAAACTATAAATACCGGTAATTTTATTCTCACAACTCATTCTACTGCAATTTCTCTCAAATTAAAATCTAAAAATAGTTTTCTCGACTTTTTTCTTTATTAGAATATCAAGAGAGCACATTGTGCATGTGAATATTTTATTTTCAAGGTGTAGGCATTTTCCATTGAGTGCACGGTAGCTGATATATTAAAGTTGTGTAACAAAATGTCAATAGTAAAATTCTATTGAAAGCAGCTGATTGAGATGTGTATGAGAGGTAGATCATTTCATAATTCACGTAAATTTATTGTTGGGAAAGTTTTTAAAACAAAAATTTGACTATTCAAAAATAAAAATTTTGAAAATTAATTTCAACATTTTCGAGTATCCACCCCTTGAAATTATTTAACTGCACCGGCGGAAAACTTAAATAATCACATGCTTGAGAACGAGATCAATTATTGTGATCACAAACCCGATAAAAATCATGCAGTCGCTCATCTCAAGATACAAAAATAGAAACTCTCTCAATTGTTCACTTTAAAAAATATTAAGTGTGAGTCCAGACATTTAATTTATTCACTTAAAGTTTAATCTCAAATTACGCTCGTATGAAATGAATGATATTTTTCGTGAACGTTTACATTCCAGGTTTTTTTCACGCTAAAATTGTAATTATTGGTTTGATATGCTAATTGAAAACAATTTTATAGACTAATTTTTTCCATGGCTGTATTTTGTCTCTCTCACGAACAAAAACCCGTTAAATATTTTGCATATTCTAATTATTTTATCAATTAAATTTTTAAGCAAATAAAATCACACATTAAAAATGTTCTTACTTTAAATATGTAATGCACGTCTGTAAGCGCAAACAGCTGAGTAAAAACTGATTTTTTTTTTCATCGAGCGAGCATGAAAGTTGCTATCGTGTAATTGTGTTTGGGGTAGGACGATGTCTCATCGACGCACTTTGATTGTCACTTTTGGATGATAAGAAATTAGGGCAGTGATCCAATTAAAGAAGCTCTTAATTACAAACCCAAAATTCGGTCACTGTCTAGCGAGTCATTATAATGCAATTGAAGATCACACTAATCAACCATGCGGCACATGTTTCACTTTTCGTTTCGATTCAATTTTTAATTAAAGAAAATTTTGAGAGATATTTTTAAATTTTTTATTCTCACTCTCACGATATATTTTTTCGTATATGACTGTTGTAAGGTTTTAATTCTATGCTAGCATGAAGAGAGAAAATAAATTTATTACACTCATCTTATGTGTGAAAATAATCAAATGTGACTTTTACTATAAACGCTTTGAATTACTGTTTAATTGAGATTTTTCAATGTTAATTATGTGCAAAAGTTGATTTATGGGATTTCATGAAATTATGTAAATTTTTTTTAAAAAATTAAAATTCACGTTAGGTTTTAAAAAATTAATTGGAAAGTGTTAATAAACAAAATTAATTAAAAAAATTAATTAATTAAAATTTCTCAAATTGATTCAACAATGTTGAGCACTCCAACAATTTTAATTATTTTCTCGATAACAAACTTTAATCCCAGATGGACCTCCCACACACTGCATGATAATAATAATTGATACTCTCGCGAGCAATTGAGAAGGAGCGAGAAATGCACAAATTCATTTTTTGTAATAGCTACACAAGTAGCGTGATTGCTCGAGCTTGTACTCGCAAAGCGATGATAAGCAAAAAAAATGTGTATTCCGTTTTGAGATTATGAAAAATAATTTAAAGAATCACAAATTGTGCCATCAAGTTTTTATAATTATCTTTCATTCATCATCTAGTGCTAAAGTTCTAGAGAGATTTTTTGCATTTTTCTCACTCTCATTTATAATTTTGTCCGTTCTAAATTTTTCTGATTTGAAAACTCAAACCCTAACTAAACCTTCACAAGAAAATAAGAATTTTTTTTCGATGAAATTTATTTCAAAATTTACGACGAGAGAGCAAAAATGTGGCAACAAAGCTTCTTACTTAATTCTGGAAGCAAATTGAGCTAAAATTAAATAAATGAAGCTAAATCGAAATGTTAATGGGTCATCGACTAGATGTCATTATCACTAAATACTCCCGCTGATAACACAGCAGCAAGAAATATTTCCGACTCAAAAATTATTCAAAATTCTATTTGTCTGCCTTTTTTCGCTCTAGTTTTCATGAGGTGTCTTATAAATATTTTCAATAAAATGTCGATCTTAGCAGAAATGCAGACAAATAATTTGACATTGATGCAGAATTTTTTGCATGAAAGTGTCGCTGAAAAATAATTGTGGCAATGACCGCGAAATATTAAAAATTATTAAGATTGACAGAAAAAGGTTAAATTTTTTTTATGACAAATTTTTGTGAGCGTGAATATTTTTTGTAAAAAAATTCTTCATTTTGAAAATTATTTTAATTTTTTCACACCAACTTTGTGCATTCCAATAAAATCATTAATTTGTCACTCAACACACAAAAGGTGGACGTTTCCAAATTAGTTTTCTCACAACCCGAAAAAAATTTACTTTCATTCTCATTTGTACCCTAAATGTTCGTACACACACCCAAAAAAAACTCACCGAAACGCATGCGAGCATGTTTATCAATGGAATCCAAAAATAAAACGAAGTAAAATTTTTCCCAAAAAAAATAAAGTTTCAAAGTGATATCGTCGTAATATATTAATTATAGGGCATCGCTTAAATGCAGCGCACGTTTTGTCTGAAGCATCGCAATCATGTCAGACATCTGTAGTTTAGATTAAAACTTTTAAATGCTCATCATCATTAATATGGGTGTGCAGTAGTTTCAGGGAAAATTTTGAACCACGTTCTTAGAAATTTGTTGAAGAGTTTTGCAGAACTTGAAATTGTTTTTCTGTGAGAAATTTTAATTTTACTATACATTTTAAATGAATTTTATCCAGTTCACTTCGAAAGACAAATTCTGAATTCATCACGATGTTCATAATATGATGTCAGACATGCATGTTACTTGATCTATATGCAAACAGATCATAAATAAAATCTCCAACATCTCGCTCCTACACAAACACAAATTTTCGATGTTTTTTCCAAAAAAAAACACAGAAGAAGATGAGAAAATTTAATTAATTTGAGAAGTTGTAAACTTGATGCATTCATAATATTTTTTTTATGAAGAACACTCTTCACTTTAAGAGATTCTCTTTCGCTGTTTATGTTCATAAGTGAAGTTTTGCAAAAAGTGCATTTTTATGCTTTATTAACAGATGCCAGAAATTGTTTCTCATTTTTTTCAGCTTCATTCTTATTAAAATCTTTTTTATGCTTACTCTTTATGCTTTTCATTCATGTTGTAAAAATAAAGAAAGAAGATTTTCTATTTCTGTCTTATAAGAGAATGAAAATTTTTATTGACTTGAATGATGCAAGAGTTTGCAGCTTGTTGAACGTGAGCATCGAAAAAGTGAGAAAGGTTAATGTTAGAGAAGGTAATTTAAAGGTAGAACAGGGAGATAAGAATGGCAAACAGTTCAAGAATAATTAATGCATTTCTAAATCTGCACGAGAATCTTTACCAACATGTGTTTAGGAACTAAAGAAAAAAATAAACAGTGATTTAAATTCAGCGATTGAGTATTTCTTTTACCGAACGTGATTTTTGTAGTTAAAAAATTAAATAATCTTATATTTGTATAAATTTTACACGAAAAATATTTTTTAAATTTAAAAAAAATAATTAAAAATGATAAACGCGCTCGATGTACTTTTTCTCAACCAAAACATTCATAGTCCATTGTATATTTAACGTTACTCGATCAACCCGATCGATGCACTTCTTGTTTACATTAGTCAAACCGAAACATATGTCTTGTGATGCGCTTGCGATGATATTAATAGTTTTTGAAATTTCATCACTTGCAGTGTAAAAAGAGTAGTTAAAGGAAAATTTTCACAATTTTTTTTCCCCGGAATTATTCTGAAAAATTTCCATCTAAACTGCCAATTGAATTTTTTAATGTGAGTTGGAATAATTTTATGACTCAGCGTGCGCATGTGATGATTGATTTTTCAGCTTTTATAACTTGTTGCAGATTTTTTTGCTGCGCCTCAATTAAGCGAAACTCACCAGTTGCAGACAGCGAATCTTTGATCAGCATGTACATACGAACATTTTATTTATGCGCATGAATTTTCTTTTCATTCTTTCTTCGGCAGCACTGAACTCTCATGCCATATGATCAAAGTGATGATTTTGTGCACCACAAATGTGCTCGCGAGCCGCTTAATGTGTGTTCTTTCAATGCCTTTTTGATACTGTGATGACTTGTTGTTGTTAAGTGCAGCGATTTAGTAAAATTTAAAAAAATTAAAAATGCTTTTTGGCAAGTGTTAAAAATTAGCAAAATTTTAATTGGGTAAACAAAGTTTTTTAAATTTAGGGACATTTCGAAAAGTTGTTCACATTGATGTCCGCACATGATTGAAAATAAATTAAATTCTCTTCATTATTTTGTTTTCTTCTTATGCTGAAATATCTCAGCGTTTTTCTCTTATCACAACTGTAAAAATTATTTTTTATTCATCCGGAAGCAGCTCAAATAGAATTTTTTTTCTACAGATGTAAAACTGTGAATGGAATTTGAGTTGTAAAATGAACTGCAAAAAAAATCTTTCACACTTATCATTAATTTAAAAAAGAAATATTTTAACGCTCCTAACCCAGTGAGACTGTTTAGCACAAAAATAAACTCACATAGGTCACTAAGGCTTGTCACATGATAAGACAGTAAAAATATAAAATTGGGTGAGCGAATTTTTCTAGTAAAAAAAAGAAATCTCTTGACGAAGATTTATTCGAGCACATTTTTTTTCTATATGGAAGTTATACGACTTTGTGCAATTCCTCTGCAACGCTTCATTTAAAGATCATAATAATAGATGCTATTAAATCATAAAACGACTGCACTTCCGCCCCCTCTCACACTCACTGCACGACTAGAAGATTTTCTTCACAGCACTTTGTGCAATTTTAGTGATGAATTTCAATTTGACGAAATGTGGGCATGAGAAGGCTAATGTTCGCATCTTTAAATGAACTATGCCTTCCTTTTCAAAGCGAGAGACAAAAATTGATTTAATCTCTTTCGTGAAATATATATGTTTTCGCATATGGTAAAACGCTTCCATTTTAAGGGATCAGATCATCATCAGTGTTTGCCTTCTTCTGCATTTTCTTGCAACACATCAATGAGGGAATATAGATGTTGGGATTGTTTTGTTTATTTTACGATCACAAATAAAGAAATTGTGTGCTTTAGCTACTTGAAAAAAATTAAAAATTATTATTCGAAAATTATAAAGAATAAATTTTTAATAGATTAAATAATAATTTTCATAAACTTTAATTTAAGATCAATTCATAAAAAAATTCTTGAATTAAAGTCACGTTCCTCATTCACAAACAGTTTCGTTGAACTTGTTTTAGCTCTAATCTGTCATTAAGAAAATAAAAAAATATGAATGAGCTCATTGAGGGCTCTATAAGTGATAAGAAATTAAGTTTGAGGAAAAATAAAAATTTCATAACTCGAGTGTTGTAATCGCTAAGAGTGAATTAAATCTTTTACAGCATCCTTGACCAGAGACGTCAAACTTAACCTCGAGATTCTTGAAGAATTAAATGTAAAATTTTATTAAACTTTATAACATTGGAAAAAATAAAATTAGCTGACGTAAATCATGCACTTTTTTGATCACTCATCAGTTTTTGTGTGGTGTGCGCGGCATTTGATATCAGTAAATATGTGCATTAAAATGCAATTTGCCTCGAGCGAAAGAAAGAAGAAGAAAAAAGTTGATTTATAGCCGGCTCCTTGGAATTTTTCAGTAAATATTTGTGGCAATAACTTGTTGCAAAAAAAAAATTAAATTTTTTTGTGAAAATTTTTAAAATAGAGAAAATATTTTAAAACTCTCATGAGAGAAAAATAATTCTCTCAATTTTCTCTCTTATCGAGAACGAAATTCCAAGAAATTCAAGTTTTATTTATTAAACTGATAAGTGACGTCAAAATCGGAGAATTCTGCAGATGATTTATTGCATAATGCACATTTTTTGATATATTTAATATGAAAAGATGATGAAGTTGAACATATGTGCTCAGTTCTCTCCCGAAAAGTCACGAGCATAAGTTCGGAGAGTTCTATCGCCGATGAGAACTTCGTGCCTTCACATGCTTCCTCATGTTCCTTTGCCATCCACATTTTCATACATGTAGCAATCGTTTCCCACACTTTCCTGAGCCGAAGCGAAAGCCGAGCGACTATGAAAATACATCAATTCGCCTTTCACGATCAGTTCGTGTTCAGCGGTCCACTTGTCGAGATTGAAAGAGCCGTGGTCTCGCGACAACTTGGAGGAAAATTATCTTTTTTTTATTTCATTATTTTTTTTTCTTTGCTGCTGTTCTGTGTGGAGAGAAAGAACAGATAATAAGAAAACGGACTGAGATTGCGCAAAAAATTATTATAAAAGAATTAAATGCTGGTGTTTAGTGACTAAGTGGAGAAAAAAATTAGAATCCGGAAGTGGTGTTTTAAAAAAGAATCGGAAAATTCATGGATTAAGAAGAAGGAAAAAAATTCATTAGAATAGCGAAAAAGTTCTTTTTCAATCTGTGATTTAAGTGACCAAAATATATTTTTAAAAATATCTAATCAGAGCCCGAGGATGGGCTCGAGACGGATTGCCATGGCATCCAAAAGAGAATCACCATGGTGAGAAATTCGTGCGATATTTGTGAGGAAAATCATTCGAGTTGATCATTTTTGGAGGAAAAGTGCTGCACATAAATTTCATTGGATTAATTTGGATTATTTTCAACCAACTTGGATGTGAAGAAATGCTTGCATTTTGTGATGTGATTTGAAAAGTGTGAAAATAAAATTTAATTCTTTTATTTATGGCCTTTTAAATGCAAGCAAAAATTTTTAAATTAAAATTAAAGAATTATAAAAAAAATCAAAAGATTTAAAAAAGTGAAAAAAATATTCATTAAAATATTTTTGGAATTAATCTGTGATGAAAAAAATTAAAAACCATTAAAATTAAATCAAAGAAACTCAAAAATATCACTGACACAACCAAAATTTTCAATTTCATTCAGTAATTCAAAGAAAAATGGAAATTTCGGGAATTATAAAGTTTGGCAACGTCGCACGATCGTGATACAAGTTATATATGACCATAGTTCAGAAAGGAAGTTTATTAATGAGTTCAACTGATAAGCGCGAGTAATAAAAAGCTAAATATGATTGAAATTAAACCAACATGATTATAACTATAAAAATATACAGAAAAAAAAATTCTAGAAAAAAATTGAATCTAGAAAATTGTGTTAGAGATGAAATATTTTTTCAGAAAGGAAATGTTGACGTACATCAAAAGCAAATGCAAGTGCATTTGTTAGTTTGTGTCATAAAATATATTTTGAGTTAATTTTTATGGAATTAAAAGTGAAAATGAAAGGATTAAAAAATCCAGTAGAAAAATTATTTTCAACAATGGTTAACAATTTAAAAAATAGTGATTATAATGTTTAAAAATTAATTATCAAATTACTTGATGGTGCAGCAAAATTATTTTGGTGAAATTCTAAGAGAGGAAAAAATACAAATTTGCATAATACTAAAAGTTATAAAGTTGCAAAATTATTTTTAATTTTTTATTTTATAACTTGAATCTTACATGGGTTGTCCATTTAAAAGAATTAAATTAATTTCATACACTAGAATTATTAAAAATTCTTCATTAAAATTCTTGATTCTAACTTAAAAATTGTTTCTACATTTTTTATTTGCCAAATTTTAAATTTGACGTCTTTGAACAATTTTTATGTTTGAAACGAAAATTTAAAAATTTCTTAAAAAAAATTTTAACTAAATTTTCAACCACTTTACCAAAGTTTTTATGCAAATTTATTTTTTGTATTAACAAAAATCGTGCTTAAAAAAATTTCATCAAAGTGAAAAACTTTATTTATGAAAAATATATTTTCTAATGACCTCAATGAACGAAAGAGTGAAAACCCTCTAATCAAACGTCCTTGAGATTTTTCGTTCTCTAATGTTCACTCCTCAAACTCCAAAAGCATAATGATTCACTTGAATGATTTTCCTTCACGAAAACTTCAAACTTCGGGTTGAAAATCGCGAGAGAGCATTTAAAGTTGTGTTTGTGTTAATCCTGCAAGATTTTCTCTCATTTCACGAAAATTGCCGAGAGAGAATTTATGCTCGATTTTTTCCAACCATGTGCTCCGAAGTTTTATTTACATGCATATGATGATCATTGCATTAAGCTCTCTTCTCTCTCATGCTTGCAGGTGGTTGCTAATGACCGTTATAGTATCCATTTATTTCGTTGTAAATACGAGTGCGCAATTGTGGAACGATATTGATAGCGGTAGTGTAGGTTTTTTGGGACGAAATAGGGCTCGCGAAAGAGAACGACAAAATGTACAGCGAGTACCAGAAGCATATGATATTGTAGACACAGCGAGTGCTCCCATTCGTGGACCACCTGCAAAAAATTGCACAGGATCGGGATGCTGCATACCAAAGTGCTTCGCTCAAAAGGGCGATAGAGGATTGCCCGGTGTCAACGGGTATCCTGGCCCGAAGGGTGAGTCTAAAAATTTCATTTCATTCAAATGACCTTGAAATATTAATTGGCCTTGACATAATTTGATTATTTAAAGCTTTTAATTTTATTTTGTAAGAGCTTTAACATAAATTTATAATGTTTCAATAGGTATGCAAGGATTTGCCGGCACTGAGGGTTTACCAGGTAAATTAAAAGGTTATTTTAATGCGATCGATCATTGTAATTAATGAACTTTTTAATTAGGTTCGAAGGGAAGCAAGGGAGAAACTGGATTTCCTGGACCATTCGTAAGTTCTAAGTTATAAATTTTGAGAATAAGAAAACATAGAAATATATTTTTAGGGCCCTAAAGGAGATAGAGGAAAAACTGGCATGCCTGGATTTCCTGGAATTCCTGGTATGTTAAAAAACTTTAAAGTATAATTATAAAAAATCTAAAAATCTTTTTAATTAAAGGATTGCCTGGACATCAAGGGCCACCAGGGTACATAAACTAAGTTTAATTAATTTAATTTCAGAGCTTTAATGATTGCCTTTTCATTTTATTTAGTCCTTCTGGAATTCCTGGCCAAGATGGTTGTAATGGAACTGATGGATTGCCGGTAATAAAAAATTACAGCCTCAATTTTTTTAAAATTTATGGTTTTAAATTATATTTGATTCAAAGTAAAAATTAAAAAAGACTCAATAAGGTCTTATTCAACACTACAATTTTCATACTTTTAAGCGCTGATTTAAATGTTTTAAGTTCGTGTTATATAAATCGTATTTATCTACATGTAAGAGAAATACTTGATTTTTAAAACTAACAACGATAAATCTATAAAAAAAATTAAGTAATCTTTTTGTTTTATTTACTTTAAACTTTTATAATTAAAATTTACAATTTCTAAAAATATTGAAGCAAAATTTATGTAAAACTTTAATTTAATTTTTCTATACAAACATTTAACAAAATTAATAGGGTCTGCCCGGTTTGGGAGGAACACCAGGTTAGTAACTTTCTTAAATTCAATTAAAATTAACACTCAAAAACCTTTAATTAAGGTCCAAGAGGGTACCCTGGCCCAGGTGGAATTAAGGGTGACAAGGGAGAAGCTGCAAATGTTGATTGGACTAATTATGAGAAAGGTCAAAAGGGAGAGGTAATCTTTTATTGATTAATTTTCTCATTTATAATTATTTTATTTTAACTAATTTAGCCCGGTTTTGACGGACGTGTAGGCAACCCTGGATTGCCTGGTAATTAAAGTAATTAACAACTTGAAGCGATTAATAAATTTTGAATTATTTACAAAGGTAATCCTGGCGATCGTGGTTTAACCGGTGAAAGAGGTCTCGATGGAATGTAAAAGAGTTTAAAATTAAGCAAAACTCCAAATTAATTTAATTATTTCTAGTGATGGAGCCAAAGGCGATAGAGGTGACAAGGGAGAAAAGGGAGATTGCATAAAGTAATTTTCAAGATTAGAAATTTAAAGAATTAAATTGAAAATGTTAAAATTCCAGAGGAGAACCTGGTGAAAAGGGAGAATCAACCTATCTAGTGCCACATGATCAACCGCCAGAAGAATTCGTTGGCCCGATGGGATCGCAGGGAGAAAAAGGAAGTGCCGGTAATATTTATTTTTAATTAATTCTTTTAATAAATTAATTTTTTAAATACAAAATAATCTTTTGAAAACCTAATTAAACCCTCTTTCATAGGTCCAAAAGGGTCGGACGGCCCGATGGGATATCAAGGTTTGTTCAATAATTTAAAGTGAATTAATTAAAATGACTTAATTTAAATCAATTAGGTGAACCCGGTGCCATTGGATACACAGGCGACAAAGGTTTGACATTTCACTAATTCATCTAAAATTTAAATCTTAATTCATTTTAAAAAGGTGAAAAGGGCCTTCCCGGTCAACCAGGTCAAAGAGTAAGTTAATCATTTTTATGTGTGAGCATGTGACTTTGATGTGCCGTCTTTTTTGCAAACCCCCTTCCGCATCTGCATTGATATGGCCACATTCCAGTGTGAACGTAAAAATGATTACGTAAATCGCCGGGTGTCGGAAAAGATCTGGGACATAGCGAACATTTATGGGGTTTCTCTTGATAATGAATCATACGATGATAGTAGAGATTTGAACTTGCTGTGAAACGTTTACCGCAATCTTTATAGGTGCACAAAAATGGCTTTTCACCTAAAAGTTTTTTTAAATTAAAATTCACTATTTTAAAAAATATTTCACAAACCAGTATGAATTCTTTTATGGGTATTTAATGATGACGAAGTTGAAAAACATTTTCCACAATTTTCACATTTATTTGGCTTTTCACCCGTATGCGATCTGACGTGCCTTTGTAGCAGTGATGGTCGATCAAAAAATTTAAAACAAATTTCACAAACGAGAATATTTCGATAACTTTGAAGTTTAAAAATTTTCTCTCTCGTCATGCTTTCAAGGCATTTTGGATGCTTCAGTAGAACTTTCAACTTTGAGAGCCACTCAGCGGATTTTTTCTTTGAACTTCTTCTATCACTAATTTTGCAATTTTTTAGTTGATTTTTCACCGACAAATCTAATGGCATTTCCATATTCTCGAAATATTTTCAATCGACTGAAGAGTGATAGTGAGAAAATTTTGCTATTTATACACTCACTCGAGCGTTACACAAAAGAATGAAAATTTTCCGGTCTATCAAAAATGCTTCGATGGGGTTCTATCGACACGGGTGCTTATGGATGAAAATCATAATTTACAAACACGCTGAGTGGTGTTACGATACCTACACTTTGCATGCACATAAAAAAAGAAAAGTGTGAAAAATGAAAATGATTTTCAACTTTTAAGCCGTGCCAGAAAGAAAGCTCTTAAGTGATACGAAAAAAGTAGTCCTTTATGTGCTTCACTCTGTGATGAGTCAGCGAATTATTTTTCGATTTCAAACATTTACCTTTAACGTCATTTGTTGTCTGTGTGAATGGTTGAATGGAATTTGAAATTTAGTGTGAAATGTGTGTTCGATATTATTGATAAAGTTTTTAACTTTTCTTATAGGGCAGGGACGGGCCGTTTGGGGCGTCTGGCCCACCCGGGCAAAAGGGTGAGATTATAATTAAATTAGGCCTCTTAATTTTCTAATTAATCCCTTAATTGCTTTTCAAAAATCAGGTGATATCGGCCCAGAAGGAATTCATGGATTGGACGGATCTCAAGGGCAAAAAGGAGAACCAGGTCGCCCTGGATTACCGGGTTGGTTATTTTAATTTATAATTAAAGGTATAGATCACTAATTAAACAATTATTTAGGTCAATTGGGTTTACCCGGCCCTCAAGGGTGAGAAAAATGAAATGTTGAGACCTCAAAAATATTTTTATATTCCTTCTTTTATGCAGTACTAACCCTTTCCCCTCATACCAAAACTATTAATTAACTCAGAAGTTTTGGGTATTCAGAAATTTTGAGTTTCCATTCTAATTAAAATTTTTTCCATTCAATTTAGCCCCCCTGGAGGCGGAAAAGGAACCCCTGGCCCACCAGGTTTCTTCTTTTTTAATTAAATAGGTTTTAAAATGCTAAAAATCGTTGAATTTTAGGCCCTGCTGGACCACGTGGGTTTAGAGGGTTGCCTGGCCCAAAAGGTGAAAACTTAAACCTTCATTTCAGTTGAAAAATAATAAAACAATTTTTTTAAATTAGGTTTGGATGGTTTACCCGGAGAGAGAGGTTTAAAAGGAAATACTGGAATGAAAGGTAAAATATTGAACTTCAGTTTAAATCAATTTTGAATTAAAAATTATTGTTCAACTCAATAGGTGGCCCTGGATTACCTGGAAGGTAATTTCACTAATTTTAATAGTCAAAATAGCAAATTTTATTAAATTTTCGTCATAAGACCTGGCCCTGAAGGTTTTCCGGGCGAGAAAGGACATAAAGGAGAATCAGGAAAAGCAGGTAAAATAACGGAATTAATTTCGAGGAATTGAATTGCAAATCAATGTTAATGACACTGTTTTTCTTTATTAAGGTTTCCCTGGTGTGCAAGGTCCAAGAGGATTATCGGTAAAATCAAACTAATTCTAATTATTCAGCTTTAATTAACTCTTTTTAAATAATCTTTAGGGCTTGCCTGGTCCTGAAGGATTAAGAGGCGATTATGGCGAACCTGGAGTTGGAATTCAAGTACTTAAATCTCTAATATTTTAAGTGTAGAAAGTTAATCAATTTTTTCAATAGGGTGAAAAAGGTGATTCCGGTATTCCTGGGTAAGAGAGGCCTTTTTTACGTTTTAATTCACTTAATTAATTAATAAAATTAGATTCCCTGGTATGCCTGGTAAAAAAGGAGAACGTGGATTTAAGGGAGCGATAGGTTCACCTGGAGATGCTAGAGACGGCCGCCCTGGAGCACCAGGCAGAGCTGGTTGGTTAAATTTTACGCAGCTTTAAGATGTTTTTTAATCTAAATGTTTTTTGTATGTAGGTTTGCCCGGTCAAAAGGGAGATTCTGGTAGGATTTAACAACTTTTCTTCTAAGTCACTTAAAAATAATTTAATTTTATGAAGGTTTGAATGGTTTGCCCGGATTGAGAGGAGACAAAGGAGACAAGGGTGAAATCGGCGGAAGATGCTCCGATTGTCGACCCGGATTGAGAGGCGATAAAGGTGAACGTGGTTTTGACGGTATTCCCGGAGCTCCAGTAAGTTAAATTTAATTTTAAAAGCAATTTTTTCTACTAAACATATGTATTTAGGGTTTAATGGGAATTCCTGGCGAAAAAGGATACCCTGGCGAGAGAGGAGAGGACGGAAACATGGGCCCAATGGGTGAATTTTTTGAATTTATTTTATGATTTTCAATCTCAATTAATTATTTTTTAAAAAAAAAGGTGAACAAGGTGTTAAGGGAGTCGATGGTAGAAACGGCTTACCCGGGTAATTAAAGAAACATTTTTAAAAATAATTTAATTTATATTTTAAAATTTAGTGATCAAGGTCCGCCTGGAGAAGATGCATTAGTTTCGTTTGACCTCATTAAACCTGAAAAGGGAGATAAAGGAAATCCAGGAAAAGGTGGAAACGTTGGCCCTAGGGGAGAACCTGGAATGAGAGGATATGCTGGTTTGCCGGGCTTAAAGGGAGATTTAGGGTAAATTTTAATAATAAGATGAAATTTTTTTATTCATTTTATTAATTGATTAATTTCTTACAGCCCATCAGGAGAGCCTGGAAAACCTGGTAACTGAGAGCTATTGAAAAAATAATTATGGTTCAATTTAATAAATAAAATAATTTTTATTCAGGTTTGCCTGGCTTTGACGGCACCCCAGGAAGGTAAATAATTTTTTTGTGTTTTAAATTTCCAAATATTCCTAAATTTATTCTTTTTCTAATTAGACCTGGACGTGACGGACAACCTGGTGAGTTTTTTTATTCTTCTTCACTTTCATGATACTCTTGCCATAATGACAAATCTAATTTAGACATTTCCGAGCATTTCAATTTATCTTCGCTAGTTATGAAGATTTTTTCAGTCGCAAAATCTAAATTTGAGTTTTCACAAAGTAAATTAGCGAATGAATAATTTTGAATGACTCCAAGTTGATTTTTTGTAAAAGTCGCGTCGTGAGAATAAAAGTAAAAGTCTCCAGTTTTTAAGCGATAAAATTGTTCAGCTATGATACATTCGAAAGTCGGTCCTAAAAATCCTGAATTTTCGACTTTTTCAAGTGCACCTCCAACAAGGAGATCGATGTCATATACAGCTTTATAAGTTTGCCTCAGTTGTACAATCGTCTTTTGAGGAATTGCTGGAGCCAAGTCATTAAAAACTTTGAGACTAAATGGCTTTACATTACAAATTTTCCTATACTTGTGATATGCTGGAATTCCATGATCTCTCCCTCTCAGAATGTCCATTGAAAGCAAATCGAGTCCAATATTTTTAGAATTTTTAAACATTTTGTTGAGAATTTCGTTTGAGTATCCAGTAATACTCATGTTTTGGTGTAACATGCCACGGACAATTGACTCATAGTGAATCAACAAATCTGTCTTTGTCAGCATGTCAGAAAAACTCATTTTTATAGTTTCTGAATTTTCATGACGAATCTCAAAATTTGACGGAATGAATGAGTGAAAAATTCGAAATGCTGAACTTGAAAATTCATTTAATGTTGATGAGTCAACTTCCATGTCATATTCTGCATTTTTAAATTTCTCACAACTTTTCTCGCCTAGAAAAGTTTCAAGAAATTCTTCATAAATAATTTTCTGGTAAATTCCAACATTAATTTTGCGAGATTCTTGAAAAAGTTTTTCATCACTCCAATGACGATTTAATGCTCCAATTTTGTCTGCAATATTGTTATGACTTCGAGTGAAAAGCGAATGAAAAATTGCCAAAAATGGATTTTGAGTTGCTCGATCGTCGCCAGAAAAATAATTTCCACCAGCCATCGGAAGAATATTTTTAATGTCCATTTTTAATCTTCCTCCATTAAAACTTCTCACTTTCTTCAATCGCTCATAAGTTGAACCATAAATTTGAGATAAATCCAAATAGCTCGTGACACCATTAACTTGCTCGCCAATCTCAATTTGAAAAGGATTATTTGAAATTATTTGAGAGCGAACAAAAGCCATGCACTTGATATTTTGTGGTGAATAGAATGGATCACTTCGAGAGATAATAATTGGAAGGCATGATGAGTGCATTAGTGATTGTGGAAGTTGAAACTGGTTGAAGTGAGCACAACATCGAACTGCGCCGTCTGAATTTTAAATATTTTAAAAAATATTAAATTATTTAAAAAAAAAATTACCGTCACTGCCATCAACTGATTGTCCAATTTGTCTTGATCCGATGTCATTGGCGATGAATTGAGCAAAAATTATCGATGCTACATTGGGAATTTCTTCACGATCGATGAATTTATTTAAATTTTTTATGTCGTTAAGAAAAAGCTTTCGAACAATATTTCTAGGACTTGGCAACTCGTAACCTCTTCCACTCTTTCTAATCGCATGAATATTGTCGTCATACTGAGATTTTAATAATCTTCCATATGAAGTGAAGCTTTCACCTCTTTTTGGATATTTTAAATTGTTTCCATATCCCGAAACACTATACTATGTTGGCGATAGAAAACAAATGATTACTACGATTGAGTAATTGGGAAAAAATTGGTTGCTGAGATGAAACTTACTGATTGAATTGAGCGATAAATTTCCGGTGAAGTTTTTAATTTTTTAGGCACTCGCGCAACGTCAAGAAAACAGTGAGAATAATTTTGAAAGAGTGACGGCACATCAGTGTCGTAGTTTTTGTATTTTATTTGGTCGTAGAAAAGTGAAGCTGTTTGACTGTAAATAAATTTGATTAAATTTTTATAACTAATAATTTTTTAACTCACGTTAAAACTCTCGCTTTTAAATATTCCTCACTCACGTTGAAGTTTATGGGATGTGAAAACTCGGAATTAAAAAAAGCATATCCAATTTCATTCCAAGAAATCGTGACGTGATTTCTTCTTAAAATATTATCGTAAAGTCTTCGAAGATTCACCAAATGTTTTCCTTCATCATAGAGCGCGTGAAGTTCACCACAGTTGAAATTTAATTTAATTTTCTGTGAATTTATTTTTGAAATTATAAAAAGTAGCAAAATATAAATTTTCATATTTGATGTGAGCTTGTTAAAAGTTAAAAGAACAGTGAAAAGAAAAACTATTCAATGCGCTTGATTTTTTTTTGCGGAGCATAGAAAACTTTTTTGCATTATGGCATTATATATTTTATGAACACATCAAGTTCATCGTGAATACTTCTTTTAGGTGCTAAGGGAGCTTCAATTAAGGGCGAACCGGGTTTGGCTGGATATGACGGTGATAAGGGTGACAAAGGAGATCAAGGGTGAGTCATGATTTTTTTAACCTTGAATAGTTTTTAATAATTTTTTTGTCTTTTAAAGTCTTCCTGGCATTCGCGGTGACACTCCAAATTGTCCAGATTTTTCGGCTCAAACGAGGGGGCCACCTGGGGAGAAGGGCGATAAGGGGGCTCAAGGATTGACTGGCGAAAAGGGACAGAGGGGCGATCGTGGATATAAGGGAGATAAGGGGTTAGCCGGGATTGTAGGTCTGCCTGGTTTACCCGGTCCTTTTGGCCCTCGAGGTTTGCCCGGCCCACGTGGAGATAAGGGAATTTCTGGCCCGGTTGGGTTCCCAGGTAAAGCCCACTTAAGTTTGCTTATTCTGAGTTCATTATTAATTAAGATGTATTATAATAGGTAACCCTGGAAAAGACGGCGCTAGGGGTTTACCTGGCTTGCCTGGTGACAAAGGATTTAAGGGAGAACAAGGTTTAAGCATTGCTGGCCCACCTGGCCCTCCTGGAAACCCAGGTTTTCAAGGAAAGAAAGGAGAAAGAGGCGAAGCAGGCGAAAGAGGAATTGAAGGCCTTCAAGGTTTGCCTGGGTAATTATTTCACAATAGTCATTTACTTTTCAGTTTTCATGATTTACAATTAAAAAATGTTTTTAGGTATCCTGGCGAAAAGGGTGATTTTGGTGAAGCAGGGTAGGTTTTATAATTTTGTTCGGTCATTGTTGTAAATACTTAAATCCCTTATGAACTCAAATCATTTAGGAAGCTATCGAAAAATAATATAATTAAAACATTTTCAGCTTACCCGGCCCTCCTGGATTCCCTGGACAAAAAGGAGACCTTGTTAGTTTCTAAAACAGAGTTCTTTAATATTTTATCATGCTTTTGAATTGTTTAAATTAAAAAAAATTATTTCTAGGGCCCTAAAGGCCCGCAAGGTTTGATCGGGCCAGTCGGAAGACCTGGAATTGACGGAATTCCTGGACAACCCGGAATGAAGGGCGATGCTGGAGCTCCTGGAATGGTAAAATTACAACAAAAGTTTGTGATTTATTAAACTCTAACTCTCTTCTGTAGGTCGGTATGCCCGGCTTAAAAGGAGAAAGAGGCTATCCTGGTAATTTGAGAGTATAAACTAGGTTTTCAATAAGTTTTAACATTTTTCTACACCATTAATTAGGTATTGAAGGCCCTAAAGGATATCAAGGTGAGTTAGTTTTAAAATTAACAAAAATCTTTAATTAAACCTAATTTTTTTAAAGGTCCAAAAGGAGCAACTGGCTTAAGAGGGTTGCCCGGTTTATACGGTAATTAAAAGAAAAATTAATTTTGCTTTTCATGCGCATGGTTTAAATTTTATTTAGTCACATTTTAATTAAATCTCAACGCACAAAAGTTGAGGATAAAAAAAAATGCTTTGTGTCCACTCTTGTCAATAATTACATGCCAAAAAATTAAGTTTCGGTAGTTGCCACATTTGAAGCTTCAGTGATTGCCGATTTAGTTTCTTCTTTTAAATCTTCCTTCACTCCCAACCATGGAAGTCGTTTTTGTAATGCCGCTCTGTAGCGTGGATGTGAAATTGCATAAATCCAAGGATCAATGCAGCTAACAATTTTACAACAAACAGCTGGAATCATTGTCGCCAAAGGAGTTAAAAGTTTTCGATCTCCAAAAGCTCCAATTAAGGCGACAACTGCGTAAGGTGTCCACGCACAAATGAACATAAAGAAGATTGTAAAAGCTGCTTTTGCAATCCTAATTTCGATTGACTGAGCCATCACGTCTTTGTTAGCCGAAATCGATTGCACATTCATTCTTTTTGCTTGGTCTTTAATCATTTTTTCGTGAGCTTTGACGTGCTTAAAAAGATTGAGGTAGAAAAATGCAATGAGAATTAAAGGTATGCAGTAAGCCCATGAGAATATGCAAGCGACAAACATTCGAGTCTCATCGTTATCAGTTAAAAAGTCAAAACTGCATGTTGTGAGGAATCTAAAAGAATTTTAAATAAAAAATTAAGCTTCTAAAATAATTTTCTAACTCACCCTTCGGGGACATAACGACCCCATATTTTAAGTGTTGGCAAAATTGTAAACGGCATTGACCAAAACCATGTCAAAATTACTAAAATTAAGACTTGACCTCTCGTCAATCGTCCATCAATTGGACTTGAGATTGTCTTGAATCGATCAAAAGCAATTACAGCGTTTGATGCTGATCCACCTATACCACTAAATGACCCTAATATTGCATAGATCGTGCACGCTATGTCACCACCCATAATTCGTTGATAGTAAGAATTATAGAGCAGCATTGGCATCTCCAGCATCATGCATAGATCAAAAATTGCGAGATTAACGATGAATAAATTTGATGGCGAACGCAAACTTTTCGTCCTAGAATTATTTGATCAAAAAAATGAATTAAATGAATTAATGGATTAACTCACGTTGAAAAGATCCACACAACAATCCCATTACCGACAGTCGACACGATCATGAGAACGAAATAAACTAACGCCAAAAGAAGATGATGATAAAATGGTGGAGCTTCGAATGCCTGCCAGTGAGGAATGAGTAGATGGAGATCATCCTTTGGAAGGTTCCAGCCGAGAAGTTGTCGACTGTTTCTGTGAGATTGAAATTAATTAATGAAATGAAAGAAAAATTATTGTCTCACCCATGACTCTTGAGCGACATTGGAAATATGTCAGATTCATTTCCAAAAAACATACTGAAAGAGGAGTTGATGACTGCCAAAAGAAGTCTCAAATTTCGACACTCTCGACATGCATATTTATAATTGTCACTAATTAAGTTTATCTTAGTCTTTAGTCTTTACATTTGACATCCGGCTTTATGATAATTAAGTTATTTAGGTGACAAATAATAATGAGATCTGAATAATTTTTTCAGGTCAAAAGGGCGACCGCGGTGAGAAGGGAGACAAGGGTGAACTTGGCTTTGAAGGGTAAATAATTTCTAATTCTCATTAATTAATTTATTAAATTGTTTATCTTAAAGTGTGCCTGGATTACCCGGACCTCCTGGACCAATCGGAATTAAAGGTAAATTTTAATTAATTATATTTTAAAAAATTACACTAAATTACAAAAAACTACATGTAAAAATTCATGTAGCTTTCTAAATTTAAATTACATTAAAGTGGATGCCTATAATTCCTGAGTAAATGGAATTGCAAGATAATATATTTTTTTATACGTACTTGTGATTTTTTCCCTTACTTATCTCTGCTAGCAACGCTACTAAATTATATTTTTTTAGGAAACATGGGTCCAATTGGCCCTCCTGGATTGCCTGGATTGGACGGTGAGTTTATTTTTTTTATTTTACAAAAGCAAATTTTCTTAAAACCTTTATTTAATTTTTGTAGGCCCTGTTGGTGAACCTGGTATGAACAAAAACATGATTTATAGCAGCATTTTACTAATGTATATTATTTTGAAAAATATTAAGGTTTCACTGGTTTAATGGGTAAGATCTGTTGTTTATTTTCTCGAAGATAAAAATTATCATTCATCTTTTAAAGGCCCTAAGGGAGACCCTGGTGATGTTTCGGAGAAGGGACAAAAAGGAGAAGTAAGAAAAGTTTTCTTTTAATTTAAAATTCAATTAATTTTGCTTAATTGCAGGCTGGCCCACCAGGATTAAGAGGAACTGACGGAAGACCCGGATTAGATGGTAAAATCCTAAAAATTATAATTTTGTAAATTCATTAATCTAATTTTCATTTTTGTTTAGGTCCTCCTGGTAAATTTAACTTAATTCATGTAAGCTTAATTGGAAATTAATTAAAAATTCCGACGTTCTTAGGACCAAAGGGAGACGCTGGATTGCCAGGGTATGTTTTATTTCAAACTTATTAATTCAGTTAATTCAAATTAAATAAAATTTTGTTCGGAACATTAAGAGAATAGTTTCATTAACAAAACTGAATAAAACTCATTTATTTATTTCCTGTTTTGAGCTATCTTTTATCGACACTTTAAGTGCCTATTTAGACGTCTCAAGATTCATTAACTTTAGTCAGCTTTATTCATTGAAATTAATTTTAAAGATTTGGACAGCCTGGCCCAATCGGGCTCCCAGGAAGGGATGGCATTGACGGTGAGCACTTGATAATTGACATTTTAAAGGAATAATTAATTAAACTAAAAATTTAGGTTTCCCTGGAATGGATGGAATGAAGGGTAAGTACTTAAAAGAATAAAACAATTTAAAAAGCTAATTATTTAATTTGTAGGAGATGCTGGATTGCCTGGATTCCCTGGAGGTAAAAAATATATTTTGATTTAATTCAAAATACTTACTCAATTATTTTAGTTAAGGGAGATAAGGGAAGTCTTGGACCAGCTGGAATTCCAGGTAGGTTCAAATACAGGATCATTTTAAGAGTTTATAAGCATGTTTGAACCTTTATAGGTTTGCCTGGTCTTGACGGAATGAAAGGAAATGACGGTGCACCTGGCCCTCGAGGATTTGATGGTCCACGTGGAATTAAGGGCGAGACTGGCCCAACTAGTGTCGGTGAACGCGGTGAGCCAGGGTAATGACCTCATTTCAAATATCTAACTATAAAATTTAGTAAATAAAAACTGTCTTTCTAAACCTTTAGTCTTCCGGGCCCAGTCGGATATCCAGGTAGGTTGAACCTTAATTTTATTTTAAATTTTAACTTATAAAAAATCCATTAATTAGGTCCTAAGGGAGATCGAGGTTTAATCGGCCCACAGGGTGCTCCTGGCCCGATTGCAGAAGTCAAGGGAGAGAGAGGCCTTCCAGGTCTCCAGGGGCCACAAGTATGTATCGCTTTTATAGCATAATTAAGGCAATAAAAACTAAAAAAATCATTTTCTTTAAAACTAGGGTCCAAAAGGAGATCAAGGTCCACCAGGGTAAATCAAAAGATTCTTAAAAACTTAAATGTATGCTAATTAATTTAACTTTAGTCCTTATGGTTTACCCGGTATGGATGGTTTGCAAGGAGAACCCGGTGAAATCGGACCTCAGGGAGAGAGAGGTGATGTTGGACCCATCGTTAAAGGAGAAAAAGGCTTGCCTGGCAGACCCGGAAAGAACGGCCGTGATGTAAGAAATCAAATCTTTCAAATTGACACTTAACTCAAATTATATACAGGGCTTGATTGGAATGCCGGGAGAAAAGGGAGAAAGAGGGTAAGATCTTAATTATACTGTTAAATGTATTGTTGAATTCAAGTTAATAGATAAGATATTGTAGAAATCAATATAAGACCCACAGAGGGTCATTGGAGGGTCTAATCCATCTTCCTTTCTAGACCTTCTTATATCTATTATCTGAGTATAATTTTTGATATCGCACAATGTCTTAGGCTAAGAAAAGCTTTGAAGAAATCTAAAATTAAAATTAAATTAATTCACTCATTAAGGTTACCTGGTCTTGAGGGACTTCCTGGAATTAAGGGTTTGCCTGGTCCAGTTGGGCGCCAAGGAGAGAAGGGAGACAGAGGCTTACAAGGTAGGTTCAATTTTTAAGTCTTTATTTTTTTTAAAGAAAATGAACATTTATTTAAAACATTTATCCCAAAAACGATCCAAGCTATGATACAAGTGCATTGAAACGCCAGAGAGTCCGTGAGCTTCGTCGGGATAGCTCTGAAAATTAATTTTTAATATAATTTTGATAATTCATAAAAAAAATTTTACCATTTGTTCGAACATAATGTCAGCTCTCTCCAGTTCTCTCGCCAGCACCATCGATTGTTGATAATGGACATTATCATCGGCATTACCATGAACGAGTAAGAAATCGTGTTTTCCCAGCACCTCAATATGTTCCGGTGTTGACACATCACTGTCATTATAGTTCTTTGCATATGCATCAATTCCCATATACCGTTCCGTGTAGATTGTGTCGTAGAATCTCCACGACGTGACAGGCGCTACACTCACACCGCACTTGAACACTTTCTCAGTGTCTTTTGCTAAGGTCATTGCTGTCGCATATCCACCATAACTCCATCCCCAAATTGAAACGCGTTTTGGGTCAATAAATTTATAATTGTTAATTAGCCACTTAGTGACGGCAATTTGATCCTCCATCTCATACGTTCCCAATCGATTGTTGACCGAGAACATCAAATCGACACCTTTCTGACCCGTTCCACGACCATCGATTTCAACGTAAATATACTTTTTGGTGGTAACTTGATATGACTGTGAAATAAAAATTAAATAATTTCAACATGAGGAAATTTTATCAGAATTCTCACTTGATATCCAACACTAAAAGCGCTATTAATTCTCACTGAACCGGGGCCACCATAAACTCTAACTAAAAGCGGATATTTCTCGTTAGCTTCCGCATTATCGAAATCAACTTCTGGTGGAATGAGCATTTTTACGGCTGCATTAAAGCCACCTTCAACTGGCACATGGAATAATTCAGTGCGAGGCAATGCATATTCAGTCAATTTTTGCCTCAACGCTGTGTTAAGTTGCCATGTGAGCTCATCTGTAAAACCATTGCGATAAACTTTTACAACGGCTGGGTCGGGTCCGCTACAAGTCATTGCATAATAAGATAGGTCAGTGCTAAACGACGTTGACGCATAAGTACATTTGTTCCCTTCCGGTGTTGTGAAATCGCATGTCAAACATTTTTCACCCGTGGCGGAATCAAATTCGTAAACGTGACGCTTGAATGACTCATTCGGTGCAGGCGTTGACAAGTAATATCTGCAAAGAAATTCAATTATGCAACAGTGTAAAGGTTATGGATGTGCCACTTACAGTTTGCCATCGCGAGAGCCGTAATAAGATAAAACGTGTTTATTTTGCGTAATGACTTCGACCTCTGCTGAATTAGTGTTGACACGGGTCAGTGATGGCCAATTTTGATCATTATTAATGAAGTAACAGATGCCATCGCTGCTGCATTTTGGTGTGTTGAGCTCAATCCAGCCGTTTGGCTCATCGATTCGTAAAATCTGGTTAAAAAAATTTATTTTAAAATCACCTCACGAAACACATAAAAAATTAAAGTGTTCACTTAAAAAAAGTATTAAGATGCTAATTCACTTTGAAACTTACAACTTGATATTCAGGATTTGGTGGCGAATAAGTCACAAAAATTCCATGATTCTGTCGTCGATTTGTCCAAATTGCGCCAAGTTTTGTGTCGGTGATCCAAAAAACTGTTCCCAAAACGTGATCATTGCCATATTCAGCGGACGCATTATTTAATTTAATTGAGGGTTGTGTTGGATCTATGACGTCTTGAATTGTTAATCCTAAGGTTGGATTTGTTCTTCCCACTTTTGGATATTTGAGATGAACTTCTTCTGGATATTGATATTCACCCTTGCCATCGCCATAAATTTCATATGTGAAAGTATCGACGTTCGTGTCATTAAATGATGCATAAGCTAGATATCGTCCATCGGGTGAAATCCAAGCTGCCGCATCGCTTCCAAGAACTTCTTCCTCATAAACCCAATCAGGTATTCCATGATAAATCACACCAGGCACTCCATCGGGTGAGATTTGAACAGCAGCTCCCGCAGTTATGTTCGCTTGTGAAACATAAAAAATTGTGTTGTTTCTAATGAAAATCAAGGAATCACCTCGCCATGTGCAAATCTGAAGTTCATTTCCGTCATCGATATCGTACGAAGTTTCGAGCTCTGCGAAAAGAACAACAGCAAAGCGAGCAACTGTTGAGTGTCGAAAGATTGAACGTGATTGATAACGAACGAGAACCATTGAGCGATCGGGAGAGAGACGAAGTGATGCACCTGTCCAGCGTTGCTGAATTTTTGCAAAATCAATTTTTAATTTTAAAAATATTGAAATATTTTTTATTTTACCGAAAAAGTGCTTTCTAACAGCACTCTCGATGAGTTGGTTGTCATGTCAAAAATCGTTAAATTTCCACCGGAGCTGTATGTGAATTCCGTAGGCGATATCCACGTGCCGGGGAATCCACCAGCACCAAAACTATTTGCTCCAATCACATCACTAAAAAGAACTGATTTTTTCTCAGCTAACGGCTTCACACTTTTTGCATGACAATAAAATGCATAGAGTAGAATTAGCAGAAATTGTTTCTGTTATTGAATAAGAGAAAAATGTCGTGAGTTAATCTAATATTGAATTAGCTTTTAAATGAACATGATTAAAAAATATTTGAAGTTATCTTATCACGAATTAAAAGATTAACTTGAGTGTCAAAAAAGGGGTGGAAAGAATTTTTTTAACATTAAATTAATTTATAAAAATGTGGTTGCAAAAAAAAATGCAATGAAAATTTTATAACCGCAAAATTAATTTTTTGCGATAAAAATTTCAGCACTCATGTTTGACAATTTCACGCTTAGTAAATTTTGTGGCACTTTCATGGGAAACTAATAATTAATTTAAAACAAGATGGGTCTGCAAACGGCGTTGCCATTTCCAATAGCTCCGCATAGATTAGTACCCTACTCCGTTGCAATGAGCATTAGTGGCACTCTTGGTTAATCTTGAATTCTTGAAGGACATTCTTCAAAAATCATCAATGAAATGATCCTGATGCAATGACGAGTTCAATGACAACATGAAGCGATAGTTCTGAAAATGGACATTAGTGGCACTCCTGGTCGGCCATGATGGACATTCTTCAAAAATCGTAATGTCAATATATTTCTGATACAATAACGAGTTCAACGAACCCATGAAGCTATAGTTCTGAAAAATGGACATTAGTGGCACTCCTGGTCGGCCATGATGGACATTCTTCAAAAATCGTTAATGTCAATCGATTTCTGATACAATAACGAGTTCAACGATACCCATGAAGCTATAGTTCTGAAAAATGGACATTAGTGGCACTCCTGACCAAACATGATGACATTCCTTTAAAATCGTCAATGCAATCGATTACTGATGCAATTACGAGTTCAACGAACCCATGAAGCCATAAAGAGAAAATTTTATGAAAAAGGACATTTTCACTCAGGGACGGTCCTTGGAGGGTCGGACCTCAAAACTAAATACTTCTTGCACAACTAGAGCAAAACCCGATCTTTAGCACAAACCCGACTCAAACCGACCAGCCGTTCTTGAGATATGGCGTTCACTAAGATCGTGAGAAAGAAGAAAGTGAGAAAGTGAGAAAGAAGAAAGTGAGAAAGTGAGAAAGTGAGAAAGTAAGATGACTTAAATGGCTCTAACTCCTCGTAGGACAACCGATTTCAAATCTGTTTTCGCCAGTTTGTAGGGTTTGCTAGCCATCATTTGAGTATATGTTTTGATATTCACAAGGTAGTGCTTCACTAGGGGCCAAAAACTGGTTTTGGAGAAATCCAAAATTAATATATAGCGGAGCTATAATTCAATCAATGTTTCCACCTCTTGAATTTTTTATCACTTTAATGCATTAAATTGTTTTTTTAATTGCACATTTTTTACAACTTTCAAGGTTTTTTAATCAAGCAAAAACAAGACATTAAGTGTTTATGTGAACCAACCATTGTTTTGCAAATTCCCTTTAATTTTCCTTCAAGTCAAAATCTCAAGTGTTAATGATTTTTTAAATTCTTCAAACAATGCTCTGAAAACGATGCGAATAACTGAAGATCGCGACAACGACTGAATTCACTGTGTCATGAGCAAACTTTTATTTTATTTTCGCTTACGTCGTGCTACAACGATTTACGTTACGACAAAAACAATTGCGAGAGAGTGAGCGAGAGATAAGCGCGAAAAAAAGAAAAGAATGATAACGTTCACACCTTCGTGAGGTGTTCGTATAAATGGAACAAGCGTTCGTGCATAAGTTGAGAATGAATCTCGATTTAAGATTCACAAAGTTAAGGTCGTTCACTTCATTTGCTTTGTTCATTTGCATAATTCTTCTTTTCGTTGTTTGCTAATTTATTGACACATTTTTATAGGACTGCCCGGCTTGGATGGTCGACCAGGAATTGAAGGAAGAAAAGGTTAAGATTTATTTAAATTTATTCAGCGTGAATTTATTGACAACTTTTTTTCAAGGCGATCGTGGATTCCCCGGCTTAAAGGGTGATGTTGGGTAAGCTTCAATTAATTAAAATATTTTTTTTTGTTAATTTTAAATTAATAGTTTACCCGGCCCGATCGGTTTAATGGGTCAAAAGGGAGATGCTGGTGAGTTAAGAATAATTTATTATTGTTCTTAAATTAGAAATTTAAATTGTTAAATTTAGGAATGCCTGGAAAAATGGGTAGAGACGGCCTACCTGGATTGAGGGGAGACAAAGGTTTGTGAAATAATTTTAATAATTGTGCAATTGTTTAAATTTTTGGACAAACCCTATTAGGTCAACAAGGTCTTCCTGGATTTGATGGCCCTCCTGGAATGAAGGGTGACAAGGGTTTGCAAGGAATGCGAGGAAGAGATGGGTTGAATGGCCCTATGGGAAAACAAGGTGATAAGGGTGAAAGAGGGTAAGAAATGTGCCAAAAAGTTTTCTTTCATATTTATAAATAATTTTAAATATTAGTTTGGATGCGCCACCACCATTGACTGGACAAAAGGGAATGCAAGGTGATTTATAAACTTTAATCATCTCAAAATATTTCTAAATTCAATTATTTCAAATTTCAAAGGTATGCCTGGTCAAAAAGGAGACAAAGGGTGAGAAAAAATATAAAATAAATTTTGATTTAAAATAACGACAAAAATTATAGAGATGCCGGCTTGCCTGGATTAATTGGATTGACTGGTGACCGAGGTGAACAAGGAGAAGTCGGTGCTGTCGGTTTGCCTGGTCCAATCGGGCCAACTGGGTTAAGAGGTGAGTGGTCTTAATTAATTAAAATACCTAATTTATTTTCTGAATATTTTTAGGTGAAATCGGATTGGTTGGAGTTGCCGGAAGAGACGGTTTGCCTGGCCCTCCAGGTAAAATAAACGTTTATTAATTAGAAGCATCTTAATTAATGAATTAATTGCTAGGACCAAGAGGAGTTCCTGGACAGCCATGCACACAAGCTCCAGACTACTACACCGGAATATTGTTAGTAAAACACAGTCAGTCAGATGAAATTCCTCAATGCGATGCTGGTCAAGTTAAACTTTGGGAAGGCTACTCACTCATGTATGTCGATGGCAATGACTATCCAGCAAATCAAGATCTCGGTTCGCCCGGCTCTTGCGTTCGTAAATTCTCAACCATGCCAGTTATGGCTTGTGGTCAAAATAATGTCTGTAATTATGCCTCACGTAACGATCGTACTTTCTGGCTTTCGACATCTAAAGAAATTCCAATGATGCCAGTATCAGAGCAAGAAATGATTCCATATATCTCACGTTGCTCAGTCTGTGAAGTTCCTTCAAATGTTATTGCTGTGCACAGTCAATCTCTGCAAGTTCCCGACTGCCCGAACGGATGGGAAGGATTATGGATCGGCTACTCGTTTGTTTTGGTAAAAAATAAAATAAAAAATTTTTGAAATAAATTTTACTAAAAAAAATTAATAGCACACTGCTGTGGGCCATGGTGGAGGCGGTCAATCACTTTCAAGTTCTGGATCATGTCTTCAAGATTTCCGAACAACACCTTTCATTGAATGTAACGGCGGTAAAGGACAGTGTCATTACTATGAGACGATGACGAGTTTCTGGATGGCCACAGTCGATCAACAAAATCAATTCAAAACACCCGAACAACAGACGCTAAAAGCAGGAAGTCTCCACACGAAATTATCGAGATGTCAAGTGTGCATACGAAATTAGATTTAATATTTCACATTTTTTATGTATCGTCAACGTGCCAATAGATTTCTTTAAAAATGAATTTAAAATTTTCTACAATACTGCCAAAAAATTATTTTTCTTTCTTAATTCTAGAGAAATTTTTCGTTAAGTAAAATTGCCATATTGTATAAGTTACCAAAATTTAAATTTAATCCCAGCAAACAATACAGTGACTGCTTAAAACAAGCCTAAAATGCTCTTTTCCTCAATAGGTTTATGATTTTATTTAAAATTTATATTTTATAGCTTTTTGCTTATTGTTTTGGGTGGTTGGCAAAAGTAGTTTTTCTTCTGAAGTGCATTGTCTGCTTGTGTAAGTAAAATTTTCGACCATTTTTTTAGAGAACTGTTGACTTTATCGAGGTGTTTGAAAAAGAGTTTAAAACTCAACAAAATTTATTTGCCAGAAAATTTTAATTTAATTAGCACTAAGTTTAAAAAAGTTATTTGAAAAGAAATATTAATTAGTTAAAATGGGTTCGAATCCTTAAAAATTTGCACATCAAACCGCATTTAAAGTTAAAATTTAAGTCAATAATATTAAGAAAATTAAATTATTTCTTACAACTCAAATCCAAGCGTTGATAATTTTTTGTATTAAAAATTTCTAATTTCAACAATGTTTGTATTAATTTTTAATTAGAGCTTTCAATAAAAATTAGTCATTTCAGAAATGTGCTTTTTAATTTTCTCAAAAAATGTGTAAGATTCGAACCTTGAATTTTTAGTTTTTAAATCACTCTCAAGTCACTTTTCTCATGTAACTTTCAGATGAATGCTTTCAAATACTAAAATTTTGCCAATCTGTAATAGGAAATAACTTTTAGAATTTTTTAAAATTCATTTTTTTATTTTTCAGTTCAAGTTTCAGGATTTTTTTTCAGATGCATTAAAAATTTATTTCAAAAGATGTTTTTACTATTTTAGAAACACATTAAGCTAAAATTAAATGAATAAATCGAGTTGAAACGGGTCAATGACTGTGTGTCAATTTCCTTAACTGTTTTACTGATAACAGTTATAAATTAAAAAACGTTTCCGACTCGACAATTGTCTCCGTTTTTTTGCAGAGTTTTTAATAGTTAATCTGAGTTTGACAACTAACTCAAAATTCATTTTCAGACTTAATTTGAACTTTCAGATATTTTGCATAATTTATAGTAATTTTTAAAAAATTTCTCAATTCCTCTAAACACCCACGAGAATTTGAAAATAAAATTCCTCGTTTAATTTGTTGCGCTAAAAAATCGCAACGCTTTCCTTATCAGTGTAATAAAATTTACTTCATCCGGAAACAGATGTTTTAAAAAATTAAGAACTAAAATTATGTAATAAATATTTTTTAAATTTTCAAACTGAGCTAGATAACAAAAATTTTATTACTTCACTAAGAGGTCGTTAATTTTTTGTCGTGACTCGCTTTCTTCCGGTTTCCTTGAAAACTAAGAAGAAAATCTTTTTATAAAGTGAAAACTAATAATTAGTTCTCAAAAGCTTCTTCTAGGTCACTAAGCCATGTAACTTGTACGATTAAAAAATTTCGTGTAAGACTTTGATTAAATTTTAAGAGCAAAATGTGAGAAAGAAAATTTGCTACAGAAAAAATGAGAATAAAGAGCATAAAATTCTATATTTTCTCTTGAAATTCCACAATTTCATTCATCATTCTAATAGTTACTCAAATTAATGCTCCATCCTGAGAGGATTTGAGTATGAAAATACATTATTTTGCCTTTCGTGATCAGTTCGTGCTCAGCGGTCCACTTGTCGAGTTTCAAATTAAAATTGTGGTCTCGCGACAACTTTAAAGAAAATTATCTTTTATTTTTTTCTGCTGCTGTTTAAGTGAAAGAACTGATAACGGGCCGAGATTGCGCAATAAATTATTAGAAAAGACTTAAACGCTTGTTTCTAGTGATTAAGTAGAAAAAAATAGGTTCTCGGAAGTGGAACGAATTTTATTCATGAAAATTTTCATGGATTAAGAAGATACAAAAATATTTTTAAATCCAATTATTGAAGCCCTCAACTGGGCTTAAAAGGATTGCCTTAAAAATGGCATCCAAAAAAGAATCACAAAGGTGAGGTTTTGTGAAAAGTGTGGAAAATTAATCAAGCGATCATTAATACTGAGGGAAATTAATTTTTATACCAATATTGTGGTTGAAACAAAGATTTAAAATACTTGCATTTTCTGATGTGAAAATTAAGTGATAAAATAAAATTACATCTCTAGTTTTATGGCCTTTAAATGCAAGCTAATTTTATAAAGAGATAGTTAAATACTTAAAGTAAAAAAATTAAGGAATTAAATTTAAAAAAAAAATTCAAAAAGTAAAAATAAAAAATCCCGACGGAAAAAATTAAATAAACAAGTTTGGCAACAATGTGCGTGCTTGATTGTGATAGAGATTATACATATGATAGTATGTCATCATAGTTGAAAAACTGAATGAAAAAAATAGTTTAAGTGATTTAAAAAAATAAAGATTGTCTTTCCAAACCCCAGTATAAAGTGAAATAAATAAATAAATAATTTTTTTAATTTCTTTTAAAATGTGAAAAATATGAAAAAAAAGATGAAAAATACTTTCAAAACGAAAAATTATAAACAGTAAAAAATTTAATATTTTTTTCAAAGCTTCCTTTAAATCATCTCAAAAAGTCAAAAGAAAATTAAAAAAGTGAAAAAAAAAATATTTGAATTGTCAAACATATGAATGCAAATTGTGAATGAAAAACTTTCACTTTAAAGTTAAATTTCTGATGAAAAAAAAATTATTCATCAAAATTTTTAATAAAAAGCTCAAAAGTTGTCAATTGTGTTAAAAAAGTGACTTTTAATAATTGTGAAGGGAATGGAAAAAGTGAAAAGTATTTTTTGTAACAAAAATTAAAAGGAAAAGCTAAACCATCGAATGACCTTGAAATTTAATTTTCATAAGTCAACTCTCCAAACTCCAAAAGCATAATGATTCGCTTGAATGATTTTCCTTCACGAAAACTTCAAACTTCGGGTTGAAAATCACGAGAGAGCATTTAAAGTTGTGTTTGTGTTAATCCTGCAAGATTTTCTCTCATTTCACGAAAATTGTCGAGAGAGAATTTATGCTCGATCTCTTCTCAATTATGATCTTCGAAGTTCTCAATTTCATTAAGCTCTCTTTTCTCTCTTTTTTGTCTCAATGTAGGTGGTTGCAAATAGCATTAATTCTATCCATTTATTTCGTTGTTGACACGACTGCGCAATTATGGAACGATATAGAAAGTGGTAGTGTAGGTTTTTTGGGACGAAATAGGGCTCGCGAAAGAGAACGACAAAATGTACAGCGAGTGCCAGACGCATTTGCAATTTTAGACACAGCGAGTGCTCCCATTCACGGACCACCTACAAAAAATTGCACAGGATCGGGATGCTGCATACCAAAATGCTTCGCTCAGAAGGGCGATAGAGGATTTCAAGGTGTCAACGGGTATCCTGGCCCGAAGGGTGAGTGACTTCTTTTTTCTAAAAGGCATTTAAAAAATTACGGGATATAATTTTATTTAAATTTCATAGGTATGCAGGGATTTGCTGGCGCTGAAGGCTCACCAGGTATTTTTTAAACTGGATTCTTTTAATTCTGCACAAAATTTATACAGAAAAACGGCAAAATATATAAACGTCATTTACATGTATTTTTTGCCGCTTGACTGCATAGAAATATTAAACATAATTATGTGAGGAAATTAAGAATATTTTTATTAATTAGGTTCAAAGGGCAACAAAGGAGAAGCTGGATTTCCTGGACCGATGGTAAATTCTAAATTAAAATTAAGAGAATTAAAAATTATAAATTGAAATTAATTTCTTAGGGATCAAAAGGAGATAGAGGAAAAACTGGAATGCCCGGATTTCCTGGAGTACCGGGTAGGTTTGAATTAATTTTTAAATTTTAGATTTTTCATCAATTAATATTTTTAAAGGAACACCTGGACAATTAGGCCCGGCAGGGTAAAGACATTAATTTTATTAAAACTAATTCTGATTTCAATTATTTATCATTAAAGTCCTGAGGGAATTCCTGGAGTTGAGGGCTGTAACGGCACTGATGGGTTACCGGTAATTTGAGCATTAAATTTAAGATTTAGGATTGAACGATTGTAATTTTTAGGGATTGCCCGGTTTGCAAGGAACTTCTGGTATGAAGAAAAGTTTTTTAAAATTAAGAAATTAAAATTAAACACTGGAAATAATTAGGTCCTAGAGGATATCCTGGCGTGGGTGGAATCAAGGGTTTGAAAGGTGACCCAGCTAACACAGCTTGGACTAATTATGAAAAGGGACAAAAAGGAGAGGTAACAATTATTTCAAGATTACTTTATAGCAAAGTTAAAAATATTTCTTAAATAAAAATTTTGCTTAATTCAGCCCGGTTTTGATGGAAGAGTAGGTAAGTTTATAATTAACAATTAAAAGTCTACAATAATTGATTCATGAATTAATATTTAAATAGGTGCTACTGGCTCAAACGGTTAGTTAATTAAAAATGTAATAAATATAATTAGTTCAAAATTTTAATGCAGGCAATGATGGTGAATATGGGCAACCCGGAGAAAGGGGTCTTGATGGAATGTTAGTAATAATTAAGTCATAATTAATTTATATTAATTATTTAATGTTTCTAGCGATGGTCGAATGGGTTTGAAGGGAGAAAGGGGAGACAAAGGCGAACCCATAAAGTGAGGAACAATTTCTTGAATAAAAACATTTTAAACACTATTTAAAAAATTTGCAGGTGTGAGAAAGGTGAAAGAGGAGAAAGCACAGGAGAAGTCGTTGGACGACCCGCAATTGACATTCCAAAACCTCCAAGAGGCCTTCCCGGTAATTTTTTTATAAAATTAATTTTAATTCTTCATTCTAATTATTTCTTAAAACAAAAAAGGCCCTCGAGGAGAACCAGGTGAGTTAAAAGCTTAAAAAAATTACCACATCAATTTTACTGAATTTGCTTTTGTTTTTTGTTAATTCACTTATAAGATCAATTAATAACTTTTTTGAATATTTTTCTAATTGTGTTTTTATGAAAGGTCTTCCTGGAGATGACAACACATTGCGAGGTATTTTAGACGCTTCAATTTTTCTTAATTTAAAATTAATTGAATTTTATTATTAAGGTCTGCCTGGCGATCGTGGTGCTCATGGAAGAACTGGAGACAAAGGTAGTTAATTTATATTTTATAAAATTAAAGTTTTAACTTCCAAAATTATTTTTTAAAGGTGAAAAGGGTCTTTCTGGTTCGCCTGGCGCAAGAGTAAGTAGCTGAAATTTAATTATCATGCAAACCTGTTCTCAATTTCCATTAATTTAAAATTTTAAATTAATTCCAAAAATTGAATAAAACTTTAGAAAATTAATCAATTTAGAAAGCAGATTATTGTGCCAAATATATTAAAATGTGATGACAATAGACAAAAGTTTTTAGTTTCAAAGCTCGTTTATTGCAAAAAGACGTTTATTGCAAGTTGTCAAATGAAAAAATATTTTGAGGGAAAACGAAAAATAAAATACAAACTTACAACATAGTTTTAATTCATCATGAAATCGACATACTTCCATTGCTGCATGTATATTTCCTAAGAAGTGCAGTCGTTTTATAAATGACAATTAAGTTTCACTTTCACTCCAACAGAGTAATTTCATTATTCTCGCAATACTCTCGAATTTTTAATTTTTTTAACTTAGAAATTTTAATTTTTTAGGACCAAAATTAATTTTTAAAAAATCTTTGTAGGGCAGGGACGGGCCGTTTGGGCCACCTGGGCCGCCTGGGCAAAAGGGTGAGAAAGATTATAATTTAATTAGGTCTCTTAATTTACTAATTAATCCGTTAATTGCGTTTCAAAAATTAGGTGATGTTGGCCCAGAAGGAATTCATGGATTAGACGGACATGTAGGTCAAAAGGGAGAACCAGGTCGCGATGGAAATTCTGGTAAAATTTTCATTGTTTTATTTTTTAAGAAAATTAATTTTTTATGTTAAATTAATTAGGTCAAATGGGCTTGCAAGGTCCACAAGGGTGAATTAATTCTTTTTAAACCTTAATTTAGATTTATATTAATTTTTAATTTTATAATTAAGCCCCCCTGGAGGTGGTAAAGGCGCTCCTGGCCCACAAGGTGAAACAAATTAAATTTTAAAGTCGAAGTTTAAGTTAAAATTTGTCTAAATTATCAAGGTTCTCCCGGGCCTAGAGGATTTAGAG
The DNA here is from genome assembly GCA_038502055.1 of Tanytarsus gracilentus. Classification (NCBI taxonomy): domain Eukaryota; kingdom Metazoa; phylum Arthropoda; class Insecta; order Diptera; family Chironomidae; genus Tanytarsus; species Tanytarsus gracilentus. Next base: position 10,248,958 of record JAXRKN010000044.1, on the reverse strand, counting down.
GGCTGCCTGGATCAAAGGGTAGGTTTTTCGGTTAAATTTAATTTATTTTAATCAAATCTACGACAAAATTTCACCTCCGCGGAGCTCCGCAAAGTGTTATCATTTTTACTCTGTATTTGCAAATATTTGATATAATTTTTTAAATAAATCTTTCAATTTAAATTTTATTTTACTTAGGTTTGGATGGTTTACTTGGCGAACGAGGCCCAAAGGGGACCTCCGGAATGAAAGGTTAATTTCTAATTGACAATAAAAGTTCGAATTTAACTCTTTTTTTATGTTATTAGGTGGCCCTGGCTTGCCTGGAAGGTAAATTTTTAAAAATAAAATGTAGTCAAAATATAAACTTTGAAATTAAAGAGCTGGTGCTGAAGGATATCCTGGTGCGAAGGGACAAAGTGGAGATTCTGGAAAAACAGGTGAAATAACATCTCACATTTTTTGGAAAAAAAATTAACTCATATAATTTTAATTAAAAAGGATTTCCTGGAGTTCAAGGCCCAAGAGGGATGAATGTAAGTCAAAAAAAGCTTTAAAAATACTTCAATAACTTGAATATTTTAGGGATTGCCTGGAGCTGAAGGAGTAAAGGGAGAAGCTGGGGAAGCTGGTGCCGGCTATCAAGTGAACAAATTAAATTTTTAAACAATCAATTTTTTAAACAACGCTTAAATTTCAGGGTGAAAAAGGAGAACAAGGAACACCCGGGTATGAAAACTTTTAAAATTATTTAAAGCATTAATTATCGTTCGTTTTAAAGATTTAATGGTGTGCAGGGGCGAAAAGGAGATCGCGGATTTTCTGGCATAGTTGGTGCTCCAGGAGATGCGAGAGATGGCCGTCCAGGAATTCCCGGAAGAGCAGGCACGACAATCATTGACTTTAAATACTCAAAAACTAATTTATTTATTCAGGTTTGAACGGGCAAAAGGGAGAAAGAGGTAAAAGTGCTAGCATATTGTTAGAATTTCAATTAATTAAATAAAACTAGGTTTTGATGGATTGCCTGGATTGCGAGGTGATAAGGGAGATAAAGGTCTTACTGGAAATAGATGTTCAGACTGCAGACCCGGAAGACGAGGCGATAAGGGTGAAAGAGGAATGGATGGCGAGTTGGGAACACCTGTAAGTTAAAAATATTTTTTTAATAATTCTTTAAACGACTTCTTAATTATTTAAGGGCTTGATGGGTATTCCCGGTGAAAAAGGCTTTCCTGGCTTGAGAGGAGATGATGGAATGATTGGAATTCAAGGTAAAAATAATATAATTAAATTTGCTAATTGGATTTTACATCACTTCCAATTAAAAAGGTGATAAGGGCGTCAAAGGAAAAACTGCCCCGGACGGACAAACAGGGTGAGTTAATTAAATAATTTTGTTGATTAATTTTAGAATTTTAAACTTTAAAGATATCCTGGTGAAAAGGGAGAAGCAGCTTTGATCGGATCGAGTATAACTAAAGCACCAAAAGGAGAAAAAGGAATAACTGGAATGGATGGAAATGACGGCCCACAAGGATTTCCAGGAAATCGAGGATATTCCGGACTTCCTGGAATGAAAGGTGATAAAGGGTAAATGACACGCTTAAAAATTAAACAAAATTCGAAAATAATACAAATATTTTAGACTTAAAGGGCCAAACGGAAATCCTGGTGAGTAATCTCAAATTTAAAATATATTTCAAACTTTTGCTTACTGTTTTCTTCATTTAAGGTAACCCCGGATACGAAGGCATGCCTGGAAGGTAACAATCTACAGTCAAGATTTTGAAATTTAATTTAATCGTTTAATTTATTTTAAGAAATGGAAACGATGGAATTCCGGGTGAGTTGGTTTACTGTTTGTTGCAAATATTTTACAATATATCTCAAGATTTAGAGCAAAAATTACGCAATTAAAATATGTTTGCAGGCCCTAAAGGACTTTCAATCAAAGGCGAATCCGGGTTGCCTGGTTATGATGGAGACAAGGGAGAAAAGGGAGTGCCGGGGTATGTTTTAATTAACAAGGATTTTTTACAAGAGTGACAACTTTTTCTTTAATAGTGAGACAGGCATACGAGGCGACACACCTCCATGTCCCGACTTTCCAACGCAATCAAAGGGCCAGCCTGGTGATAAGGGAGTTAAAGGCGTTCAAGGAATTCCTGGCGACAAAGGATTCAAAGGCGAGATGGGATTACGTGGAGATTTTGGATTGACAGGTGCGAATGGGTTACCCGGATTGCCGGGCCCGTTCGGAATTAGAGGTTAGTAATTTAAAAATATCATTATTGAGTCTTTAAAAAATTAAAAATCATCTTTAGGTTTACCCGGTACGCAAGGAGATAAAGGATTGTCTGGGCAGGTTGGATTTCCAGGTAATTATAGAATAAAAACTATCAATATTCTCTGAAAAAAACTCATGAGAATTTTAGAGACGAAAAAAGAAGAAAACACCTACTTGAGTCTGCTTGAGTGAAGATTTTATTTTTCTCTTGTCACTTGACTTCACATACTCACTCGCAAGACACTTGATCGATCAAGTAATGTTGGTTAAAATTGTTCTCAACTAGAACTCTCCGTTATTGCAACTTTATGAACATAAAAGCAAAATTCCTATAAAAAATAAAAAAATTCATCTTAGATAGTTAAAAAGAGATATAAAACTGAAAGAACTGACTAAATGTCGTAATAATGCATCTAATTTCAAATGTTTAAAAATAGGTAACCCTGGAAAAGACGGCGCTAGGGGTTTACCTGGCTTACCTGGTGACAAGGGATTTAAGGGAGAACAAGGTTTAAGCATTGCTGGCCCACCTGGCCCACCCGGAAACCCAGGTTTTCAAGGAAAGAAGGGAGAAAGAGGTGATTTCGGGGATCAAGGAGAGGAAGGTCTTCAAGGTTTGCCTGGGTAATATTTTTTACAAAATTTAAAGGCATAAAATACACAACTTAACTTTTTTAAACAGATTTCCAGGTGAAAAAGGAGATTTAGGCGAGGCAGGGTAAGATTTTCTAAAAATTATGGCGACAAAATGTAATTATATCTTTTTATAGTTTGTCTGGGCCTCCTGGATATCCTGGCCAAAAAGGATCACCTGTAAGTGTATTTAAATTATTTCTCGTATCAAAAGTGTTCAAATTTGAAGTCTTTTTGAATTCAAACTGAGTTCAATTTAAATGAGTGTCGCTACAAGAGTATTTGTTGTTACTATTTTAAACCTTTTTTTAGGGTCATTTAGGGCCTCAAGGCTTACAAGGTCCAGTTGGAAGACCAGGTAACAAATAAACCAACCTACTAATTAGATTTAATTAACTATTTTCTTGTTCATTTTAGGTCTCGATGGAATCCCGGGTAGATAACGAAGCTTAGTATTTAGTTTTTATGTAATTTTTGCATTTAAAATAGGTAAACCGGGTGATAGAGGTGACATTGGATCTCCAGGAATGGTACAGTATTAAAACTCTGCTATATATTAATTTTGGATTCAAAAATTAATTAAAATCATAATTTAGGTTGGTTTGCCGGGACCAAGAGGAGACAGAGGCTATCAAGGTTTGTTAAATAATGGCTTTAAAAAGAACTAAAATAATGTAAACAATTTTAAATTAGGTGCCGAGGGACTTAAAGGATATCAAGGTAAAGAATTATGAAAAAACTTTAACATTTTTATTAATTTTAACTGTTAATTTTGAAGGTCCTAAGGGAGCAATCGGTTTGCAAGGTCTTCCTGGCCCATACGGTTTGTAGAAATTAAGTTAATTAAGTTTTTGGAATCAACCAAAAAAAATTAATTTACAGGAGAAAAGGGAGGAGTTGGTGAAAAGGGAGAAAAGGGAGATCTTGGGTTTGATGGGTAAATTTATTTTTTAGTTTTTTGAAGCCGAATTTAAAGTTTTTATTATTTTAAAGAATTACTGGATTCCCTGGATCACCCGGTTCAATTGGTCAAAAAGGTTAAGTTTTCATGCTTTTTTGGATTAAAAACCTTTTTCGATTGAATGCTAGAGATTTAAAAAATAAAAATGTGTCTTTCTTGCTTGAATTTTTTATGGAATTTATTTTTAACTTTATAAATAATATTTGCTATTTTAGGAAAAAGTGGTGTGTTGGGTGCACCCGGATTGCCTGGCTTAGATGGTGAGATTAATTATTAATTTTTCCAAAATAACTTTTCTTAAAACCTTAATTAATTTTATAGGTCCTGTTGGTGAACCCGGTATGATAGATTTTTCTTTTATAAATAAATCAATTAATAACATATCTTTAAATTTTCTATAGGTTATATTGGTCTTGTGGGTAAGTTAATGATCAAAATATAATTGAGTGAAATATTAATTTCCTTTTAAATCTTAGGCCCGAAAGGTTTGCCTGGTGATGTATCCGAAAAAGGGCAAAAAGGAGAAGTGAGAAACTTGCTTTTTAAAATTCTGAATTTCATCAACTTTATTTAATTACAGCCTGGAATTCCTGGATTAAGGGGAGTTGACGGAAGACCCGGATTAGATGGTAATACAAAATCAATTTAAACCTTATTAAAGTTAAAAGTTTTTTTAATAATATTTTAAGGTATAATTGGTGAGTTGTTGAAAGGTGGAATAAAAACGAGGATTCAATATTTATTAAAAAATCTTAGGATTAAAGGGAGATGCTGGCTTACCAGGGTATTTATTTTTCATGGTTTTAAAAATGAGACAACTTATTTTTCCTTCCAGATTTGGCCAAGTTGGTCCCGCTGGATTACCGGGAAGAGACGGCGTTGATGGTAAAAGACATTCAATTAGGTTCGGTAATTTTAGTTTATCAAACTTAATTTTAGGATTTCCTGGAATTGATGGCGCTAAGGGTATAGTTTCTTTTATATCAAAACGAAATTCAATTTTAATAATTAAATCGTAGGAAATTCTGGTCCGCCTGGATTCCCTGGAAGTAAGTTAATTATTTTAATGAAAAATTGTCTTGAATTTAATATATTTAATATTAATCACTTTTTATTTTCAGTCAAGGGAGAAAAAGGTTTGGCTGGCAGTGTAGGAATTCCAGGTAAAAAATAGCATTACTTTTTAAACTAGTTGATAATTTGACGCTCACTTTTTTGAAGGTTTGCCTGGGTTTGATGGTATGAAAGGAAATGATGGCGTACCTGGCCCAAGAGGATTTGACGGAATCAGAGGAATTAAGGGCCAAATAGGGTCTATTAGTATTGGTGAAAAGGGTGATGTTGGGTAAATATTTTTGGCTAATATTTAAACTTGAACACATTTGAATTTTGGGCTTATTTTTTTAGTCCTCCTGGGTCAATCGGTTATGCGGGTAAGAATCTATCATTTTTTTAAATTCAGTTCTCAAAAACCTTATTTACTTTTTTAAGGTCCAAAGGGAGAACGTGGCTTGCCTGGTAAGTTGAGAATTTTAAAGTTAAATTCAGCTCTTGAACCATTTAATTTAATAGGTTTTGCTGGAATCCCTGGCCCAATCACAGATGCGATCGGCCCTAGAGGAATTCCTGGTGCCTTCGGGCCATTGGTATGCAAGTTTTTATAACTTAAAAAACATACTAAACCTCCTTAATTTAATGCTCCAAAGAGAAAAATCTTTGCTGAAATCTAGACAGCGCTTCTAATCTTTAAAATATGTGAATTACATTTTAAACTTAATTTTTTAGGGTCCTAAAGGAGATCAAGGCAGTGAAGGGTAAGGATTTAGGGTTCAATTTTAAATATTATTTTATGAAAAACTTTTACAAGTTACAAGGAAAAAGTTTCTTTGACTTTAAATATATTTTTCGGTTTTCTTAATGCACAAAGAACTTTCAACTCTTTCTGAAAATAATTTAATAATTTAAATAATCAAATTTTCTTCTTTAGAGCTTATGGCTTGCCCGGTATGGATGGTTTGAGAGGAGAACCCGGTGATGTTGGATCTCAGGGAGAGAGAGGTGAAGTTGGGCCCATCGTTAAAGGCGAAAAAGGCTTGCCTGGCAGACCAGGAAAGAACGGCCGTGATGTAAGACCTAAACTTTTATAATATGAGTTTCTGAAGTTAAAGATGTTTAATACATCTTTTAGGGATTAATTGGAATGCCTGGTGAAAGAGGAGAAAGAGGGTAAGAAATTTAAATTATCTTTAAAGTTCAAATCTTAATCACATCACTATAGTTTACCTGGTCTTGATGGATTTTCGGGTGCGAGAGGTTTAACCGGTTTAGCTGGACGACAAGGTGAAAAGGGAGACCGTGGCTTACAAGGTAAAATTCTTTCATTCTTAGTGATGTGATTCTAATTTGACAACATTTAAGGTTTACCCGGCAGTGATGGAAGACCCGGTTCAGAAGGCAGAAAAGGTTAATATAAAATTTTGCGGTGATTTTAAATAGAGTACTTTTTACAAAAAAAATCTTTCAGGTGCACGTGGATACCCCGGCCTTAAAGGAGAAATTGGGTGAACTTAAAAATATCTAATTAAATCTAAATAAAATAATTCGCTTTTGTAGTTTGACAGGATTAACTGGCTTAACTGGAATCAAAGGCGATTTTGGTTAGTTTAAAAATTAATTAATTGAAATTAAATTAAAGCTTAAACTTTCAAAGGTTTTCCTGGTTTACCCGGTCGTGATGGCTCACAAGGGTTGAAAGGAAATATTGGTAATTTATTTGATAATTTTTTCACCTTCATTCGCTCATATTTGAATGATTTTTCTAGGTCAACGAGGCCCTCCCGGATTTGACGGCCCACCCGGAATTAAAGGTAAAATAGAATTTTAAATATTTTTAATTAAACAAAATATTTAAATCGACAATTATCGTAGGTGAACGTGGTTTACAAGGTCTTAAGGGGAGAAACGGGTTGGATGGATTAATTGGATTGACAGGAGAAAAGGGAGAAAGAGGGTTAGCAATTTAGTTATAAAAAAAACACGTTTTTCACAATAAATTTTTACTATTAGAGTGAACGCACCGCCGTCGCTCACAGCGCCTAAAGGAGTACCCGGTAAAATATTTAATCCTTTTTTTGTCAACAGTTTTAATATTTTTTACTTAAGGTTTGATTGGACAAAAGGGTGACAAAGGGTGAGTCAAACTAATCCTCTTAATTAAAAGATTTTACTTAAATACTTTTACTTTATTAGCGATGCAGGTTTACCCGGGTTGATCGGTTTGAGTGGTGAACGAGGTGAACAAGGTGACATGGGTTTTACCGGTATGCCCGGCCCACTAGGGCCAATCGGGTTAAGAGGTAAAAACTTTATTCTAAATTTAAAAAATTATCTAACCACTTTTTTAAACTAGGCGAAGTTGGATTAATTGGCTATCCAGGAAAAGAAGGCTTGCCCGGCCCTCCAGGTGAGATTAAATTAATTTAAAATTTTTTCGTCAATATTTTTCTAAAAAAACCAATTTAAAAGGCCCACGCGGAAATCCTGGCCAGCCATGCACACAAGCTCCAGACTATTTAACCGGATTTTTGGTTGTGAAACACAGTCAATCAGTCGAAATTCCTCGCTGTGATGCTGGTCAAGTTAAACTCTGGGATGGTTACTCACTTTTATATGTTGATGGCAATGACTATCCAGCAAACCAAGATCTCGGTTCGCCCGGCTCTTGTCTTCGTAAATTTTCAACTATGCCAGTTATGGCTTGTGGTCAAAACAGCGTCTGTAATTATGCGTCACGTAACGATCGTACTTTCTGGCTTTCGACATCCAAAGAAATTCCAATGATGCCAGTATTAGAACAAGAAATTCGCCCATATATCTCCCGCTGTGTTGTGTGTGAAGCTCCATCGAATGTCATTGCTGTTCATAGCTACTCTGTTCAAGTTCCTGAATGCCCGAACGGATGGGAAGGATTATGGATCGGCTACTCGTTCTCAATGGTGAATAAATTCTAACAATTAGTTTCAAATTACTCATTTTTATATTTTAGCACACTGCTGTCGGCCATGGTGGAGGCGGTCAAGAACTTTCTGGCACCGGATCATGTCTTCAAGATTTCCGAGCTACACCTTTCATTGAATGTAACGGTGGCAAAGGACAGTGTCATTACTATGAGACGATGACGAGTTTCTGGACGGTTACAGTGGACGAAAGAAATCAATTTAGATTACCCGAACAACAGACGCTAAAAGCAGGAAATCTTCGCACGAAAATATCGAGGTGTCAAGTGTGTACAAGAATTTAGGAATATAATTAAAATTAAATGTTGCAATATAAAAGTTGTTTTCTTTAGCTTTTTATTCAAATGTCATTCAGTCACACGAAGTAAATTCAGTGAAATAAAAATCTTTAAAATCTTTTCACTTATAAGATTTGTATATTTTATAATTTGTGTATGCATCCATTCCATAGCAGATTGCAAGCACGGCACCGATGTACTAAAAATAGAAAGCAAACACGTGATAAACAACAAACATTGAGAAGATCGTTCACACTCACATAAACCGATACGAGGGCAGGAAATGCGGAGTCGGATGAAGATGAGATGAAGCGAGGGTAGAGTGACAAATTAGATGCGAAACCCATGTACACGCTTGAACTTGCATATATGAAGCATGCGAAGGCATTGAAGAAAATTTCAAATAAACTTTGTTTTATTAAATCGTAAGAATTGGCACTGAAGAAGTAAACAATGCAAAGAATCATTGAAGTCGTGAGGCATGTCGTAACGGTGGAATGAAAACTAAAAAATGCTTCACCTATGTCGGATGCTGCCGACATTCCAAAACGAATCAAAAGCGTTTCACAGCAACTTCCCAAAATTATTTCAAAAATTTTCAGCAAAGCACATTTAGTCGTCAGAAATTCCAAATTGATACCTTAAATAAAATTTAAAATAACACATTGAACTCGATCTTTTATTTTTGCTTACATGTGCAGACTCGACAGCATCCCAAATTAATTCCTTTACTCTTCTTTTGTCGTCTGCCGTAGACTGAATTATTGTTCATTGGAATTCTTATTACTGATGACATATTCATTGATTTTTTTTTATTTTAAATAAATAGTAAAATTGTGTCTAAATTAATTTTAACAAGGATTTTTTCAGCTAACGTCTTTACTGCTAGAGGAATGAAAAATTACTGAAAGCGAGTAAAGGAGATGATGAAATGAAATTCTTGCTAGAAAATTTTCGTGATCATGCGTGCGATAAAAATAGAATTTTTCGCTCTCAATTCTTTCTTTTTTATGGAGGATTTAAAATTTTGGGGTCGACTGCTAGACAAAATAAATGTTTAGTATTTCCTATATTTTAATGAATCATCAACAGAGAAAAATAAAATTGTACCAATATTAAATTCAATTTTATTAAATATACCACGTGCGTTGCGGCTTAAAATTTAAGAAACTAAAAATGATCGGTATTTTTTAAAAATCGTAATCCGACCAGTTTTTTATTCGGACAAACAAAATTCAACAGATGAAAAACAATTTTTAGCGGAAATTTTTGTTTTTAATTTAAGCTCTAAAAATCACGTGAAATGTACGAGTTTAGTTTGTGGTGCTTTTTGTGTGCGCAAGAGCACGATGTAGATGTTGAAATTAAATCACTAAGTAATGAAATGCAGGAGAAAATAAGTGAATTCAGTATTGTGGTAAGAAAAATAATTAACAATTAAAAAAAACAAATTTAATTAAATAATTTTAGAACTACAACATTCCCGGCTGTCCATCAAAAGTATGCAAAATGTGCCTTAAATTTTTACAAGACATCTCCTACTTCACCAAACGATACGAGACAGTAGAAAAATTTTACATTGAGTTGCTGAAAAACAAGAACAAAAATGTAAATTTAAAAGACATGAAAGCAAAATATGAAATTACTGATGATCGACTTGAAATAACTCCAAAGAAGAGAAAAATAACTGAATCGCCAAAATCAAATCAGTCTAATGCATTTTTTGCCGTCGAAATACATTCTTCGCCAACCAGTGATTTTTCAATTCCTATTACTGAAGATCTTCAAACGCCTTTCAAGATTCCTGAAAAGCCAAGTCCTCAACCTCTGCCAATGAGATCAAACAAAAACTCCCAACCAAAGATTTTGAATCCAACAATTTGGCCTAAAATAGAGAATAAGCTTAGACTAGATCTACTTCTTTGTGATCTCTGCACACATACAACATCCACTAAACTTTCTCTTGAGAAGCACATGGAAGTTCATTTGAGAAACGAAATGCTTTTTGAATGTAAAATTTGCCTGAAGAAATTTGCCAAAAAGGCAATTCTAATAAACCATCAGTTGACTCATAAATTGAGCGCTGATCGAAAAACTTTTCAGTGCAAAGAGTGCGGAAAACATCTTTCGAGTCAGTCTGCAGTCAACTCACATATGAAATGGCATCATGAGGAACGAGAATTTATTTGTCATATTTGCTCAAAGGAATTTGCAACGGTAAATTTTTAAATTTTATAACTGATAAATATAACTTATTTTATTTTTAGAAAGGATCCCTTAAAGAACATCTGAAAATTCACTCAGATCAAAAAGAACACGTTTGCCCAATTTGCAATAAAGAGTACAAAACAGCCTCGACACTTTCAAACCATCTAGATACGCACACTAAAACCGCCTACGAGTGCTCGCAATGTGGATTAAAGCTCAACTCGAAAAGAACCCTGAAGCAACATGAAAAAGTTCATAGTAACCTGGTACAACACGCTTGCACTATTTGTGGTGCAGAATTTAAGAGAACAAAAGCTTACAAAGAGCATCTCATCATACATTCCAGTATCAGACCTTATGAATGTGAATTTTGCGGTAAAACTTTCACGAATGGTCCAAACTGCCGAAAACATAAGAGAGAAGTTCATCCAAAAGAGACTAAAGAAGCGGACAAGAACGGAGTGAAACAGAAAGCAGTTAAACTTCCAAACATTTCCGATTTACTAGCAATGTCAACTGGTTCAAGTGTTACTGATTAATTTTATAATATCCCTTTTTTATTTCGTATTTTTAAATCGTGTATAAAAGTTAATGTAATTTACAAAGAGTTTACTTTCCTTCTCATTATATATAAGACCATGCTGACTCCAGCCTCATGGAGAGGTTTAATCAATCTATTCTGATGTCGTCGCATAAAATCTAAATTCATTTTAACCATCATTCGATCCTTAAATTTCATTTCCTTGAATTTTCTGTCGTTCAAATAATTTTTATAAGTTGAATCATCGAGGTCGATAATTTTAAGTTCACTCGGATGCTTGAGTTCTAACAAATTCATCAAATATTTAAAATCATCGTCGATTTCAATATCTGGCACTTCTTGGTAAACTTCTTCTTTATTCCTTTTTATGTCTAAAATTCTAATTTTTTCATCCCCAATAAAATTTTTTCGATACTCAAATCCTTTTACGCTTTGAAAGTTTTCCTTAATCATTTTTAATTCTTCGGAAGTAAAAATTTGTCTGATTAAATATTCCTTAGAAGTGTCAAGATCATACTGATATCCAGGAATTCCAACTAATCTCTTCGCAAAAAATAATCGTGATTCGTAGGTCGGAAACATCGCGTAAGCAAACAAGCCATCAACAATAGCTTTTGCAAGCTTTTCAAAAATTGGCGTTTGCAGTTGAAGGAGTGGAAGAAAAGTGTAACGGAGTACGATGTGGCATATTCTAAAATTATTTTTAAGTTTAAACTAAATAATTAAAAATTTTGTCTTACATTTCGACAACTTTAAGTGGAGACAGGCACATATTAAACTCATCCTTAATTCCCAACATTGATCCGATCACTGCCCAAAAATGGATAAAAGCATCACGATCTTCGTCATTGTCATGCTTAATCCCTAATTGGTGTGGTTTAATTAAAGCAAACCCCATAAATCCGAAAAGAGTCAAAGACATCGCAGCTTGAGGAATAAGCCGATACCCTTGCTCATCATTTTCGGCAGCTCGCGATGCACATAAATGCATTTTTCTCACCTTCTTGAGCGACTCCCAAGATCTTTAAAAATTTAGTTTAAATTTATAAATTTTAACAACTTAAATAATTGAAACTCACTTTGAGCCGGGTTTAAGTTCTTCTTCATACCAACTCAGCATGTGTAGGGATGTGCTGATGTAACGTTTTTGAGCAGTTTCGGGTGTACTTGATTGATGACTTCGATCAAGTATCCGAGCACCATTAGGTTCACAAATTAGTGCAAAAAGACCGTAGAAATTTGAGAGCATCATGCATGCGCGATTGTCTTTGAAATACTTTTGACCTCTGGGAGTTAATTGAAGAATTAAAAATTTTATATTCATTATAAAAATTTTAGCAGAAAAAATTTACCTTTTGAATTTTGCGTCATCATACCATTCTGGTAGTTTAAAAATGTCATCGCTGAAGCCGGTGTCACATGGCTCTGAATCTTGTAGTCCTTTCAAAAAAACATTGAGCACAAATTTTTTGGCAACTAAAAATTAAAAATAATTCTAAATAATTTTGAAATCATCAAAGATTTTAATTTGTAATAAAAACTGTACATTGTAATTAAGTATGACGAATTTAATTTTATAGCGATCATGAATTAAAAAATCAATAATCAGCGAAAAAATTTAATGCCCAGTCGACCTCTATGACGGAAGTTTACGCGTTGCTTAGATGCATGTGCATTAGATGCACTATAAAGATATTTTTTCTCCAGCTCATTGCCAAGTTCAAAGCTTTTACATGATCAATTGGAGCTTAATGTGTCTGACTCTGAAACCAGTATGTAAATTTTGCTATGTAATAATTTTTTTCCCACAAGTTTAAGGCCCTCCTATTGAAAACTATTGCCGGAAATTTTATTGCAAAACGGAATTTCTGGAAAATAATCAAATAAAAAAGATTTGTCAAATAATCGATTTATCGTTGGCCTAGAAAAAATTATTGTTCTCCCTCGTTCTACAAAAACTGATGACTGTTTCAATTTTTAGTCTCGCATTCTTAAAGTGAGATTATTGAACATTATTAAAGGCCTTTTTCAATCAAAAAAATGATTGTTCTCCCTTGTTCTACAAAAACTGATGACTTTTTGATTTTCTTTATTTTTTTATTTAAAAGCACGCACACGTCTCATGAAAGGAAAAATTTAAATTGATCATTTTTACCCTTTTCACTTTCAGTTAATTTTAAATCATCTCCGACAGACATTATTGAATACAGCAGAATAAACTAGTAATTTTATCGTAAAATTTATTATCACAAAATATTTTTGTAGCCTGTTTAACCGCAATGCGCGTCTATGGCAACCGAACGACTTGAATAAATTTTTCCGACTGTATATAATTTTTTTAAATGATTTAAGTTCTAGAGTTAGAAAATAATTTGCAAGCAACAGCGAAAATGATGTGTGGTGGGAAAAAAATCTCGTAAATTAAGTATAAAGTCCCATTTTAGAGCTTTTTGAATTCCTTGAAATTAAACTTTTACAAAAATGAATATTTTTATTAAATAATTTCTAGAAAAATTTTCTGGCCATTAGAACGTTCCATAAATAAAACGGCCAACAAGAATAAATAAGAAAGGATGATTCGCGATATGTGAAAAACTATGGAAAATTCCATAGAATTAAAAAGTCAAATAATTTGATTTTAAAAACTCAAAAATTCGCATTGAACATCAGAGTTTGCGGCTATCCGGACTTCCCGCACCTGACCTAAACTGTCAGCAGGTAAATATCAAGATGATCAACTGAAGTCTCAAAACTAGAATTTTCTTAAATTTTCATACATTTGAGATTTCATTTTCCTCCTTGTTTACCGATTTTTATATAGAGTTCAAACCTGGAGCATGTGTTGAAGGTCCGTTACAGTCAGCTAAAAACAAAATTTAACCGAGCTGAAGATGGAAGGAAGACGAAAGTGAAAACACGAGAAAATAAACTCGCTCCAAAAAAAGCTGGACAACGCGACCATAATATCGCAAAAGCAACAAATCTGGCGAGTTATATGTTATACATGTTAGCAAGTCAATGTTTCTTATCTCATCTTTTTTTATTATCCAATTTTGCGTGTAAAGAATTATTTTTCAATAAAAAATGTTCAACTGGCTTGAAAAAATAGAAATAATTTTTTTTCCAATCTTCGAAGCGATATTTTTTCCAAAGAGGGATATAAGCATAGTATAAAGGATATTTGATGGAGGAAAGTTCCAAAAAAGAAGCAAATTACCTCGCGCATAACATGTTTCGAAAATTTTAGGACATTCGTTAACTTCTATGGCAATAAACTTGGAGTTTTTAAATTGGTATTTATAAGCAAATAGGGAGGATATAAAATGTTCGAGGCATGGAAACTTTGAATTTAAATTTTTTGGTTTAATACAATTTTTTCGAAAAATGTTTCCCTTGCAAATGAATAATTAATAAAATCAAATCCCGTTGTCCATCCAAAAAATCACACTCTCTTTTTGTCTTCACCTCCTTTAGAATGAGTTTAACGAGTTTAATGGATTTGAATAATTCCCGATTCCAAAAGCTTTTGAATTTTGGTAGCGACTTCCGGGTTCCTCAAGTGCCTAATTAAATATTAAAATTATTAAAAATTTAACAATATAAAAAAGTAAATAGACTTACTCTTGCACGGCTTTTGGATCAGACTGCATTTGCTCCAAAATCATACGCATAGCTGGATCTTTGAGAATCGACTGCACTTCCGGATCATTCATGGCCTTCTTTCGTACTTCCTCTGGATTTGAGTGAACAGCCATTGTGCATGCACGATAACCCTCTAACGCCTCAGCATTGGACGAGTCAATTTCGAGAGCTTTTTGATAGGCCGCAAGTGCTTTCGATGGCTGTTGCATCCCTTGTAGAATTTTACCCTTTCGAATCCATCCTTTGATGAATTTCTCATCGAGCTTTGTGCACATGTCACAGTCCTTTAGGCCAAGATCGAATGCGGCTAGTTTTGTGTAGCATGCAGCACGATTGGAATATAATTTTGGATCATCGGGATTGCGATTGATGGCTTCCGTGTAGTGCTTGATCGCAGATGAGAAATCGCCTTTCTTAAAGAAATCATTTCCCTTCTCCTTCTCCTCTTCGGCCTTTGCTGGATCTACAAATGCTCGACGCTCTTCCTCTTTGATAATAATTTCAACTTGCGAAAGTAATGTCTTAACTTCCGGTGTACGATGCTCGGACAAGGATTTTTCAAAGTATGTCCGGGCATTCTTATATTCACCTAATTTCTTAAAGCTGTTGCCGATGCGACAGAAGGCCTTTGCGATTAACTTGTAATCAGCTCGATTTTCACGACCAACTTCAATACCCTTTTCACACTCTTCTATGCACTTACGGAAATCCTTTTGCTCAAAATAAACGGCTGCAATGTTACTGTAGAATGTTATGTCGGTCTGATCATGCTCAATTGCTCTTCTGTAGTGCGAGAGTGCAGTGTTGAAATCCTTTTTCTTATACGCCTCATTCCCAGCTTCCTTTTCACTCTTTGCAAGTTTCTTATTTTCTGGAAGGTTCTCATCTTCAGCTGGCTTTGGTGTTTGCGGTGGCGGTGTTGTTTGTTCGCGAGCTTTAGGTTTCTGAGAATCGCTTTCCGTCTCCATTGGTTGATGTTGTTGGCTCAATAAGTGACTTATGAGGGCATCCTTAATCTGCGTTTGACCTTGAATCAGCGCTTGATTTGTTGGTTCAAACTCGAGACCTAAAAAATTATTGTTTACATCTAGTTGTGATATTTTGAAGGTTATTTTGACCATTTACCTTTACTATAAGCGGTGAATGCCTCTTCGTATTTTTGGAGAGCGTGAAGAGCAGCGCCTTTTCGTGAATAACCTTTTGGCCATGAAGGATTGAGTTGAACTGTCTTCTCTGCATCCTCAAGTGCAAGTTGATAATTTCCGGCTTTAAGATATGCAGCTGAGCGGTTGCTGTACAGGACATGACTCGTGTTATCTAAGTTGATCGCTTGGCTATACGCTTCGATTGCCTCCTCATTACGACCAGCAGTCAGCGCTGCATTGCCTTTCTCCTTCAATTGATTGATCTACAAAAAAATTTCCGATTTTTATGCAATTTCATGCACGTTATTAAAATTTTCATTCGATTTTTCACTTACATCCGACATTTCTAGTTAATTCTGCACCAATCGATGATATTTGAAGCGCTCTGATATTCGATAATGATTTAATTTCTCTTTTTGCTTAGCTTTATGAACACTTTTTGTGAAAATTATAGAAGTTTCTCGAGAAAAATTGCAAAAAGTTAAAGTTCAAAAGTGAATTTAAAATTTGAAAATACGTTATGAAGTGAAATAATATTTTTCCAAAGTTTGATTAAACTTAACTAAATTTAAATTATTGATTTAATATAAAATGTAAATTTAGAGTTGAATTTACACGCTAATTGACTTTTAGCAATAAATTTTTGAAACCATTTTTAACTGTAGTTCAAAATTCAAACTCATTTTGACTCCGTCGAACCCTGTCGACAACACAAAAAAAATAATTTTTCGGAATAAAAAATATTGAAAAAAGTCAAAAACTACCACACAAAAGATCAATTAAACTCGATAAATCTTTTCATAACATCATCCAGCTATGGCTGAATATCTCGCTTCCATTTTTGGAACTGAAAAAGACAAGTAAGTAAAATTATAAATTTTATCATCCCCGATTGTTTACATCTTCAAATTTTTTCAGAGTAAATTGCTCATTTTACTTTAAAATCGGAGCCTGCCGTCACGGTGACAGATGTTCTCGTATTCATAACAAGCCAACTTTCTCACAAACCGTATTGCTGCAGAACTTGTACGTGAATCCTCAAAATTCAGCGAAATCTGCTGATGGATCGCATTGTAAGTTGTTGCTGGATCTTTTTGATAATCAATAACCAGATTTAACATCCGTTGGATGTTGTCTAATATAAACTTTTAATCTCTTTAGTGGTTGCAAATGTGTCTGATGAAGAAATGCAAGAGCATTATGACAATTTTTTCGAGGATGTATTTGTAGAGCTTGAAGACAAGTACGGTGAAATAGAGGAAATGAATGTTTGCGATAATCTTGGGGATCACCTAGTCGGCAACGTCTATATTAAGGTAATTAACACGATTGCTCTATGTAACTTTGAGTTTAACTAAACATAATTTGCATAATTTTAGTTCCGTCACGAGGAAGATGCCGAACGTGCTTCGAAAGAGCTCAACAACCGTTGGTTTGGAGGTCGTCCGGTCTACGCTGAATTATCGCCAGTGACAGACTTTCGTGAAGCATGCTGCCGTCAGTATGAAATGGGCGAATGTACTCGTTCAGGATTCTGCAACTTTATGCACTTGAAACCAATTTCTCGAGAGTTGAGACGTTACTTATACTCTAGACGTGGACGGGGTATTGGTGGCGGCCGCTCTCGCACCAGATCTCCATCGCCGCCAAAGAGACGCTCGAGATCGCCGAGAAATCGCGGAGGAGGCGGAAATAACGGTGGAAATGGGGGTGGTGGCGGTGGTCGAAGGAATTCGCGTGAAAGAGACGGAGGTGGTGGTGGTCGTAGAGGACGCTATTAATGGACTTGATTGAAAAATTTGTAAACTGCATTCGAAAAATTTGATTTCAAATAAAAAGCTTCAAACTGGAAAAAAGTTTTCATCGATGTGAAGTCGTTAAAAATTATTTCATGATTTCAGCATAAATTTTCATCATGTATCTTTCTGGAAATTTCCCCTCAAAGTAAAGTTAAGTCACTACCTGCCAAAAAAACATATATGGTGAGCATAAAAAGTATTTGTTGACATTTTAAATTTACATTTGTGTGCGTGTGAATTTTATTTTTGAGGTTCAAAATTGAGTTTGGCGCGTTAAAAAGAGTGAGAGGGGAAAAGGCGCGTAGTTGATCGACATAATTAACTATTTTAAACATAAATCGGAGAGACAAAACCATTTAAACATCAGATATTGACGAGTAAACACCTCAACTACAGCAAAACATTCAAGTTATCATCAAGTAAAGCCGAAATAAGATAAATTTCGTAATAATGTTAAAAGTCGCACACGAGAAAGAAAATATTGCTGAGAAAATGGACAAGGTATCGCTTAAGAGTCCACGTAAAGTGCTCACCGATAACGAGACAAATCTTCCAGTCAAACAACCAAAGCTAAAAATGGAACTAGAAACTGACGGAGAGGAGATCGCCAATGTTGGTGCAATTGCTCACAAAAAGCCATCTTATCCGTTCGATCCTTCAAAGGAACCGCTCCTTCGTGACAATCCCCGACGATTTGTTGTCTTCCCAATCGAGTATCATGACATTTGGCAGATGTATAAGAAGGCTGAGGCATCATTCTGGACTGTCGAGGAAGTGGATCTCTCAAAGGACTTAAACGACTGGGCTAAACTTAAGGATACAGAGCGTCACTTTGTCTCACACGTTCTCGCCTTCTTCGCGGCTTCCGATGGAATTGTTAACGAGAATCTTGTCGAGCGATTCAGTCAAGAGGTTCAAGTTACCGAGGCTCGATGCTTCTATGGCTTCCAAATCGCCATGGAAAATGTCCACTCTGAGATGTACTCACTTCTCATTGAGACTTACGTTCGTGACGCTAAAGAGCGCGATTTTCTATTCAACGCCATTCAGACGCTGCCGTGTGTAAAGAAGAAAGCTGACTGGGCAATGAATTGGATATCCAGCAAAAATGCAAATTTCGGCGAGCGTATAATTGCATTTGCCGCAGTCGAGGGAATTTTCTTTAGTGGAAGTTTCGCATCAATTTTCTGGCTCAAAAAACGCGGACTCATGCCTGGCCTGACTTTCTCCAACGAACTCATTTCACGTGACGAGGGACTGCATTGTGATTTTGCATGCCTAATGTTTAAGCACCTCGTGCAGAAACCACCAAAGGAACGTATCGTTGAGATCATTGACGAAGCCGTTAAGATTGAACAAGAATTTCTCACCGATGCACTTCCAGTTGACATGCTGGGCATGAATTGTGAACTTATGTCGCAGTACATTGAATTTGTCGCCGATCGGCTACTAGGCGAGTTGGGTGTCGAAAAAGTCTACAACACGAAAAATCCATTCTCGTTTATGGAGTTAATTTCACTCGAGGGCAAAACGAACTTCTTCGAAAAGAAAGTGGGCGAGTATCAAAAGTATGGAGTTATGAACAATCGAATGGACAATGTTTTCACATTAGACGCCGATTTTTAATCAGATATAGAGAAAATTATGAAAGTTAGTGGTGAGTTGTGAAAGATATTTTAAACGACTGACTTTATACTCAATAATTTTTATTATTCTCAGATAATTATCATCAGTGCATCATTCGACAATCCTAGCATCATAAGGAGTTAGTACTTAATATAACAAATATCTTGATTTATTCTTCATTAGTGATTGAGAGCTATTCAAATTCATAAAATTATCTTTTTTTTATAATGACTATATTACTATTAGATTTAAGTGCCATCAGCTGACATATTCATACTTTAAATAATTGCTATAAACATGTAAATGGTGAGAACTTAATGCAATTTATGTAAAACACTTTTTAAGCCTTGACATTTAAAAATATATAATAAAAGAGTGTTTGGGTGGCAGAAGAGAAATTATTGTCATTCATTTTATTGCAATTTTCTTTCCAGATAATTTTTAAGTATCGTTTGGAACATTTTTGCGTTTTAACTTTCTTCAAAAATTCCGTTATTGCTAACAACGCAATAATTTTTCATCATTCCCAAATATTTTTGTTTTCGATCATTGATCACGAACATGCATGTCGAAACATGTTTAGAAAAAAAAAATTTAAGAGGGTGCAAGTCAGCTGTTTTTGCGTTGTACTATTGATCTTTTATAGAGGTGGTAGTAAAATATTTTTCCCCTCAATTTTAAAGGATCTTTTTTTTGTAGTGGTGCTAATGCAAAATTTTATGATTTTAATTTCTATTTTATAAATTCCAAATTCAGTCCAAATTTTAATTTTTTTAGTGACGTCACTTTTTTCCCGCCAAAAATATTATTTTTGTTTCACGACAATATTTTCATAAATAAAGCTTTATAAAAATTTAATCAGGTAATGAATTGTAAAACTTTATTTTTTCGTTTTAATGTAACTCATAAGTTATTTTCGCAAAGAATGAAACGCGTTGCAAGTGAGCCCTCTACTTCTGGTGCTGAAAAAAAGGCAAAGAAAAAGGATGAAAAATTTCTGCAACAAATTCATGTGAATCGTGAACAGGCAGCGTCAAGTATTAGAGATTTTAAGTTCAACAAGAAGAGAGTTCAAATACTAAATGACACCGAGGAAGTTCCCGAAGATAAGGAAGGGATTGTGTACTGGATGGCCAGAGATCAGCGCGTACAAGATAATTGGGCTCTCCTCTTCGCACAAAACTTAGCTCTTAAAAACAAGCTTCCCTTGCACGTTATCTTCTGCCTTACTGACAAGTTCTTGGATGCACCTTTTAGACACTTCAAGTTCATGCTGGATGGCTTGCGGGAAGTATCGCAAGATCTTGAAGAACTTAACATTAACTTTCATCTCTTACGTGGATCTCACATCACTCAAATACCGAAATTCGTTAATGATTTTAAAATCGGATGTCTTGTTTGCGACTTTAGTCCTCTTCGAATTCATCGTGAATGGGTCAGTGGAATTAAAGAAAAACTCCCAGCCGATATTCCTTTTGTACAGATCGATGCTCACAACATCGTGCCCGTTTGGTTCGCTAGTGATAAACAGGAATATGCTGCTCGAACTATCAGAACAAAAATCAACAGTAAGCTCGATGCTTTCCTTACTGAATTTCCGCCTCTCATCAACCATCCACACAAAGCTGACAAATCTCATCAGAGTGAAAAAATTGACTTTGCGAAGGTGCTTGAAACTCTCGATTGTGATAGAGCAGTTGGAGAAGTCGATTGGATTGAACCTGGATATGCCGGCGCTATTGAAATGCTAAACTCATTCATTAATGTTCGATTGAAAGTTTACGATTCGGACAGAAATGATCCTAATAAGGGTGCCTTATCCAATCTCTCACCTTACTTTCATTTTGGACAAATTGCCGTACAAAGAGCAATCTTGGAAGTGAGAAAATTTAAGAGCAAAAACTCGAAAGGTGTTGAGGGATTCTGCGAAGAGGCGATTGTCAGACGTGAACTCAGCGATAACTTTTGCTACTATAATAAGAATTACGATAATCTCAAAGGTATTACGGACTGGGCGATGAAAACTCTTAATGACCATCGAAAAGATAAACGAGAGTATATTTACACGTTGAATGAACTCGAGGATGCGCGTACGCACGATGATTTATGGAATGCTGCCCAGCTGCAAATGAAAAAGGAAGGAAAGATGCATGGATTTTTAAGGATGTACTGGGCAAAGAAGATTCTCGAATGGAGCAAGACTCCCGAGGAAGCATTGGAACATGCAATTTATCTCAACGACCGCTATAATCTTGACGGACGCGACCCTAATGGATACGTTGGAGTCATGTGGTCGATTGGAGGAATTCACGATCAAGGATGGGGAGAACGAGCCATCTTTGGCAAGATTCGATTCATGAATTATCAAGGCTGCAAGAGAAAGTTCGATGTTGCGGCTTTTGTGCGAAAATACGGTGCTCGTGTGTATAACAAGTCAGCACAAAAAGACATTGAAAACTATCTCGTCACAAAAAAGAAAACATAATTTTCGATTAAACGGTAAAATTTATTAAATTTGAATGCTTAAAAAATAAGCACATGATCCATCACCACTTATTTACCGCAATCGAGCTCTGAGCGCTGATAACTGCTGAAAGCTAAAATATCCCTTGATACACCTGTTCGCTGAATCATCACTCAAAACTTTCAAATCTCCATTTTTCATTTCATTTTTTCAAGCGATTCTCCCGCTGCTACTCTTGAGTTCATGACAAATCTACTCTCATCCGAGCTCTAAAAATAAAAAAGTTTGACACAAAAAGTTTCGTTCTTGACTTGTGTGTTTTTATTTTTTAGCAGTTTCAGGACTTCCTGCTGAGAAAAATTCTCAGGACGATGATGATGGTTCAATTTGTTTTCCATTTTGATGTTGACTGACATTTTGATTTCCCATAAGAGAGTTCCGAATTTTCCGACTGTTAGCAATTTCAAAGCTGTGGGGAGGTGAGAGGTGAGCATGTCTCGCAACTACATCGTTATCGTCATCGATGCAATTTATAATTTTTTTCTCTGACATTCGAGAGAATTCTCGTTCATAATTGTAATCAGGTCCTTATTGAATTTTGGTGATTGGAAATCAAATTGAGTTCATGTGAGTTCAAGAAAAGAAACATTTGCATGGGATGGAATTTTTGGTTAAAATTTAAAATAACAATATTTTGGAATTTTAAAAAAAATTTAAGTGTCGACGACTTGATTAAAAAAATTTTCTCGAACGCTCAAAGCGTTTTTCTACGCGAACACAATAATTCGATAAAATTTTATAAATTTTATGATTTTTTTCATCCTCACTAAAAAAAATTCTTCGAATTCTTGATTGATTAAACTTCTGTTGAAGATTATCTGAAAGTGTGATGGAAGAACTTAATTTAGTTTCTTTTTTTTTTGCTGATGAAATATTTTTAAAACACACATCACGTCCTCACCCGATGCATTGCATAATTGAATTTTGCGAGAATTTAGTTCAATGGTCCTCGAGTGAAAATATTTCTTCTTCTTTATGGAACCCTCAAAAAAAAGAGCAAAATCATCGAATCGTGCAGGAAATGACTTTGAGCTTTTCTTGCACCAAATTTTATTCAAAATTGTTTGTGTGCAATGCATGTGCATGTTATTTATAAACAGCTTCTGTTGATGTCTCTTGAGTCCGAGTGAGATCAAGTGAGGATTAAGGAGCTATTCAACATACATTTCCATTCGAACTCCCTCAGTCAGATAAAATCGTTTACTTCTTCGAATGATTTATTTATGCGGTAAAGCTAATGTTTACGAATGTCTGTATATGAAGCGTGAGTGTCATTATCAATGATTATTCAAGTGGAAAAATGTAAATTCTGTTGATTTGGGATCTTTTAAAATTTTGTTTAAAGTTCATGAATTTAAAATTAATTTTTTTGACATTCAAAAAGTCAATTAAATTATTCAAAATTTCAGAGCACGTTAAAAAAGCTCTAAAATTTAAATAATAAAGAATTAAAATCAGAAAAATCAGATGTGGATTGAAATTTCACTAACATAACAAAATCACTTCAAATCCATTTAACTAAAAGATGAAATTCAACGGCAGCAAAAAAAAGGAAGAAAATTTATGAGTGTAATTCATGAGATTTGCAACAGTTCCTTTTCGTCGAGACTCGAGACAGCATGCAGAACGGAGTGAGATCATAAATTATTTTTCCTTACATATGCAGGACTGTATGAGAGAGACATTGTTGTGATGCAAGATTAAAGGGCAGGAAATTGAAATCCCTACATGATGATGCAAATGGATCAAAACTGTGGCGATGGTTGTCATGGGTCGAAAAATTCAACATTAATTAATTTAAATATAAAAAATTGTGTGTGAAAATGATAAATAAAATACTCATCAATTTTAAAAATTGCAACAATGAAAGTTCATCACAAATTTAATTAACAAAGCTGCGATTTGTCATTAAAATTGAACTCCCAAGTCCAATTACATGCTCTCTATTGCGCCCGCATGAATTACAGGTTTTAATTAACCTTTTAATGAATGCATTGTTGGTTTGGCATCCGTGGCGATGTTCCTCATACGTGTGATTAGCACCGAACGAAAAGAGTGATGATGATGAATGGTCGTGATGTGCATGATGAGAGATGAGAGCACTTTTCCCTGCTGTTTTTGATTCCATTCAAGGAATTGAGTGTGCGATAAAAAAAACTTCTATCTATGACAGTCATTTACAACGTAAATGACTTTCGAGTGGCTTCAACTAAGCGGGAGAATGGAGATGAAAAAATTTCATTTGCCAATTACACTTGACATCGTGCAGACAGAGTGTGCAACATACATAAAATGCATAAAATGTTGACAATTTTTGGGGTTTTGAAATTCCACGCTTCGCCACTTAAAAATTTCTACTGTCCTCGCGTGAATTGGATTCAATAGTGACGAAATTTACTTTGTTTTTTGATTGAACTGAATTGAAAAAATTGAGTAAAAATTAAAATTTTAAATTTGGTTAAGAATTTAATATTTAATTTTTAATTTCCAAAAGAGATTTTTGGATTAAAATTTGCAGTTCTCAAATAATGCTTCAAAATGCCGCGCATTTAATTAAAAATTTAACTTCATCGCGACTCTGTTCATTAGCATCATCAAATATTTGAAAATGCAGAATTTGAGTCAAACTTGCAACAAAATGTTGAATTTATTTACTTTCTTTCAATATTTGCATATCATCTCGATTTAATTACAAAGCTGATAATGAACAGCGTACAATTACAAAATTAAGAGTCACTTTGGATGTTTAACAAATTAAAACGATGAAACGTAATGAGATCACTATTAATTTTAATCAAAAGTTTACTGGATTTAATTTTTAAAATTATTAGTTTTAACTTTAAATCGTAAATTTTATTAAAAAACTTGCATTGCAATTTTCCACCGTGAATGAGGCGAAAAACAACGATGATAATGATAAATTGCATTATAAAACGAATGAAATTTATGTTCGAAAGTTATTTTAAGCCACGTGTAAGTTCTAATTTCATAAAAATAAATTTTCTTTCTCATCTTCATGCAGGCGAGAGTAAAAAAACTTCTCCGCTGAAAAGCTATAATTTTTAACATTAAGTTGGCTTTTACGAATATATGCACTCGACTTCTTCACTTCCCATCTCTCTCTCTCTTTCTTTCTTTTTGGTAATAAAACGCTAGAAGTGTTGAACTCAAACGTGAACGGAATTCTCACTCAACTATAAACTTTCAACATCGAATTCACTTAAGTTTGCTGAAACTACTGATTAAAACTTTAGGAAGGAGTTTGAAAAAAAATATCGAAACATATTTCCTCTCTTGGAGTATCCTTTAACCACTTAGTTTTAAACACATTGTACGTTTGCAAGAAAATTAAATAAAATTGAGACGATTCCAGTTTTCGAGTTTCTTTAACTCGAACAATTGCTTTGTAAATGGTGAAGTGGGAGTTGAATGTAAACACGATGGTCGGAAATTGTAACATTTTTCTAAAAAAAATCAGATTTAAATTTGAGATATTTTTAAATTTAACGGTATGAAGAAATTTGAAATTTTCTTAAACTTTAACGAAAAACGTCCGAAAAATAAATTTAAAATACTGAAAATCTTTTTTCATACAAATTTCTCTCTAATTTATTCAAATTTTTCACGCATGAAAAAATTTCTTTGCAAACATTTTCCATCCCGGATGTGCAACGACTGAATTCCCAAACTCAAAAGAACTCGCATCCTTTTAATGGAAGCTCATGTGCTCACTCATGAGAGGTGCTAAAAATTATTTTTATATGCATAGAAATGTAAATAAATTTCATTCATGTCAAGCGACCTGAAAATTTCTCCAATTGCATGTTTACACATTTACAGGATGAAGAGAATTTTTTGCAGTTCATCCTGGAAGCTATGAAAGAAAATTCTTTGAGGTGAAAATTCAAATTGAATTTTATCAAAATTTATTTTATGCACAAGAATTTTACAAGAGGAAATTTTAGAAAGGAAGATTGAAGAGAATTTATTGGGATCAAATGAGTCTTAAAATTTAAGTCATCACTTGAATGTTTACGAAGTAAATTGGCTATATCTATAGATGCTAGAAAATTTTAGAATCCCAAGAAAAAATTTTAAACATTTTCCCCAAAAAGAATTTTTAATTTGAAACAAGATTCCCCCTTTTTTTTTTTTTTTTTTTTTTTTTTTTTATTTATCTTTTTTTTTTTTTTTAATTTTTTTCTCTCCCCCCCTTATTTTTTTTTTTTTTTTTTTTTTTTTTTTTTTTTTTTTAATAAAAAAAAAAAAATTTTTTTTTTAAAAATTTTTATTTCTCTTTTTTTTTTTTTGTGGCAAAAAAATTTTTTTTTAAAAAAAAACTTTTTACCCCCAACCCCCCCCCTTTTTTTTATTTTTTTTTTTTTTTATTTTTTAAAAAAAGAGAAAGAGAGAAAGAGAGAAAAAGAGAAAAAAAAAAATTTTTTATATTTTTTTTTCCCCTTTGGAGAAACCCTTTTTAATTTTTTTTTCTCCCTTTTTTGGGGTTTTTTTTTGCTTTTTTTTTTTTTTTTTTTTTTATTTTTTCCAATTTTATTTTTTTGCCCAAGGGGCCAAAAACAGGTTTTGAAAAATCCAAAAAAGCGAAAATTTCCCAAATAATTTTCACATTGCATAAAATTTTCTCAAATTTGCTAACTAGCACTATCCAAGTCAAATGTTTTAATTGAAAATATTTATATTTGAGTGCAAATGAAGAAGTTCATTCTTAAGAGAATTTCAAATTATACACAAACATTTCATGCATTGCATATGGACATTCCCCTGAAGTATTTTGAAAGGAAATTAAATTTTCTCTCTTAAGGAACTTTTTTTTTCTCTTTTGAAGTGACCACAGGCACAAACACACAAGAAAGTCTCATGATAGATGCAGCATGAAGAAAAAGGAAAATTAATTCAATTGATTGCATTTATAATTCACACAAGACACAAGAAGAAGAAAGAAAGATGGAAGACATCAAGGCAGGATGAGAGCTTGATTAAGTGCAATTGTGTGCTTTTAATTAAATTGCCTATGCTTCAATTTCTCACTCACCAAACGATGCAGAATTAGAGAGACATAAATTGCCATTGTCGTCCCATCGACTATATGTTACATGAAGTCATACAAATTATGCTGAAACTTGCAATTCGAACTTCAATAAATTTCGATCAGTTTTTTGACTCTCAATTAATTTTCTTATTGATATTTGATGACTTTTATCAAGGATTATATTTTAATAGTTCCTCATTAAAAACGCACTGATAAAACCATAGAGATTTACATCAGATTAATTCAAAGCTCGAAAATCACCTATGACTGAAAAATATATTAATTTATTGTTAAACTATTTAGATAAATTTAAATTTTTTTATTCCAACGACCTTCCGTCATTAGTCTTTACTCACAAATTCACTCATGGTCATGAAGCGTAAAATTCCAAATTGTCGGTGAAGTTAATGTCAATAATTGTCAGTTTTGCAAAAAAAAATCTAATGAAGTTTTGGAGTTGATGTCACCTTCTTCATGTGTGTAAATGAAAAAAATTACGGAAATTTTTATTCTTCCTCAATTTACTTCACATTTTATATCTTCCTTCCTTTTCATGGTCAAAAATTGTCTTGACATTGATTTAGGTAAAAAATATTTTATTTCTAATTTTATTTACAATTTTTTAACGATTTATCTTTCATTTCAATCTCAAGCGTCAAAGTAATCATGGTTTGCATAAATTCGGTTGTTATAGCAGCAAACCATGCCTTTTATGGTACAGTCAAAGGTATCAGTCCAAACATATTTGCAATCACTAGCGTCGTTGCACTTTCCATCACTTTTTTGACATTGACCGACTATGAAGAAAGCACACGAAAATATTAATTTTAAATCACATTCACTCAACTAGACGGCAGCTTTTACCTTTGATGGAGGCACACTGACTGCCATGTCGTGACGCGATAAGAAGTAGAAAAATTTTCAACAAAATCCACCTCATCATTATCTCTCTCTCTGGTGAGGTGTTGACACTTCAAAGCAAACTCAGCGACTGTTGATCAAATAGAGGAAAAAATTACTTCAATTGTGTCTCAGCGTGCTCGATGGGGAAGCGAGCGAGAGAGAGAGACAGGTAAAAACTCGTTTGATAGTATTTTGCATGTGTGACGTCTCCATCAATGACAGCTCAAATTCTTAATGCTTAATTTTTCGGTCAAATAGTTTTAACATTATTCACATTTTGCTGCTAATGATGCCATTCATAAATATGTACAATACAAAACTGAAGTTATAAATTTCACCCACACTGTATTGAGTCAACAGTCGACATGTGAAAAGCAAATGTGAGTCATAAACAATGGGAAGTTTTTTTTGTCGTGAGATTGATAAGAAAACTACACAAATTGTATATTAAAGTAATTAAATAACAAGGTGATGAGAAGGAAATTATTGAAATATTTAGGTGATTTTTTAAATTGAAATTTTTTAATATTTTTAATTTATTGAAATGATATTGAAAGCAAATTCTTCGTTTAATTAACAAAATTAATTAAGATTATCTCAATTTGCATCAAACGCTTCAATAACTTTTATACTCTTTGTTCTGAACAAATTTAGGTTAAAAAATTTACATTAAAAATTGTTTTTTACCTTCTTAAATTTCAACGGCCATTTTAAATTTAAATTTCTGTAAAGAAAAATTGAGTAAGCTCGAGAGTTTATTTCCTAAAATAATTTATGTATTTGCAATTTATTTAAAGCTTGACAACATTTTTGCAAGTAGAAAAAAGAGATGATAAACATTTTGATCAAGCTTAAATTTTTTACTTCCAATAATTTATAAACGTACCCAATTATTTCCATAAATAAAAAAACTTTACCTTTACTCTCACCTCCAACAATGAATACGCATCGCTTTAACTCATGAGCAGCAAAAAAAGGTTTTTCCGTTCTCCCACGTTTTTAGAAAAAAATATGGGAAAAGTTTAAATTTCTCGGCAATATTTACATTCACTTTTCTCCTCGCACGAAAAGGAGAATTTTTCGAATAAATAAAGTGTGAAAATTGATTTTAAAGCCTCATGAGCTATGCATCAAACAATAAATAATGCCACGAGTATTGCTTTCGCTTAAAATTTCGCCCGATCCCTCACACCCTCCGAGTGACTCCCGAAAATTTCTCACTCGCCTCAACCTCCCGCTGCGATTCAATGAAATTGAAATTATATTGGCTATAAATAACGTGATTAAAAGAGCTGTTGATAGTTTTTTATTTTCACGACGCGAACAAGAATGAAAAGTTCATAAAAGAGTGAACGGCATTTAAGAGGGTGTTTAACACAACGTGCGAGAATATGCTGAAATTATTCATTTTCGCCTCTTCATTAAAATAATTTTTTAACTCAAGGCGTTGAAAGCGCAATTTTTATTTAATGTTTTAAATTATTAAAATTAGTCATTCAATAATATTTTAGTGCATACATAATGTTGCACTTACTTAATTCGTAAGATGTGTTTAAATTTGAGACGATAAAAGTAACAAAAAAAATTAGGACATCTTTAAAATTTAATTTTTTGGAATTTTTATCCTGACATTAAATTTTTAATTCATGCTGATTGCATTTCACGCCTTGTTTATACCCGCTTTTGTTTTCGTGAACAACTTTTTAATTATTGAGCATGTGACAATGAAATTTAATGTGAATGAAGATTTTTATTATGTCAACGAGGATATGTACGACTGCGGCCTGAAGCAATTGAGATAATTACAAATGAAAATTTTGTTTTGTAGAATGAAAACTCTTCTGAAAACACATTTAGATTAAACATTTATTTTTAAACAATTTCCAAGAGATTTAAATTACATTTGAATAAATAAAATGTTTAATTTTAGAAAATAATTTGGTGTAATTTTAAAAGAGAAATTTAACTGAAAAATTTTACCGAAAATCATCTAAAATTTATTTAAACACAAGCAATTATTTCCTAAATTCCCTTTTTCAGTGTTTCAAGTCAAAAACAATTAAAGTTCTAAATTTTTTCAGACATTGCAAAATATAATAAAAATGCCTCAACTTTTCTCGCATATCACATTCTCATATTATAATCACTCTCGTGAATCATGATCATAATACAAATTGTGAACTTTCTCATTTTAAATAGACAAAGATGTTCATTATGCATCCAATGCACATGCATCACACACATATATAAATCTACAAAACGATACCAAAATGTTATTAAAGTCTAAAATTTCCAATTTTCTTCATCTCTCTAGCTTTATCTTCAAATTTCTTCTTCAAACAAACACCGACATATGAGTCGAAAGTTTTTAATTCCATTTCCAATCGTTTTTCTGCCTCAACACAATGCACAATGTTCATATATTTGTGATGGGGGTTTAGTGAAGGCAAAAATATGAATTCACATTTGTTATAAATCAGCTTTTTGTCAATTTTCCGAAGCGACAGAGAGTCGAATATATTCATAGAGAGTGAACGAAACTTTTATGAAAGATTATAACTTAATTTCGTAGACTCCGGGAAAGTGTGGAACTTTTCTCCTCTTTCTTGTTACTCTTCATAAAGTTTATCTATCGCTCTGCAATTTTAATTTGCCTCCTACTCCGAAGAAAAATATTTTTTTTCCTCTCATATCTCATCTTGACAGAGAACGAGAAAATTGACAAAATTAGGTTTTATGAAAGGCA
Organism: Tanytarsus gracilentus; assembly: GCA_038502055.1. Lineage (NCBI taxonomy): Eukaryota > Metazoa > Arthropoda > Insecta > Diptera > Chironomidae > Tanytarsus > Tanytarsus gracilentus. The sequence continues at coordinate 10,218,617 of JAXRKN010000044.1, read as the reverse complement.
TAAACAATATTTTGCATATATGACAAAATATTCTTCAGAGCGGGAGTGAAAAAGAAATAAGGTTGATGAAGAAACATACAGTGAAGAAAAATGAGATTTACTCGTAGAAAAAAATTAATTTTGTTATTTGCTCATTTCCAGGGAGTCAGAGCTTTTTGAAAATGAAACATTTTATTTAGTTTCGAAATTCAGTGAAAAATGAAACATAATAGATTTAAATTTTAGAACTAAGTTGAAAATGGACAAGCAAAAGTTTATAAATTTTAAAATTTTAAACCTTGAATTTTTAACCAAATAAGAATTTAAAATTTCCTTACAAATTTTACATGAAATAATTTTTGTTCCATCTTCGTTAGACTTTTTAATTTTTATCAACACAAAAACTTTCTCTGACGCTCGAGTAAGAGATGAAAGACAAAGGAGAAGAAAGATGACAAAAGTTTTAAGATAACCTCATGCATACATAAGTTGTTGTGCCACACATCATTTGCATCCACTTAGAGAAACTTTTTCCTCCTAATCTCAATTGTCTTCATCCAATGATGAATTAATTTATTCATGGAAAATGACCACAGTTTTAAGTCTTGAGCCAATTCGACCAAAGAGTTCGTTAAAAATTTAAAAGTTTTTTGCTGTCATCAAGCAGGAAGAAAAGTTTTTGTGTGTGATTTCATTAAAATTTAATTGTGAAATAGACTTCCCGTAGGACGCCATAGCGATCATTTTGAAAATGACAAACTTTTAATTGCAAATCTTCGAAATCCATTTCTATAATTAATCATTTGCTTCTTCACAAAATTCTCCGCTTCGATATCTTCCGACATTTATGCAAATGGACCGTGCAAGAGTGAGAGAATATGGTTTGTGGAGAAACTTTTCAAATTTTCTTCCTGAATCATTTATGTGCGAAAATCAGCTCTTAGAAGTTGACTAAAAGTGTTTCTTCTTCTTAACATTCGGTTTAATCTCTTTTGCTGAAAATGTTTGCAAAGTTTCCTGAAAAATATTAAATCGTGTTTCATGATTAATTTTATTTATTTAAGACGAAATTTTATTTAATTTAAAATAGGTAAAAAACAAATTTTAACACTCCACTCACTTTTTAAAAAGCCAACGGTCATTTTAAATTTAAATTTCTTGAGGAATTGAGTTCTAAAATTTCTGTGCTGAAATTTTTTTGCGAGTAATTAAATGTAATTAAATTTGCCATGCTTGATGTAAAAATTTTAAAAATTTAAATAGTTTAATTAGTTTTCAACCCAATAAAAATTGTTGTTTAACAATTTCATAAATTAATTGATTTTTAAATATTTTATAATCTCATGTGAATCGCAAACAATAAAATTGCAAAATAATATTAAAATCGAAAATTCCTTTTGACTGCAAATATTTATCAAATTTAATTGAAAAATTTTCTCTCTCGACTGCAACAGCTGGTTGTGTGATGCAATTGAAGCGGATAAAATTTATATATTTTGTGTACAATTTTTGTTTTATTTTTTGGGTGAATTGCGAGAGTGGATGATAGTGCAGGAAAAAAGCTCGTGTGCGAGAGAATGCGCTCAAATAAATATTGATTGCATGCCAATCAATATTTATTCGTATTATGAATTTTTGCGATAACTCTGGTGGAAAATTGGATGTGGTTTGTGTGCTTCCACCACAATAATGCACGAGTGGCTTGAGGAAGTGTCTATTTAACTTTTTCAGAATGCCAAAAATTGCGATTTCTGATATCTCAATTTTGTGGAATGTCAAACTACATTTCCACCGCTTCGATGACTCAATTTAGCTTGTGCGACTGTAAAAATATATTTTCAGTCCTCAGGACATTGCTTTTGTTATTTTTAAATTTTTTTTCGACTTTGCGACAGGTGACTTTTCAAATTTAGACTTTTTACTAATTTGAAAATATTTTTTATGATTAGTTTGCAAGGGACGTGAAGTCTTAGATTTGGTAATTTTCAGTTCAATTTATTTCAACATATAAAAAGTTAAATTTTTTATAACAAATTTTCATCCTCGATTGTCACACACAGAAAATAATTCAAAAGTGTGAAAAAAACTGTTAAAGAAATCATGAAGTTTAACGTGCTCCAATTTTTACATCAACGCTGTTGAAATTTTAGCTGACTCAATTTTCATCATATGCAAATTTTTTTTTCATATTTCATCGCGCGTCTGAAAAACAACACGACTTCGGCAGTGGCAGGAGGTAATTGTGCAACAATAATCCCCATAATGAGCTACATACTCAATATGTTTTCACATTAAACGATTTTAACAACACTTTTTTTTTAAAAAATCATCAAATTTCATTTGGAGTCATAAAAGCGCATGTAAATGTCGTTTACGGCTCTCATCAGTGTAATGAGCGGGAAAAATGTATTATGTATGTATGCATAACAGCAAATGCCATGATGAGACGGAGGAAGTTTTATATTCAATTTTTTCCTTCCTTTTTCATACTCACGTCGAATTGAATGTGTTTCATATATATGTACGTACTCTTGAAGCTATTGCTTGTGCATTCACTCGTTAAATTCGTGATTGCAATTTGAGATATCGAGATAAAAGTTGTCAGAGTTAGACGATGAAGAAATCGAGCGGTGTTTAATATTTTTTTTAAGAATAAATTTTAACTGCTTGAATTTTAAATTTTTAAATTTTGTTATAAAAAATATTTAAAGCAATTTTCTAAAAGAAATCTTCATACTTTTCACCTGTCAATATTCAATTTCCCAAGAGGTTAAAAAAATGATTTTTTCTCTGCACTTTGTTCCATTGCGTCAAAAATAATGTAATTTTTTATTATGATATCTCCATCACAACACTTTTATTGCAATTTGAGTGCTTTTTAAGGGTTGAAGATGAAAATTATTTTCTTATGAAGCAGAGTAAAATTAAAGGGATAAAGTGGAGTGTGCCTTAGTCGAGTGAATTAGTGTTATGCGTTAGCATCTCGACCCAAAGTGTGATTATATATTCAATTTTTCCTCAAATATACAAGAAAATATAGGCGATGTGAGAGGAGCCATTATCGTTGGAATGGCATTTAAGGAGTGAGACTTTATGACTTTCATTCATAGAGGTCGACTTGACTTCAACATAAACACTTTTAGAGTCGGATGATAATAAGAATGTTGTTGAGATAGTTGAGAGAGAAAATTAAGAATTCAGCAATGACTTGAAGAGTTAAATTTTAGTGTTGAGATGGTTCTTAAATGGCAAGGGTTGGAATTTTAATAGCCAGACTACAACATGAGAAAAATTACCTTTTAAGTTTTTTAAATTTTAAAAATTAAAAATTTATTATCTCGACTGGCGACAATTTTATTTTGTGCTTGTCGCACACTTTAGGATTGCACTTTATGATCACTTCTCTATTTATCGATTTTCCTCTCTTAAAAAAGGGTCAAATAACGACTCTCTTTTTTATATCGCTGGTAATTAAAATGTTTCATGATAAAGTTCCTTTCTCCGACACTTATTAATGCAAATAAATCAAACGAAATGGCAAATGCTCGCGATAATAAAAAAAGCGAGAAAAAAACTCAATCAAAGCTCAGAGGCAAATAAAAAAAAATATTTTAAAACACATTTTTTGTGCATAAAGCAGAATAAACTGAAAATATGGTGCGCTAGTCAATTTTCAACATTTTTTTTCTCTCACGGATGATAGTCACAGTTGGAGTTTATGTGAATTTATATACGCAAAAAGCTGTTTGATATGTAAATGAAGCATAAAAATCGCAACTTTAAAAAAAGGAGAACAAAAAATTTAAATTTATGATAAAATTTTCACCATTATGCACATAAAAATTCTCTTCCTGCAATGAGGATCATAATCAGCGTATTTGTACTGAATCCTTTTGATGTTGGAACCGGAATCGGGGAGGAATTGATGAGCGTAAAAAAGTTTTAAAACATTTTTGTGTCAACTCAATGCAATAAAGTTTGATATATTGAAGAATAAAAATTGCTTTAGCCATAGTCAAGGGGTGGAAACTGTTTTTATTGAATAGTGCAGGATATAAAATATTTGTTGCAATATCTCAAAATGCATAATTTTGACGTTTCGAGTTTCTCACCCCATTACTCGAAACAAGAAATGGAAAAAATTGTTGAATTATTTTTAAAGCTAAGTAAAATTTGATGAATACAAAAATTTCTAATTGATTTCAATTTTATTTCAAACACTTAATTAATAATCCCAAAAAGTTCAAGGACTGGACACCAAAATTTTTTTAGACTATTTTATTTGTTGAACCCTTGCAAATAAAGTAAATTTATTTCTGCAAAAGAAGTTAAAAAATCTTTGACATCAAAGCACATTGATATGAGTTTAATATTGTCGAATGAAACTATTTCGATGCTCGTTTGAAATTTAAAATATCGTTCATATGATTTATGGAATTGAATATGAGCTTACTTCGGATATCGATTTTATAGAGTTTCCCGTGGAAATGATACACAATCACTATAATGTAATTCGATCCTCAGTGTAGCTCAAACTTGTAGCTCCCCCATGCAAACATCCAATGATTGATTGTTTAATAAAAAATGAGATTTTTTAAACGATGCGGTTTAAAAATTTTATGAAATTGATTTTGGTTAAATTTTATATGAATTTTTTTGAACTTTTATGTGCAGTAAATTCATAAAATTTTATTTTTTTAAACCCTCAAAAATTTGTCACCGAGTGCTGATCTAATTGTGTATCCATTAACTCTCTCCCTCTCAACTGCCCCAATTTCTCTGTAAAAACATTTTCATCCAAGAGAACGTTAAAAGCATCACATCCAGCGTCACTAAATTATTTCATAATTACATCCAATTGCTCGAGCGTTCTACAAAGCACAAAAAAGCAGCCATAAAAATTACAACGAAAAGTGACGACGTGAGAGGAGTGTGAGACTGAAAATTGTGCTTTAAAAATTTATAAACTCTTAATTTGTTTGTAGCTGTTCTCACACCCGAACAAAAAGGCATGCGGAAAAATATTTAATGTGAGAAGAAAGGCACAAGATGGAAGTTCGAGGAAAAGCCACGGAAGAAAATGCTACCAAAGAATTTAAAACAGAAGAAGAGGTTCACGTTCAAGGATTGAAAATTTTCTTCACAAAAAATTATTTTTTAAATGTCAAATAGTCGTTAAAATTTAAAATAGTCACAAAAGTTTTCTTCCCACGCTTTTTCCCTCGAGTTAATTTTAAAGCACTAAACCTCGCCTAAAATATTTCCATCGTTATCCGATGATATATTTTTTTAAATGGCAGTCCAACAACAACATCTACCAAGCATACCCTCAAGTAAAATAAGAAAGAAGAAAACAATTTTCTCATAGACATAAATTTTTCATTTAAAATGAAGCTTCTTCGCTTTCTTCCTTGTTCGGGCCTAAATGTGGCACCTGATACCTCCATTGTCATCGCCATGAGCGCTAGTAAGGCGCAAGGAAAATCAGCACATCATTAACATCGTTCTTCAGAAATCAACTCTCGGTTGAACATCAACTAAGTAAATAATCATGAAATTATTTCTCATTTGTGAGGCAAAAATTAGAGAGAGAGAGAAACAAGCGTTGATTATTTGTTTGTATGCTTTTGCCATCATCCTCGTTTTTCTGGCGCAGGAGTGAGAGTCAAATTAAGTAATTTTAGCATTTCAAAAAAACCTCCCCATACTTGATATTCACCCCTCACTCTTCAAGTTTTATTGTTGTTTGAGTTTTTGACTTTTAACGAATGCCGAAAAAACTTTTTCTTCTTTTTCTATGCCCACAATTCATCATCATTGCAAAATTTTCACATTTCTTCTTCCTCTTTTGCGGATGTTTCCTTATCAACCAAAGACCAAAAATGTGCGTGCGTTTCTTCGCAATTTAAAGAGCCTCAATTTAGCAGTAATTTGTGCAAATTAAGTTCATTTGTGGATTCATAAATTTGAAAGCATTTAAAGCTCAAAATTAATTTTTCGTATTCAAACTTTAACTCATCGTAGATTAAATAGGATTCCTCTCGAATTACAAAATGCACAAAGCGTGTTCAACTTATTGCGGTACAAAAGCACTAATTGTTTATAAAAAAAAGAGCAAAAAACTTTTCTTTCCGGCAACAATGCCTTCAAAAGTGAACGAGGAATGAAACTTAATTAAGAGATTGAATTCAAAAGGTAAATCATGGGTTGCTCGATAAGCACAAAACATTAAAAACACGGAGAAAAACTTGCTTGTAATTTTCCGCAAAACAACAACAAGGTACACACATAAAAAAGTTTGAGCTTAAATTTATTCACAGACATCAAGAGAACAGAAAAAAAATCGCCCTCTCAAAAAATAAAAGTTATCGCTTTAGAGAGGAAAATTCCGTTTGACCGCCACCGAGCTATTCCAGCTTGCGAGAAAAATAATTCATTATGCAAATCTCATTAATATACATTTCGACTTTATCGCTAGTTTCATGTAACAAGCAATTGTGAAACGAGGGTCGAAAGGATGATTTTAAAAGTTTTTAGAACAAAGTTGAAAATGAAACAGATTTTAAATAATTTTTTTGCAAATTTTAGAATGAGAACAAAGTTGAAAATAAAACAAACCTGAGAATTTTTTAAATTTTTCTCTTCTGTCCAACAAAATCCAAAATTTACCTTAACGACCTCAAATTTTTTCGTTTCCTTTTTTGCCCAAATGTTTTTTCAAATTAAATGTTTAACTACTGTTCATATCAAAAATTAACGAGCGATTCTCTCTCTCACTCCAATCGCTCATTGCGCTCGTGATTTAACAAAATGCCGCATAATTCAGGGATTTTGACTTTTATGAATGTTTCGACTAACAAATGATCAATTTTTCAAATCTCTGTTCTCGGAGTGAAAAAATTATATAAAAAAAATTGTGTCCAACAAATTCCATTCAGCACCCACACCGCCGTCACTTTACTGCTAGCATTTTTTTTTTCGGGGGCTTTAATGGCTTTTTGACACGCACATCCAATCGAAGCGTGAGAATTAAAATGTGAGTGGCAAGCACGATTTTTTATATAATTTTTGCTCGCTCAGAAAAGAAAATTGGAATTAATTTGCCTAATTTTCTGTGAATGCTGTGCTTGGTGGTCACCAGTGTTAAATGTGGCAATATTGTAGACATTTGTTTTTACTGCGAAAATTAATTCGTTGATTAGCGAGCAGCTAAAAGTTTCACAATATGTGTGCGTGTGGGTTTTGTTTTGTGATTTGTTAAATTTAATTTACTCAAATGAAAAATGCACACAATTAAATTTCAATCGTAATGAACTGACCATTGTAGTGCATCGTGGTGAGTTTATCTAGATTGAAAAGGCTGCGAGGAACAAGTTAAATTAATTTGGCGAATTTTTGAGGTTTTCGTTGGCATGACGAGTGTTGAAAATTCTGAAGTTAGGTTTAATTAAAAGTTTTTAATTTCAAAATATTTAATTCCAGTTTAAATTTTTTCTTTCAATTCAAATCCGGCAAATTTAACATCTGAATTTTAATTGCCGTCACTTACATCAATAATTTACCTCAATTTTTGCCCAATCATGAAAACCCCCTGCTCAAATAAATGAACCATAAATCATCTCTCTATAATTCAACTAATTACCATCATAATTTACCACAACAGCACCTAGTAATTATGCAAAAATAATGCTACGTGATCAAGTATCACATCTCAAATGAGAGGGAGGTTTTAATGTGAAATCAATTTCACAAAATTGCAATCAATTTTTACACCAACACTGGAGCAAACTCGAAATTAATTAATTAATCAATTCCTGCAAAGTTTTTATTCAATGAAAATGAATTTTAATCACAAATGAACATTAATTTCAGACAATAATGTTTTAATTTTCCGAGCAATATCTGTAATCGTAGACAGGAAGGAGAAGGCAAATTGTTCTGTCGCCAATTAATTGGACAACATTTTTTATGCCCTGCGCTTGTTGTTCATGATAAAATAAATATACATCAGCAATGGTCAATTTGCTGGATTTTTAATGCAATTCGAAATCAATACATTTCAATTAAATAGATCTGAAATATGTGGAGCAAATGTAATTTTAATAATTTTTAAGCTGTTTCATTTTCCATTTTGTTCTCTTTAATATTCAACAGAAATTAGTTTGCAGGAATTACTCAGAATGCCTTAAATTCAACAGGACAAAACTCATCACAACATTAATTAAATTAATACATCATACATTTTCCATTTAAAATGTCATGATAATTATGCGACTTTCTGTCTGCTTGTTTGTGACTTTCATCTTCAAGCGATTTCATGTTGAATTTAATTAATTATTTATCATATCAGTTTGTGGTCCACTCAATCACGGTATGCTTATTAATTATGAGATTATGTCACTTACCTCGAGGTCTTTGATCTCGGGGCTTTTCGAATCGCATTATAAAAAAAAATATTTCGAGCATGTAAGCGAGAGCATTTTTGAGCTAAATTAATTATTCATGGAAAAATAATTTTAATATTCCATTAAAGCCAGCACATGTTGATAATGTTTTTTCGGATAAAAAAAAAGCTTGTGCGAGAGTCTTCGAGCGTCAACAATGATTCAGGATTTTCGAGCATGTAAACGATATCTCTCGAGAAGTTGTGAACTCTCAATGGAGTGAGCTTCAGCACGACTCATTACTTACGAAATAATGCGAAAATTTAATGCTGCATAAGCTGACAGACGTGCGATTAATAAATTTTTCATCAACTGCCAACACTCACGCATAAGTAAGGAAATTTTGTGTCATTATGGATGAACTATTCAACAGGAGCTCGAAGACGATTTTGTGATTAATTGGAAATTCTAAATGTGCTAATGGGAATAATGTGCATCTGGATGGGTGTTGATAATAATCGAGTTAGGGTCGAGAGTGATGCATTGATCTTGCGGAACTAATGGACATTGAAATTACGTCAATGAGTAGTTGATGAAGTATTTGAGGGAAAGAAAATGAAAAATAAATTTAGATTTTCAAATCATTGAAACGGAAAATTAATTTCTAAATATTTTTTTGCATACTCCATAAATCGTTTTTTATGTAAGACCTTGACTTTTTTCATTTCTCCCCCGAAGTCACTTATCACAAGCTACTTAAATATTTTATTCACACGCCGCCGAGAGAGATCAACCGCCACATAAACACATAGCAAAACACAGTGCTTTAATAATTCAATTTTGCATATCAGGCTCGTGTTCATGACACACACAAACATAATTAGAATATCTGCCATGTTTATGCCTTTAATATTTTCACATTCTAGCCTTTTGCGTGAGCGCACGCATATAAACACGAAAATATTGCTGTTTCGAGATAAACACGACATAATCCGTTTTTTTTCTGCTTCCCAACTCCTGTGTGTATGGCACACAAAATATGCGGCAAATAAATTACTCACGATGCCTTTCAAGGTTGTTGATTTAGATTCCAGGTGTATACCAATGCATTGTAATAGAGGATGCAACAAATTCCTCTAGAGTGTAACACAATGCTCGAGGTTGTGACTTAACGAGATTACACAAACGTGCATCTGTTTTGTCGAGCAGGGATGGACACTAGGAAAATTTGTTAAAAGCGTTAAAATTTTAATTATTTAAATTACCAATTTTAATAAAATTTCTCACCTTGCCGCATAAAATATTTCTCCTATCACAAATGGTCTATTAATTAATCAGCCATTTATCAGCCTTTAAATTGCTTTGAATGAAAAAGGCCGAGAGGCGAATGAATAAATAATTTTGTTGCTCCACGACTGTTCACTGTGTTCTTTACACTCTCCATTCACATACACGACGACAGAGCATAAATCTCTCGACACAATTAAACCATCCTTCGCCATTTTCATTAATGACTCATTCAAAATATGTGCGCAAATAAAATAGGACGAAAAAGGACTTGGAACATAAACAAAGCAATGCAATAAAATAAAACTGTTGTAATAATATAAAAGTTTTGTGAAATTGAGAGGAAAAAAGTTTTTGTCTCGATGATTATCAACTTCGCTGGTGTAATTGAGGATAATTTGATTCTCATATCAGTTCGCTGTTAAAGATTATTGCGGAATTTTTTTTAGGTCAAAAAGAGAAGTTTTGCAATTACTTTTTTGTGCTAATTTTTGTAATTATTTAGAGATGGAGAAAAGTTAATGAAGGAAATTATGGAAAAATAAATCCACAGAAATTTTCAATCATCGAACCCTCCCCTAATGCATTTTCTAACATTTCCTTAGGGATTAAAAATAATAAACGACTTAAATGATTTCCTGAATAATTCTTAAAATCCAACTGAAAATTATTTAATCCCAAATACACTTTTACATGAGCAACTTTATATGTGAGAAAATTCAGTGTTGTAAAAAAAGACGAGAGGCAAAAAAAGGGGAAGCACTTTACCTTTCGCACTTGATACGAGTCATTTACTTTCAATTTGTTTTATTGCGTAGGCCATAAAATTACTTGAACTCTCCGGGTCAGAGGGAGAAAATGTTTGGAAAATTTTCACAGAATGTTCTTTTTCGAGGCATTAAATAAATTAGAAATTTTATCTTTTTGCCGTGATTTTTAATCTCAATTAATTGTGTTAATTTTATAAGCATTAGTACCGCGAAATATTAAGGAGCCAATTTTTATTTCACGCTGTTTTGTCTAAAATTATTTTAAACGTTTCATTTTCCACATTGTTCCAAAACTTAATTAATTGCTCAAAATCTCCAATTTACATTCCACAAACAAACATGAACACATTAAAGTACACAAAATACAATATTTGTCCATAATTATCGTCAATCCCCATTAATTTCCTATAACATATTTGTCGTTTTATCCCCTCCTTAAATATTTATATGATTATCGAATTATGCGACTTAAATATAGGCAAAACAAGAACAACAATTACAATAAACATCAGAAAAAAAACTTTCCTGTTTCTTTTATGCGAAAGAGCTAGAAGAAAAAAACTTTGGCGAGAAAAGTTTTGCGACAAAATCCGCAAGAGAGAAATTTTTCTTTTCCTCCTCTTTAAGCCTTCGATTCGAAGAAAATAATAAGAGAATCTGCTCATAATGTTGAAGTCATAAATTATGGCAACCAAAAACAGATTTCGATTTTCCTCTCAAGTCCAGAGAAATATCCGCAACACGCTGATAGTCATCGAGGGCTGTAAATTGTCGTCTCGAAGGATTAATTTAATCACAGTATATTGTCGCTCATTTTTATGCCATTCAACTCTGTCGACTTGCTTATCATCACGAAAAGTGATGGAGAAAAATATTGTAGGCTCGACTCTTCATCTCCTCCTATCTTAATGTCTTTGCATTTATTTCTGACAAATGAACTGGACATACATAATGGAATGTGTGTGTGTACCATATGCGCTTCAATATTATGTCCGAGCAGATAATTTTTGAATGCAAATAGTAAGCCAAAGGGCATTTTGTGAATGTGCACATGGACGGCTATGTTGACAATATTGATTGGAAAATGAGATGGAAAAGCTCATGAATTATCATATCAAATTGCATTTTCCAACCGTATTGACTCTTAAAATCGCATCTTTACATATGCTCGGGTGTGCTAGTGAAGGAAATTCAATTTTTACGTTTGTTTTAAATTTGAATTTTCAAAAGCCGTTAAAATTCACATAAATTTTAATTTAAAAGAACGAAAAATTTAACGGTTCAAAAGTTCCACAAAATTTTTCTTCATGTCCATGAATAGAAAAATCCTCATATCACTTCTCAAAATCTACATGTGTAACATTAATGTCTCATATCTCTAAATCTATATCTAGTTGCAATCATAATAGGAATAACAGATGAGAGAAATTCCCATTCTTATGATCATAAGCTTAATCAAATTTCAATCATCGAAAATATAATACAGTAACATAATCATAATAAATTAAGTTTATGTCGACTCTATGCCTTTTGATTGCTCGGAAGTCACTCTCACAAACTAATTAAATTAATTAGTCACTTTTGATTGTCGTAAGATGCCGAAACTCGACTTGAAAGCCTCTCGAATTTCCGAAAGGTGTTTTTGGGATAATCTTGAATTTATTCATGAGCTTCTCATGTGTCCAGCGAGCACACAATCGCATCATTTGTCGAGAGCATGCAGATATAAAATTTTATGTACTCTCGAAAATTTAATTAGCATAAAATGTACATGCTGAAAATTAGTCGCAGCTCTGAAAAGTGATCTTAATGTATTCATAAATGATATTAAAATTTTTCGGATTAGTTTTCATGAGTGAGCTTTAATATGAGACATTAAAAAATTCCCCTCATTCAATTAAAGTTTTAAAGTCTCATAAGATTTTCTAAAATCTGTGAACACGACACGCTTCACTTCGCTCTCTCAACATATTTAATTTAATCTTGTTAGTAAAAAAGTTATCATTTCATTATATAATGATGACTTTATTCTCGATGATAAGCTTTTGAGCCTATTATAGCTCCGCTATATATTAATTTTGGATTTCTCCAAAACCAGTTTTTGGCCCCTAGTGCCAAGACATTACAATGTGCAATATCAAAACATGACTCAAAGTAGGCCAGCCAAACCCACAAACGGAAAACAGTGACGGTCCCACGGGAGAGAGCCATTTAAGCTTTACTTCTTATTCTCACTTTCTCACTTTCTACTTTCTTCTCTTGACCCTACCAGCCGCGTTTCGGGTGCAAGCTTTTCTAGTTCAGAGATTTATTTGAACCCTTCAGACCTCCCTAGGCAAAAACCTTTTTCATACAAATTTTCTCTTATATGGCTCATGGTATCGTTACTCAATTGACCAAACGACATTACGATTTTTAGGAGTGCCACTGCCGGCCGAGCCACTAATCCATTTTTCAGAACTATGGCTTCATTACTTCCCATCACAACGCATAATTTTTAGGCCACAACCCAAGCCACTAATTCCATTTTTCAAACTATGCTTCATGGACGTTAACTCAATTAAAACGATACATTATTTTTGGGGCCATCATCCGCCTGGACCACTAATTCCATTTTTTCAGAACATGCTTCTTATTCTCAACCTCATTCATCAAACGTTACATTAACATTTTAGCCACACCACCAACCACAACCATTCAACATCTTCTTATTCTACACACATTCATCGTTTAAAAGCCGGCCAGGAGTGCCACTAATGTCCATTTTTCAGAACTATGCCTTCATGTATGTCGTTTAACTCGTCATTGCATCAGGAATTGATTGACACTGATGATTTTTGAGGCATGTCAATCATGGCCGGCCAGAAGTGCCACTAATGTCCATTTTCAAACTATGGGTACTAATCTAAACAGCGGAGCTATTGGAAATGCAACGCCGTTCAGACCCATCTTGTATTAATTTTATTTTTCCAAAACCAGTTCGGCCCCTAGTCCAAGACATTACATTTCAATATCAAAACATAAATCAAATAAGCCTAGTCAAACCCTACAAACTGGCGAAAACAGATTTAAATCGGTTATCCTACGAGGAGAGAGCCATTTAAGTCATCTTACTTTCTCACTTTCTCACTTTCTCACTTTCTTACTTTCTCACTTTCTCACATCTTAGTAACGCCATATCTCAAGAACGGCTGGTTGGATTTACTCGGGTTTGTGGCTAAATATCGGGTTTTGCTCTAGTTGTGCAAAAGTATTTATTTTGGGGTCGACCCTCAAGGACCGTCCCTAGTCAAAATGCCTTTTTCATACAAATTTTCTCTTATATGCTTCATGGTATCGTTGAACTCGTCTTTACCAGAATCGAATGGCATTATATTTTGAGGCATTCCATCATGCCGGCCAGGAGTGCAACTAATTCCATTTTTCAAACTATGCTCATTATTCGTTAACTCGTCATTCATCAAGAATCGATTGACACTGACGATTTTTAGAATTCCATCTGGCCGCCAGGAGTCCACTAATGTCCATTTTTCAGAACTATGCTTCATGTATTCGTTGAACTCGTCATTGCATCAGGAATCGATTGACACTGACGATTTTTAGGAATGACCATCATGGCCGGCCAGGAGTGCCACTAATGTCCATTTTTCAGAACTATGCTTCATGGGTATCGTTGAACTCGTCATTGACCAGGAATCATTGACATAGATGATTTTTAGGAATGTCCATCATGGTCGGCCAGGAGTGCTACTAATTCCATTTTTCAGAACTATGCTTCATGTATTCGTTGAACTCGTCATTGCATCAGGAATCGATACACTGACGATTTTTAGGAATGTCCATCATGTCGGTCAGGAGTGCCACTAATGCCCATTCAACGGAGAGGGTACTAATTTATCGGAGCTATTGAAATGCAACGCCGTTTGCAGACCCATCTTGTTTTGTTTTTGTGAGCATCGTTACGCACGTCATACACACAAAGTTTGAATGAATTGGGAACAACAGTCTGGTTGCCTTTTCAAAGTTTCGACTAAAAACCTTTTCAATCGGTTTTAAGTCAGTCTTATCCGCCTCTTGAAAATGCCGCACTCAATTGAAACCCTTTCACTGATATGTTGCTCTTCCCATGTCGATGATTGATCTGGGTTTGAATAAAATACATCTGGTGAGTTTTTATTCTCGGATAGCTCACCTAAATATTTGTGTAGATTTGCTATTATAACCTCAAAATATCTCCTTTAAATCTCTTTCTGTTCCCCATTTAAGCTCTTGACTTACGATAGCGAGATTTTTTGAAATTGGGATTAGAAATTTTTTTATGGAACTTCATAACTTTTTTGTGTTGAGTATTTTTAGCTGAGAAAATTCCACCCTCATGAATGTTCAGAATGAAAATTTAGTGTTGTGCTCTTTGAGCATGAAAATTCTCAATAAACTTTACAATTTATTTCGCCTCTAATATTTGAACATTTTTCACATCTTCATAAATCTGACTGGTAATTTTTATAAAAATTGTAAGTTGCGTAAATTTTCTCAAAAACTTAATTTGGCCAACATTAAAATATCCCAAAAGTAAATTTTTTCTATAAATTAAAAATTTATTGTGACCTAATTTATAAAATGTCTCCCTCAGCTCTAGCACAAAGCTCTTTGCCAGTTTTATGACATAACACACGAAAATATTTCTTAATAATAAGTTTGAGGTCAAAAAGGGTTGTTTTCACATTATTACATGTCCACTTGTGATTATGGAATAGTTTTGCGGAATAAAAATCATGTTTTGTGATTATTCAAAGTTTTATGTTGAATTTTTAAGGTTGAGAAACTTTAAAACAATTTCTCATTTTTTTGCAACTCCATCTAGATTGCTCTTTAACCCACACAGACGTATGTGCACTTTTTGCGCTTTCAACCCCTCACCAACGAACAAAAAGAGCCAAAAGAATTCCTCAGTTACAGTAATTAGAAATGCGATGTCGTCGCTTTACCTCCAAGGCAACCCCACACATGTGCCGTGATTGTGGTATTGAGGAAAGATCAACAGCACTGCCGAGGTTTTCTTTGCAGCGGAAAAAAAATCAAATTGATTTTCTACGCCATTTTTTTAATTAAAAGAAAACAGAAATGTCTCGATTGTGTGACTTAAAGAGACTTTAATATTTTATTATACTCGCTTTCCTCCATAAAAAAAATCAAATGGCAATTTTCAGTCCATTTTTCCTTCACCACTTCTCTCTCCGCCGATGCTACACGCTCATTATTTTTTTAATTGACATCGTTATACGTCGTCATTAAAGGGACATTTAATATGTTTAACAGAATGTTTTTAATGACTTTTACCCTGGGCTTGCTGATATGTGTGCTGTGAGGAATTGTTTGTAACTAATTTCTAGTTTTTCATTATTGATTCATGATGCTTCGCTATGCTTCGATGTGTGTACAGGGGATAATTATTTCAATGGAAAATGAGGATTCAATTTAAATTTAGATTTATTTGATTTTGAGCTCATTTGCATTTTATATTGTAGCATTATGTCAAGGTGTGGGAAATTTTGTGATATTAATTTTTATTTTTGACTTAAAAAAGAAAAGAAGAAGAAAATTTCTGGAAATAAAAAATGCAATAAATTATAGTTTAAAGTTCAACATTTGAACCTGAATCAAATAAATTTTTTAGACGAATTTTGATTTTAAAATTCTTAAACAAAGTTAATTTTTTTCTTTGATCTTAAATTAAAATTTCAAATGGTTAATGTTCACATCCCTTTTACACTTGAGTGCATTATGATAGATCCTCTCGAATGACTCTTCACTCACTAAAGCATATGCGAAATGCTTCATCATTAGCATAAAACATACTCGCCGAAAATTACTCCATTTAAATTCATTAAACTGATTTTTGACTCAAAAACTCTCACACAATATTGAATTAATGTGAGCGTGTGGCGTACTAAAAGAGGAATCTGGAATTAAAACATCCTTAATGTTGATTTTAATGAACTTGAATGAGATTTCGGTGGAATAAGATATGAGGATTTAACTGACGATGTGATGATAGCGACGCGAATGCAAAGAGAGATAAAATAATTTAAACTAATGAAGTAAATGTTTTAACGATTTTCGAGAAAGTTTTCTATCATAGCTCCGTTATATATTTTTTTTGCTTTAACAGCTTCCAAAATTGAATTTTTGCAACATCTTGAAACGACCAAGTTTAAAGTGAGTTGTTTTTTAACCGAAGACCATTTTTTGACCCTCTTCACAATTCCAATTAAAAACTAAAAGCATTTTTTTCGAACCAACATCTCAAAAGCTTTTCTTGCACTTGAAATCAATTTCCGAAACTGAAGATGTATGCAAATAGATTTAGCTGAAAATTTAGCTCCAAGCGATACCTCAATGAAAATTTTGCACATTTACAAAAAGTAGAATTTAGCAACATTATTCAATCTGGTGAAGGCAAGAGAGAAATTTCCCTGTCGAGATTATTCCGAGCGCGATAAGTGAAAAATTTATGATATTTACGCAAGAATATGGAGCTCTCGATTGCCTTTCCCGAGCTCGCTCGCAAATCACACAAATTTTCGCAACAAAAAAAATTTTCAGGTAATTTACGATGATGAGGAAGTAAATTTTCGTAAATTGTTGTGAACTATTTTTAGTGCCATAAAAAAGGGATCGAAACTTTAAGAATTTTTTGAAACGCGTTGAAAAATTAAATTGCAAATGATTTAAATCTTTTTTCAAACAAATTCAATTTGATTGCGAATGCAAAAGTTGAATTTAATTAAAATCGCTCGATAAATTCTGCAAATGATTTTCTTTCATCCCACTCAATTCACCTCTTTTACTTTTCCATTCCACATTATTTTTTTTCCTTCTAGCTCTCAACTCGTTTTCACCCCTTTATGAAGCTAATCGTAATTAAAGGATTTAAATAAACACGAGAAGATAAAAATGGAGAGAAAATTTCTTGGATTTAATGTCCCGTGAATAAAGCACAACAGACGAGTCAGAATGCAAAAGGCGATGAATTCTGTGAACTTTTAATTTTTCACTCAAGACGGACAACAGTCTGTGATGTCAATGGATGCGCGTGACAAACCCTTTCATTACTTCTTCTTCAAAGTAAAAGCTTTTTTTTTGCTAATGCGTTTGATTAAAAGATAACCAACATTGTTAGCTCTCCTCTTCCCTCTCCTTAATAGAAACATTAATTATTGTCATCAATTTTTCTTTTCCGCGCTCCCCTTCTTTCAACATCATCATCAAGTGGGGCGTTGATTGTTGATTTTTATCACATTTGCGAGTTGCTATTTTTCAGCGTCTTTAATCAAACACCAGGTCAGATAAAAGAAAGTCACTTAGTGAGTTGATGTACATAAAAGAGCTTTCTCTTCTCAAGAGGGATGACAGCGTGATAATTCAGGGCAAAAAAAAATAAAAATTGTTTTGTTTTACAAACAGAATGAACTCTCTTGGAGTTAATTAAATTGATTAAGCTTAAATTAAAATACCTGGAGTCATTTTAACATCTGTTTACTGTTACGAAGTAAAATTCAATTAAATTATTTGAACTTTAAACTTTTTTATAATCTCATTAAAGTAATCATCTGTTGATAAAAAATTACTTATTTATCCTTCAAGCACGAATTAATTGCAACTGCAAATCGAGAATTATCTGCCAGACGATAAATAATTTATAAATAGAGAAAGGTTGCAGTGAGTAAAATATTTTTTCAATGGAATAAATTGAAAGTTGAACGCATGTTGTTTACACGAGAGTTAAACCAGCACGCCTCGATGTCTTTTGAGAAATTCAGTTGATTAAATTAATGTCAGTTCGTTCGAATAAAAGGAGTGAAATGTGTGTGCTTGTGTGTATTTGACAATATCACGTTTCACCCAAATTACGAAGCTGCTTTTTGCTGTGTGAATACTTTTTCAGGCTCGAGACCATAAAGTGGAATAAAAAATGCGTAAAAACGGACTGCGAGTCACTTTGGTGTGCGGCAAAAATAAATAAAAATTTTTGATTTACGATTTGTTGAGCGTAAACTGACTGGCATGCTCTCCATCTTATTCATGGTATGTTCGTGTGCCCTGCAAGCTTGTTTGCTGTTGTTTTTACATTTCTGCTTCTATATAAACCACAATTTAAAAACGTTTATTAGACAATCTAATGTGGCAGATTTATTTGACACACGACTGTCGCATGAATGGAGAGAGGAAAAGTTCTTTCTACTTTTACCTCCCTTTTCCTTTATACGAGACTTGACTCGAAAGCTTATCATAAAGCGAGACAGAAGAAAGTTTTCGTACTTTTCGTTTTCCTCTTTAGGTTGATGATAATCTTGAGCGAGTTTTTCTACAAAAGCTTTTAAAAACTAAAACTGTCTTTAATTAATATTTAGTGCAACAGGTTATGGGCCTTATCACCACGACGTTATTAATTTTATTAAGTGATATTTTGTGACAAAGTAAAACGCCTTAAATTTATATCATAATCACCCAACTCGACTGATCTCAGTTATTCACTTTATCATTGCCTACTACACAAAAACCATATTGTGCGATGCTTTCATGGAAAAACTTTCTTTGCCAACTATTGTGACACTTGCTTCTCCTCTATTTCTTTTTTAGCTTCTACGAGCAACAAGAGTGAGACGTTGAGAGGAACAAGAACTTCACTCAGCATGGAGCGGAGAGGAGATGAAAAATCACGAACTACCGAGGGATAAGTTTCAACTTCCGGAAGCTGCTTCAACTTTAAACTTTACTTGATTAAAACTAAAACATTCCAACATGAATTATGGCGTTGTTAGCGCTAAAATGCAGTCGAGTGGTTTCCTTCATTGATACATCGAGCGACTTTTTTCACTTTGCAGTTAAAACTATAAAAGTGCAGAGCATAAAGCCATTGTCATATATTTTTTTCATACACAAAAAGTGTTGAATTTTTTTTCTCTTAGTCTCGAAGCGCTGAAAGTGAATGCTTCTTTAGCTGTTTCGTGTGAATTTTTCCCGACATATTGTGAAGGTAAAACTTTTTGTCACTTACAACAAAAGATTGTGAAAATGTGTCTATAGCAATTCTGTGCGTTTAAGTGCAAGCTTTTACTAACGGAATTTTCCACTTCGTAAATGTTTAAGAAAAATTCATAAAGACATATGTCAGTCTTAGTTTTCATCATCATTCATTATAAAGTGCACATTTCTCAGATGACAAAAGAAGATGAGAAAAAGGGCGGCAATGGTATGATGATGAAGTTGTCGATATTAAATGAAAAGTTTTCGTGTCGATGAAGCATGTTGAAGGAGGTTCATTGGATGTGACTTGATGATGTTCAAGTTTCCATCACTAATCTAGATTTCAGATCCGTCCAAGTGACTTTCATACCACCTGCTTTCTCATTTTATTACAAAACTGTAAACTCGAGAAAATAAAAAATACTTTTTCTTTTATATTTATAAAAAATTGCTCGAGTTTCATTTTTGCACACAAAAGTTTTTCATTTTCTCAATCAGCAGATAGCAAAAGAAAAAGAAATCGTTCTTCCGTAAGTGTGTGTGTGTGTGACTTCCCTTTTTATTATGTTCAATTTTCAACTTCTCACGAACACGATTCAATTTTCATTTTGACATTTTTCTTTAAAAAAAGGAAACTTGATCTAACATTAACTTTTCCATCGACAAGGGCGGGAACTCATGACTTTTTATTTCAAAATTTTTAAATTGGAAAATTGATTGAATTAAATTTATTTCATACGTAAAACAATATTTTTTAAAAAAATCCCAAACACCAAAAGTTGGCAATTGAAAAGTTTTTTTCTCTCGATGTGGTGCGAGATGTATTGATCATGCTTTATCGCGATATTCAACGACACAGGCGATGAAAAATCGAAAAGTCAACAGAAAAGTTTTTCATTTTTTACTGGCACTATTGTGACTGGCTAAGTGTGGGTGTGAGCGAGCCCATAAAACGGCACCCCATAAATTATCACAACATAAATTTTCTCAAACGCGGTTTGAGTGCAATCGAAAATTCATGAGATTTTTTGAGAAAGTTTTTGATCAAGAAATTCATCAATTCATGCTCGCCTCTCAATATCCATCATCGCGTCATTAATCTTTTATGAATGTATCAATAAAAAAATATACAACAAGTTCTATTTAATAATTTCTCGAAAGTTTTTCCATTAATTTCTCTGAAAGTAAATGTAGATGAATGACAAAGTTATTGAACGATGGTGATGACGAAAGTTTTGAGAGGAATTTCTTAAGAAATTATTTTTAATATATTTAAATTCAAATAAGAAATTTTTAGAAAAAAAATCACTTAGATTTTCAGTCTTAACTCTCAATTTTCCGTTAATTAACCATCTGAGGCTCACTGACACTCAACACAAAAAACACGCCCGGAAATCTTTCAAACCAAGGGGTTGGGAAACTCTCAATATTGAAATTTCATATATATTTTCATATTCAAATATTCAAAAATATCCAGATTAAATTTTGTGAGTTTCCAACCCCTTGAACCCTCAAGTGCGTATTTCCAAATGCTCATTTATTATTTTTCCTCGTTCACCAGCAAAAAGTTTTCGATGGAGGAAAGAAAATTTCCATTTGCCGGCAAATGGTCGTAAAACTAGTTTTTTACTCACTTGCTATTCCTTATCGGTTTAATTGCATTATCCATCAATTTCACTAATCCTAGCAAGTGTTAAATAACCGTCAGAGTATAATCCCATGAAAAATAAACAACTTTTTACACTGCTGCTGCTCTCTCACTGCCTGATACTTATCATCGGTCATTTATAACTATTTTTTATGCCACTTGAGTTTTTCTCCTCTAAATGCTTGTAAAAAAAGGGAACGAGTGAGCATATCGATGGAAATTTTATGGCTGTTAGGTCACACGTAAGGATAAATATCAAATTTGAGTTCATGGCAATTTAACCGCAAAACATGTTTGTCGAAAAAAAGAGTGGAGTAAATTTTTAAGTGGAAGAAATTTTTCAATTCTCAGCGCATTTAACTGCACAAAGATTTTCATTAAATATTTTACGAGTCTGCAGCGAAAAATATGCAAATGCAATACCAAAGTTACTTTATTTAATTTTCTTTCTTCAACTTCGTCTTATTTGTCTGTTGAAGGGGTTGAAGTGAAGACGTTTTGAAATTTGAAAAAGTCTGATATTTTTATAAAAATGTAGAAAATAATACTTTAAAAGGTTTTGAAGAAGTTCAAGGGTTTTATTTTTAAAAACAGATGGGTGAATACTTTGAAGGTTAATAATTTTCGCTCTTTAAATATTTCCACAAATGTTATTTAATTCTTTAAACTTTAATTGACGTAAAAGAAATTAGATTTAATTAATTTTGAAACTTTAGAGTTATCCGCCCCTTGAATTTTTTTTTCAAGTATTTTGTTTTCTTAAAAATATTTAAATTGTAAAAAATTTACATCTCAGACCTTTCGAAACTCGGCCAAAAAGGGCTAGAAAACTACTTTGGAATTTTAACGACATCATTAGCATATCAATTCTCCTCATCTCACCCCCCTCATTTACCAAACAATAAAACACGGTCTGAATTAATTCCTAAAAGCATGTAGTGAAATATTTCTATTTTATTTATTTAATTCCATGTGATGGTAAACAAAAAACTCCGACGACAAGACAGTCAACTTTCGCCCATCGATTTAATGTCATTCTTGCAATAAAAGGAATTATTCCATCATTTATTTCACACAATTGCTTCTTTATTCAATTTAACTTTTCCCCCATTTTTATTACACAGCTCTTTTTCATTCAATAACGTTTTCGAGTTTAATTTCATATTCTTTGCGATAGTTCGAATAGATGAGAGGAGGAAAAATGAAATAGGGGTAATCTATGCGGATTTCGAGGATGTGCAGGATGAATAAGTTGAAATTCATGCAGTTGAGACTGAGAGTGAGGTAAAAATGACATTATACAGAAAACTTAATACACAACTTTTTTCAACCATGAATTTATAAAAGTGAAAGGTGTTTTGAAAAAAATATCTGTCAAAGTCAAAGTTAAAAATTTCAAGAGCGTTTTTTATGTTTAAATTACAATGCCACCTCTAAGTAATTTATCAATCAATCAACTATAAACTTTAAAATTATTTTTTACATAAAACCTTTCAAATAATTCTTTCTCCTTAGCTCCCTCATAGTCATAAAGCATTATAATACACGAAGAAAAAAGAAGAAGAAGAAAATCAGGATGATATATGTGAGCTGCATACATAGATGTGCACTTGATAAAGAGTCTTCGGGGAATGATTACATTAAAAAAGAAGAGACAGAGAGAAGAAGGAGAAATCTCTTGAATACATTAGACTTTGTAATTTTATTAAATATTGTGTTCATATATGCTGGTGATGAGATCTTTTGTAATCTCATTCTGTCCTTGATATGACGAGCTAATCTAATTTTAATGAATTAAATCTAATGAAAAAAAAAATCTCTTTTTAATTTCACCCATGAAAAATCACATCATGCTTTTGGAGCTGAAAAATTTATCCAAATGTAATTCCTTGTAAGCAGTCAAATTACTTTAAAATTTTTCTCGTATCCTTTTCTTCTCCTCTTACAGACTTTTTTGTTGCTCTTGAAAAAAATGAGCAACAAAAAAAGTAGCAGAAATATTTTTCCTTTTTTATCAACATCAGAGAAAGTGACACGAGATGAAAAATTTGAATTTAAATTAAAAAATGTTTCAAACCCACACGTGGGTGTTGCCGTGTAACCCACTTGTAACAGATCAGTATTGGCTTCCCAAAAATGACTTCGCAAAATGGCTTCCCAAAATTGCTTCCCAAAATTGCTTCCCAAATTGGCTTCCCAAATTGGCTTCCCAAATTGGCTTCCCAAAATGGCTTCCCACTGTGTTTCGACTGTGTTTCATTTTCCATTGTGTTTTATTTTCCATTGTGTTTCATTTTTCACTGTGTTCCATTTTCCATTGTGTTCCATTTTCCATTGTGTTTCATTTTCCATTGTGTTTCATTTTCCATTGTGTTTCATTTTCCATTGTGTTCCATTTTCCATTGTGTTCCATTTTCCATTGTGTTTCATTTTCCATTGTGTTCCATTTTCCATTGCGTTCCATTTTCCATTGCGTTCCATTTTCCATTGTGTTCCATTTTCCATTGTGTTCCATTTTCCATTGTGTTTCATTTTCCATTGTGTTTCATTTTCCATTGTGTTCCATTTTCCATTGTGTTCCATTTTCCATTGTGTTTCATTTTCCATTGTGTTTCATTTTCCACAGTGTTCCATTTTCAGATCCATGCCAATCAATTCCTGATTCAATTACGAGTTCAATGAGGTACATGAAGCCATACTTCTAAAAAATGGACATTAGTGGCATTCCTTGGACACTCCTGGCCGGCCGTGACGATCATTCTTCAAAAATCATCAATGCTAATCAATTCCTGATGCAATTACGAGTTCAACGAGGTACATGAAGCCATACTTTTAAAAAATGGACATTAGGGGCACTACTGGCCGGCCGTGATGGACATTGGTGGCACTCTTGGATGGCCATGATAGACATTCCTCAAATATCATCAATGCCTTTCGATTCCTGATACAAATACGAGTTCAACGACATACATGAAGCCATATAACAGGAAATTTGTATGAAAAATGGCATTTAGGGCTGTCCATGGCACGACCTGTGGTCATGACTCTCATAATTCCTAAAATGCCGAATCTAGATTCATAGACCTACATTTGCGAAAACTAAAGTTAGCACAGGAGCCGAGATCTCGAAGTAACAGACAGACAGAACGACGGACGGAAAAGGGATAAAGTGTAAAGTGGGTACACTAAAAATGTGTGCGTTTGATTCTCAGTTAGAGTCAATGTAGTAAAACCCATGCTGCAATGTGAAAGTTTTCACATTTTTTAGGGCAATGTCAGTTTATTTAAAAAAATGTTTCAAAACCCACACGTGGGTGCCGTTAACCCACTTTAACAGACAACCCAAAACAACCCAAAACCCAAACCCCACCCCAAACAAAGCCCCACGTCCTTCATTTCCATTTTTATTTCTTTTCCTTTCTTTCTTCTTTCTCTTTCTCTTCCATTTCCCCTTCCTCTTTCCCTTCATTCCTCCATCTCCTCCCTCCTCCCATTTTCCTTCTCCTCCATCCTCCCCACCTTTTTTCCCACCTCAGCCACCACATCCTATTTACGCAAGTACCACCAAAAAGAACACGCCCCCCCACAATCAAAAATCATCAATCAATCAATTCCTATGCAATTACGAGTTCAACGAGGTACATGAAGCCATACTTTTAAAAAATGACATTAGGGGCACTACTGCCGGCCGTGATGGACATTGGTGGCACTCTTGGATGGCCATGATAGACATTCCTCAAATATCATCAATGCCTTTCGATTCCTATACAAATACGAGTTCAACGACATACATGAAGCCATATAACAGGAAATTTGATAAAAATGCATTTAGGGCTGTCCATGGCACAACCTGTGGTCATGACTCTCATAATTCCTAAAATGCCGAATCTAAATTCATAGACCTACCATTTGCGAAAACTAGAAGTCTCTAGCTATCTCAGGAGCCGAGATCTCGAAGGAACAGACGGACAGACAGACAGACGGACGGAAATAGGCGCATATAAGTGTTACACCACTTCGTGGGTTACACTAAAAATGTTTCAAAACCCACACGTGGGTGTTGCCGTGTAACCCACTTGTAACAGATCAGTATTGGAAATGTAACATGGGGAAGTCCTATGAAGAAGCCTTGGAGAAGCCAAAAGGGAAGCCTTATGGAAAATATTTCTCAATTATGTTACATTTCCCACTGTGTTTCATTTTCCACCATGTTCCATTTTTCACTATGTTCCATTTTCTATTTTTCCATTTTCCACTTGTTCCATTTTCCACTTGTTCCATTTTCCACTTGTTCCATTTTCCACTTGTTTCATTTTCCATTATTTCCATTTCCCACTATTTCCATTTTCCACTTGTTTCATTTTCCATTATGTTTCATTTTCACCATGTTCCATTTTCCACTAATTTCATTTTCCACTATTTCCATTTTCCACTTGTTCCATTTTCCACAGTGTTCCATTTTCAGATCCATCCAATCATTCCTGTCAAATTCCAGTTCAACGAGGTACATGAAGCCATACTTTTAAAAAATGACATTAGTGGCATTCCTTGACACCCTGCCGGCCGTGACGGTCATTCTTCAAAAATCATCAATGCTAATCAATTCCTATCAATTATAGTCAACAGGTACATGAAGCCATACTTTTAAAAAAT
Source organism: Tanytarsus gracilentus (assembly GCA_038502055.1). Classification (NCBI taxonomy): domain Eukaryota; kingdom Metazoa; phylum Arthropoda; class Insecta; order Diptera; family Chironomidae; genus Tanytarsus; species Tanytarsus gracilentus. The sequence goes on along the minus strand of JAXRKN010000044.1, from coordinate 10,192,866 downwards.
GGACATTAGGGGCACTACTGCCGGCCGTGATGGACATTGGTGGCACTCTTGGATGGCCATGATAGACATTCCTCAAATATCATCAATGCCTTTCATTCCTATACAAATACGAGTTCAACGACAACATAACCATAAACAGGAAATTTGTGTAAAAATGGCATTTAGGGCTTCCATGCACGACCTTGTCATGACCCTCATAACTCCTAAAATGCCGAATCTAAATTCATAGACCTACCATTTCGAAAACTAAAGCTCTAGCTATCTCAGGAGCCGAGATCTCGATGGAACAGACGGACAGACAGACAGACAGACAGACAGACAGACGGACGGAAACAGGCGCATATAAGTGTTACACCACTTCGTGGGTTACACTAAAAATATTTTCTTGAGGAATGATTTAAAAGCGCGCAACAACACCCCGATTGGGTTTTGATATTTTTTTATGTATTTAAAAGTTTATAGCTCGGGTGTTTGAACAAATATGGGTGGAAAATCATGTAAGTCCCTTTTGTGTGCACGTCTAGAGTATGAAAGATTGATGAGGATGTCTTTTATGCCAAAAGGGGTGATGCTTGCCGTGATTCTGGCGTTAGAAAAATGAAGCGAGCCGTTTATTGTATTCCACAGGTTCAATCCACTTTGCAATATCCATAATAGAAAGTCTCACAGTTAAATCCTTGACTTTTCTTTACGCAAATATTAAATTTCTTTTCATGGAGCGGCATGATGGAAGAAAAAAGAGAAAGGAAAGGAAGCAAAAAGTGATTTAGGAGCAAAATCGTCCATTTCCATCTCTATTCATTCCACTGCCACCTAAATCAGCCAGAAGATAACTTTGTGCTGTTGCTTTCGCACTGCAAGATAAATCTTCGAGAAATATTTTATAATTTTATATCCAAAACAATGCCATCCGTGCTATCCCTTTCTCACTCTTCAAGACCCAACGGGAGTGGGAGAGAAACTTTTTCATCTCAACCTTCCGGAAGCAAGCAAAAAGTTTAATTAATATTGAATAAATATTAAAATGGCAGTTTCGGAAGATGGAATTTTTTGTATCTCGAATCGATTAGAAAATTTGCAAATTTCATTTTCCTTTCGCATGGGAATTTATTCGGTGTTTAATAAATTACCAAAATTTTCTTGATTAGAAAGTTTTTCCTTGACAATGAAATTCAATATCCAGACTATAAAAGTTAATAAATTGCTCAACTCTACCCCCAAAAGAAACAATATCGAGTTTCTAAATTAAGTGAAGAAATTAAGAATATTTTTATGTAAAGGATGAACTTTTTTATATTTATATTTATATTTTTAAAAGGACTTTCTTGTTAGGGTTGAATTTAAACGGAAATTAATGGTTCCGCATGAAGCAATTAATTTGTGCAATATTGTCAAAATGACAAGTAGACTTTTAAAGGGTAAGTCAGTTTTTTTAATGGCATTCAACAGAAGTTAAATTTTCTCTTTATGCACTCTTAAAAAATTTCTATGAACTTTTTTTATCACAAAATAATTTTAGAAAAAAATTTAACAAAATATTTTTAAATTCAAATTGTTATTAAAATTTATCTGAAAAGGTTAAGCTACCACAAATTCTGAGTGAAAGTATCTAAAAATATTTTTTGCAATTTTTTTTTTAATTTTAAGTCAGTCGTGACATTTTCAACCCACACTTTGACATTATGAATTTACGGAATAAATTTAACCCTCGATAATTCTTCGTGTTTTGGATTTAATGAAAGCAATAAGAGAAAAATAAAAACAATGGAAGTGATCAGGAGCTGCTAAGTGTATCAATTATCGTCACTCATTATTTCCTTCCAAAAAAGGCAATAAACTAAAGTTTCTACCCTGCAATTTCTTGTAGAAATATTTGTCGCTTATACACACTCATTGAAACGCCACGTGCCGCATCGCTTTTATCCCTCATCATCAGCCGGTAAAGTGATTCCAACACATAATTTCATAACGTCAAAAAATATTTACGGCACGCTCTTGATTTCTGTGAATTGTTACGCTCAAAATTGATTTTCATATTTATGAGCAAATAATTTTGCATTTCGATTGATGTTGAAATTTTTCAAAATAAATTATCTTCATATTCTCATGTGAAGCAGTGCAAATTTACTTATGCTGAAAGAAAATTTATTGATTATCAAATTTCACCTCAAATTTTCCACTTAAATTCTTGCAACCTTCGCCAATATTAATGTTGACGTGAGCATGAGAAAATGTGAAAACTTTTGTCATGTTTGTTCGACTTCCTTCCATATCAGCAGCCTCTCCTCATTTGTCTTCTCGCACAAGTTTTATTTGAGTTGCTTCTTGGTTACATGATATGCCAGTAAAGATATTTTCTCTCTCCACACAACGTCAGATCGTTCTCATTAAGATCTGTCCTTGTGAATTGAGCTTCATCTCGTTTAATGTTTGCTCTCAAATTTCAGTTTGACATCTAATGTTTGGCTAAGTTAAAGCTGATTTAATTTGAGAAGGATACCTAAAGATTTCAGTTGACATCCATCAGTTTGTGATTGAGTTGTAAAATTTTTAAACGTGGGATTTTCCGAGAATTGTTAGTGGTTGAATCATAAATTTTTAAATAGTTTGAATGAGAATTCTTTAAATATTCATTAAATTAATTTTTTATGGTAATTGATGAATTTTGCACTAATTAATTTTAATAAGATTGAAACTAAGCTCCAGAATTGAATTAAATTTTACTTTTAAATCATGATAAAATCTTTCATGATTGAAATCTTTAAATATCCTCATTTCATGCTTCTTCTTCTTCAATTTATGGATTAAAGTATTTAAACCCATAAAAGCATGATAAAATTCTTCAATACTTTCATATTAAACATAATCGCAAGAGTTTGATGAATGATTGATTCAATTTCTCGTCATTCGTTCGAAAGTGAGATGAGAAAGAATGAAAAAAATATTAAATTGGGTTTCTCTTTTTTCATTCTTCTTCTTCACTCCCCATTTCAACATATCTACGAGACAAGACTCATTCTGTCGTCTTATGAATATCATTTTCGGTTGATGATTTTTTATATAGAACGAGGGAGTGAAAGATGATTTAATGGTAAAATGATTTAGATGGATTTCATAGAGAAAAAAAGTGGTGACGAAGGGAGGAAGATTTACAATAGAGACTGGAAATATCCCCGAGACATTCATGAAAAGATGTGAAAACTTGCGGGGGTGTTAAAGTTATTTTTTTCAACTAAGTTTTTCATAAAAACTTTTTTGGTTTTTTCAATTTACATCTTCAAAGTTTTGTGCCCCTTCAAAAAAAGATTTTTTAAGAAATTTCCAGGCAAGTTTTTCTTCTTTTAAAAATTTTTCATGCTTTCTTCCCAAATGATTTGTCTTTTATCAAATGCGCATTACTAAAATCAGTTAAATTTTTTGATTAGTTGTCAGTCACAGGAAATATTTCTCATGACGTTTGTTTCATGGTGAAAAAGTCACAAATTTTCTGCTTTTGTTTTCCTCGTTTTTGTTTAGTATCAAAATGAAATTTCTGAAAAATTGAATGAATGCCTAGGGCGATGAAAGAGAAGAGAGTTTTGATGGGATTGATTTGGTTCATGAATCCTCTTTTGTTTTGATGCCAATGACAAAAGTTTTATTATTTTGCCTTAATGTTGAAAATATAATTTGTGTTTAAATTGAGAGGAAAATTTTGTTTCGAAAATTGAGTTGATTTTAGATCATTGAAAATTTGATGAAATTGCTGTTGATTCAAGGATTTCATATGAGCTAACTCATAAGTTTCATGCCCTTGATTTTTTTGACCATCAAATTTTTTTTCCTATTTTATCCACAATTTTCCAACATATTGAAGGAAAACTTTTACATTTCTCGATATCGAATAATTTTTATTGCCAAGTCGATAATTGAGTCTTTCCTTAACCATCCAATCCACTTCATATTTCCTACTTCTCGTAAAACCGACTCCGATACAACCGAACAAAGTTAAAAGGTCATAAATTTATTAACGACAAAAGCAATAGTAAAACTTTTCTCATCATTTTTCCTTCCAACTCCTCTCGATTCTGTTTTGTTGATGCTAAAAATCATGTAACGATTTTCTCAATGAATTGAAAATTTTTAAACTTGCCTTTCTGCTCATAAACTGTGTGGTGGATACAAAGTAAGAATGGTAATGGTAAAGTCGAGTGCTGGCATCAGAGCAACAATGCTCACTTAGAATGTTTTTATTGCTTATAATCCAATTCGTCGATAGTAAAACTTTAATTTTCATTGAGTGATTATTACATTCTCATGGTTTGAGACTAAAAATTTCACGATGATTTTAAAAGTGGGATGAAAATATGAAAATGTTAGACAAAAATTTTAATTAGATTTTTTTAAAACATTTCATGAGTTTTAAAATTTTTAAATGTTTGAAAAAAATATAAATTTTAGCAATATGTTAAATCAACTTGACAAATTTTATAAATTTTAAAATTTATTTTAATTTTTTAATTTGTATATTTTTAAATTTCAAAATTACGTTAGAAATAATATTACAGAAAAACAACAAATCTGTCATACTTTTAAAAATAAATAAATATTCAACATTTATTTTTTGACCAAAAAACATTAAATTCGTCCCACTAAACTTAAAAATAAGTAAGTACTGTGTGGGTGTAATGATGAAAGCAAAATGTCGTAATTTCCGTCGATAAAGCATGTGTGAGAGGAAAATATATAATTGAACAATAAATTTATGATCATAAAAATTTAACAACCATTCTGTGCATTACACATTTCATTCTCGATGCCCCCGTATATATAGGAAGTAAAATGTTTGCGGTACCGTGGTAGAGCAGTAGAAGATTAGAGGAATCGATAATTTGCTGATAATCCACTTTATACGTTCATTGTTACAGCTGCATATGTTTCGACTACAAGAGAATTATTGTGTAAAAGTGCTAATCATTGATGAACTTTTGCAACTATAAAAAAAACTCGATACTTTCGATGCTCCACGACCATGTGTACATTGTTTATTCCATCAACGGGCCCTTCCGTAGATAATTTCCGGTGTGTGCTGAGAAAAAGTTTTTCCATTAGCCAAAGCCGAGCCACACGGGAGAGCGAGAGCTATCATGTCACACCACTTTCTAGGCAGAAACCAGAAATTGAACTTTTTTCCTCTTCTTCGCCATGGGAGCAGCATGCTTTGCTTCCGATAAACATATCCATGTATGTCTGTGGCCATCGTGAGGCAAAAACACTCATTTCCTGATTTATGAAATTACACTTCCGCTTGTGATACTTTTGACTGCGCTCTTGGTGGTCTCAGGAGGGTGCTGACACTTTTAATAGCTGCTAAAATAATTGAAACGTTAATGGTAAATGGAACAATTTTCAGCCTTTAAATCTAGAAAAGAGTTTTAATGTTTTTAAAAATCGAAACATGATGGAAAATGAAACAAAAATTTATTTTTTAAATTATCCATTTTTAATTTATTCTAAATCATAAAAACTCTTCTAAATAGAGCCACAACCTTCTTGTTTTCATTGCGTCCCCTTCAATTATTTCCAATCGTGTACATAGGATGGTCAGACCTATATCATTTGACAGCGCTGTCTATAACAGCATGCAGCAGGTGTTTAATACCCTTTCAACACCTCTCACTCACATTACGCTTTATTACGATGCCGAGGGAAAATTTCTACATTAATAGCTCGACCATCCATTATCACTGGACTATCAGTTTCACATGAGTATCGCTTTGTATTATTTGTAATGCGATATAAATCTTACATCGTGATGACGCTCATTTTACCTCATTCATTACCGCCGTACATGAGATGATAAAATTAATTAGTGGAGGAATGAGACGGAAATGAGTGAAGAGTTTTTAATTAATATTGCAATGATGATGATGGTCGACGATGAGAAAAGGTCATGTGATATTTCTGAAAGATGGTATGAGCACGTTTTCTCATAATTTAAAATGCATTGGACTTTTTTCACTTTAATTAATAATTGTGATGTCGTGAAAATTTTCTTCAACTTTAAGTTAAATATTTTTTCACCAAAACAATTAAATTTTCTATCAAGTCGATTGCCATCCTCAAGGCATGACTTTCCTCAATAAAAAACACATTCGGTGATGACATAACACTTGAAAGTTCGAAAATTGTCTTTCCTCTAAAACAAACACACACACACACACACAATCGAGTGTTGATAATAGCCCAGAAGGCAATCAGCGTCAACTTGTGATAGTGAGCAGTGAGGAGTATGAAATGGCCATTAAAAATTGATCCACAATCAAAACAAACAATCGAAGAGGATTTTCCAGTAATAAAAGTTGAAAGAGGCGATGACCATTAAGGCACTTTGCGGGCAATGTTTTTCCTATGAGTTTGAATTGAGCTGTTGAATAAACATTCACTGCATGCAGAGGCGACATGTGCACGATATTGAAATACTTACGAGTCAATAAAACCCTTTTTTTGGGGACCAAAAAAATGGATAAGTTTCATAAAAATGGCAAGGGATGGAAATCAATTCCTAATTGTGAGCAATTAAATTTCGATAATTTTCCATCATCACCTAATTGCGATGCACGCGGCACGCAAAATTTCGTGCAAACGTCATTCGACGGAATGGACATTGGAGCTAATTAGATTTTCTCCATAAATGGCGCATCATTGTTTGCCTATTTGATGAAATGATTAATTAGCGCAACTCGCATAGGTACACACAGCTAATGGCGCGATGGGGAATTTATGGAAATTTCAAGCTGATGATTAGACTTGATTGTTTGCTACCGCTTTCGCTTAATGAATTCCTTTCATCAAATATTACAAACTCATGTCGTGCTTTAAATTTGACTTTAATATCTTCGTCAAGAAACAGCGAAATAGTTCAGACAATAATCAAATGTAGAGAAAAACTTTTTGTACAGTAAATCCTTAATTAATTAATTACCACATGGAGTCTCTACGAAGAAAACTTCAATAAAATTCTTCTTTAGCAATTTCCATTAAATGCGAGAGGAAATTTTTGTTGCTACAAAAAAATGCTGAAATGCGAATGGAAAAAAATCAGAAATGGGCAATTACAAAAATTTGTGAAAATAAATTTTTTTGTTATTTGTTGAATCTCATTTGTGATTGCGTGTAATTGTCTATTACTGAGAAAGATTCATTAAGGAATGTGAGATGCGAGTTGGTGTAGACTCGTGTGAGCGTTGGGTACAATTCTACTTTGCCTCGAGTCATGTGTGTGGGATTTCTGTGAGTAATGCTACAAAATACTAAATTAGATCATTAATTCAGGAATTTACATTGAAATAATGCGTAAAAAATATTTTTAAGTGGAAAATATGATAAAATTTATTTAAAAGAATATTTCATCATAAATTTTTATTTCATTTCTCACTTACTCTAAAGCCTTCAATATCTCAACCGCATAAGCACTTCCACAACTTTATCTCATGCCCATCAACCGTACTCAATTGGCGCAAAGAAGTGAATAAAATTAATGACGCTAATAACAATTTTCATCCAATTTTCTCTCCAATCGAAATCATCATAATTCTTTTCACATTTTTTTCCGGGAGTTAGTCAATAAATGCCTTTAATCAATAATAACTGATCTCATCAATTTTTCTTTCTCTCTCGTCTGGATCTTTATGCTATTTTTATTTAAAGTATTTTCTAGGGGAAAAAATTATTATTGAAGGATCTAAAAAATTTGACAAGAAATTTATTATTTAAATTTTTCATTTTTTATGTGTATGATGAGAGCAAAAAAGGTTTTTTCAAAAGGGGATACAAAAAATACTTTAAATGCCCTGGAGGAACCATCAGAGTATTGAAGAGTAAAAAGTGTTGGAATATTTTGTGACAAGGGATGAAAACTTAATTTTTATGAAATAATTTTGTAAGCTATAAAAATAAAAATATTTAAGACTGTCCATTCCTGTTACCAGATGAACTTCCCTCATAGTTTCCTCTTTTCCTTTCAGTTCTTTACAGAATTTTTTCTTTCATATTTTCTCCTCTTCAAGTTTCCGAAGATATGCGAGGGTGATTTTTGTGTATATGCATTTTAGCTGTTTGTTATCTTTTCCTGATGTTTCACTCTTGAATGAACTTTTATTGGCATTTATGCGATATCGTTGAATGACAAAAATTATTATTTTAGGGCGAAATTTTTGACTGGCTGGCATTGCAACAAACTTACTCATGCGTTGAATGACATTTTATATTTATCCCACACACAAACTCTATTTTGAGGGACACACGCCGACTATTTGTGAAATTGTTTGCCTTGTGGCGCGATATCGAGAATTTTTGCGCTGTTAAATAAATGGAAATTTGATTAGTCAAATATTTGATGTGATGAGATGAATTTCACATGAGATTTTTTCCTCCTTCTTTCAGAATGTTCATGGAGGGTGACTGGCAGCATCAATAGAACAAAAATATTGTCTATTATATCTGATATGATTCATTCATAATGGCGTTTGAGTGCCTCTTTTCATCATCATTGTGTATATCTAAGAGGATATTCAGGGGTAAATTAATGATAATCAGCATTATGTGGTAGTTGAGTAAAAAATACTTCCTCGAGGGTTAGGATGAAGTTATTTTAATGAAAAATACCTTTGAGAATTTTTAATGGTTTTAATAAATAATTAAAAACTCGAAGAGAATATTTTAAAACTTTGAAATGATTTTAAATTTAAATTAATTTCAACAAAAATTTACCACGTGTGTGGTTTTTGATAAATTTTACATGCTTCTTACAAAGAATTAATTTATTTACATTGAATATTTTATAAATTCAATATAAAATTTATTCAGTTGCCGTCATCGACTGAAATCTCACGAAAAATCCTTGAACATTTTTCCTTCTAACCTCAAAATCAACTACTGTATCATCATCGTCAAAAATCATGTTGTTTTTCTTTTCGTTAATTTTGAGCTTCCCTCAAGCTGTTCATCAACTCTCGACTCTAATGGTAAAGCGATAGAAAAAACCTCAAAAAAGACAAACAACTCGGCTAATAAAATATTAAGTATGCAGAAAAAATTCCTCCCCTAATTTTTACGTACAAAATTCCACTCGTTTTACATTGCTCTCATTTGATATTAATTTAAATAACAAAAACATCTACAAAAATTCTTCCTTCTTCAATGAGATGAAAATGAGAAAATTACAATTCATGTCTCGCCATCGCCACTTCAACAAAAAGAGAAAAACCGGCATTTCGTCTGTAGAAAATGGAAAATTTTTCTCCCATAAATTGTTAGGATTGGAATTTGATGATATTCAAATTGGAAGCAAATTTTCATCCCTTGAAAAAGTGATTTAAAATTATAATTTTCAATTTGGGATCTCAAAGGCAGAGCTTACATCTGGTGAGTGTGAGAGGGATTGACTTGATGTAGAGGGATATGGGTCAGCATATGATTAAGAAGAAATTCCAAAATCAGTCAATAAGAATTTTAATGAAAAACTTTTCACTTCACAAAGCAATCAAAAGTTTTGTTCGACGAGAAAATGAAAATAGTTTAAAATGCATCTAGATGCGAGTTTGATAGACATGGATGCAAAACATTGTTTTTATCAGACGACGAACAATAAATATTGATTTTTTTAATTACGAATCATTCCAGTGCATAATTTAATGGAAGCGAAAATTGCTCGATTAAATTTTATGGCTAAAGAAATTTTTGATGACTATGAAGGAGATAAAAAATGTCAGAAAAAAATTATAACAGACCAAAAAAGTTTGTGTGTTCGTTTATATGTCGCGTAACGCTCCAATAAGATTTTAATTTAACTTTTGAAGGTTCAATAAAAATAAATAAAAATTCAACGGATTTGTAGAAATTAATTTTTTTCCGGTTTAGTTTAAACTTTAAAATTCATTCTATAAAATCACGAAAAACAAAATGCTAAGTACAGTTTTCTCCGCTTTTTTCCTCACAATGACGTTTAGCATTAATAATAAGAATAATAAAATTATTATGAATTGTTTTTGGCACAGCTTCTTCTTTTCATTCTCCATATACAGAGAGCAGGAAGCGATGGCTATGGGAAAATGATAAGCGTGCTGTCATAATGAGCATTTCTCCGAGTCGTGGCATATTGCAAAAGCAACAAGGAAGTTTAAAGCTCGATTTTTGCTGATGCGATAATCTTTTTGGCCTTCGTGCAGATATTTTTTAAAAAAATGTTTTGTGCTTATTTTGCAATGTTGGTGGAAAAACAATTTTCGAGAAAATAAAATTGATTTGTTTGAGAAACTTTTATTAAATTTTCTTTCAAAATCTCTTAAATTATTTTTTCTTTAAAAAGTTCTCAAAGTCTCCCGGGATATTTTATATCTAGCACAATTAAACTTGTCTAAAACATTTCAAAAAGCACTTTTGTGCATTCGAAAAGCCTTTAAATTAATCTCTCGACATTTAATCTCTTTTCAACTTCGCGTGATGCTCCGAGCAGTAGCAGCAACTTTGTTTTGTGTATTTTCCTATCATGCAAACTCTCACAGATTAGATTCCGCAGATATAATGAAGTTGGAAGTGAAGCTCGAGTAGCAGCATGTTGTTGTTTCTTAAAGTTTAGCACACAGAGTTGAAAAAGGCAAAAATAATTGACAAGAACATGTGCAACAAAACAAAAGTTTTATGGCCTTTTCTCTAACGCGCGGATAGCACATAAAAAAATTAGGGCGAACTTTTTACAGCTCTTTTATATCCATCGTGAACAACAAAAAAGGAGTTCGAGAGAGAAAGTTAAAGTTTTTTTCGTGTTTGCCTTGCTCTTGTGCGCCATCCCACATGTGAAAAGTTTCTTCTAATATCCTTTCCGCTTTCATTCTTAGCATGGAGATGGATTTTAAGCCTTCGATACAGTAGATTATTTTCAACTCATGAAAGCAGATGGAAGACGTTTTTGGGGGGACAATAGAAGACATGTGACATGCTAAAGCTTAAAATAAAATTTTTTTAAATTTAATTTCATATTTTTGAAAAATAAAAGTCATTGAATTCATTTCACTCGTGACTCAACCACTAAACTAATCCAGCATAGTTCATCATCCTCGACCGTAGACTCCACACAGCGATGAGAAAGCGATTCCGCATTTCTTGCCTCACTTGCTCCTTTTTTCTCGCTTCTTCTCCTCATTCTCATTTAGGTTGTTCCACAGTGTTGGCTGAGAAGCTAATTCTTGAATTCTGATGAGGTTTTTGTGCTCTGTGCACAGAATGTTTTTTTTAAGCATAGCACAAAAATACTTAAATAAATAATTTTTTTCCTCCTCAGCAACGATGCTCCTCCATTCATGCCAACAATTCGCTTGCAATTTGTCGGAATTTTGCCTTCAACTTTTTTCTCTTCTCGCTTAATTTTTTTTTCATTTTCTCGAGTATTTTTTATGCTGCCGCTCTCTTGACGGCAAACAAACAGGAAAAATCCACATAGAAGTGAGTTAAGAAGAAGAAAAACTGTTTAGCATACTTCAGAAACTAGTTAGTCTGTTGTTGTTGTGAAATTTGCGTAATTTCCTTAAAATTTAGTTCTCTCAAATTGGTGACCACAAAAATATTTAAATGTGCTTAAACTTAAAGTGTTTATGAGGTGGTCGTGCCAGTGCTCAGACATTTATAAGAAGCTTAAAACATCTCCGCATATAATCATGATAAAGCGCTCGGAAGTGCTCAGCTCATTGACAGTGGTAAGGGGTGGCTTTTTAGGTCGTTAGCCTTTTTAAGACCGTAAATTGAATTGAGTCGAAAAATGAGGATTTTTTTATCACAAAATCTCAAAATGGGTGTTGAAATATTTAAGAGCAAATTTGTAATTTTTCCTCTTGAAAGGTCTTGTATTTTCTTAATTTTTTAAAATGACCGAAATTAATTCAATTTTCACATCAAATCAACCCTCACACCTTCCTCCAACGCTCCGTTGATTCATTTCTCATTAATAATCCACAATTGATTGCATAATTTGGTTGCAAACACAAGACCACAAAATTAAATGAGTTTGGTGAATCTATTGAGATTCAAGAGCTTGCACAAAAAGCCTCGAAATAATTCCACACACCGGAGACTGACAAGTGGAACCGCCATGAATCATAGACGCAGAATTTCCTCTCGTAATTAAAAACTTTTTCATCGCCGTATGTAAAATTAAGCGAATTAGCATTTTTTCAACCATGTGCACCTCATTCTCGCAACTACCGCTCGTTGCGCTATGATTTTAATTTAAATTGAAAGCGGTAAAAGCAAAGTTGGATGCATGCCTCAACCCCACACACACACACAAACATTGCAATGTAATTTAGAGAACGTGAGGAACTGAATGATGGCTTTCGTTAACTAAATGTGACGTTTAATTACCCACTAAAGGTTGTTATGTGTGCGAATGTGTGTTTTTTATGCACGCACATCTTCACTGCCGACATAGCTAAGGAGGCGAAGGGATTGCATTAAAATGTTGCCATTAGACTCACGATTATGAGCTGTACATGACTATGAATCGCAACGAGTCGCTTTATGACGTAATGTCGTGTTCTTTACACATGTGTGAAGACTTAAATTTGCACTGCCATGTGTGGAATTTTAAATACTAGAGCAATAATTATAATTTTCTGCTTGTGGGAAATCATAAAAGACTCGCGTTGAAATTAGTTGGGGATTTAAGTTGTGAAGGGTTTCGTTAATTAAAATTTTCTATTGTTTAAATGTCGTCAAATGCAATTTCCTGAATTTTATATGATTTTATGGAATATTTGGAAACTCAAGAAAGTCCTGTTAAATTTTTATCAGATGACAATAAAATTATTCAAAACTTTTCATATTGTTATTAAATTTATCAACTTTAAATCCTTCAATTTCTCGCAAATATTGTAATTCAATTACAGAAGTAATTCCGACATCTGATTAGTTTTTGCTTTGACGGAATGATGTAACAAAAGTTTTGTTACCAAATTCCAAATTGTATGAACTTCAATGATATCGAATGTTAATACATCAAAGTAAAATGCCCACACACAAAACTCTAGGATTAAATTCTCAAACACAGTCGATTTAATCTTGCATCAGACAGCCACCTAAAAACTAAAGCTTAAAAATAAACGAGCAGCAAACTACAAATTGTACATCGAATGGCGATAAATGAAGATGTAAATGACGCAAACGGGAAAAGTTGCATGCCATCTCCCGCTGGCTCAACATTGGAAAAAAATGCTCGAAATACAAAATTTTGTTGTCCTCTCTTGCTCGCTGGCATGCCACAATGTATATTGTAGTAACAGCACAAGCTATACATGTTAACCTCAACATGTTCATTGAGGAGGATTTAGAGAGGAAAAAGTGCTTTCAGATTTTCTTTTCATTCAATTGCACACTTTGAAGGTAGATGAGATGAAAATTGCACGGAAATATTTGAAAATCAATTTTATGAAAAATTTGCGGATTATTTTGAATTTAATTGCTTAAAATTAAATTTTTAAATTGATTTCTAATTCGATGAAACAAACTGGAAAATGGAACATTCAATTTTTAATGAAACAAACTGAAAAATGGATCATCAAATTTTAATGGAACGAACTGGAAAATGAAACATAAAATTTTTTCAACTATTAATCTTGCTTTCAATAATTTCTCAAGCTGACAGCTAATTTTTCCACTCTGAAACACTCAAAAGCAAGAAATGACACCACTCAAGGTTGCGTAAGGGTATCATAACTGTCATAACGAACTTTCTTCAACACCAAACATCATCCGCACGCGTATGAAGGCATATTTCTTGATGAGAACTTTTGCCATTCTACATAACATTATTATTGTTACTTTTCATTACTAATTTATACGAAATTCTCACGCACAAATTCGAGCAACGCTATCGTGATGATGATAGCGGAGGTGAAGAGGGAGGAAGAAGGGTAGGCGGAGATGGCTGGGCGTTAGCAAAACGGTAATAGAATTATTTTTATCTTCTGTTTATTTTGCAATTTATTTCGTGGTTAAACATGAACTTTTTTTCTTTCTCTCTTTTCATTATTATTTATGACTTCTTCCTGCACTCAGTCCTCACCCGACAACAACATGCATTTTCATTATTATTATTGCCGAGGCTTCTATCGCTCTACGTTTATTTCAATTATCCACTCATTCGGAGCGAGGAGGAAAATTGTATTGTATAAGGTTGAGTTTTATTGCTCCGGATATAAATCTCAACTTTATTTCAGTAGATGACGGTCGGGAAAGTATTTACAAAGAAAATTAATATTTTTAATAATCTTCTTCAAGAAAACAAGAAAACCCTCAAGAATTAATAAAACGCATTTCATCTCTAACTCCTTGACATGACTTCAAATATTTTTTTATGATGAATAATCGACCCCTAAATTATTTTATTTACTTTCACTCTCTTCTGCACCTCCTTCATCATTCACTTTTTTTATGCCATTTCATTCACTCTTGACACAGTTTTTTTGCTCTCTCGTGAAATATTTTTTCGCAAGCTCATTGCTTCTCATTTATGGTCAGAAGTGCCCACCGAACGAATATACAATGCGGTTACATCCTGCCGTAAGCGGTAAGGCACGCTCGGTGAACTTTAATGTGATTCCTGTTGGGAAATATTGGGGAATGAGGTGTGAAGATGGACTTTTTACGAGATTTTTATTACTTGAAATAAAATTTGAGATTTCTTAAAATAACCGTTAAATTTGAATTTGAATTTTTAAAATACGTTAATTTGAAAAATCAGTGATTTATCTAACATATAAATCACTTCCATTTTTCTTTTTAATTTACAACGCAAATAAAACTAATAAAAAAGGATTATAATCGGAAGGAATTTCAATTATTTTCTTCTCTGGATGAAGTCAAATACACAGTTCTTAGTTGTAATTCGACTTCAGAACACGGCAAGTTTATATATCCTTAAAATGCTTGTAATGCTTGTTCTCAAAAAAAGGATTTACGACTCTTGTTATCCTCACGGAATTATCGGATCCGGTGAGCTTCAAGTTCAACATCGTCATAATTCTTTCGTCATTCCACCATTACTTTTTATATCGAAAAAGTATTGTTCCATTTATTTCTGAGTGGAATAAAACAATTTCAATGGAAATGTTCAAGTTAAAACGTAAATTTTTAATTAGATTCTATTTCTCAGTCGAAATTTCTTCCCTTGAAAATTTTAAACCCCCTGAAAATACTTGATAACCTGCGTTGCGGTTGAAAAGTGACAGAAGACCCCCGAAAAAGGTAAAAACTGCTCAGCAAATTAAGAAGAAAAAAGTTTTATGTGCTAAAAATTAACAACAACTTTGGTAAGTGTCAGAATGTCACACAACAAGCAACTCAAGAACTTGCTGAAAATGTCTTTAAAAACTTTTCTCTCTCTGCCTTTTTTCTGTGGCCATCTGTAAAACTCTTCTCCGTCCTTTTCGTTCTTTTACGGCACTTCCAAGGAATTATTATTAAAGTTTTATGCTTGCGGTATTTGAGGAAATGAATTTATGTGCTCTGCTATCCCTACACAGATGTGTGAGAAAATTGAAAGAGAAATGAGCAACAATTGAGAAAATTCTTTGCGACAATTTTCATGCATTGTGGAAGGAAATGCTGAATAAGTTATAAAGAGATGCTGTGATTGTACAATTGTACATGCAGTCAAGTGTTGACTTTTAATGGCATCGTTTAGAAAGAGAAACAAAAATTAAAAATTGAGGCAAAGCGGAAAATGAAACAATCAATGAAATAATCTTTCATAGATTTTCATTCCTTTTATATCTTGATTTTAATCCTATAATATCGCGTGCATTATAAATCTTTCTTTCCTCACTCGCAAATTTTTTAGCATGAAAATGAGAGAAATATGAAAGATGAAGAATTATCTCCTGCTCTGACATGGCATCTGAAGAGAGTGGAAAATGAAGAAGAAAACTCCACTATGAGAACAACAAACTTAATTTTCTTTCACGTGAATATTTCATGCTGCTGTCATGCTTTGAAGATTAATAAATAATTAAAATGTAATTCATCCTTTTAATACATTTTTGCTCTCTCTCTTTCTCACGTGAACGCCAACGAAGATTTTATTCTTGAGTCACCTTGAAAATGAGAAATTTGATTAAAAATATTTATTTTATTTTATTTTCCGTGGAATTAAAATTATTTTATTTAAAAAAATTGTATTGTTCAAATTTTATAATAAAGATTTTTCAAATATTTTTTTAGCAGATAAAATTTAAAATAAATCTTTCAGAAATGCTTTTTAATACAATTTATATGTTTCCGATGAACACTTCCAGTTAATCTATTCAGCATTTCTTCGAAAACACACTCGATGTTGCCATGTTGATGAGTGAAAGCAATTTTCAGCTTTAATGAAAACATTTGTGAGAACCAGATCTAGTGTGAAATCTAGAAAAGAAAGGACAAATCTATCGTGCTGCCATCCGAAGAAAAGACCTTCCAGGAAAAGCTTAGGATTATAAGGAAAGATAAAATTGGGGACACTTGAATTTATATACTCGAAAACTTGTAGCATGTGTTGAAGAAATTTAAAGTCTACAACTCGATAACAAAAGTTTGAAAGGTTGAAAATAAAATTTTTATTTCCTGACAATAAATTTTTCAGAAATTTTATCAAATTTTAATTTTAATTGCCGTAAATATTTTTCTTAATTAAATCGATAAAATTTCATCAAACTTTCAAAATAAAATTTCTCATTCGGTTTCCAATTAAATTTTATTTTTCTCTCAATTACGAAAGCGGTGAAAACTTTTTTATGTTTCTTTTCAAACCAACAATAAAAGTCGTGAAAGTCAATTGACTTTCTAATTACATCCACACAACACTTACCAGCTCGCAAAATATGCATTTTGAAACGAAACCGAGGAGTGCATGATGAGTGCTGAAAAAAGTTCACTAACGTACTTGAAAACGAGAAATTTTCATGGAGTTCTCACAAATTATAGAGTGGTGTGGTGCAAGCATGAGTGAGTGAGGCATTATGGCGACGAAAAGTTTTCCTATTAACTGTATAACTGGCAGTTCACTCCTGCCCGCACACAAAACTCACAAATTGAATTTTACTGTCATCATTGTGTTAATTACCCTCTAAAATTTTCGGTTGAGTAAGCTTTTAAATATCATAGCGAATGTTCGCGAGGATGCACAGCAATTTTGAATGCATTTCGGTTAGAGTTTGAGGGAGAATTGAGTGAAGAACTTGAAGAGCTTATTTAATGCCGCACTTTACCACCATAAAAGTTCCTTTCTAACAGCATATTGCAAAATTAGCTAAATGTGGGGTATCAAATAATTTGAAATTTTTAAAACCCGTTAAAATTTAAAATTTTCGAATCCGGTAAATTTAAAAATATTTTTTTCCTGCCATATTTCATTCACGCCATTAATTCAAACCTCGTCTTACACTTTTTAATATACGTACTGCAAAATTTTCAGAGCGTGCAAAAGGAACAGCGAATATCAAGTGCAAGCAGTTAAATGGAAGTGCGAGCTGTTCAATGTTCATACTGCAAACTCTACATCGTCATCGTCACCAGGTATTATGAGTGCCTTAAAATATAGAGAGAGTGTAAATGTGCAGCAGTTGCACATGAAATATGCTAATAATGGCGCAGGAAAATTTTCAAATATAGCAGAAATAAGTAAAGCATTCCATCATGACTATAATTTTCATTTAATATCATCAGAGTGATATTCAGTTATTTTTATAAAGCTCTTTTCAAGGTTTCGAGATGGGATTATTATGTTGTTGTTAAAAATGAGATGTGATGCAATTTATGTGAACGTTAAAAAAATATTCAAAAAAATCTAAAAAATAAATTAATTTTAAAAATTCAAACTTTTGAAAACCGTTAAAATTTTGAAAAATAATTTCTTCACCTTGAACCAATTTACCATTCGAAAAAATTCCAATTTCATCTCGAGCATCACTTGAGACGAGATTTTCACTGGAAAAAAAAAGTTCCACCCAACAAGAAACAAATCCCCAAATACCCCAGATTTTATATCGAGCTCCGTTTGTTGTTGCAATCGCTCAACATAAAAAAGGAAATGAAATATCGAGTGAGAGAAGAAGGCAATAAATTTTCATCGCAGGTCAATCAACTTTTTCCACCATCAATCTCCATCTCTCCTAAAATGTCAACATCATCATGAATAATGGCACGGTATTCATTTCATTTGGCTAATTGGCATGTGAGGCGAGTGAAAAGTGTGTTATTATCCTCAACCGAGTCTTAATGGAGGTCAAGGAAATTTTTTTAAAGTTCTCCAATTCACGGAAATATAAAACTGACGGGACTTTCTCACGCTGCCGTTCTTAATCATCGCAGCGAATGGTGAACGTTCAAATGCCAATTAAAAGCCATTTTAATGACGTTAATCATACATTTCAACTCGGAATAAATTTACACAAGGGGAAAGCATGAGAAATAAAAGTTTTAAAACACTGTGGAAAATGAAATGATTTTTTTACAATGAAATATTGTGGCAAATGAAACAAATTTTTAAAAAACTATTTTGTGTGATTCTCTTCCATAAAACCTGCGGTCTAGCTACAAACTTCAGCCATAATCCACATTGCCTTTCTTTTTTACCGAAAGAACCAACAATCCACACGCAAATATCCAACTTAATTGCTGAGAATGTTGATATTGCGAGTCTCTCTTGCTGTAAATCTATTTGCTCGCATGGGAAATTTCTAAAATTCTATCACAAGCACGAAACCAAAAAAAAAACAATTTGTGCTGACACTAAAATGCATTTTGCACACAAAATCTCGCTTTCCATTTACATCGTGTAGCTTTCAACAGAGACTAGATTCAAAAATGTAAATGCAACGTGTGTGTAGATTTTGCGGGATAACTTTTGCGGGTTATTTTGTATATCGGAGGCAATTAAATATGAATTTGTCATTGACAGTGCGCCATGCAATTGTGTTGTGAAAATTGTGATTGGAATTGAAAGCCTTTCAATTATTTTCATGTTGAAATTTATGTGCGTGTGCATTTTAGAAAATTCATAATTTTTTGATGTATGGTATTTTGTTTTGGGTTTTGAGGTCAAAAATATTTACAGGTGTGTGCTGAGCTATTAGCTGAAAATTTTGAGAAAAATAAAATAAAATTTGTTACTTTTAAGTTTGAATTTATTCAAATTTGAATGTGAAGTAAAAATGTGCTTAAAAGTTCATTGTCAACATTATCCCAAGGGCTGTGTTACTTTTTAAACATTTGATTTGTTTTGTTTTTTTAACTGAGATTTTCATGAACTTTCTTTTGAGAGCAAAATCCCAAAGGACTTTTCCAAGTCTTGAAATTTTCATGGAAAAAAACTTCAAGCATCAAAATATTACGAAGAAAATGTTTTTTGCTAACATAATACAAGCTGACTCAAAGGCAACGATTTTCGGTATAATTTCTCAATCTTGCCACAGGACAATTTATTTTCTTTAGAAATTTAATTTCTAATTTTACCGTTCATAAAATGTCAACAATGACGCGTTTTCTCACAAAACGAGATGACCTTCAAATTTTCTCCTCCCACATCTCATTCTCATCGACGTTGACGCTGAAAATTTTCAAGCTTATCACGATTTCAAACAAACACAAAATCAAAAGTGTTATTATCAGTTGTTTGCCAGGTGATTGGTGTTCATCAAAAGAGAGAGGTCAGAGATGACCTCCTTAATATTCCGTCCATAAGTGCGAACAGTGGCATCATAAAATGTTGGAGAGAGAGAGAAAGTTTGTTTTATTTATTACGTGACATGTTCGATTGTTTCCGAGTTTGGTCTCTAATTAATCCCCATGCGTGTGTATGTGTGTGGGTGTGTGTGTGTTGAGGTTTAAACCCCCCTGTGACTTTAAAAATCTCATCCACACTCACTCAGAAGTGTCTTGTGTCATCAAAAAGCACATGCGACATGAGGGCATGAAAAGAACTACTGCAAACCTCATAAAAGGC
The DNA here is from genome assembly GCA_038502055.1 of Tanytarsus gracilentus. Classification (NCBI taxonomy): domain Eukaryota; kingdom Metazoa; phylum Arthropoda; class Insecta; order Diptera; family Chironomidae; genus Tanytarsus; species Tanytarsus gracilentus. The sequence goes on along the minus strand of JAXRKN010000044.1, from coordinate 10,172,852 downwards.
GGTGAACATTTGTATGAAAGGGAAAAAATCCTTTTCAACATTTTTCGAATGTGAGCGTGAGAAAAAAGTTCGATAACTTTTCCATCTTTAAAAAATTGAGTGCACTGTTGTTGAGGTCATGATGGGTACTGAGGAATCAGGAATGATCAGGAATGATAAAATTAGGGGCTGATTTCCAAATGTTCCAATTTTTATTTCCCCTCAAAAATTCGTGAGAGAATTTTCCCCTTAAAATTTTTATAGGGGCAGTTATGTGGTACCGCATAAAATTGAGAAAAACTTGTAGGGTTCGGTGAGAGAAAATTGAGGGTTGAGAGAGTAAGAAAGAGAGAATTTCGGTTATTTTGCTATTTTGTTGTTGTTTTTTCACAACTTGCTGATTTTTTTGAATGGCCTACATTTGAGTAATTTTCTGACAGAAAGTAATTTGTGAAAAATATATGCGAAAAATGTTTTTAAAGCGATGTCGAAGAAAAAATTTTAAGTTGTAAAAAATATAATATTTTTCAACCTAAAGAGATTTTTTGAAATTCTTACCGACAATTTAATTATTTTAAATGAAACAAGAAATTTTTATTTAATAAATGAACATGAAAAAATTTTGATACAAAAAAAGTTGAAAGTCCATTTGTAAATGTTTAATTTTCAGTCGAAAGTAAATGCATGAAAATTTTAATTAAAATCACTCCAAAAAAAATCTTATTTGCATTTTTGTTTGACGTGAACTTCATGGAAGGAAAACTGCATAAAAACATCACAAAATGATCGAAAATCGAACAACTTTTCCGTATTGACTCACAAAGAGCAAAAAACGTATCACTTTTGAGTTACTCTTTTTGAATGCACTCTGTGGAACTCTTTCAGTAAATATCATGTGGAGAGAAATCAATAACAAAAGTTGTGAACTCGATGGTGAACGAAAACGAGTTCAAAAAAGTTGAAATTGATTGAAAGAGATAAAAAATTCATTTTCTTATTGATCTTTTCCGAGAGTATACAAGCAAATGTGGAAAAGATATAAAATAATAGTTGAAATTAAATTTTTCAGAGCGATAAAAAACAATTTTTTACAGTTGAATTTAAACTTAAATTTCTTCGACTTTTTTTAAAAGTTAACACCTTAAAAACAAAAACTATCAATAGTTACCACAATATCTAACAAAATTTATGACCACATTTTCTCCTTTTTGCTGCCTCAATTTCCCTTAGGTGACATCCGAAAAATTTACATCGAAAAACAATCCTTTTCAATAATCTCACCCGAAAAAAAGGTTAAAAGTTTATTTTGAATAACGAAGTCGCTGAGATTCTTCGAATGTGCTCGAGGAGCGACAATAATTCTCCATAAAAGTGACAAATCGTTATAAATATTAAAAGATTTTCACTTTATAGTTTTCCCATTTTGCCTCCAATGGAGCAGCAGCGAGTGAAAAAGGTGCGGAATGTAAGTTAAATGGCAAAACCATAATCTTTTATGGCAGAAATTGTCACTTCGTGAAGAAGCTGAGGGAGCTTTTACACACATAATTTAATGCTTGACGCTTTTCGCATTACACTTGACACGATTTGCTGTGTTGATGATGAAGAGCGAGCGATTTGATGCCTCGAAGGAATTTATGCTAAATAGTTTTTACGCTTCATTGCATCAAGATGAGGCTGTGCATCGCTTTGAATCCTTGTCTGATTATCATCAAAGTCGCTCTTTTTTATGCTCAGTGAAATTTCAAGGGATTTTTCTTAATTAAAGTTAGAAATTAAAGCAACTTCAAAATTAGGAAAATTATTAAAATTTAAATTCGAGAGCTTTTTCACTTCCTTAAATTTAAAGAAAAATTAATTTTTAAATTTAAATTTTCTCACCCCTTTTCCATCTCCATCAGGACGCAAACAACTCCCAAGGTCTCCCGTGAACTTCGATTCTCCTTTTCTCATCCGACCCACTCACAATTTCCCCAAGAAAAGCTCTCTACGATCTTGATTATGTTAGGAAAATAGATGACACATTTAACAAAGGATTAAAATGGATTAAAAACACTTTTATCTTCCATTCATTCTTACAACAAAGAATAAAGGCAGCACAATGAGTTGACGTTGATGGAATAGATATTCGTAAGTACGATATGAAGTGGAAGAGAGCGAAAATTCAATTCCCAGGCAAAATGAAAAATAAATGTTTGATAACGTTGAATGTGTGTGCATTGTGTTAAAGTTTGCTACTTACATCTTCTGTCTTCGAATTTAAAATGAGCTGAATAAAGATTGGAAAAAATTGTAAGATTTCAAACTTGGATTATGTATTTAGAATATCCAAGTAAAAAATGTAGAATTCACCTCCAAGGAATTAAAAAATTAATTCCATTAAATCTGAATTTTTTCAAAGGTGACGAGGGACTTGAGCGTGTAATTATGGTTGACTAAATTAATTTGAGGATTTCAGTTTCCATGGTTAAAAATTCCGCACTCAAAAAAATTTAAATCCTCTTTTCATAAATTCAAATTCATCATGTCGACAAATCTTGATGATGACGCGCGTGTGTGACGTGGAAAATTTACCAAATTATGATTGATGAAACTCATTTTGCGCTAAGCCAAATTATATTATATTAAAGTCATGCCGTAATAATGCTCGCGTTAAAATGAAATCACCATTGTACGCATGGCACCCACGAGAATGTCTCGTGAGAAATTGCAATGACATAAAATGAAATTTAATTTTGCAACAAAATTGTGTGCACACAGTGCCATTCTAAACTGCTCAACAAATAACTCAATTCCACTCCGACTACATCTCGACGATGATGACAGTAAAGTGCCTTTTATGCGGTGTTTGCATGCAATCAGACATATCGAGCTAGAAAATAACGTTTTCAGTGCACAATCGAACAATTTTATGGTCGATTGATTTTGCAAAAGGGTTTCCTCGAAGCTCGAAGGCTTTTAAAGGTAAAATTGATTTTAATTGAAAAATTGATTGAAACTGAGGAAGGGAATTAAGTTATTTAAATTTAATTGCGTTTGAATGGGAAAAAAGGACGAAAGATGTGCAAGGACTTGATGACTTTTTTTTGAATAAATTTTCAACATTATCGAATATTTTTACGCTTCTTATTTTCACACGCACGCACTTACCTACGAAAACAAAATTATTATTTTTATGATCCACATATCAAACATCGATTTTCCATTTTCAGACTCATGCGAACCGAATAAAGTCTTATCACAGTCGACATCTAAGTTAAAAAGCATCATTTGTTATGTTTATATATTTTGTGTGTGTGAATGTGCACAGGAAAGAGGAAAAAGTTCGAAGGAAAATTTAGTGAGTGTGAACATTCGATGTGTTTAGTTTTTTTTCGTCTTGATATTTCAATACAATTTTCTGCTGTAATGCCTCGGTTGCATGTACGATGTTGATGTTTACTTTCATGTCATTCACATGAAGCCTTCAGTTTATTAAGAGTTATGGAAGCGAAATTATGACGTGCCATTTATGTGAGAAAATCACAATGTCATCGTTACTTCAACAGCTTTTATCATGTAAAGGAAGTAAATTCATGTTGATGCGATATAGAAATGAAAAGGATTAATAAAGTGCGTAAAAAAGTTTTTAAAATTTTTCCTTTCTATTTTAATTCTTTTTTCAACAATCATTTTTAATTTGACTTTTTAGAGAGAAAATTTAATTTTATTAAACTCTTGAAAATCAACAATTTTTTAACTGGACTTTAATTTTTATATTTTTTTACAAAATAATTTTCCCTCTCATTGACCTTCAAAGGAAAGCAAACAAAGTTAAAAATTGACATCTCAAACGAACATTTTAATCGCTCGAACAATTCTGTCATCTGATTTCCCACTAGCATTTACAGTTGATGACTTTTCACTTTTTTTTCAGACACTGGAATGACGCAAAAAGGTAACGAGAAAAAAGTTATTTAAAAGGTGAAAATTATGTGAATTGAGAGTGAAGACAAACAGATGAAAAATTGCTCGAGTGCTCTGCAGAGCGACAATTGTAAACAAGCAGTAATGACAGAAGTTTTTTTAAGGAAAAATTTTTCAACGACAATTGTTTACAAAGTGAAACTTATGGCCTCAAGAGAAACTTTCATGAAAAAGCTTTTATTCCATGATAAAGAGCCAAAAGACAATCTTGTGGAATTTCCTCTAATGAGGAATCGCATTACATGAAATTAAATTGTAGAGATGCTAATTAGCGATAGTCATGGCGCTGCATATTGAAATAGAAAACTATGGAAATAAGGAGACGCAGAATAATTGTGGAAACTATAGAAAAAATCTCATGAAGAAAAATATACAGTGATTTTTTAAAACAAAAAATTAAAGTTGAAAAAAAATTCAAAGTCCGTTAAAGAATTTATAATAAAATTAAAAGCTTCCCATTTAGAAGTTTCAACCCTCGATTGCGTTAAAAATAATTAAATTCTTCATTTCCTTTTTTAATGCATTTTCCTCTTCGCAATGCATTAACTCACTTTTATTCCGCACAACATTTATCTCTGAAAAGAAACCAAGTTGGTTGAAGAATAATTGAAAATTTTGTGCAAGTTCACTGAATTCCCATTAGAAGCAAGGAAACTCTATCACTGCATAATACTTCATGTTTATTCAACGTAAAATTAATTAAATGTTCAACCTTCCATGTTCTTCCTGTTGTTACCACTTCCATTGCTTCAGCAACAAGAGACTCCATTTTGATGTTGAGCAACTGCAACCGAGATTGTAATCATAATGCAGGCGAGACTCATTCGAATGCGATTTACTCTGAAATGAAATTGTGGCTGCACAAAAGAAGGAAGAGAAAGAAGTGGAAAGAGAGCGTTGTCTACCTTCAGTGCATCGAGCGACACACATGCTATGTGAAGGATGAAAATGTGAAGATTATAAATCCTTCAAGTTCTTACTCAACATTAATCTAATAATATTATGCACATTTTCCAGCCATGTTCATTTCTTTGAAAGCGAGTTATGAAGAAGAGAGAATTTGTAAGCTTTTAAAGCTTTAAACTTTTTATAAATTCAAACATTTTTTACAATTCTAAGATTTTAGATATTTTAGAACAAGTTTTAGAAATCTAAAACTTTAGTACATTATTTTTAAAATTAGAAAATTTTAGTACAAAACTTAAAAGCCCTTTAACTCTTTTTAAGATATAAAAGTTGTAAAAAACTTTAAAAAATGATCAATCAGCTTTTGGAATTAAATTATAAAAGTTTAAAATTAAATTAGGAAAAAATTAATAATTTTCTCATAAAAGCACAAAACTCGCATTTAATAATGAAAATTCTTCAGTAAATCTCTCGCTAAGGGAATCAAAGACATCTCACTTTGTGTGTCACTTCTATAAAGCTCGTTTCTATGACGATGATAATGGATGGATATGCTGGATTCATAGATTTGAGAACTTTATCTCATAAGCACTCGGTTACCATTTTCTTCTTCTTGCTTTAAAGAAAGGTAGATTCATGATGGTGCAAAGAGCTTTTTTTAACAATGATGAAATGAAAAGTGGGAGCGTGGAGGTATGTGGGAGCTCCTGCAAAGGTTCTTTTTCCATCATGCCTTCACTGTGTCACACTTAGAAAGCTTTTAATGGAAAAAGAAGGTGGAAATAGAGAAATTGTCGACATCATTCTCGTTGCCATAACCTTTAGAAAGATTTTCTCAAGTGATTTTTATCCGATAGCAAGGTCAACATAATTTTTAGCAGTTCTGACAAAAATAGACATCGAAAAGTACTTTAAAGCAGACAAATTGCTTTAATAACCTCATAAATAAATCCATGCGAGCTTTTAATAATTTCATACGCTCTACATCATTCTTTGTTTATCCGAAAAAGTTGTTCGCCCCTCTGGGTAAACAAAACAAAATAATTTAATTTACCTTTTTTAAAGTGTTTAAGTGTGTTTTTAAAAATAAAAGTTACTTATTTCCTGTAGTTAAGTCATCAATCTATCGTTGTGTCATCGAGTTTCTCCAATTAAGTCAGGTAAAAAGCGAGAATGAGTGAAAGAAAATCTTGAAATTTTTTTTAACAATTAATTTTACTTTTAATGCGTTTAAATGAAGAATTACTCACTCATTCTTGCTTAAAAGTGGTACAATCACTTCAATATTATTTTTACATTGAAATGAAAAAATGAAAATTAAAAAATTTTTTTTGATTCAACTGGATTTTTCTGGATTTTATAAATTATTCATAACCTCAAAATCTTTATTTCAAACTTTATATTCATTTCGTTTTTCTACTTTCTTTTATCTCCAAGGATTTTAATTTTCATTACACATTCAACGAAAATTTTAAATAATAATAATTCTCTATATTTATTTTTATTATTTTATAGATTTATATATTTTCAATATACTCTTAAATTCCACATTAATTACTTATTTATAATTTTCTACCACAAAACCAACTTAACCATACACATAAAACAATTTTTTTTTATTTTTTTTTTTTGGCCACCTAACACTTCAGACTAAAAGCAACTTTTATAAATCCCGAACCACCTTTATTTAATTTATTTTTCCAACTCAATCGAATTCAGTTAGGCTTGCTTAGTTGGAAACACTCAATGAGCGACTACAAGACTGTGACACTGTTATTATTTCCGTTATGGAACAACTCCAGATAGTTGGGTCTCCATCTGGACGTCCATAACGTTTTATTTATTTATCTACAAGAGGTGTTGTTCGATCGCTAGTATGTCTTTCTCAAGACGTATGTTGCAGCTCCCGAGGTGGGCGATTCCCGCGGGGACGTCCATTGTTGAGGGGGAAAAAAGGGGTATTTATACTCTATTCTTAAGAGTAATCTTAAGAGTTCTGCATGGTTACGTTTTAAACCTTAACCTGGCTTTTGAGCTATGGAAAAGGAACAAAAACGGGCGCGCCATCCTGGTAACTCCAGAGGCTACCTCTTTGTCATCTATCTATCTATCTATCTCTACATCATTCTTTGTTTATCCAGGTTTCTATTTTTCCTTCAATATCGAAGCGATTCAAGGGATGGACACTGAAGAAATTGTTATTTAAAAACTTCGCTGGAGTGGAAAGAATAAATGAAAATTTTATACAGAATACGTTTGGATGTAGAGCGTAAAATTTTCGAATACAATGCCTTCGACTTTGAATTATGATTCGCTAAAAATTCTTCATCTTTTTATTTTCGACAAGGCCTTAAAGAGAGATTTCCGGCTAGCCTTAAAATAATCTCTACCGAAAATATTCGTTGGAAGTTCATTCATTCATCTTTATCCACTGAGATGACAACGAAGATGACAGCCGGGTGAAAATAATGTAATCTCAGTTAAATAAAAGTCATTTTTCGTAATATCAGATTAATTTGAGCTTTAAGAGATCCAAAGATAATCAAATATATTTTTAAAATTATTCCTGGCTTCAAGTTGTGAAAATCGAGGTCGTTATAGCAATGTCCATAAATTTCTTACGTCACAACAAAAAAAAATCATTCATTTAAAATCTCTCAAAGTGAACAAAAACGGAAAAAATAAGCAAAATGGTCGGAGTATATTTTTTTTCTTTTCTGGGCCCAAATTGCCATTTCACTCGTGCATGAATAAAAATCAGAATTGAAAGTCAAAAGAAAAACAAAATCTGAGGATGATGATGGTAAAAATGGTGAGGCGGAAGGTCGAATATAGACTCGAATAGAAAAAGAGAAGGTCCTGAATTTTGGCAACGAAGCGAACAGAAGAGAGAGACAAAAAATGTCATTAATAGCATCCAGCAATAGCATACGAATTTTCCATTAATATTTACCTCTCTAAACATTTATGGGCATTTGCTTTTGAGGATTAAAGAGATTTTATGCCTCGCAGCATCATCATCATGTTGTGTGTATATGAAAATCTCTACAGTAGTGAGCTCATGCGGGCATAAAATCGCTCACGTTCATGTAATGAGGATTAAAAATCTAAAATAACATTTTTTGTATGAAAAACTTTTTTTTTATTTTATAAAATTTTTAAATTTTATTTTTGTAAAATTTTGAGTTGGTTTTTGTTCACTTAAAATTTTGAATTTTAAGTTTTCATCAAACTATTTTTTTTGCAGGTGAAAACTTTCTTGCGTTACTAAAAATCTCCCGGAGGCTGTTGACTAAAATTACTTTGAAGATCTTTTTTATCAGCATCATGCGTTATTTGAATATCGTTATAGCACCATGACAATATCACTTCCAATGTGACCTAATTGCAGTTTCTCGTGAAGAGATTCGAAAAAAAAACTATTAAACTTTTCCTCCGCACTCTCAAATTGCAAAACACAGCATAACGTGAAGAATATTACGTTTCTCGCTATGCTTCCACATTAAAAATTCTCTATCGCATGCCAGGAACAACAATAACACACCGAAGTACCGAGAAAAATAAAATGTTTGAAAATATCTCGTTAGATGAAAAATTTCCTACGTTTTCTTTCTCTTCTGCTGCCATGTTTGAAGCATAAATAAAAACCTTATGTTTCAAATTTGTTTCATTTACTTTTCTAAAGTGAGAAAAAAATTTAAAACTGGAAAAATAATTTTACAAGTGCTATAAAATGCTATAAACTGCTATAAAAAAAATTAAAATTTTGAAAAAGTTTAATTTGCAAAATTAATTCTAAATTTATGGAACTGCAATAAAATTTTAAAGCTACAATAAACTGCTGTAACAAATTTTTATATTTTAACTCTTTTCCTTTTCCTCTTTTTTCTTACCTCAACAAAACCCACATATTCGCTACATGTGAGTACATTTTTAAAGCTTTTAATGTTTATGGAATTGAAAATGGAACAAATATTTTGTTCACAGATATGAGAAATATATTTTTTTCTATTTTCCGGAGTGAAGTTATAGAAATAGAACATAGCAGACTGGTTGTGATGGTGATGCTGAGAGAGGGAGGTAATGTGTTTGCCTTTGATCAACAAATTTCTTTTTCTCGGTATTTTCTGCACTTTCTCATGGATTCCAAAATGTTTTGTAATTATATTTTTGCTGCAAACATGCATCGGAGTGCGAGGGAAATTGAAAATTGTGTGCAAAAATGTTATTTGCTATAAAACTTTTCCATTGCAGAAATTTCACCTGACTAACTGCTGTGAGTTGCTGTTTACCTCTCAAACTGAATGTTGAGATATTATTTTTTATTTTGGATTTGAAACCATAAAAAGAAAATGGGTTCACATGTTTGGTTTGGGTTCATGATTTTTTGGATTAAAAACTTTTTTAACATCATTTAAAAATTAATTTAACTTCATGTTAAATTAAAAAAGTCCATTAACTTTTAACTTTTATTTGATTAAATTATTTTAAAATTGATCAAAAAACTTTTTCAACAATTCCACATGTCACTTCTGTCCACACTTAACCCCAACATGTAAATAAAATTCATCTCGTACATTCCGTAAAATTTTCTCTGACTTCGAATGATGCAAAATTGAAAACGATAAAAAGAGTATTTTGTAAAGAAAAAAAGCTGATTGCATCCTACCACAAATGCACACAAAAACAAAGCCATCAGATCCATAAATACAACTCAACCCACTTTTTCCTCCTACAACTGAAACTTTCCGCCTGTAATGAAGAGCTTGATGTGAGGTAGAAAATTTTTCGAGGTAAAAGATGAATCTAAACCAGATTTGCATACATTCTCTCAATGTGAAAGCCATGGATTTACTAATTGGACATTTTGGCTTTACGATCAATTTTACCTTTCTATCTTTTGTTTGTTATTATTGTCGACAACCGATGAAAGCGTTTATTTGATTTTAATTCCATGTGATGGGAAAATTTTGAAGTGGATTCAACTTATGGCATCGAGTCTTTGTGTCCTTGAGTGCATTGAATCTCTGTAATTGTGGGTGTTTTTCAAAGGAAGGATTAGAAGTAGAATAGCTAGATTTTTATAATTTTCAATGCACACACTTTTTTGAGCTTTAACGATTCATTTGCTCTCATCCTTTAAACTCGCATAAAATTAATTTCGTGAGCTTCAACTTAATCTGACACTTACTATTTTGTATGAGAGTATGTGTGTAATTTGACCTCATGTACATAATTTTTAGAACATAAACTTTAGAACTTAACATACGAAATTTAAATTTAAAATGACCGTTAAGATTAAAAATGAGTTTTTGAGAATTTTCATATTATTTAATAGCAAAAAATCGTGAAAAATAAACAGAAAATCTTGTTAAAATTTTAACTTTTTTTTTTATTAAAATAGATTTTATCTAAAAATAAACCAATATATTTTTTACATAATGCCTAGTAGGCATTGCCTACAAATAAATTTCAAATTGAATTTTTCGATTCTTCCTCTTGAAATAAAGCTCAATAAAAAATTCCGTATTCAATGCTGAAAATCATTTTCTCGTTTTCCCAAGCTCTAATTCATAAAATAAAATTTTATCCTTTTTAGTGTAACCCACGAAGTGGTGTAACACTTATATGCCCTGCTTTCCGTCCGTCCGTCCGTCCGTCCGTCCGTCCGTTCCTGAAATTCCGAGGCCCCTGGGACAGCTAGAGATTTCGGGTTTTCGCCAAATGATAGCTTATAGACTCTAGTTTTGCCCAAATCAATAATATTTCCATCTCTCTCACTTAAGAGTTAAATTAACAAAAACATTAAATATGGGGGTGTTCGTGCAGTATAAATTTAAGGGGAATTTTTAATCTTGCAAAAAATTTTAAGTCGATGTCAGATTCAGAACTCGATCTTGGTTCTTCAGCTGGATGTTAGTTCTTTCTCTGGAAGTTGGTTCCTCAGCTGAATATTGGTTCCAACGCTGGAAGTTGGTTCCTCAGCTGGATGTTGGTTCCTCAGCTGGATGTTGGTTCCTCAGCTGGATGTTGGTTCCTCAGCTGGATGTTGGTTCCTCCACTGGATGTTGGTTCCTCCGCTGGATGTTGGTTTCTCAGCTGGATGTTGGTTCCATAGCTGGATGTTGGTTCCATAGCTGGATGTTGGTTCCTCAGCTGGATGTTGGTTCTTCCTCTGGATGTTGATTCCTCAGCTGGATGTTGGTTCCTCCGCTGGATGTTGGTTCCTCCGCTGGATGTTGGTTCTTCAGCTGGATGTTGGTTCCTCAGCTGGATGTTGGTTCCTCCGCTGGATGTTGGTTCCTAAGCTGGATGTTGGTTCCTCCGCTGGATGTTGGTTCCTCAGCTGGATGTTGGTTGCTCAGCTGGATGTTGGTTCCTCAGCTGGATGTTGGTTGCTCAGCTGGATGTTGGTTCCTCAGCTGGATGTTAATTCCTCAGCTGGATGTTAATTCCTCTATAGAATGGCTTCTCCGAGACTTCTCCAAAATGGCTTCTCCGAGACTTCTCCAAAATGCTCTAAAATTCTCAGACTTCTCCCCCAAAATGGTTGCTCCAAAAAGACTTCTCCAAATGCTTCTCCGAGACTTCTCCAAAATGGCTGCTCAAGACTTCTCCAAAATGCTTCTCCAGACTTCTCCAATCTCTCAAAAACTTCTCCGACTTCTCAAAATGCTCCAAAATACTTCCAAAATGGCTACTCCAAAAAACTTCTCCGAAACTTTTTGAAAATGGCTTCTCCAAGACTTCTCCTAAAAAACTTGTGCAAGAGTTGTCCAAGGTTTCTCTTAAAAAAAATTCTCTAGAAAATTCCCCAAAAAAATCTTCCACATAATTACATTTCCTTAGCATTTCCAATACTGATCAGTTACAAGTGGGTTACACGGCAACACCCACGTGTGGGTTTTGAAACATTTTTTGCTTCATGTTTCCACAAATTCATGATATGTGATGTATGATAAGCGAGGAAAGGATACAAGGGGCAATATAAGAATGAGAAATTAGAGGAAATGTTTGCAATAGCATCGAGATATTCGAGGCAAAATGAAATGCTTAAGGGAAATACAGATGCACGGCATGATTCGAGAAGAGAAAAAATATCGTGATCAAATTTCAAAGCGAATGTCGCATGATTGAACGATAGAGAAGACTTTTTCAATTTAACATGAAAAGAAAGTCTCTAAAGAGTCGAAAATATCATTCGCAATGACTCGACTTCGAGAGACATTCAAAACAGAAGTTTACCTTTTTTTCGGAGTCGTGCACATGGCGAAGGAGCAACAAGAATTTCATAAAAAATTCATTGAATAAATGCAGATAAAAGAGAGAAAAACTTTCCGATTGTTGTTCGAGATTTTCTTTAGCACAATTTTTTATTTTTCGTGAAAAAAGTTTTCGCTCATGGTTGTTGATTGTCCTTGTTGTGTGGAATTTTGAGAGCGAGCAAAAACTTTTTGACGATATTTGAAAAATAATAATTTTTAACGTATTTTTTAAATTTAATATTTTAATTTTTAAAAAATTCATAAAAGCCCTCTTTTCGAGAACTGCCACGAGATAAGAAAATATTCAATAAACGATTTTGTAAATTTACACTTCTGCAAGCTCATAAAGAAATGTTACAACGATAAAGATTGGAAAGAAGTGCCTTTGAACTTTGACACTTTGAAGACATCTCAATAGCTTTTCCTAGAGCATCTTCAGTTGTCTTCTTCATGCCTCAGTGGCGTTTGTAAACGAGATATTTAAATTTCAATCGACTTTCTGTGAGTTGAAGAAATTTGAAGCTTTTTACGACGTTTATAAAAGTTCAAAGACAATTGTTACACTGAAGGTAGGATAAAAGATATTCAAGGTGTCGCTATAGCTATAATATTTTACCAGAGGCATTCATGATATTAAAAATCCTTTAAATTTATTTTTAAATCAAGCTTTTGAAAATTTAAAAAGGAATGTTAATTTTTTTCAACCTCAACTCACGAATGGGATTAAAGTCCTATTTTTCCGTCCGATCGTGGTTTTTCTTTAATATACTTTCATTAAAACCTTTTAATTAGTTTTTTTTCCCACACACCAAACCGAAATTAACTCAAACTCTTCATTCATGCGACCTCGAAATTTGTATCTTCGAATGAAATATACTGCAACCCTCATCACTGAGCATCAGCTAGAGAAAAAAAGGGACGAAAGGAAGGAAAGTTTCTGACATCAAACTGACGTGCACTGTAAATGAAAACTTTTTTGATGATATTCTTCTTCATTTGTCCGACGGCAGAGCTTTTTCTATTTAGCCTAGTTTAGAAGGAAAAATAAATAGCAGCAAAAAATGGCATTCAAGGGAAAATAAGAATCATGTGAACATTTGTATGCATCTTGAGAATTTCAGATCTGCCTTCTTACCTTTTTTCTCGTGTGAAAATAAATTTTATCTTCTTTTTTTAGGAATTTTCAAGTGTATGCAAAATATAAAAATCATTTTAATTTTTATCTAGCAACTTTTTCTCATGAATAAAGACGATAAAAATAAATTGAGATGACTTTAAAAACATTTTCTCCAAACGACATTTTTCCTCCTATTAATTTTATGAGAAAATCCTAGAAATATCAATTTTATCAACGAGACACGTTCCACCTACCTAGTCTCGACGTCAATCGGCCTCTCGCAAGAATGTTTTTAAAAATGTTTTCCGGTTGAGACAAATCGATAAGAAATTTTTTTGCAGTGAAGGAAAATTTCTTCGATTTGTTTCCGGATGGAACTGTGAAACATAAAATATTAACTCACAAAAGACTTTTCGAATCGGATTAAGGTTTTAATGTTCACTCACTCCCTTTAGAGTGGTAGTTCTGGAAAATGAAATTAAATGACTATTTATGATGTACATATTGAGGAGATTGCGGCAACAAAATCTTGTTGTGCATGCACCATCAAATATTAAAATGTTTAACATTGACAGAGCAGGAAAAGACATTGGGCTAATTAAGCTTCTATTTTCCTCTCATTTCCTCCCCTCATGTTGCGGCGTTGTCGAGAGAAAAATTATTTTCAATTTTCTCAACTTGCTCAACGTCACCTCAAACCTCATCTAATAATGTTAAAGTGGGATTTAAATTGGTAAAAATGTTGATAAAAAAATTTAAAGTACAGGAGTTTATTTTCAAAAAAAATCTTAAAAACTTTTTTGGACAAAAATAAAATTTTCCATCCCACATTTTCTCTCAATAGCATTCATGTGTGCTCTTCAACTGATAGTGACTTCAGCAAAAAGAATATCTTCATAAATTGATGTAATTCGACAGAAAATTGACTCAATATCCTTTATGTTCTTCTCTCTCTCTCTCCCCTGTCGCATCTTCAGGTCATCTTCTACAATCGAACAATTCATTGTCGAACGCTTCACATCTCTATTTGTCGTGTTCATATTTGTAGCTTCAGCATATTGCTGCTACCCATGAACACAAGTAGGAGGTTGATATGAACAACAATCGTTTTCATTGAGATTCAAGAGAGAAAAAAGTGTCGTGGTCAATATCCATTATTGAAATTGACCCCCATCTCGACTCGAAATGGATCCGTAAATGAAATTCTTTTCTACCTGATATCGACACTAAATTTGATCATCAACTTGAAGGCGCTCTCGTTTCGGGCTAATTTTGTGCGATTTCATATTCAGGACATGAAAAGATAAGAGAAGATGACATGAAGATTTAATGTGAAGGGAAAATCGATAAGGGAAGAGTGAAGGACGGGGTTGAGGTCGGTGTCGAATGAATAATTTAAAAAATAATTCCCACTATACGGCATTGACAGAGCAGTCGCTTGTGCTGTAAAATTCTCGACCACATGGTCGGCATTGCATTAATTAATTACTAAGAGTTTCCACCCCTTGCCAAAAATTACTAAAAATAATTTACTCCCACACTTAAAAAAAGTTCACCATAAAAAGTCAATTTTCGCCAATGTCTCATAGCTAAAAGAAACCGCAGCGTCTAATGGTCTGAAATAAATCAAATGCCGCTTCCATAATGGCATTATTTATTAGTGTGTATAAGAATAGCTAATTGATGGCAAGGAGTGACTAATATCGTTATGAATTTAGAATGAAGTGGGCTGCTAGTGAAAATAGAGTCATTGAACGACCCTCAAAGCTGATTATTCACGCTTCGAGTGAAAGTTTCGTTGATAATCATTCATATTCTCGCTTTGAAATTACGTTGTTTAAGGCTCGAACGGATGAAGCGGGAGGAAAACTCGATTTACATTAACCACAGAAAAAAAAGAGGTGAGAAATTTGAATAATTAACCAATTTGTTTTCACCCTCAACATTTTTCACTTTGAAAATTTTCAGCGAGCTCCGATTTCCTTTCAGCGAGTTAATCTCCAATTGCTTCCACGTCCCACGCTCGCTTTAAAAGGCACTTTTTTGTCGTCGATGATTGCAGAGTGAGAGAAAAAGTTTTTCACATCTTTAAAAGAATTCTCGGATGTTGGTGCGAGGAGAGAGAATTGACAGCGTGCGATGAAGAACACGAAGAATTTAAGTTACCATAATAAATTGGAAAATTATTCGGAGATTTTTCTCATACATTTACGCACATAGAGAAAGACACATGCGACAACAAAATAAAATAGAATTCGAGGGTGGAAAATGTGAATTTTTAATTTGGAATAATTTCGTGCAAATGAAAATAAAACGTTTAAAAAACTAAAATACGCAAAAATTTGATTTGAATCCTTAAAAAATGAAAAAAATCGATTTTTTTATTTTTTTTTTGAAAAATTCTTTTACGACCTTGGTGATAAAACAAACAAAAGAAGAAAACGAAGAAGTTTGTGAGAGATTGAGTAAAGATTGCGTCATAAAGACGTGATGAGGCAACAACAGCAAATTTATTTTTATGAACACACAAAATTTCCGACTATGATTGCAGAAGAGGAGACTTTTAAGGGGGTGGAGGAGCTCCGAAAAATATAAATTCTAATTAATGATGAAAATTTATTGCATGCAAAGCTATATAGACATTCCCAATGGCATGTTCATTAAATTTATTTTCATTGCCGATTATCAATCATGAAATTATATGTTTTTTTTTCTATTTTCCAAGTGGCGCGCATAAAAATAAATGTTTGGCAATTTTTTGAGCTGATGAAAATTTTTCAATTAAAATTTACGTGATTTGAGGGATGTGAAAGCTTTTTGAGGTTTTTGATTAAAATGAAATTGATTGAAACAAAAAGTTTGTTAAATATTTTGTATTTAAATTTCTAGAGTGAGTTCTCATATTAAAAATTACACCACGAATGAAAATTTTATTAAAAATTTGTGACTCATTAATTAAAGGTAAAAAAAATCATCCTTAATTTGAAACTTTATTAAATTTTAATCCTCAACTGTTACGATGTTCAATTTAAATTTACAACCAGCGCTGATTAATTTTTCCACATAACAAACAATTTGATGTTGATCCCTCTTTTAGTAACATGCGTCCACATAAAAGAGAAAATCAATATCACTAAAATCATATCGTTTCGATAAAGAGAGAAATTAAAATCATTTTCGATGTGATTTACGTGGAAGCTGGAAATTGAATTCATTTTGTCAATTAATATTTGTTTAATAATCCCAAAAGCATTTTGGAAATTGCAAATAATTAAATTTTATTGAAAGTCCACCTCTGAAAATGCTTTGATTATTTCACTAAATTCTGATGAAATGCTTTTCAGCTATTGTCGCTATGGTGAGAGGATGTGTAAAATCGCATTTGAACTAAAAGTAATCTGCTTTCAGCCGCCCTCAAAATTTGCCACATGAATAAAATAAAATATTCTGAGCACATCCGAAAGTGTTCGAATGTGAAACAAAAGTTTTTAATTAAAAATTTTTCTCTCGTCACTCTGAAAAAAAAACAATTTTGACGAAAAGAAAAAGTTTTAAAAAAGCATTTTTCAGCTCGTTGATTTGTTTGCAGGATTCACATACGAAAAATACGATTAAATGTTCGCGAGCTGCATTTCGAGGGAATTTTAACGCTCGAAAAATTTAAAATCCTTCAATTTTAATTAAAAAGTTAGAAGCGGGAAAATTTTACAAAAATTATTCAAACGAAGTAATCGGGAAATTAAGAGGAAGTTCAGTAAATTATGTCACAATCTGAAATTAAATGGAGGTTTAACAAAAAACTTTTTATTCTGTTCAATATCAAATTTTTTGATTTTATTAAACATTTCCCATGAATTCAATTTGACATTTTTTTGCCATTTCATAATTTAATCGCGTCGTTATCTTTTCAATAAATTTTCTTATCTTTCAAGATAATTTTTTATGTGATTTTTCTGCTTCATTTGTGAAGTCTTTAAGCGTTTTTCATTTTCCTTTCGAATTCTATCGAATTTTTTGAATTTTCATTTTAATTCTTTTTCTGGATAATTTTCCAAGAATTTTTAATTTTCATCTTTTTAAGGGTTGGTCAGTGCTGCTGTAGCATAAAATTTGCCAACCCTTCATTTTTATTTTTTAAGCTTTTAGCTTTTTTAGGGGGCTTTTTAAATATTGCGCCATTCCCTGATTTTTTTGTATTTTGTTTTTTGAGTCTCTTTTGGACTTTTTCACGAAAATTACGTGTTTTAATTTTTTATATTTTGCTGAGTTTTTCAGCTGTGTGAATTTCATTTTTCTTGCAATTATTGCAATTTGATTTTTTGATTAAATTTTACCCTATCTGCATATTGTATTCTTTTAATTTTTGTGCAGACAGGGAAGTTAAAAATTTTTATCCATGTTATGGATCCAGTTTTGTTGATCATTAAATGACCGTTAAATGATTGTTAGATTTTTGTTTCAGTTTGAAACGAGTTTGATTTGGTTTTTGAATCTTTTGATTCGAGTGAAAATTTTTCTCACAATTGAGAATTTTGATTTTTTATCCTTAGCTGTTGAATTTAGCTTGTGGATTTGAGGTCTAAATCAACAGATGAGTCTGCTTCGCTCGGTCACACTTTTAACATTAGTAATACTTGCTTGCTCGATGACTCATCTTTACTAAGTATCGAGTGCTGACTTATAAATTTTTCTATGTGTCATCGAGAGTACATTTTAAAACGAGATTAAAAAATTAAGCTAAAGTTCGTCACTGCTCGAAAATATTCTAGAGTTGTTTTGTCTTTTTTTTGTAATTCGAATGCGGAATTTTTCGAAATCTTTCGTTGAACTTTTGCTGATCTTCTTTGGAGTAAAATTTGAGGTTGTGTGTAGGTGACTTGAGCGAAATTTTTGTTGAGGGCACTGATCGACTTAAGTGTATCGTTATTTAAGCTGCGTGAAAGGTTTTTGTTAAGAATTTTGATCAATGTTGACGTTATTTTATTTGCATAAGTATTTGGAAGACTTTGCTGATGTCACTGTTGACGATCTCCATAATTTTAACACTTGCAAAATTTTATGATTTTATATTTAATTTTTTTATTTCGTATTTTCTCAACACTTGTCAAAATTCTTTTAAACTTTTTTCAGCTAGCACATGTCTATACACTTGACTGTCCTTGAAGCGATTTCTTTGAATTTCGCAACTCCAGTTGAGAGTGCGCCTCACATTTGAGAGAGCGAGCCGTTTACATTGAACGGGATCAGCAGACTGATGAAATAAATGAACTAAAAAATCTTTTTATACAATCACACTTTCGTGTGTCTTTATAGGATTTCACAATGTATTGAAAAGAATCAGGGGTTTAAGTCGTTCGACCGATAACCGAGGCGCAAAACAGCGAGATAACTTCGCTAAAAGTAAAAGGAAAAAAAAAACCCAAAAGAATAATATTTTTGTGAGTCATGAACTTGTTTTTATTTTGTGTGAACGGCCAAATTTCGTGATGTGCGTTACCCTTTTTTCCCTTTTTTTTCTTTTTCCCTTTTTTTTTTCTTTTTCCCTTTTTTTTTCCTTTCCTTTTTTTTTTTTTAAATTTTTTTAATTTTATTAAAATTCTTTAATTTAAAAAAAAAACTTTTTTAAAAAATAATTTTTTAAAAAATCAATTATTAAATTTCCACTAAATTTTCTTTTCTCATTTTTCAAATATTAAAATTTCAAAATTTTTTTTTTATTCAATTCTTTTACCCTTTATCACAATTCATTTTAAAGTGATTTATTTTATTAAAAAATATCCACCATTTACTATTAAAAAAATTTTAAATTTTATTTTTTTTTTTTTTAAATTAAATTTTCCTTTATTTAAAATTTTTTTTTTTTAAAAAATCCTTTTTTCTCAAAATTTAATAAAAACTCAAACCGTAACCGGAAAACCGGAACTAAAACCGAAACCGAAATCGTAAAACCGGATTAAGATCTCAGTCGTAAATTTATTAATGACGTCAGAAAGAAGAAAAATTAAAATTATAAATGGAATGGTCAAAAATGTTTACAAGTGTCGAGGATTCACTAAGCTCAAGTCATAATTTTTAATTATCGTTAATGGAAAACGGTGTCTGTAGTCAAATTTCCACCATGGACGTTTCAAATGAATCTTTTAAA
Organism: Tanytarsus gracilentus; assembly: GCA_038502055.1. NCBI lineage: Eukaryota > Metazoa > Arthropoda > Insecta > Diptera > Chironomidae > Tanytarsus > Tanytarsus gracilentus. The sequence goes on along the minus strand of JAXRKN010000044.1, from coordinate 10,153,474 downwards.
AGAAAAATAGTAAAAAATTGAAAAAAATGATTAAATTTTAGTTACATCTAAGTAGTAATCAATTGATCTTCCATTTCCAAGTCCATTAACCGATTCCAAGCTGTGAAATAAATTTCAATTACATTTTAATCAAAACTTGAAATCAAATTTTTGTACTCTCATGCCTTAATTATTTTTCTTACCTCGATGGAAGAACTTTTGGAATGGTGAATGAAAAAGAAAACTCATGAATTCCCTTTTCAAGCACAAATTTGTTTTGATTTGGCGAATATTTAATTTCTTTTTTTATCAGATAATCTCCGAAGTAACTTGATGTATATCCATGGTAGAACTGGAGAACATTTTTTATTAATTTAATATTTTTAAAAATGTTCAACTTACCCATTCACATCCTTCAAATATTATCGAAATATAAAAAATTTGTTTGCTTTTCTTATTTTCAAAAATGACTTTCCCAGCGATCGTTTCACCAGTGAAAAATGTTCCTTCTGTATTGTTGTCAAATTTTATTCTCCAATTTTGCATTTTGCACTTATCTCGTTAAAAATATACGAAAGACTGCATTAATAATTTTTTTAATTTAAAATTAAATATTTTGTATTTTCACCATCATCTTTTTTGTTATTAACAATTTCATTATTCTTGAAATATTTTAATTTCATCAATAATTTTAAATTTTTCAAATTAAAAACTCAAAGTATTCTCAAATATTTAAAATTTTCCTCATTTACGTTGAATCACTTTAAAATTTTCAATAGACAGAATTTTATTTGAAGATAAAAGGCAAGCATCCGATGGAACAATTTTGACAATTTTCAAATGAATAAGTTTCAATTTAGAGAGCAAAAAATTCGAGAGAGCTTTCAATTTCTTGATTGGCGTTATTGTTGATTTTTTCCCTCCCTCTCGTCTACATCCCAAAGAGTGAAGTTTAAGAATCTTCGTTATTTATTGATTTGTGCAATCGAGCGTCAATAATTGTTATGACTTCTCGCTGTATCTCGTTTTCGTGTGCTTGAGCAATTTTTCTCGAGCTCACGTTTAATGTTTAATGCCGTCTGGCCAATGCACATAGAGAAAAAAATTTCATCGGGATAGCTTAGCTTTTTAAAGGAGAGGACACAGTAAAGTTTTAAATACAATATTTTTGTTTCAATTTTCAATTTGTTCTTGGTAAAATCAATTTTTAAACTTTCCAGCTCTCGTCGAAAGTTTACTCTTGTTCTCAATCAATGGCTCTCTCGCTCTTCGTAATGAAAATATTTTCCCTTCATCAAGAGTTTTCTCTGTATTTGTGGCTGGATCGGAGTGAGAGAGAAAATTGCAAGAGCCATTCCTCGCTTCAATAAATTATCCGGTAGAAAATAGATCAAATATTGAAGAAAAACTAAACTCGAAGGGATAAAATTAAATTCCATCGATTTTTCATCTCGAGAAACTTCTTTTTAATTTTTCTTTCACGTCACGAAAACAAAAGCATAAAAATTCATTTTTTAAACATAATTTACACTCCATTAGAGCTCCTGTGCTACGGGTGGTAATTTAAAGAACTTCTCTGCCGCACTCCGATGGCATTATGCTCGAGCAACTTCATTTCAGCTACGTGCGCGATGATGATTTATGAACTTGTTTTTTTGGGCGAGGCGTTTTGAATTTAAATTTAAAAATATACGCAGGATAATTTTCTTAATGACTTTTTGCAATCTAATGCGGGTGAAGGTTGATAAAATTAATGATTGAAAATTGTTAAGAAATCAATTTAAAAATTATTGACTGTGGGTTTAAGCAAAAGGTCAAAAAAATATGCTAAAAACTTTTTTCAATATAATATTAATTTTTGATGTCAAATCAAACAGAAAATGAACTTCGAAAAATTTTTTAATCCTTTTAAACTTCTCAAAACTTTCCAACATTCTTTGAATCATTTCAAAGAAAATTCTCAAAGCTCCATTAAAAAAATTTTAATTGAATTTCCTCAATGCTCCGGATTTTAATCTCAAAGCTAATAAATTGAAAGGAAAAGTTCCAATTCCAATAGGGGAAGTTCACATTTCCCCTTATCGAGTTTCCAATCTATGAGGGAAAAAGAATTTTCATCTCGTTATAAACTTTTCAATTCGAATCTGTTTACATTTTGAGGGTAGAGAAATTTTTACCCGCACGTGCAGACCCACAAAAAAAGTTGATAAAATGCTGACAATTAATTTTGTTTAATGATTGCATGCATGTGAATGAAAATGTTAATAATTTGTTGATGTTCATTAACCTCTAAACGCAAACATCTCGTTCATCATTTTAATGATGAAAAATTTTCTTCCACTTTTGGCAAAGCTGAAACTTCCTTACGACTTAATGTGCACATTAAAATTCATGTTTTTGGAATTACATCAAGCTTTTTTGCTTCTTCTTAATTTTCTCCACACTTAAACAACTTTTTTGCTGCTGTCCACACTGAGAAAAGATGCTCGCTTGCTAAAGAAAACTGAAAATTATTTATTTTTATTGCTCGCTCCTTAAATTATCATCGCAATGACTTCCGGCGCCACAAGAGCTCCGTTTTTTGCGTCGTGATTTATTTCATTAATTTTGGCATCACCTGCGGAGTGAGGTATGGAGAGGAAATACTGCGGTTTAAGCTAAAAAGAAGAACTTAAAGACTGTCATGTGAAAAGTTTAATGGAGCGATTTTGAAAATGGAATGGTACTAGAAATTAATGAATTTTTACACAAAATCTCTTCAATAATTCACAAAATTTCCACACTTTAATTTTTTTCCGCTTGATTGTTGTCTCGATAAATATTTATTCACTTTGGTTTGTTTAGGCAACGACAAAGATTATTTTTAAGGTTGTTCCCATAAAATTGAAATTAAATTTTCTATTTTTGATTAAATATTTTACTGAGATTTTTGTTCGCCTCGAGAAAAAATTCAATCAATCTTATAAGAAAATATTTTTCCTGCTCTACTCACTCATTTTCTGTTATTTGATGCTTGTAAAAACAAAAGGAGATATTTGACATTGACCTTCGGGGCTAAAAGCATCTTTCCTCTCTCGAGCTCCATTTGACTGTCATTTAACAAAAAAAAATAGTCAAAATATATATCAAGTGCTCCTTTCGAGCATAAAAACGGATCAGTTTCCGATGTCAAATTGCTTTCATGCCTTTTGGAAATGTCAATGAAATGGTACATAATGTTGATACATGTGCTTACCGAAAGAGCTGACAGGAAAAATCAATTTGGTAAGATGAAAAAAATCGTTTTTAAAATGTGAGTCGAGAGAGCGCTTAGGAATGAAAATGGATGTCGGTTTATGAGTGGGAAAAAATGTTTTCCTAAAAGGTTTATTAGGATTTAAAGGTTTCTAGGAGAAAAATCTCGGAAATATAAAATTTTGCCTTTAAAATATGAATTTATTATATTACAAAAATTTTTGCTATGCAAAATTTAAAATATTAAATTTCACGAAGAAATTCAAAGCTTAAAATATAAAAATATACAATTTTTCTAACCATAATTCATTCCCTTTAACGGCTAAAGCCAACCAGTCGAGATAGGAAGATTTTTCTCATAAAATAACACATTTGTATTGTAAACAGCATATGAAGTGTATCGATGTGTACACATGAGAAAATGCCTTTAACCAGCATATGATGGAAAACGTTATATAAAATGCTTTTAAGGATGATAAACACTTGAAAAGCTTCTTTGATGCTATAAATTTTGTTATTAAATCCGAAACATAAATTTTCTTCCCTTTCTCCATAGTTGAGACTTGAGAGTGAGAAGCCTAAGAAGAGGTTTCAATATCTTGAAATTTTATAGAAAGGGGTTGGACACTTGGGTTTGTTAAAAATTTAAGTTCATAAAAAAATATTTAAAAATAAATTTCAATACCTTTAACTAAAATTTTTTATTGCAGGCAAACCCCATTGAATAAATTTCAAGTTACACTCGAAAACTTATATATGGCCAGGAAATGGAAGCGAAAAAGTTCATGAATCAATTGAGTTGTTATTTGAGTTTCCACAAGGCGTCAAAATAGAAGCAAAATGCAATGAAAAAGATTTTCTAGCACGTATTGCAATGTACTCGATAAGAAAAGAGCTGTTGATGTATGAAAAGAAACTTTATATGAATAAAAGAAACGTCTCGAGCTGTTTCGATCAAAAAATATGTTTACGGATTTTACCATTGAAAGCTTTTCTTGTAAGTGAAATTTTTTTTATTGCGAAATGTTTTTGCTTTTTGCACGTGAAAGTTGATTTTTCAATTTCCTGTAAAAGCTTTTTGATGATGAAAAAAAATGGTAAATTTTTCTCATAAATCATTCTTGGAATCTTTTGAGGAGAAGAAAAATTCGAGATCAAAGTTAAAAGGACTTTCCGAGTAAATGTAAATTGAAACTTTTAACGAGCGTAAAATTGAATTTGGTCGAAAAATATTTTAACGAGGACTTTTTTCAAGGAAATTTATTTTTATTTTAGATTTTATTCATTTTTGACCTGGGCTTTTTAGGCAAGGGTGGGAAACTCATTCTAATTTAAATGCAAACTTTTAATTTCGTAAGTTTAATCGCAAGTTTTATACCCAAAAAAGCTCGACCTTAAAACCAATAAATTTAATTCCATTTAAATCTTTCACGTCAAATCCCAGCGTCATACAATCACAAATATTTAAATTTCTAACACTTTAATTTCTCTTCAGTGATTTGCATTTTTGAATGGAAATTCAGCAGAAAATTTTTGAGCAAACTCCCCGAGAACAAAGACCGAATGCTCTCGGTTCTCATTCACTCTTGAAACTACAAACGACATTCCATTTTAATCTCTATTCTCGCTTGCATCTCTCAGAGTTTAGAAAAGTCCAAAAACTCAATTGGCTTATTTCCTCCAACTCCGTTTCGAGTTTCTGAGATTAGTTTGAAAAATCATTTAACTTTAATTAAAGATTCACACTGCATTTGAAATTGTGAAAGTCCCAAAAGGAGGGTCTTTAGTGTATCATCTGTACACGTTTCACTTTAAAATAGTTAAAGCTCTCTAAACTTTCGGATACGAGAAATTATTTTTCACCTCTTTCCCCTGAGCACTTATGCAACAAACAAAACAACAATAGAAAAGCAATGGGTGGCACAGACCGAAAAAAAAATACCAAACAAGATAAAACTTTAACCCGAAGAGAGTAAAAAACTTTTTCAATAAAGCTTCTATAGTCGAGACACACCAAACATACCGCACTAACCAGAAAACTGAAATAACATGCATACACACGTCACGTCACACCCTTTTTGATATCGCTCTGGATTTTGAGAGAAATTTTTGTACATACATTTTTTGGGGAATCTCAAATTTCATTGTGTTTGGATAGTTTTTATTTTATTCAGAGCTTATTTGCATGAAACACGTAATCATCATCAATAATTCAAAACATTTTCATTTTGATTATGTGAAGAGAGTGGAGAGCATAATAATTCATTGAAAAAGAGAGAAATGGCTCATCAGTTGGACGATTTTAATTAGGTGGACATAACAATTTTTTGTTGTGAATTGTGTCTCGCGCTGTTTGGGTGGCAAAGGGGTGGAAAACTTTTAGTAATTATGAAGTTTGTTTTCATGAACACAAATGTTAGATTCTTTAAAATATTTAACCTAAGTTTCCATCTCTTGTCCACCTCACATTTCAATGCGCGTCTCTTTCACCTCAATAATTTTTGTGTTTAATCTCATCGCTGAAACAAACATCTCTCACTCGACGCAACAAGGCCGGCAAAATGCAATCATAACCAGTGGATATTGATATTGATGTGTCGATGCTCTTTTGCTGATTAGGTAATGAAATGAATGATTATACAAAAAAGAAATAAGCACACCGCATCTCTCTTTGTCACTGATGCTTCTGTTGATTATTATTATGAGGCTGTTTGTTGAGCGTCTCGCATTACCATTTGTATGTTAGAGATTTTAATCCCAATGGAATTATGACCATTAAAAGAGTTTTTTTGTGTTTGACTTTTGATTTTGAAGTGAATGTGAAAAAAATTGTCATTCGAGGACAAAGAAATGTGACAAAAAAGGAAGTTTCGAAACTTTTGCTTTTAAATGAAAATGAAATGTGTGTACAAATTTAAAAAAAACTGAAACATGTCAAGCATATTGTTTGTAATTTTAACGAGGACTGGAAGCGAGTCAAGAATTTTCTTTATCAATATTGATGGTTTTTGATTAGCCATGAAAAATTAAGTACATTCGGGTCGTTCCCGATAGTCTTCGATTTTTAAGCATTCTTCAAATGAGCCCACGAAAATAAAAAGTAAAAGAGAATTTGAAATTCTTATAATGCTGTAATTATAGTTTCGTCGCCTCACTACATTTACCACAAATTAGTCACAGCTATATCTCCCCAAATTAAGCAACGAATTAGCTTTTTTTTCTCCTACTTATCACACAAAAAATTACGTGCGACATATATTTTTTTCGATGCGAGATTAGTGAACATGATAATTTATCATCGTAAAGGAAAAAAAATTAAAATTTCAGAGAAAAAATCATTGCTAATGAAAGAAGCACGCGAAAGAAGGTCGAATTTGGAGTTTGATCATTTCGTGGTAACTGTTGTGCATGTTCGAGGATGAATCATGTAAATGCTGATTTATTCGCGCTTTTGTTTGTTCTTCTAGATTCCAATTCTAATCTCTACCATTCGTATTATGCGAAGTGGCACCTTAATGTGGCTCTGAGCACAGCGTGAAGAAATATGACTTAATGGCTTTGGTGGATTTTTTATTTATTTAATGTTCATAATATTGACTTTAAAATAATTTGAAAAAGGTGTCGAGAATTTTTTTGAAAAGATAATAATCTGAGAGATGACAATAAAAGTAAGCAAAATTTTTATACTCTCAAAAATATCTCAAGCATCATAAAATTTTTTTGAAGAGTTCACAGCTTGAAAAAATATTAAAGGTGAAATAAATTTAAGTTACAAAGTTTAAATCCACAATAAATCTCTCATTTAAATCTTTTCCTAGTTATAAAAAGAGATCCATTAATTAATCCTTCTGGCTACTTAATTTTTCATCGAGACTTTTTATTATCCTTCATTTTTATTTCTAATCTCTTAATTTAATGAAGCGTAAAAAAGTACTTTTAATGATCGCGCGATGAGATAAAAATCTATAAAGATTTTTTTATAAATTCTGCTTTGTGTTTGATCTTACATAAAAAAATAACTCTTGATTAATTGAGTTATTTTGTTGATTTGGATATAATTAAAATAATTACCTAAAGTCGAAATTTTAAAACGTATAAAAATTAATAATTCAAAAGAAGTTTTGGCAATTTACAAATTTATTTAAAAAAAATAGTTTTCACCCCTTGAAATTGTCATTTTTACGATTATTTTATTTACACGCGCTTCTTTCCAGCGAACTCAGTTTTTTCCCACAGCATGGCTGAAAAATATTTCTGCGTAAAAATTTCTCTCGACTGACTCACGAATCAAAATATTTTTGTCTATTATCAAAATCACACAATCAGCTTGTGCCGATATGAAATGACCTAGAATACCACGATTTGTGCCACACTTCAACACACCGTTGTAAAAACATAACAAAAGCGAATTTCTTGGTAATCAATTTTTGTCACTTTTCGCGCTTGATTGATTCTGAAAGGAACCATAAAGAAGAAAACAAAAACAAAGGCAAAAGAATGAAGACTTTAAATAACTCACATGTCAGAAATTTCTTTGAAGAGGCGGAAAATAAATAAATGACTTGCACGTTGCCATTTTCCCGCACACCTGAACTTGCGTTTAAAATTGCTTCAAGTGCTAAAAATGAAATTTGAAATAAATAAAATATTCATGAGACAGAGTGAAATATGGAACATTTTTTTACAATGCAATCGTTAATTTATTTCAAATGAATTTAATAAAAATTAAAAAAATGATAAAATAAATTAACCAAATAAAATTTTATCAGAACATCGTGAAATATGAAACACCTTGTAAAAAATGTCCATCCTTTTTAATGTTCTCCTGATCGTCGCCGACAAATTTATGCGTCTTTTATTCTCTCCGTATTTCTTAATCTCAATTTCACATATCACCATCACTATAAGCATAACTTTTATGCCAAGACGACGAAGAATTGCGAAAATTACGGCCATCGATGATGACGACAGGTTGTAATAAAAATGAAAAGAGAGAAGATGAAATTGCAGCATGTACAAAGACAGCGGAGATGTCGACGACTTATTGACACAGCTATTATGGCCCTTTTGTATGTACCTTTTTTTCGTGAACGCTTGTAACATAACGCGATTAAATAAGAAAAATTATTACGTGTATGCTGGCACAGCTTTTGTCAAAATGGCAAAACGAAGAAAATTGAAATGAGACTTTTTTTTCTAACGTAATCAAATTTTGCCATCCACATGTGGTTGAACTAACTGACCGACACCATCGACATACAACACAATAAATTCTTTTCACCTTTCTCTCATACGAGAGCAAGCGCGTAATTTATTTCAATAAATTCATATTTATGTAAATATGTCTAATGGCAGCGGTCAACAATCATTTTTCGCGCTTTGGATGTGAAACAGTGCAAAAATCCAAGAGAGGGAATTTAGTATTTTAAAAAATACAAAATATAAGTTTAGAAAACATGTTAAATTTTTTAAGTAAATTATTCCTTGCAAAAACTCGGTTTCTGGCTGCGTTGAAGTGGCTATCGGTCGTTTCAATAAAATATTATTCAAACATTTTTTCATACTGCTTTTTGGCACAATCTATGCATATGATTAGCTCACTCGCAGTGAGCTCTTATATTTGGCTTTGCTTTCATCATCGACACATATCATGACTGATTTACATTAATTGATCATTGTTTAGCACAGCAACGCGAAAAATTCCTCAAAAAAATTTTTTTCATTCATTCGAACACTTGTTTCAATTTTAATTTTTTTCTTCTCCTATCGACATGCGAGAGAGCTTGTGCAATGTCTCAAGTAAGTATCACAACATAATTTCAATTAAATTTTATAAACAAGCAATTTTGTCAGACAATCAAAATGTTTGTTACATCGATTGACTCATGCGAGGATTTCAAAAGATTAAAATTAAATTTGTTTGAGATTTTAAAAATTTTAAAACATTAAAATACGTTAAAAAAAATAACTCAAAATAATTTAAGAAGTGGAAAATTTTACAAATAAAAAATTACTTTGCAACTGTTTTTACATTTATTTTCATCAACTTTTTATTCACATGATTTTAATTGATTTTATGGCTCATTTAAAGTCCATGAATGCTCATAAAAATAAATTTAATTGGTTTGCTAAAAAACAAAAAAAAATGCTACAAGGAATCCGTTATAAATATTTACAATCAATAAACTTTGTGAGCGTGTACATGACAAACTCACATCATCTCACACATGCAATTGCAAAACGCCCAGTTTGTAGTTGCTAAATGTGCATTTATGACTTCAATTAGATGAAAAAATTGTCGATCGAAAATTGAATTAGTACAAAAATTAGCTCAAACATAAAAACAAATTTTTTGTAATTAATTAAATTCATAAAATTTCAAGAAAATCAGAGAAATATTTTTGGACAGTAATTAAAAATGTCCTTAACTTTTAAACGAACCCATTTCATTCCTGTGCAACAAGTTTTTTCGCATTCATTCTAGCCAGTCACATGTTCATAGCCCTCAAGCGCTTCTAGCTCTATTAATAACTATCAAGGCGATTTATCATGTGCACTTATAACGACTTCCACTTTTTATATTATTTCCCAACATTCGCCTCGCACTCTCGCAATTCTAATCGGTTATCGGCGTGAGCAAGTTTCTTTGTTACATTTTAATTTCTTCATATGTGCAAAACTTTATTTCTCTCTTTTTATTACTGCGGAAATTGACCTTGCCCGAGCTTTATTTTAACTTCTTGCCGCGCGCTACAATTTTATGAGACAGCAAAACGAGTTGAATTAAATCGTCCTTCAGTCGATCTTTCCTTTTGTCTTTCACGATAAATAAAATCGAGTATGCCGATAAAGCGAAAATAAAATGAAAATAAATTTTAATTTAGACTTGTTTGTTTCGCACAAACTAATTGATTGAATTGCTTCAAGAATCATTTTAACATTGATATAAATTGCGTTGGATATTGACTTTCAATTAAATTTGTTTGTGTTTCTGAAAATTTATGCGACACAGTTTAAAAAGGGAAAATTTAAGATCAAATCTCAGTAATCAAAGAAAACTATAATTTAAATTAATGAAAGTAAAATTTATTAAAGTGTCAGAATTTTCTTCAAAATTACTTACTGTACTTAATTGCTTTCCAATCTCACCTTCTCCTCCCCATTTTCTCTCACTTATGCTCATGACTCAATTGAAAGCGCTGCTCGCATGTTTCAAAACGATTAAGCGACACTGAGGTCTTATCACTATGCAATCATTTTTCCACCTTTAAGTTTATAGTTGCGGAACTTTCTTGTGATATGTTTTCTTTATTTAAAGGCACTCTCGACTCCAATTCTTCTTCACGGACGTACATAAAAGGCGATAGCGAGTGTGTGTATGGGGAAATGACAATTGAAGCCGCAAACCACGACACATAGCATAAAACTCTCTAATAACCAACGTGACAATTGTGCACATACACACACACACAAATCAGAGGTGTGTGTATAGAGGAGAGCGATTAATAATGAAGCTCAAGCGTGATCAAATGCAAAATAGAAAATGCAAAGTGACAAAAAGTTTTTTTTCCAAAGTCGTTGATCGAATGATAAAGTGAAATTTTGCGCAAACTGCCCTAGATGCATCTTAATGAATTGGCGCTTAGCGAAAGATCAAAACTTCGACGTGTAAATGGCAAACAGATGGTGAGTGAAAAAAAAGAAGTTATGTAAAATTGATGAAATAGAAAAAGATTGACTGGAACAGAATTGAAAATCAAACATTAATCACGCTAATAAAATAGAAAAGATCAGTCTCCAAAAACCAGACTTGAAAAATGCAGCATAAAATATCATGATCCACATTTTAAGCTCTCTGGAATGTCTAAAAGTGGCATTAGAAGCATAAAAAATTGTCATTAGGCAAAATAATCTTTCTTATAGTCCCATAAAAAAGAATTTAATTCCTCTGTTGTCATCATCAAGCCGCACGCATTTGCCTCCTCTCAAATTCGCTCTGGCTTCTTATCTTATCGCTTCTCTTCTAAGAATTTCTTTGAGAGTGTTTCAGATGACAACAAGCATAAACTATTCATATTACTTTTAAGTACGAAAACATGTTTTTTGAAGGGGGATATGGGAAAATTCTTCTTACTCACTGAACTGCATTAAGCGCTTTTCTCATTAATTTTGTGTGCACTCAAAGGAATTTTAGGGGAATTCGGAATTTTTGACCAAAAAATTTTTTAAAAAAACCGGAGTTAGCAATATATTTAATAATTTAAGGATTCGAACCTCATTTATTTTGCATAATGCCTATTTGATTTTTCATCACAACAAAATCTCTATTAAAAACAAGGGCTGAGAACTTCATTTTTTATTGTACGTGAATGTACGTGAATGTACGCAGATGTACTTAAATGTACTTGAAAGTATAGAAACGTGTACGTAAATGTACATAAATGTACTTAATTGTCAGTAAATGTACGTAGATATATGGAAGCGTGTCCGTAAATGTGCGTGAATGTACGTGAATGTACGTTAATATATTTTCATATTATTTAGTTTTCAGTTTTTGTTTCTTAAAAACAAGCTAAACTTTTAAACCTTTTTTAACCAAAAAATTATAGTTAAATTAATATTTACTCATTTTGATTATTTTCAAAGCTTTTTTATGTTTAAAAACAAATTTAACTTAAAAACTTATCATTTTGAGGCCGATATTTGAAAAAATTAACATTTTCTACTTTTAATGAGGATCTCCATTGTATATCACCGGATTTGCAGATTAATCGGCCGATCGCTTGCAGATTTTTTAATCTGCCGATCTATCGAGTATTTAGTCTGCCGATTGAAGGGCTGATTTTAATCTGCAGATAAAAAATTAAATACAAATTTTTATTTATATATTTGCCATAAACTATTAAAACCAATGCAAAAATATATATAAAATAAATTTGTATTTAATGTTTTTTATCTGCAGATTAAAAAATTGCCCAATAATCTTCAGATTTTAATCTGCCGTTTTTTAAAATCTCCAAGCGATCGCCAGATTTTCAGCCGATTAATCTACAAATCCGGTGATTAAACACAAAAAAATCTTGTTATTTCAATTTTTTTTTAAAATTAAATTCTTTCGGTCGTTATTGACTTTTTGCCTTGCATATCTTACGAATTGACCAACTTGTGCTACAAAATTTGTATTCAATTTCAAAAACAGATTTAAAAAAGATAAATTTTTGAGTTTCCGCAGGAAGGCGCAAATAGATCGGAATTTTTTTAATATGTTTTTTTCGTGATCCGGAGGCTAAATTATATTAGAATAACTTATTTCTCGAATTTTGGCAGATTTTTGTAAAAAACGAACACTTCGATATCCCAAACCAATCGAATTCTAGTGCTATTTCTTATTTCGATACTTTGTTTTAACCAAATCTGTATAAGAAATGAAAACTAAAGCCAGATCTAAAATAATACCAAAATTATTTCTAATATAAAGCTAAATAAATTAATGCTCTTAAATGTACGTGATTGCATGAAAGAGTGTCCGTAAATGTACGTGAATGTACGTAAATGTACGTGAATGTACGTGAATATATGGGAGATTGTCCGTAAATGTACTTGATTGTACGTGAGTGTACGTGAATGTACGTAAATGTACGTCAATTTTTGAAGTTCTCAGCCCTTGATTAAAAATCAAATTTAAATCAAAAATCTGTCAAATTTCAAAATTACATTTTTAATCTTTTGTTTTTTCCAGTCAAAACAAAATTTATTCATTCACTAAACTGTCTCTATTATTATTCGAGTCATTATTCATTGATTAAAAATTTTCAATATTCCACATTTCAAATTAAACGACGCCAAATGATTAAAAAAATAGAAACAACAACCGGCAAATGTCAAAACACCTGTAACAACTCATTTTTACCCTTCATTGGTGAGAATTTGAATAAATGTAAAAATATTCTCTAAGAAAATTTTAACATCATTATCACTCGACTCCCTCGAATGATTTTCTTATGATCGAAATGAAGGAAATAAAGAAGAAAGAATTAAATGAGCATAATTAACTACCATAATTTGGTTAAAAATAATGAACTTAATAAAGTCTCCTGCTCGCTTAAAAAATTCCTATTGTGAGCAGTGCCCAAGGGTTAATATCACGACGTTTTACAACCGAAAGGCATTTAATCAAGATTAAAAAAGTAAAGAAAATAAAAACGAAATTAATTTCGAGTTCTTTTTGAGGCATTAGAAAAAATTTATCATAAAAATGTTCTCGAAAAAATTGTGAGACCCAGTGAGGAAAAAATTTGAATCATGCTAAATAACTTTTGATTATTTTTTAATAATTTTTCTTTCTGGGATCTAAAGAGGATTGTCCGAAACAAATAACAACGACATTATTTGAGGATTTTATTCTTTTTTGCTTTTATTGCCCAAACAAAATTTTTATCGCTCGAGCATAAAAAAAAATGAAATTTGATTTTCTTGCGTCATTACGACTGTCAAAAAGTCCAGCCATAAAGGAATTCAAGAAATTCTTCAGCGATTTCATTTTTAATCTCATAATGAAGATTTTTTTTCTCATCCAGTATTCAAAACATGTGCATGCGATCGCGCAGGTTATACAGCTATAAAATATTTCAAATTCGATATGTGGCATCGAAGCCTCACAATATGAGTGTCGCACACTCTTCGTTTTTGTATTCACATCCAATTGTTTCGATTCGTAATTTAATCATAAATTTGCGAGCTGCGTTTTCGAAAAAATATTTTAATTTATTTTCTCCGCGCTATATCGATTCCACCAGCGTTATTTTGTCGTCGTTATATTTTGTGATTTCAATAGACAACACAGCAATAGATATGTTTGCGAATATATTGAATTTCAATATTCCATCAAATCGTACCCGAAAGTGTAAAAAAACTTGTAGTTATATGAAAATAAAACTTGATACGCTCGATATTGTCGCTATTGATATTATTCGGCAATAGCTGTTTGATGGAATTGAATACGCATTTTAGGCACTGAGACAAATTTTTAATATTTTAAATTTAATTGTTAAAATATTTAATATTTTTTAGTATTTTTCCATCAGTGTTCAGCAACGTGCTTCGGCTAGTTTGTGGCTAGTAATTTTACCAATGTGTTAAAGACTGTTTTTTTTGCGAGTATCAACATTTTCGCATTTTCGAAGTGGAATGCCTTGACTCGACTTTTTGCCAAACGAATAAAATTGAAGCTTTAATACGAAATTTATTTAACTATTGATATGGTGTGTGCCATCCTCGCTCTTTTGGATATGTAGAGATACAGGCACACAGAGATAGACCGATTGACTCTCAGGCTGATATGCGCAAAAATAAATGAAAATTTATATCTGCAAAAAAACCTGTCAGAATCAAATACAAACCCAAAGTGAGAAAAAATCCAATTTACGAAATAAACTGTGGACATATACAGTAAAAATGATCCGCTGTCATTACAAAATTATTTAACATGACAGTTGAAGAAGAAGAAAAATATTGTCAAAGGATTGAAAAGAAATTTTCCACAAAAGGAGATTTTAAAGAGAAGCTGACAAATGGCATTACATTGATCTGGATGAAGGCCTCTTTATTATATCGAGAAGTTCTCGTTTTTCTGTTTTATTCTCTCGGGTTGATTTTGATATAAATTTGAAACAGAGATGAATTATTAAAGTGACAATTTTAAATCCTATAAAAATTATTAAAAACCTAAAGTTCTAGTTTTTAAGTCAAATTAAATTTTGCGAATTTTTAGACTTCGGAATGATGTGGAAAATGAAACAAAAATTATTTTTATTAAATTTATTAATTTAATTTTCAATAATTGATTGTAAAATTCAATTTTTTAATATCTGCAAAAAATCTAAATGAAAATTTTAAAATTTTATTATGATAAATTTATTTTCCCCCCTAAGTCCACTCCATGATAATTTTGCCATCATATCTTTGCTTATGAAAGAAGTTTAAGAATTGAAATGTTTAAAGTAAGCAAGAAACATACAAAGATGTATGTACAACACCATCAACATAAGTAAGCCTAAGAAATTAGTGTGAAAGATAAAGTTAAAGAATAAGTTTTTTATACTTTTCTGCAGTTGTGTTGTTCATACACCTGCAACTCTTAACTTTATACATTCTCACTGTCATTCATGTTCAGCAATACAGCAGTGATGTTATTCAATCTCTCGCACGCATACACAGACTATGAGTTTATTTATAGACACACCGAATGTCTTGAAGTCTGTTTTAAAGTATTTTTTTTCACTTCGAGTTTCCAGTGATGAAAAAGTTGAGAAAATACACTTGCGTTTAGTTTTAGTAAGACAGTCAGTAAGATAGGGCAGGTTGGCCGTTTGTGCAATAAATTTTTAATAAATAAAAAACTTTTTCTTACAAAAAGGAAAAAGAGTTTCTTATATTTTGCATATGAGACTTGTTGAATATTAATTTTCTATGTAAAATAAATTTACTATAAAACTTTTAGTGTTAAATTTCTCCCGATAGTCAGCGAAAAGTTTTAAAAATTGAAATTCTGAACACATTTGTGTACACAAAAAAGTATAATTTTTCCAAAATCAGCATCAAAGTGGAGGAAAAAAGCGTCGTGTGTGCACTTATGACTAATAGAATAAATACATAAGAAAAAAATACAAACACGGTGCAAAAAAAAATCTACTTCGAATAGATGAAAGAAAAAAACTAATTCGTTTCTCAATTTGGCATTTTGGAGCGTTTCACGTTCAAAAAAATATATATGAGATTTCTTAATGCACCTCGGAATAACTACAAGTGAGATTAGTGTTGAGTGTATGTGAGCGCTCCCGTCGTCGACATCTCTGAGACAGCACTAAGTGAAAAGATTATTAAGAGTGCTTTTAATCTAGCAGCCATAGAATAATAGATTCTAAAAAGAAGAAAGTGCTGAATGGATATATGTTGTGATGTTATGTAAACGCTTTTTGCTCCGAGATAATTGAAAATTTTTTCTCCTCTCTCGCTAAGAGAAAAGAAAAATTAAAATCATTGAAATTGAACGAAACTATCATTTGTAAAAGAGAGAAGTGTATACAGCTTCTGCGGAGATATCCATCTGTTGGAAAAGATAAATAGAGTGTGAGTATTAAAAAAAATTCATTAACAAATTTCTGCAATAAAACTTTTAGTGTTTTCTCTCTCACTTCGTTGGTCATCAAAAGCTGATGGTGACTGATGAATGTGCACACATTTAATCACAAGGTCTCAATGGGAGGGGAAAAATATTCCTGGATTTTGAAAAATTAGAAATATCCAGGAAGTTTAAAATGAATTAAATTTTTATTTAATGTTCAATAATTTATAAAAGAATTTATTTAAAGTCCAGGAATTTTAAAATTTACAACGAAAAATAAAAATTCTTTGAATAATCAAAACTTTTTTAAACTCAACCACTAAAACTTTTCTATGACTCAATTAAGAATCATAAAAGCTTATCGCAAAAATTCTAGCAAACGCCATCAATTCCCACCTTTCTATTTTTCTAAAAATTCAGACCTTGAAAAAATCTCGGTCTCATCTTGTAAATTTCATGAGGCGCGCATTGTTGTTGAAGCGATAAAGAAAAAAAATGTTCATTCAGTCCTCAACTCAAGCACACACAATAAACGCTTTTTTTGTGAAAGTTGCGGGACGCAGCGTAATAAAAATATATAAAAATTCATACAGTGTGGCACTCTCGGCCTGATGATATTATATTATTCCGGGGTCTCATTTCTGGAACGCGCGCGCGAGAGAGCACAAAAAATATAAATTGAGGTAGAAAGAAGACATTGAGAGCTCATTTGGCATTTCTCATTTAAACCACATTTTATATATTTTTTTTGGTTATCTTCAGGCAATCTTGAGGCCGCCGTCGTGCAAATAAATTCTTTTCCCATCTTCAGATGAAAAGCACAAACAGTCGACGTCGACAGAATGGCAAAAAAATTATTTGAGTCAAGTTTGAGCATTTAAAAGTTTAAAATTCTTAAATTTTAAAAATCCCACGTGATTAAAATGTAAATAAATAATTTTTAAAAACTTAATTGCGATCCATTTAGGCGGAAATCATTAATTCCAGCGAAAAGCAATTTAAATGTCTGCACACGTCATTCTCGGGAATGTAATCAGTGATGAGGCGGGAAAGAATGTAAAATACATAAATGTTTGTCATCGACTTGTGAAAAATGATCCAACTGTGCTAAAATTCCCTCCTCTCTCTCTTCTCGAGAATGTTTTTTTGCCGATGGCACAAATTTCCTCCTTTTATGACCGCTCTAAGGCATAGATACCTTATTAGCCCATCAATAATCATCTTTGCGGTCGACCACTTCATTTCTAGCGATTAGCGACGAACGTATCGGCAAATCCTAACTCTTTTACACACTTAATTGCAACAAATTATCTCGCTATCGCACATATCCAATTGAGCGCACACCCGTAGTGAGAATTTACGATCCGGGGAATTGAGATGCGCAGAGGCCAAGCCCTTAATTAACTTCTAACTTCTGTCCATTATGTAAATCTCTTCCTTATAAGCAACTTTAATGTCACGTGTGTGTATGGATTGATGTCGACTTAAGAGATGTGAGCATAAATTTCTCGTGAATGAGAACTTAATGTCGTGTTCTTGATGTAACAATGCGAGGGGTCATTTGGAGAAATTTACTGTGTTTGTATTCAATTTAGATTTTCTCATATACTGGGGAATGTTCGGAGGGTTTGTACACTTAACTTTGTGTTAGATTTCAAAGAGATTTGAAAATCTTTAAAATTATTTTGTGACATGTCCGACAAATTTGTCCCTTAATTTTGCCCAAAGCCCAAAATAATTCGTTATTATTTATTTTCCTAGCTCTAACTACTGTCCAGTTAGTTTTTGCGAAGTCGGGCTCTATATAATTAACTGATGACTGTTCACATATCTCTACATATATGTCAAGGTATCTCTTTCTCTTCACTCGCTCTCAATCTCCCGCATCACAATAACAGACACTGTTGCCTTTAGTCCTACACTCTGATTTTTAATACACAAACGACCCACTTGAGATCAGATGAAAAAGCATGGCTACTGCTGAGAGTTTTTCTTGTTGATCTTTTTAATTTTTTGAGAAAGAGAATGTTTTGAAGTGCACAGCTAGAAATGGTTTATTAAATTGTCATGATTGTTGGAATTTTTCTTCTCACTTCTCGGCTTGCAAAATACATTCATTAAGTGTGTTTTTTAAATAAACAATCCACTCGACTCTCTGCCCTCAACTGCTCTTTACATTCTACTCAATAAACCAAAGCCACCCAACGAAACGCCAAATAAGAATTTATTATGGCAACTGAGTTTCTGTTGTGCTCAAAAAACACATAAATTTCAATCGAAAGCAGAAAAAGGGTCTCAAATGGAGGAATTTATTTAATTACAACATCCAGGAATATAAAATTTAAAAAATATTTAGAATTTTATACTGTCTGAAAATCTAGAAACAAATTCTAAATTTACAAAAATCTTTTTTCATGCAATTAAAAAATCGAGCAACATTTTTTAAAACTTTCCATTCAAGACCTCGAAATCTAACTGATTAAGTGCTCTAATTCACGTTCGCTGCGCTGCCGTAGAATGCAATTTTATGATTTACGCAGTTTGCAAGTGCAACTAGCACTTTTGTGATTTACGCGCAAGCTAAAGGAACCGCAAACGTTTCCATAACACACAAAAAGCTCCGTTTGTTATATAGTGATGAGAGTAATTGTAGCATGATGCCCATTCCGCGTGATAAATCAGCTTAGCGAAGATCACATTAAATGCTTTAAGTAGTTACAAACAATACCGTTTGCTTATGAGAAGAATTTCCACGTACAGATTATCGCACTCATATCATTTGTCATTCAAACTAATTATCTTTCTTCTCGTTTCTGATGAAAGCAGCAAGTTGATGCTGCGAAGCCCTCACATGATAAATTCTCTTTGCAAAATTACTTTATGCTGGCGATGACTTCACTCACTCGTCAATTTTCTTGACATCGACTGATGATGTAAACGAAACGGTTCTGTTCTTTCACTCCTCAATCTCATTCCCTTTTTTTTGTTCGTTGCCCACGCAATCGTTCATTAAAAAGTCTTCAATCATTCTCGTTTTCCTTTCACGCATTCGGAATTTTTTTTCTCTCTCTGTTCGATCTTTTTTTGGCGGATGTTTTTGAAGGAGATTGTGTTGTTAACCTTACAAAGTCTGATTGTGCTAGTTACCTGTCACGCAGATTGATTAGGAATAATTATCGTGATGTTCTCGCTAATTTCTTCATTAAAGTTTTTTGAACAAATTATTGAAAATTTCCTGGATTGAATTTGAAATTTGTGAATTTTCGAATTCAATTAAATTTAAATGATTTTTGACCGTTTCATTAAAAATTTGAAAACTCTAAAATTTAAATAATTTTTAACCGTTAGAAAAAACTTTTAAAATATTCTTCATCCGCTATTTTCTTTAATTATTCTTAACTATCAAATTTAAAGTTCTTCTTAATTTACACCGTTACAAATTGCCATCACTTAAATTGCGTTTAAACACCTTCTAAATTTTTATCGTGCAGCTCTCGAAACTCAACACAAATTTTAATTCTCTCTCACTCAATATTCAAAAGGCATTTCGAGTTTTAAATTTCTTTCTTCGGCATTAATTATTGTTGTTATGGGCTAAATATTTTCTTTTCTTTCACTCCTTTCTTCGCTTCACAGTATATGCGATTTTTGGCAAATCTTTTACATTTCAACAAAAAAGCATACAAAAAGTTTGGCGGCTACTCTTGCTGTTAATTACGAGGTGTGGATGTGATGAGAAAATTTCAAAAAAGATGATCGATTGTGACTAAACCTTGAACTCGAATATTTTAGAAATTTTGGATGTCTTTTTTTAACATTTTAATAAACTTTTTATGTCCTCAATAAAAACTGTCCACACCTTGACCCCGAAGCTTCCTCAAATTTCTTTTAACGCCTCACAAATTCATGTGAAACAGAAAACTCATTTTCTTTCTCTCTCTCTCTATCTGTGAGATTCGATCTAGAATATTGAGTGAAATAGCCGCAAACGCACAAAAACGTAACCTGAAGAATTTTAAGTTTTTTTTTGTTGGATCTACCGAGGAGGAGGAAAAAAGTTAATTAAAAATTCCGCTTTTGAGTTCTCATTTTTTTTGTTATTACTAGCGGTTAGTTTTGAGAACAACCGTGCGATGACTTGTGAGTCCTAATGGGTCTTCGACTTTATGTGATGTTGATGAGAAAATGTAATTTTTTTTTGGAGCTCAATGAGAAAGAATTAGTTAGACATGCGCATCAAATTAGTTGTTTGTTGAACTTCTTCGTGGCCTCGAGTCAAAATCTCATCAAAAAAGTTTCTTTTAAATTTTAAAGAACGCAATTGATTAGAATTTTTTTACGATATTTATGAAAGAATGGAAAAATACAAGGCACATGCCACATTGAACGAGGGGAAAAAACCTGTCAACTCCGCAGTTTAAATTCTTTTTTACGTAATTATGCGGTGATGTAGTCATTCCGGTTCTTGGAACTTGGTGCGGATGAAAAAATATTTTCATACCATGGAGATTTTGTTAGTGAGAATTTTTCTCTCCTATGACCATAAAAGCTCACATATTTACACCGATTATCGATTAACATGAGGCGGCATTTGAGTGTTTACGATGATCATTTGGATACTCGATATTGGAATGTAAAATAAATTCACATAGAAGCTTAAAGTTGAGAAAGAAGAAAATTTATTGAGTTAATAAATTTAACGGAAATTTTATTTTTAAATTTATTGCACTAAATTTAAAACATTTTAATAAATATTTCTAAGAATTTAAAATTCAAATGACTTCAAAACTCGCCCAGAACCCAAAATCCACACGCATAGTTCAAAGCCATGTGAAACGAATAAATTCCACATGCATTCGTTATAATTACCCAGCATCTAATCACACAGCTATAAAAATCTCAATTCACAGCCTTTTTCGGCTCCTCAACTCGGCAAAGTTTAAAGGTTGAGAGAACAAATTTGTGCATCCCTATGGGGCATCCGTAAAGAATAGAATAGATAAATATTTAATCACACGCATTAGAATCTGTTCGGAGAACTATCATCATTTCTGGATTTGTAGCATCCTGTCCTTACATGGTTATGGGTATCATGCAGTGACTTAAGAAAATAAATGTGAGAGAATGAAAGATTTTGAGGGAGGAACGCTTGAGTTAATTTAATTTTTGTGATTAGAGTTTTAGTGAACAGCTAAAGAAAAGATTTAAAAAAAATTTAGTGTCCACCCCTTGAACATTCTCAATCATAAGAGAAAGAATCTAATTAATTCCTTTCTCATTTCTCCGTTGTTGTAAGTCTTACAAGTTACCTCGCAGTGAGAAGCTAAGAGGACCAATTTTCTAATCAATCATCTTACTCTCTCTCTCCATCTCGCCCGAAATTCGACAAATCATTTTTCTCCACCTTGCACATCATATATGAGAGAGAAAAATCGTATCGGATTGCCACAAAAGGTATATTGAGAACTTTTATTAATGATCCATCTCACGCCCTCTCTTTTGAGGGAATTTAGGTGATTGAGCAAGGCGTGGGCAACTCAATTGCGAAATTGGCAGTGCTAAAAATTGACAACTTTTGAATTGTTCTTAAGGTGTGCTGAATTTTGGAAATAGGTTAATTTTTGGGTAGAACACATTAACACATGAGTGGCAAATTCAAATGAATTTTAACCGTTAGATTTAAATGGCCCCTAAAAATTATTTACACCTGCAATATGAACTCAACTTTTCACAAACACTCACGCACCTTGTCTTACACGACGACGGCCAGAATCGACAAGGTTGACTACAGCAAGAAAGAGAGAGAGATTTTGATATATTGACTTGTTGGGTTGCATGTTGACTGCCCAAAAATGGGAATTCGGTCGAATGCTTGGAATTTGAGTCCGATGAAAAATAAAATTAATGGTCAATTCATTTATAATACAGCGTGAATGGAGAAAATAGTCTAATATATGCACACACAAACCTCTGATGATGATGATGATGATCAGTGTAAGGAGAAGCGAAAAAGATTATTGTTAAAAATCTTAAGACTTCCATTAATTAAAATGTAAATATTATTTTTATGATCGACAACGTGCTACGAATGTTAGATACCTGTGACTCGACTTTTAGAGGCACGTCAAGGTTGTTTGGCTATTGAATATTGGAGGAACATGTAAAAGAATTTTTTCGGCATAAAATTACCATAAATTTCATGACAAATTTAAGCCCATAATTGATTGTCTTGATGATCGAGGGATAGACACATTTTTAACCACTCTCTTCAAAATTTAAGCAAGTGTCTCATCTGTTTTGACGGCACGGCAACTCAATAAATTAATGATGAGGCATTTTTGGTCTGGCGCTGTCAATTCAATGGAAAATTACTCTATGGCATGGCGCTCATCGTAGTTCATTCGTGTTGCAAAGTCAACTGACTTGTCCTTGATCGCTTCGGAAGGTAAAAAATTATCTACGCATGTAATTATTCGTGTGTGACTTTGTCTATTTTCTCACAACAATGTGCTTAAGGGATGAGAATGGTCATGAAGGAAATGAAATTTATAACCGTATCGGACGTGAATGATCTGTGTGAAAGAAATGTAATAACTGAAAAGGGAATGTCATGAAGCTCAAGGTAATATTTTGCACCAATTTTTATGATGATGATCATTTCTGCAAATAACCGACCATTTCCTTAATTTATAGTTTTACGCTATAAAAGATGATAAAAAATTAATTTTATTCTTCTTTCCGCGTTGATTTGTGAGAATTTAAAAAATCAAACTAGTTTCATGAAATAAAATGCATGTCACTCCCTTCAAAAACTATTAACGATCGTCTTAATGCTTTCTTGACTGCATTTTTATGGTATTTGCGCAACAATTACCCACGGTAGAATCGTAAACTATTTTCATTAATTTTCTACCTGTTGAAATTCCTTCGTCGACCCTTTTTCACTTTGCCGCATGCTTGAAATTCCACATACAAGAATTATCTATCCATGCTCGTTCTATTGTTCAATTTCTCAAGTCAGAGAAAATGTTTGTCAGCAGTTGGAAGAATTTTTTAACCTTCTCAGTTTGAATCCGAAACAATGACCTAGAAATCTTCATTCTCAGTTCCGTTCATAACTTTTCATTATAAATGCAACTTCCTCTCGGTGTATTTGCTCGATGCTGCTGGTATCTCGACTTTATCTGGTTGAAAGATTTTGAAAAAATTGATTTTCGAGGCTATCGACTCATGTGGCGGTAGCTAATCGACACAAGATAAACTCGTTAAATTGAATTAGGCAAGTGTGCGATGACCTTGTTCGATGAACTGTAACACATGCGAGCTACCTAATTAATAATTTTTATGTAAATTGTTTGAAGAGATAAATTTGAATCGTGATTTTTTCATTTTAAACAAATAAAATAAATTTTTAAATAATTCCTGATCAAGTGCTTACAGGGCAAAAAAATCCTCATCTCCATCATACATCGCTTCCTGACACACGACTGAGATCATCGAGTGCAGCAACTGTTAAAAAATTTCGGCAGCCACTTAGCGTATATCAGGAAGTGAAGGATAGACAAAAAATGCGCACGCAAACTTGACTGCCATTAGGTCATTAAGAAAGATTAACAAATAATTTTTTTCTACTTCGATGAAATGCACGCAAAAATTTCACGAGAGTTGTTTAGAGATTGAAAAATTATCTCCTCAGTCCGTGAACAAATAATAATGATGATGGAAAACAAAAAAAGATCATACAAAAAAATTGTTTTTGTGTATATGAAGCTCAGTTGTTGAGTCTCGTTGTGTGTCTTTCACTTTCTCTCGAGCTTTTTACTTTTTTTTCTCGAATATTTTTTCAATTACACTGTCGTGCTTACACCCGTAGACATTGCATGGCTTTGCGCGTATTGAAATGTTTGATTCAACATCTCCATCTGCTTATGCGTCATTTGCTCTGCATCATGCGAATGTCATTACATTATTAAATAATTTTTCGAGTGAAAGATCTCACTTAAACGCGAGGTCGTAAATTGTCTTAAGAAATTTTCGAAGGCTGAAGAAATATTTGACGGATTTTTGAACTTCAATTGGATTTTTAAGTGAGGTTAAAAAATTTTGAATATTTTTTTTTTCAAATTTATTCGATTTTGATTTAATTTTTCGTTTACAATTTTTTGAATATTTTCCATTTAAATATTTCGCTTCAATATTTTTGTAAAAGCGTCCATTTGAGACCTCTAACTTGACTCATCTTCATCTAACCATGCACAAAAGCTCAACAACCTATAGGCCGTCGATTATGCTTATCTTATTTTCTTTACACACCGCTTAATTTCGTTGTCATGTGCATGCATCTTTTTTTTCAATGGCAATGATCGCATGTGGGGTCCACAATTACTATCTTGTCGTAGCACCTTTTGTCCATTAATAGTCAAACAACTTTTTCTCTCTCTCACTCATTCACTCTCGCCGCACATATGCCGCATGATCGTAAATAATGCTTTCTTACACTTCTTTAATGAAATTGATAAATTGAATTGGAAAATCGTCGCTTCGATTCGTTGTCATTTGCGAAGAGACATTCCGAACTTCACTCTTTCTCTCTCTTTGCGAATATCCGCTTTGCCTGCGAGTGGCGCATATAAAGAGAAAAAATAATATTCGAAAAGTGTTTCTGGGACATCGCAAACTTTTGGTTTTCGGCAATTTTTAATTTCTTCTTTTTTGCTTCACTCTCACAAGCTCGCACGTCGATCTGTCAATTTCACACAAGGCGCTAAACGTCATTCGATGAAAAGATTTTCGATTTCTCAATGAAATTCTCTCTTCAGTTGAATTAAAGATTGAGTTGTAAAAAAATTGCTGAAGGAATTGAGGGCATGGGATTGGATTTGAGAGGTAATTCTTGCCATTTTGGGATTTAGGATGCGATAAAATAAAATATCTGCTCTTAAAACTTCCGTGTTCACAACTTTTCATAAAAACTGTTAAATTTTAAATAAATTCTTTAACATTTATAAATCAATTTTACGCAAAAATCATAAAACTGTAAGTTGCGATTAGAAGCAACGAAAGAAAAATTAGAAATCAAAAGTGAGAAGAAAGGGTGGAATTAATTTGCATTTTTTCACGATTTCTGAAAATATTTCAAGCACAGTCTCACCTCTAAAAAAATTCACCCAAATTCAATAGCTTCGGATCAATCATACACAGCTTATGTGTGTATGCTTAACGCTTTAAAATTCAAATATGCATAAATGATCCGATTCGTCATCATTTGTAAGTGAAATTCCATGAGAAAAAGAGAATTGCAAGAAAACATTCCATTGATTTAATCACATTTTCGGTATAATTTCCGTGAAAATTGACGATATTTATCAAGAGTATAAAAATGCAGGTGAAACTGGACACTGAAAAGGGTTGGTTAGTTAAAATTTATCAAACTTTAATTGCATTAAAAATTTTTGAGTTTTCAATCAAAATTAAAATTTTCTCACATTTAAAAATGAGTGTCCCACCCCTCACTTTTATTGACGACAATAATCAGATGTGATTTCAGCATAAATTCAAGCGAACTCATGGATGATTCGCACCGAGTCACAACAAGCCATATAGCAGTAGTAAAAGCGAGGAGAATTTCGCTGACATCA